>CM053032.1:206257700-206910200 GCA_028564925.1 Lithobates sylvaticus
CTTACCGCTCTTACAGTAAAGAACCATCTATGTAGTTTAAGGTTAAACCTCTTTTCTTCTAATTGTATTGAGTGGTCACGTGTCTTGTTAAACTCCCTTCCGCAAAAAAAGTTTTGTCTCTATTGTGGGGTCACCAGTAGGGATGGGCCGGTGTTCGATTCAAACCCACGTTCGAATCGAGCACCGGGCGTTCGCCCGCTCGGCGAGCCCAGAACTATTTGGGCCGTTCGCATTGTTCGTGTGATGCGAGCGGCCCGCAATGCATTGCGCCAGTCGCAGTGCATTGCTGGCTGATGATTGGCCAAGCATGCACTGTGACCCCGCATGCTTGGCCAATCACAGCGCCGGCAGCGAGGAGAGCAATAATTGGCTACAGGCAGGACGCCTGTAGCCAATTATAGCTCAGGGGCGTTAGTACACGCCCCACTCTATAAAAGGACGCCGCACCGGCAGCCTAGTGCACTCTGTTCTGGCTGTGATTGTATCATATAGGCAGACTGCTGATGCTGATGCTGATTCATTATCATTACCATTACTACTGAATACTGATCATTTGAATATATATTCATTCTGCTGATTGCACTGCTGCTGAGTGGTGACATTATCTGCTGCTGAGTCTAACTGCTGTGATTCTGGGGATTAGTCTGGTGTGTGCGTGCTGTTAGTACAGCATTGCAGTATCACCTTCTGGCCTATTGTGATCTAAGGCAGGCAGGCATTTATAGGAGCTAGCGTGTGTGTGTGTGTGCTGTGTTAGTACAGCACACATAAAACCACCTCAGTCACTCTATCTGCTATAAGGCCCAGTTGTTGTCAAATAAGGCAGCCTCTATCTGTCGTAAGGCCCAGTTGTTGTCATCGAAGGCAGCCAGGCATCTCCAGGAGCTAGCGTGTGTGTGTGTGCTGTGTTAGTACCGCACACATAAAACCACCTCAGCCTCTCTATCTGCCATAAGGCCCAGTTGTTGTCATATAAGGCAGCCTCTATCTGCCGTAAGGCCCAGTTGTTGTCATTGAAGGCAGCCAGGCATCTCCAGGAGCTAGCGTGTGTGTGTGTGCTGTGTTAGTACCGCACAGATAAAACCACCTCAGCCTCTCTATCTGCCATACGGCCCAGTTGTTGTCATATAAGGCAGCCTCTATCTGCCGTAAGGCCCAGTTGTTGTCATCGAAGGCAGCCAGGCATCTCCAGGAGCTAGCGTGTGTGTGTGCTGTGTTAGTACCGCACACATAAAACCACCTCAGCCCCTCTATCTGCAATAAGGCACCGTTGTTGTCATATAAGGCAGCCTCTATCTGCCGTAAGGCCCAGTTGTTGTCATCGAAGGCAGCCAGGCATCTCCAGGAGCTAGCGTGCGTGTGTGTGCTGTGTTAGTACCGTACACATAAAACCACCTCAGCCTCTCTATCTGCCAAAAGGCCCAGTTGTTGTCATATAAGGCAGCCTCTATCTGCCGTAAGGCCCAGTTGTTGTCATCGAAGGCAGCCAGGCATCTCCAGGAGCTAGCGTGTGTGTGTGTGCTGTGTTAGTACCGCACACATAAAACCACCTCAGCCTCTCTATCTGCCATAAGGCCCAGTTGTTGTCATATAAGGCAGCCTCTATCTGCCGTAAGGCCCAGTTGTTGTCATCTAAGGCAGCCTCTATCTGCCGTAAGGGCCAGTTGTTGTCATCTAAGGCAGCCTCTATCTGCCGTAAGGGCCAGTTGTTGTCATCTAAGGCAGCCTCTATCTGCCGTAAGGCCCAGTTGTTGTCATCTAAGGCAGCCTCTATCTGCCGTAAGGCCCTGTTGCTGTCATCTAAGGCAGCCATCTGCAGGAGTTAGTGTGTGTGCTGTGTGACTCCAGCACAATATACACTACCCATTACAATGCCTGGAAGACCACCAAGGAGAGGCAGACAGTCCCGAGGCAAGAACACAGGACAAGCAGGCTCTGTTTCTAGAGACAACAGTGCTGGTCGTGGACGTGGTCGTGCATCGTCATCATCACGTGGCCATGGGACACGCTTGTCCTTGTTTTCGGCAGCTGGACATGTTGAGCCGCATCATGCCGAAGGCTTGGTAGAATGGATGACCGAGCCCTCCTCATCCTCTCTCACCCAGGCTCAGGGTACCGGCAAAGCAGCTGCCAACGCGTACTCAATGGCATTATCAGGCACCCCTTCCCTAGACCCACCATGTCCTCCTGAGGAGTCTCCCGAACTGTTTGAGCACAGTGTTGGGTACATGCTCCAGGAGGATGCCCAACGATTTGAAGGCTCGGATGATGATACCCAGCTAGAGGAAGGCAGTAGCGTGAGCGCAGAGAAAGGGGATACTCAAGGACAGCAATCTGGCAGTCATGTTCCACCAGCTGCAGCTTACTGCCAGGTTTGCTCCAGTGGTGAAGATGGAGGGGATGATGAGGTCACTGACTCCACGTGGGTGCCTGAAGGGAGAGAGGAGGAGGAGGCGGCGGCACATGTCCAACGAGGCAGGATGCCCTCCGGAGGCCAGCTAGAGGCCAGCACACCAACTGAATCACACCGCAGAGCTCCGCCTGTGCAGGGCGCTGCCTCTGCACGTTATCACAAAAGTTCTTTGGTGTGGGCCTTTTTTGAGACGAGTGCATCAGATCACACCACTGCTATTTGCAACATATGTCTCAAACGTATCTTGCATGGCCAAAACATCAGCCCCTTGGGCACCACAAGCATGACCAGACATATGTCGATCTGCCATGCAGCTCGTTGGCAAGTGCACATTAAAGACCCACACCAAAGAACAAAGCGGACCTCTCCTTGCTCCTCATCAGCTGGGATCTCCAACCCCACTATATCTTCAGTCCTCTCTGAAAGCTGCTCTGAGAGGAATGAAGGTGTAGAATTAGGTGTGTCACAGCCAGTGATGTAAGTAACTGAGTTGAAATAAACTGAGTTACCTAACGCAGTTACTTTAGAGGGTAACGAGTAATCTAACTGATTACTTTTCCCCTCATGGTAACTCAGTTCCCATTACTTTGGCTTAGTTACCCCAATTACATCTACCGCCACTAGATGGCAGTAGTGTAATTCCGGTGTCCTGCCGAAAAAGTTCCCCCGCTGGATAAGGACCCCCTGTACTGCGCAGGTGCAGGGCTTGCGCAGTACGAAGGACTACGGAGCTTCCGAAAATTGCCGAACCTAAACAGCTCTGAGTGAACTCTACACCGCGCAGGTGCAGTTAACATGTAATTGTACGAGGCGATGCCGCGCGCTCCTGATGCTCGTGCTACTCTGCAAGGAGCGTCTATCTTGTAAGTAAGGGGCGGGTCTAGTATTACTGTAACCAAGGGGCGCATTTATTATTATTGTTATATATATCGAGCTCTGCCCATTAATTTAACATTCACCCTCTTCTGTAGCCATCCGCTCCTTACACGATATAATAAAAATAGACCCGCTACTTGCTTACACGCTATAACAGATCTGCCCCTTGGTTAGAGTAATAATAGAGCAGCCCCTTGGTTACACGATATATAACAATAATAATAAATGCGCCCCCTGGTTACAGTAATACTAGACCCGCCCCTTAGTTACACGTATAGAATATTTTAAAAAAAAGTCAGTTACTTTGCTGAGTAACTAATTACTTTTCCAATGTAGTAACTGAGTTACTAACGCAATTGCTTTTTGGGAGAAGTAATTTGTAACTTAACTAATTACTTTTTTTAAAGTAAGATGACCAACACTGGTCACAGCCAAGTACTTGCGGGCAATCTGTTAGCAGTACACCGACGTCCGATTCTACCAGGCAAATTTCCCTGCCCCAGCTGCTGGACCGTCAAAAGAAGTTTACTCCCAGCCATCCACATGCCCAGCGGTTGAATGCTAGCTTGGCTAAATTGCTAGCACTTCAAATGCTGCCTTTTCAGTTGGTAGACTCGGCCCCCTCCCGTGAGTTTGTTCAATGTGCGGTTCCTCAGTGGCAAGTTCCCAAACGCCACTTTTTTTCACGGAAGGCGATTCCGGCTCTCTACCGGCATGTGGAAGGCAATGTCCATGCCTCGCTGGACAGGGCGATGCTACTACTGGTTGTGACACACCTCTCTCCTCCACCCCCTCCTCTTTCTTCTTTCTCCATGGCCTCTTCGAGTGCTCTGTCCTCAGAACCAGCGGTGCTCCGTAGGCGTACAAGGGGCTACGCGAGTACGCAGGCAAAAAGATGCCATGCCGTGTTTGTGCTGGTGTGTTTGGGGGACAGGAGCCACACTGGGGCAGAGGTTCTGGCAGCTCTGCAGGGGCAGGCCGAGAGGTGGTTGACGCCACGCCAGCTTAAGCAAGGAATGGTGGTTTCTGACAATGGCACCAACCTCCTCTCTGCCCTGCGACAGGGGCAGCTGACCCATGTGTCCTGTATGGCTCACGTCCTCAACCTGGTGGTGCAGCGGTTCTTGGGCAGGTACCCAGGCTTAGATATAAAGAAAGAAATTGCGCTAGGTGAAAAATTATTAGTGACAAAATATGTTGATGAAAAAAAATGAATCAAAAAAAAACGTGAAGGTGAGTCCTGCAGCTGAACACTAATAACCCCGGTATAGGGCACAAAATGAATACATATAAACAGAAAGTGCAGCGCTGGATAGTGGAAAGCTGTAAATTACCAGTTGATAAAAGTAACCCAAAATAATTAGTGAAAATAATGAGTGTTCAAACAAAGTTCATAACCAGTTGATAAAGGTAACCCAAAATAATTAGTGAAAATAATGAGTATTCAAGCAAAGTTCATATGTGAACTCAAAAATATCATAAAGTCCAAAATGTTCAGGTGAAGTGAAACAAATAAGTTCATAAACTTCCGTGAAATGAATCCAAGGTGTGTGTATTGATAGCAGTATATTCCATCACCACAGGGGTCAAAGGTGAATGCGCAGTGCGGGCGTGCGTGACAAACGCCCGCACTGCGCATGCGCGAGTATTGTCCCATAGATTAAACGGAGCCGCCATCACCTTGTAAGGTTTTTTATTATGCCATTGTGGTTTTAATGCAATAAAAACCTATTGGAAACGTCTACACTATTCTAGTCCCCCGTTTTTGTTTCCATATATCATCCTTTTGAATGCTGCACTGCCAATAAGTGATATATGAGGACCATCTGGGAGAAGCTGCCACATTGGAGGATTTACTGTTGCTGGAGATTCGTTGCTGCTGGATATCCATCGGGACGCCGGTAATCCCCAACAGCACCAAGGCTGTTCGTCCAAAGCTTTGTTTGACCCCCCTGAACAAGGGCGGTCACTGGCTTTCTGGTAAGCCTCCCCCCCCTTCATTCACCTTTGACCCCTGTGGTGATGGGATATACTGCTATCAATACACACACCTTGGATTAATTTCACGGAAGTTTATGAACTTATTTGTTTCACTTCACCTGAACATTTTGGACTTTATGATATTTTTGAGTTCACATATGAACTTTGCTTGAATACTCATTATTTTCACTAATTATTTTGGGTTACCTTTATCAACTGGTTATGAACTTTGTTTGAACACTCATTATTTTCACTAATTATTTTGGGTTACTTTTATCAACTGGTAATTTACAGCTTTCCACTATCCAGCGCTGCACTTTCTGTTTATAGGTACCCAGGCTTACAGGATGTCCTGAGGCAGGCCAGGAAAGTCTGTGTGCATTTCCGCTGATCGTATAATGCCAGTGCTCAGCTGGCTGAGCTGCAAAAGGAGTTGAACCTGCCCAAGATAAGCCTTATATGTGACATGCCCACCAGGTGGAACTCAACGTTGGCCATGCTGCAGCGACTGCACACGCAGCAGAGAGCCATAATGAGTACCTGTGCGACTACGGCACCAGGACAGGGTCAGGGGAGCTTGGATTTTTTTCCCCACGCCAGTGGAGCATGATCAGGGATGTATGCACTGTCCTGTCACCATTTGAGGTAACAGTAACAGTGCATGCATTAGTGACACTGTACCTCTTGTCCACCTGTTGGAGCATATGCTGCGTGGGATAATGGACAGGGCACTTGAGGCAGAACAGAGGCAGGAAGAGGAGGACTTCCTTGCCTCTCAAGGCCCCCTTTATCCAGACAGTGTTCCTTCTCTCCCGCCCATCACACAGGAAGTGGATGAGGAGGAGGATTGTGTGAGCATGGAGGTGGAGCCTGGCACTCAGCATCAGCATCAGCAGTCTTTTAGGGATGATGTACAGTCCCAACAAACCAGTGGACTTGTACGTGGCTGGGAGGAGGTGGCTGGCGATCATGTGGTCCTCAGTGACCCAGAAGACTCCGGACCGAATGCCTCAGCTAACCTACGTTGCATGGCCTGATCCTGCAAAGTCTGCGGAAGGATCCTCGTATTCAAGGAGAGGGACCATTACTGGCTGGCCACTCTCCTTGATCCACGGTAAAGTTGCGGACCTTATCTTGCCATCGCAGAGGGAGCAGAGGATGAGACATCTCAGGGAGGCCTTGCAGAAAGGTCTGTGCAACGCGTTCCCAGAGACTGGGAGGTTACAAACTCCTGGTCCTGGACGACGAGTTGCTGAGGCTTCGGTCAGTGGCAGAAGGAGCGGTGGGGAAGGTGGACGTCTGACCGATGCGTTCAGACAATTTTTTAGTCCGCAGCCCCAAGGTATCATCGGTTCCAGCAACCATCGCCAGCGTCTGATATACATGGTGCAGGAATACCTAGGGGCAAGGTCAGACTTGGACACCTTTCCCACCGAAAATCCTCTGGCTTACTGGGTCTTGAGGATGGATCACTGGCCAAAGCTTGCACAGTATGCAATTGAGCTACTGGCCTGTCCTGCATCCAGCGTTCTTTCCGAACGCACATTCAGTGCTGCTGGAGGATTTGTCACCGATCACAGGGTACGCCTGTCCACCGACTCGGT
The DNA here is from genome assembly GCA_028564925.1 of Lithobates sylvaticus. Classification (NCBI taxonomy): domain Eukaryota; kingdom Metazoa; phylum Chordata; class Amphibia; order Anura; family Ranidae; genus Lithobates; species Lithobates sylvaticus. The sequence goes on from CM053032.1 coordinate 206,264,574, forward strand.
TGATCGACTGACCTTCATAAATATGAATCAGTCTTGGATCACCACCAGCTACCAGGCACCTGAAGCGGATATAACTGAATAATTTATAATGTCACATCCCTTCAAGACTGCCAATGCTGATGCTGAGTGACTGTCCTGTTATGTTCACTGACTATCCTCTTCCTCCTCCTCAATGATCCATTCCTTGATAGCTTGGAAGAACATTTTTGTTTCTGGGTGCCACCACACCAGTGGCTAAGGCCCAATTTTTCAGCCCCTGTTTAACAGGGGCGTGTAATTACAATTTTTTATGCAATGCTTTGCAACAGGTCTCATTGCTGTGCTCAGAGTACAGTATCTGTAAGGGGTTGCAGTGTTGTGGCACCAGCACCAGTGCCTAAGGCACAATTTTTCAGCCCCTGTTTAACAGGGGCGTGTAATTACAATTTTTTAAGCAATGCTTCGCAACAGGTCTGACTGCTGTGCTCCAAGTACAGTGTCTGTGAGGGGTTGCAGTGTTGTGGCACCAGCACCAGTGCCTAAGGCACAATTTTTCAGTCCCTGTTTAACAGGGGCATGTAATTACAAATCTTGATCTAATAGTTCACAGCAGGGCCCATTCCTGCGCCCACCAAGAGTAACTGTGAGGGCTTACAGTCTTGTGGCAACACCGTCCACCACCAAAGGCCCAATTTTTCAGCCCCTGTTTAACAGGGGCGTGTAATTACAAATCTTGATCTAATAATTCTCAGCAGGGCCCATTCCTGCGCCCACCAAGAGTAACTGTGAGGGCTTACAGTCTTGTGGCAACACTGTCCACCACCACCACCAAAGGCCCATTTTTTCTGGCCTGTTCAACAGGTGCATGCAATTAAATTACAAATCTTGATCTAATAATTCACAGCAGGGCCCATTCCTGCACCCACCAAGAGTAACTGTGAGGGCTTACAGTCTTGTGGCAACACCGTCCACCACCACCACCACCAAAGGCCCAATTTTTCTGCCCTGTTCAACAGGTGCATGCAATTACAAATCTTGATCTAATAATTCACAGCAGGGCCCATTCCTGCACCCACCAAGAGTAACTGTAAGGGCTTACAGTCTTGTGGCAACACCGTCCACCACCACCACCAAAGGCTGGGGTAGCATGCCATTTTTCTCAAGGATTTTCAGCCATATTGCCAGGACAAGGCATGACATTAAAGCCGCAAGCGGTTTTAAATGGCTTATTTTTTTCTTTTACAAATGTCATTTTGTGCAGGGACAGTTCTAAACACGGGAAACACATGCCACTTCACAGGCATACTTTAGACCCCCCCAGGTACCATATTTAAAGGAATAATTCACTTTTTTTTTTTTTTTCACTTTATGCATCATTAAAATGACTGCTCCCGAAAAAACGTTAGTTTTTAAAACTTCTTTTTGCATTGATATATGTCCCCTGGGGCAGGACCCCGGGTCCCCAAACCTGTTTTATGACATTAACATGCATATTGGCCGTTATAATTAGCACTTCGAACGTTCGCGTCCATTGTAATGAATAGTTTTCAAAAATTCGCACGAACTTTCGGTATGTTCGAAGGTTCTGGTGCGAACCGAACCCGGGGGTGTTCGGTTCATCCCTAGTCACCAGTACGGTATTTATAAATTTAAAACATATCCCCTCTCAAGCGTCTCTTCTCCAGAGAGAATAAGTTTAGTGCTTGCAACCTTTTCTCATAACTAATATCCTCCTCCTCTTTATTAGCTTTGTTGCCCTTCTTTGTACTCACTCTATTTCCAGTACATCCTTCCTGAGGACTGGTCCCCAGAACTGGACAGCATACTCCAGGTGCGGCCAGACCAGAGTCTTGTAGAGTGGGAGAATAATCATTTTATCTCTGGAGTTGATCCCCTTTTTAATGCATGCCAATATTCTGTTTGCTTTGTTAGCAGCAGCTTGGAATTGCATGACATTGCTGAGCCTATCATCTACTAGGACCCCCAGGTCCTTTTCCATCCTAGATTCCCCCAGAGGTTCTCCCCCCAGTGTATAGATTGCATTGATATTTTTGCCACCCAAAATGCATTATTTTACATTTTTCTACATTAAACCTCATTTGCCATGTAGTTGCCCACCCCATTAATTTGTTCGGATCTTTTTGCAAGGTTTCCACATCCTGCGGAGAAGTTATTGCCCTGCTTAGCTTAGTATTGTCCTCAAATACAGAGATTAAACTGTTTACCCCATCCTCCAGGTCGTTTGTGAACAAAATAAATAGGATTGGTCCCAGCACAGAACCCTGGGGGACCATTCCAAGTATTCCACATTTATCACCACCCTCTGAGCTCACCTTTGTAGCTAATTATCAATCCATATACTCACCATATGGTCCATGCCAACGGACCTTATTTTGTACAGTAAACGTTTAGGGGGGACTGTGTCAAATGCTGTTGCAAAATCCAGATACACCACGTCTACGGGCCTTCCTTTATCTAGATTGCAACTCACCTCCTCATAGAAGGTTAAAATATTGGTTTGGCAAGAACGATTCTTCATGAATCCATGCTGATTAATGCTAATAATACCGTTCTCGTTAATAAAATCTTGTATATAGTCCCTTATCATCCCCTCCAAGAGCTTGCATATTATTGATGTTAGGCTAACTGGTCTGTAATACCCAGGGATGTATTTTGGGCCCTTTTTAATTATTGGTGCTACATTGGCTTTTCTCCAATCAGCTGGTACCATTCCAGTCAGTATACTGTCAGTAAAAATCAGGAACAATGGTCTGGCAATTACTTGACTGAAGTTCCCTAAGTACCCTCAGATGCAAGCCATCTGGTCCCAGTGTTAAGTTTCCCAAGTCTAATTTTAATTCTATCCTCTGCAGTTTTGGTTACAGAAGCCCCCCCCCCCCCCGATTCCCTCATGAAGACTGAAGAATAAATTCAATACCTTCACCATCTCCCCATCCTTTGTAACCAGATGTCCTTCCTCCTGTTTATGGGGCCAATATGGTCTGTCCTTTTTTTTTACTGTTTACATACTTAAAGTGGGGTTGCAGCCAAAAAACAAAAAGGGGCTTAAAAATCATAAAAAAAATTAAAAAAAAATAATTGGAAAAAAAAAATTTTTTTACTCACCTCTAAATGCCTGTTGCTAGGGGGTCCCTCGAAGTCTGCCACCTTCATTGCCCGGGCTAAAAGTCACTTCCTGTAGGCAACGCACAGTCATCTGGGACATGTCATGTGTCCCAGATGAGTGAGCGTCGAATCACGGCGCACGGCGCCGCTCGCGCATGCGCAGTGGGTGCCCGGCTGTGAAGCCCAGCCGGGTTCCCACATTAAGAATGCCGGCGTCGTGAGCGGAGCGGGGAACGAGGGGGGGGTCTCGTTCCCCGCATCGCTGGACCCCGGGACAGGTAAGTGTCCGATTATTAAAAGTCAGCAGCTGCAGTATTTGTAGCTGCTGACTTTTAATTTTTTTTTTTTTGCCCGGCCCTCCTCTTTAAAGAATTTCTTTTTTTTGCACTCCTCCGCTATGTGTCTTTTGTGTTCTATTTTAGTCGCCCTAATTGCACCCTAAGGCCGCATACACACGAGCGGACAATCCGCCGGTGTGTAGGCGCCGGCGGACTTTTTCCTCGCAAAAGTCCGGCGGACTAAGTTTTAAGTTCAGACTTAAAATTGTCCGCTGGACTCGGCAGTCTGGCGGACAATCCCACGGTCTGTGTGCTAGTCCGCGGGACTTTTGAAATGAACGGACTTGCCTTGCACACGGAGGAAAGTCCATTCATTTAGAACGTGACTGCAGATAGATGGGACTAGCGAAGGCAGTGAATGCAGCCGCGCTAGCCCCGTCACCTGGTATGGATTTAAAGGGGAATCCCTACGCCGGAAAAACGGCGTGGGGTCCCCCCCAAATCCATCTCAGACCCTTATCGGAGCATGCAGCCTGGCGGGCCAGGAAAGGGGGTGGGGATGAGCAAGCACCCCCCCTCCTGAGCCGTACCAGGCCACGTGCCCTCAACATGGGGGCCACTTGCGCCCCCCCCACCCCAAAGCACCTTGTCCCCATGTTGATGAGGACAAGGGCCTCTTCCCGACAACCCTGGCCATTGGTTGTCGGGGTCTGCGGGCGGGGGGCTTATCGGAATCCGGGAGCCCCCTTTAATAAGGGGGCCCCCAGATCCAGGCCCCCCACCCTGTGAATTAGTATGGGGTACGATGTACCCCTACCCATTCACCTAAGGTGTAAAAGTGTAAATAAAAAAAAAAAAACACACAATTTTTTTTAAATATTTTATTGCACAGCTCCGGGGGTCTTCTTCCATCTTGGGGGGTCTTCTCGCCGGACTCCTCTGCTCTTTTACCTAGCAGAGAAGCCCGGCTTTCTTCTTCGTCGCCGCTGTCGTCATCTGGGGGTCTCCTTCCGCCTTCGGGGGTCTTCGGGGGTCTCTTCTGTTCTTGCCGCTGTGGCTGCCTTCTGCGCCGTCTTCTTCTTCTCCTCCTCCTTCTTCTTCTTCTTCCGATGTTGACTCATCGCTCTCTCTGGCCGGAATGGCAGAGACACGCGGTGTTGTGACTTATATAGGGACAAGGGGAGGGGTCACATGCTCATGTCACATGGTGACCCCTCCCCCGTATGATGTCACAGTCCCAGCATCCTCCGGGACTGTGACATCATATGGCGGGTGGGGGTCACCATGTGACCGAAGAAGAAGAAGAAGAAGAAAGCGGCAAGAACAGAAGAGACCCCCGAAGACCCCCGAAGGCGGAACGAGACCCCCAGACGACGACAGCGGCGACAAATAAGAAAGCCGGGCTCCTCCGCTAGGTAAAAGAGCTAGGTAAAAGAGCGGAGTCCGGCGAGAAGACCCCCCAAGATGGAAGAAGACCCCCGATGCTGTGCAATAAAATATTTTAAAAAAATTGTGTGTTTTTTTTTATTTACACTTTTACACCTTAGGTGAATGGGTAGGGGTACATCATACCCCATACTTATTAAAAGGGGGCTCCCGGATTCCGATAAGCCCCCCGCCCGCAGACCCCGACAACCAATGGCCAGGGTTGTCGGGAAGAGGCCCTTGTCCTCATCAACATGGGGACAAGGTGCTTTGGGGTGGGGGGGCCGCATGACCCCCCTTTCCCCAGGGCACCACCCCATGTTGAGGGCACGTGGCCTGGTACGGCTCAGGAGGTGGGGAGCTCACTCGTCCCCCCCTCTTTTCCTGGCCAGCCGGGCTGCGTGCTTGGATAAGGGTCTGAGATGGATTTGGGGGGGGACCCCCACGCCGTTTTTTCGGCGTAGGGATTCCCCTGTAAATCCATACCAGGTGACGGGGCTAGCGCGGCGGCATTCACTGCCTGCACTAGTCCCGTCTACCTGCAGTCACGTTCTAAATGAACGGACTTTCCGATCGTGTGTCGGCAAGTCCGTTCATTTCAAAAGTCCTGCAGACTTTTTCCTGCGGATTGTCCGCCGGAAAAGTCCGGGCGTGTGTGGGCAAGTCCACACACTCGGAAAGTCCGGCGGTTTGTCCGCTGGACTAGGTCCGGCGGACAATCCCGCCGGAAAGTTTGAGCGTGTGTACTCCGCATTACACTTCTTGTTGCATTCTTTATAAAGTCTGAATGCTGATGATGATCCCTCAACCTTGTATTTTTTGAAGGCCTTCTCCTTTGCTTTTACAGTATATGCATTTTTACATTGGAGTTAAGCCATTCAGGACTTTTGTTCGCTCCTTTAAAATTTATTACCCAATGGGATGCATTGGCTAATGCCCTTATTTAATATGCTCTTAAAGCAAACCCATCTCTCCTCTGTGTTCTTTTTTCCTAAGATTTTATCCAAATTCATGCCTTATAACAAGGTCCGTAGTTTAGGGAAGTTGGCTCTTTTGAAATGCAGTGTCTTTGTATTCCCCTTATGTTTCCTATTTGTGTGATTTATACTGAAACCAATTAACCTGTGAGCGCTGTTTCCTAAATTGCCCCATATTTCCACATCTGTGATCAGGTCTGTATGGTTGGTAATCAGTAGATCCAGTAACGCTTTATTTCTAGTTGGTGCGTCTACCATCTGAACCATGAAATTGCCCTGCAAGACATTTAGGAACTGGCAAGCCTTAGACAAATGCGTGGTTCCCTCCGCCCATGTCTTTGTCTGGATAATTAAAATCCCCCATTATGATAACACTTCCCATCCTTGCTGCTAATCCCACTTGTGATAGGAGATCTGTCTCCCCCTCCTCCCTCAGGTTAGGGGGGCCTATAGAATACTCCCAGTATTATTTTCCTCTTGGCTTCATACCTTTGGAGCTCTACCCATAAGGATTCCACCTCCTCCCTAGCTCCCTTAGTGATGTCATCTATCTCATCCACTTGTACATTATTCTTGATATATAGGCATACCCCTCCTGCTTTTTTAACCTCTCTATACCTGCGATAAAGGATATACCCTTGAATGGTTGCCAGCCAATCATGAGCGCTGTTGAACCAGGTCTGTGACATTCTCACAAAATCCAAATCCTCCTCGTACAACAGTATCCTAGTTTACCCAGCTTGTCTGCCAGGCTCCTGGCATTGGTGAACATGCCACGTAGTTTAGACCGGTCGCATACTATCCTCTAATTGGGTGTTCCGAGATTGCAATTAGGACTTGTTACTATACTTACCTTGGGTTTATGTGCTTTAGTCAACCTACCACTAATGCCCCCAATACTACCCCTCTGGAATATGTTCCACCCTGACCATCTCTACCTCTGGGCCCTCCCCCTGTCGCCTAGTTTAAAACCCCTCTAACTTTTTGGCCATCTTTACTCCCAGCTGATCTGCACGCTCCTCATTTAGGTGCAGTTCGTCCCTTCTATAGTACTGGTGATCGACTGAGAAGTCAGCCCAGTCCTCCAGGAACCCAAACCCCTCCTTACTACACCAGCTCTTCAGTCAATTGTTTACTTCCCTAATCTCCCTCTGCCTTTCTGGTGTGGCTCGATGTACCGGTAGTATTCATGAGAATACTACCTTGGAGGTCCTTTTCCTCAATTTAGCTCCCAAGTCCCAAAAATCGTTCTTTAGGACACTCCATCTGCCTTTGACTTTGTCATTGGTGCCAACGTGCACTATGACGGCCGGGTCTTCCCCAGCCCCTCCCAGTAATTTCTCCACCAGATCCGTGATGTGCCGAACCCGAGTGCCCAGTAGACAACATACAGTTTAGCGCTTCAGGTCTTTGTTACAGCTTGCCCTCTCTGTCCTTCTAAGAATTGAGTCCCCTACCACCAGAATCTGTCTTTCCTTTCCCTTCGCTTCCCCCCACTCTCACTGGGGGAGTTTGGCAGCTAGAACAGTCCCTCAGCTCCAGCAGTGCTGGTCCCTGACTGGTCTTACCAATGTCACTCAATGGAGCGCGTCACTCTTTTTGTTTGCACATTGTTTGCACCTGTGATATTACATTGCAGATGTGTTATGATTTATTCCATTTAAAACTGCACCAATTATTACACAATTGCACTTTATTATACCATTTTTGGATGCATGCACATCCCATGTGCTGTGTGATTTGCATGAATTGCACTTTTTTCCCTAGCTCTGCACTTATTTAAACATACTGCATATACACAATCAGAGGATGGTGGTAATAAATATAAGGACGACAAAAAACATACTTAAAGTGTATGTATAGCCAAACATTTTTCATTTTGGATAGAGTAGGGAAGGATTAATACTCCTATCATGTTTTTATTACTCAAACACAAGTAATAAAATAGGAGATTTTGAATTGATCAATTTATTTATTACTGGTCACACTAGCTGTAATTCTGTGGAACTCCACAAAATGGGGATAACCCTAAGAAATGGGGAAAAAAAATCTGAGATGAGTATCTGTATATATGTATATGTTACAGCTGTCACCAGAACAAGAGTTGAGGGTAAATCTTGGAATTTTCCAGAAACCGGTTTCTGTCACAGTTGCCTCATTTTATAGAGATGTCTTTCCACTTCCAGTTGTATCTCCAGGGCAGAAATAAAATGGAAATCACCCCATCGGTACACAGACAGGCATAAAGATAAGATCAAACAAAGCTTAATGGAAAAGTTACAAAAAATGTACTACATTTGAAACATTTTATGCTTATTTAGATATATCCTTATTTATTTGTCTTTATTAAATAATTATTTGGTTTTGGTTTTGCAAATTATATGATATTCTCATCTGAACTGTGGATGAATTTTTTTTTTTTTTTTAAAGATAGTAATATCCAAATTACCAAGGATAACACCTCCTTCACACAGCTCTTATTTCACCTTTACTTGTTATTCTTATTCAGTTCTCTCCACTCTTTTAGGTCAGGTTCACATATGTGCCGCAGCGGTTTTGTGCCTGGGGTCCGGTGTGATTCAGGTCTAAAGTTTTGCCAGAATCTGCACCTGAACAGGACCCAAAAATGCACAGGACCCTTTTGCAATCTGCTCCATGGCCGTCCCGCACCTGTGTGCACCGACTCCAATAAGAGCCGGTCACACTCGCCTGTCATGCAAATTTGATGCAGTGAAAACCACAGCCAGGTCACACATATGTGAACCCAACCTTGCAAAATCTGCTACCTAGTAATAGTAAACTGGAGATAAATGTAACTAACTATGACTAGGTATAGGAAAATAGGTATATGCAGCGCTAACAATGAAAGCATAAAAATAAAAGTCCACTGTAATTTAGCATAAAGAGTCTATGTTCAAAACTGGAATCACCCAAGGTGATTACAGGTCAAACTAAGGTGACTTGAAAATATCCTCCACCGAACACCAATACACGGGCCTCTTACCGCATTAGTATCACAACTTCACTCAGGTAACAGATAGCTGGATCTCATATGGTCTCAACATATGATGGATCCACAGGTTCAAATACTAAATAGAGAAAAAGCAACTCCTCATGGTGCAGTATGGGCAAATTTATTTGATAAAAAGCATTCAGACTACTCACTTTTTTATAAATAAAAACAGGCATGTCAGGGACTAAAATCAGTCCTTGGTTTCAATTGTTTACAACCAACAAGATGGCCATGGTCAGCGTGTATAGTGTGGTGACATCAGATCTCCAGGCTCCACTCCTTTGATTCAACATGCTGCACCATAAGGAGTTGCTTTTTTTCTATTTAATATATGAACCAGCAGATCCATCAAATGTTGAGATCATATGAGATCCAGCTATCTGTTACCTGAGTGAAGTCATGATACTATGGATGTATCATGCCTATCTGACAACCTATAATCTAGTGGTCTATTGCTTGTGGTAAGAGGCCCGGTGTGTTGGTGTTCGGTGGAGGATATATTCAATTCACCTTAGTTTGTCCTGTATACACCTTGGGCTATTCCAGTTTTAAACATGGACTCGTTATGCTAAATTACAGTGGACTACGTATCTGCATATTTTTATGCTTTCATTGTTAGCACTGCATATACCGTACCTATTTTCCCAAATCTTATTGTTACCAACATTTTTATGCTAGCTGCTCTGTAGATATTATAGCGCAGTGATTAATTTTTATTTTATTATTACTAGGTATACCATGATCAGGATAAATGAGATGCTCCACAAACATTATTTTTTATAATGGCTCTTTATCAACAGTGATTTCAAAATAGGTCTTTTTCAAAAAAGCTTTGTTACAGTCACAATAAAATGTACCTCATATTGATTGTATGCACAGGCAAATTTGCCAAGAGCTGGGAAAAAAGCTTTACGATCCTGAAAATGAACAAAATATGTTATAGATGAATATATCCAACACTTTTAATAAAGAAATGCATTGTGCAGTAATAGTACAGAGTAACAGTTTGTTTGGCAAAAGAAACCTACAAAATGAATGGGGATGATTTAGTAAAGGAATAGTGACTGTTTACTTAGCAAACTGAATGTTCTCTTCCACCACTTAATTATGGGTTAGTAAATATCCCATTTATTAAAGGTGAACACAATTTTCTTTGTTTACATTGCTAAGAGAACAGCCTCTTTATTCCTATAGTACAGTAACTTTGTAAAAGAAAGGACTTTTTTCATAAAACAAATTCAGCATGACATTGCTTTTAAAGTTAAAATTAAAGACACAATTTATCTGTAGATGACAAAAATGTAATACAAACTTTACAAGCAAAATGTATGTCTAACCAAGAACAGTTCTATATCATAGGATATCTGGGCCCTATAATCCATTATAATTTCCAATCTTAAAATGAAGTTAGGGGTGACATAACAGTATGATTTATTGTTTTTACAGTTGTACCTATTGTAACTATTGAACTAAATAAAAAATAGCATGCTCTACATTGTCCTAATAATGCATGAGGCAAACCACCCCCCCCCCCCCCCAAAAAAAAAAACACAAAAATCTATTGTTTATTTTCACGTTAATTACCACTTTACCTTCAATGCTTTTATCATACAATCATCATCATCACCATAAGGAACAGGATCTTCTGAACAGTCATTATCTATAATACAACAACATAATACAGACATAGCTTAATACTACCCAAAGACACCCCAAAATGTGTCCACATCTTTCTAGCAATATAATATGAATGTATTTAATGATTAATAGTGCTTACCATCACAGAAGCGCAAACCAAACAGTGCAACAATCAGGATGACCTTCATTGTACTGATTGCTGATTTCAGCTCAATGGGTGATTGTCTGTATATCGCAGCTCCTCTTTTAAACTTATAAAAGTCAGTGACATCATTAAAACACATAGAGCTACACACACTGCCACACATCCAAGACGTGATGACAAAACATCAAATCAGATTTGTTGCCAACAGTTAAAAAAGAAGCAGTGCGTGCCAAAACTAAGATGACTTTTTTATTTTAATTATGTTTCCTACCACCTCTTTCTTCTGCACATCGTGGCGTTTTACTATTTTTATATTTTATGATAAATGTATTAAAATGTTAAGAATTTTCTGTAACAGGCTAAAGCATTTGTCTTGACTCTTCTTTTTGATCCACCCAGACTTCATTTCTATTTTTATGGGGAACGTACATGTGAGTTTTACCATAAGGTAACCACCAACAGAAAGTTCCAGAGTAAGTACTGGGATACGTTTTTGCAATAGATATTATATAGTGTATATTTTAGAAAATGATATGAACAGTTTTTAGGGACATCCTACTACCCTGCAATCTTTACATATCCATGATCAGCAATATACCTCACCATTCTCACCAGAAATGTTATATATTAGTAGGGCTAAATGTGCTATTTTTATTTTTACAATAAGTGCAGTGCTGCTGCCTATCTATGTTACATCAAATTAGAGTCCTGCATGCTGAAAAGTTTCTACTATATGAAAAATTCAATCCCCCAAGAAAACTATGTATATAAAAAATACCATGTAGCCCAAATGTGCATAAATCAACATATCATATGCAATTCTTTTGGATATAATTGTGATATACTGTATATTATTTATTACACACTTCTATACTATATATATATATATATATATATTTATATATATATTTTTATTATGCAACAATTTTCCGAATATTTCTTCACAGTGCTTTCCTATTTAACCAGTTAAAGTGGAGGGCCATCTTAAAAAAATAAAAAAAATAATGACATTAACACTGTCACCAGAAACCCCTGTTGCTAGGAAGTCTTCCTAATCTGCCTCTTCCTATTCCGCGGCGCTGTTTCTTCAAATCCTCCTCGGCGAACCACTTGTTGGCTGCTAGATCTACAGACAAGGGTTTATCCAACAGTGAGGAGTCCAGTTGCGAGTGGCTACTCTCTGGGCTATCTGGAAAGACATTTATTTGGATGTCAGCAGTTCTGAAGTGCCTGAGCTTTATCATCCGGGCCCTCTATTCCCAACTAACAGACTGTGTTATATTGAATGTTTTTTGCAAATAAAAATCCTCAAAAGGACTTTGAGTTTTTGGTCTCTGCAATTACTGGGTACTAAGCCTGGAAACCCCTTGACAACGAACAACGAGCTACAAGGAGGAGGTAATCGGTAAGCCCAGAAAATACATAGCCACCCCGCAGAGGTTATGGTGCTACATTTGAATAAGTGTTTTGTTAATAAAAAGGCTGCTATGGCCATTTGTACTCCATTTCATGTCTGGTCTCAATAATCTAGGTAATGAGAAGGAGTGGGGTAAGTACTTATGGTCAGGCAGGGAAAAAGAAAGTTGGGGACATCTGATCTACACTGGTCATGTTTTAATTATTCCCTAAATGCTTGAAGGTGCCAGAACATTCACATGTACAGTGTTTGGGTCAGTGCAGGGCACAGAACTGACAATCACTGTCCACCAGCTCCATGGTTGCCATCTTTTGGTTTATAGGTGTGGTTTAATTTATCTAAAATGGCCACAGTATGCTTTAGACATAACAGACATGGTAAAACAGAGCAAATGCTTTATTATTTATTTATTATTATATATATATATATATATATATATATATATATATATATATATATTTTTTCTTTCATATGGAAACTATGGTAGGTTACAACTTCTTAGGTCCCATTCACACTATTGGACTGTGGTAAATTCATTGATCATTAATCTCATTGGTACAATGCAATGCCATTTGAATGGTGTCTTAGCAGCTTCCTAAAGCTTATGCTTTACAATTCAGCACAACACGTGGAAACACACTACCATGTAATAACTTGTGTTGCTCTGTCGAAAATGCTGCATGCACCTTTTTTGGTGCATTAGGCAGCCTATTTAAATAATATGTTGCCATAATGCCAAGGGCATAAATGCATTACCTAATATGTATTTACAGCACAATGATTGGAACAGAGCCTCAGCCGCCTTTGTAAAAGTACACATTTATTTGCAATCTATATCTTTCATAAAGGGGGTAAAAATTATGTTTTATGTACAAGTCATGCTGAAGATATTTACATTTTTTTTTTAATGTGTTGTATTTTTTTACTGCAACACTGCAACACTGCAACATTAAAGTGGTTGTAAAGGCAGATTTTTTACCTTATTGGAAGGTAAAAAAAACTTCTGCGTGCAGCTTCCCCTGTAGCCTTATAAATGCTTGAGACCAACCTCAAACCAGCGATATGCAGGAGAGCAGAGGCTCTCTCGGCTCTCTCTCCTCATTGGCTCAGATACAGCAGCTAAAGCCATTGGCTGTCAATCAGAGCCAGTGACAAGGAGTGATGCAGGGCGCTGAGCCCTGTTCTTTGTGTCTTAAGCCCCATACACACGGTCGGACAATCCGATCATTCTGAACGTGGTGACGTTTGTTGCCTACGACGGGACTACGTAGAGGCTAGTAGCCAATAGCTTTGGTCTTGTAATGTGATCTGAGCATGCGTAGCACTTTGTCCGGTCGGACAACCTTACACACGATCGGATTTGGTGTGATCGGACCGTGTTGACGGCAAAGATTTCCAGCAGGAGATAAGACTTTGTCCGTCGGTCAAACCGACGAACACTGTCCGATGGTGCATACACACGGTCTGATTTTTCAACAACCTTGTCCGATCGGACAGAATCCATGAAAAAGTCCGACCGTGTGTATGGGGCTTTATGGACACACAAAAGCAGATGAGGAGTGAGCATGCATGAGCGCCCCCAGAGCAAGCAGCTTGCTCTGGCGGCACTTGGTGGGGCGGTGGGTGGAGCCCAGAGTGCCAATGAGGGACCCCAGAAGAGAAGGATCAAGGCTGCTCTCTGCAAAGCCAGAGCAGGTAAATATTAGTTTTTTTTTAAAAAACAAAAAAAAACTATAATATCACTTTAAAGAACATGAACTACCAGTCAGGAGGATGTTCATAAACATCATAAAAAAGCCAAATGACTTCCCGCAGCAGGACTTCATGACCCATCACCCTTAGCACCAAAACACAATGTGCATGCATGTCCATCTTTGAAATTCAGCTGGTCCCTGAACACAGCCGGACCTGGACACAGCTGCCAATCAATCCATAAAATAGCATTCGGTTCTGAGCTGTCTTTCTCTGGATTGTCATCAAGTCAGGCTGCAATGCCAGGTGAAACTGCACTCATAAGGACATATCCAGGGGACCCTGCAAGGGAAAGGTGCCACCCTAAAAATTGAAGCGGTTAGGGAGATATAAAATGAGAGATGACTGGAGGAAAGCATAAGGTAAACATCATCAAACAAATGCAGAAGAGTGCTGTGTTTTGTCATTTTTAAATTAAGGATTTATAATCACTCTGTCACTGCATTTAAAAAAAAAAAAAAATCCTTTGCAGCCTGCAAAATAAGTTTATTGCTTTTTTGGTTGCCAGTGAGTCTGGTAGAAAAGTCATGGATACCCACCCCCCTTTCTAGCAGATAAGGATCTAGAAAATAGGCATTTAAATGACATCTGTCTGTGCATTTACCTTTCACTTTTTTAGGTAGGTGACAGGGTCTCTTTAATCTAAATCAGGTTAGGGCTTAAAACAACACAACAATTAAATGTTCTGTTTATTTAAGGAAGTCCCAGCAGAGATGTGTTGTCATAGACATCAAATAGTGTGTGCATCCTGATTTCCTTATTCCATTGCCTCTGCAAAATCGAAATGCTTCCTTAATCTACTGCCAAGACAGCAGCTTTGTAAACGGTAAATCCTACAAAATATACACCATAGGCATTTGCCCGTAGATGCAGCAATAAAAAAGTCACAACGGAAAATGAATTTTCTTTTTTTGCACCAGATCCAGGTTCATCTGCTGTGTTCCTTGTGACTTGTATACCCGGATCTTATCATAATACATGACTAGTGTAGCCTATATACTACCCACCAGCTGGTACAGCCAAAATACTTCCCCTTACTTTAGATTAAATAATAGACCACACCTTCTTTTATGGAGTAAATGGCCGCAACAGCCTTTTATTAAAACATAACTCCAATAACTGAAAAAACACATATAAATAACCATAGTGATAAATAACATATCAACACATAACCCGTAAACAAACATAAGAACTGTAAACAATCAGTTACACCCTGTTAATTGGTCAGTGACGGAGCTAAGTACTATAAACATATATATATATCTACTGTATCTGTATATATATATAACACCACCGGGGGCACTGCGGGATATAAAACATAACCAACTGGCCTCCATCTGTGCCGCCAGGAGACAAACACCTATCCCGCAGTGCACGAGTAATCATCAAATAAATAATTTGATGTACTACCAGGAGGGGCCATCTACTGATGAGCCCCCCACAAACCGGAGGGGCCATCTAATGATGAGCCCCCCACAAACCGGAGGGGCCATCTAATGATGAGCCCCCCACAACACTTACCACCTACATAACTGCTCCGTCACTGACCAACGAACAAACACGCCCCCCTTTTCATATGATGAACCTTCTGCTTCCGATTCCTGAAACGACAACAAAAACATTAAAACCTCCAAAACAATGCCTTATATTAGGGAGGGTGGGTGGGAAAAACCTGCCTCCTCGTGTGTTACTGCCCGCCGAATGTCCGTGTTAGCCACGCCCCCTTTTTATATGGCCGCTCCCCCCGTCTACTGATTGGCCCGCTGCGCTGGCCACACCCCTTACAATTTACAATGTGTGTCCTAGACACACTGTCATGGCCAGGCCTGCCCTAATTTGCTTTGCTGCATCCCGGTCCGGCCCTCTCTTGACTAGTGTAGCCTATATACTACCCACCAGCTGGTACAGCCAAAATACTTCCCCTTACTTTAGATTAAATAATAGACCACACCTTCTTTTATGGAGTAAATGGCCGCAACAGCCTTTTATTAAAACATAACTCCAATAACTGAAAAAACACATATAAATAACCATAGTGATAAATAACATATCAACACATAACCCGTAAACAAACATAAGAACTGTAAACAATCAGTTACACCCTGTTAATTGGTCAGTGACGGAGCTAAGTACTATAAACATATATATATATCTACTGTATCTGTATATATATATAACACCACCGGGGGCACTGCGGGATATAAAACATAACCAACTGGCCTCCATCTGTGCCGCCAGGAGACAAACACCTATCCCGCAGTGCACGAGTAATCATCAAATAAATAATTTGATGTACTACCAGGAGGGGCCATCTACTGATGAGCCCCCCACAAACCGGAGGGGCCATCTAATGATGAGCCCCCCACAAACCGGAGGGGCCATCTAATGATGAGCCCCCCACAACACTTACCACCTACATAACTGCTCCGTCACTGACCAACGAACAAACACGCCATAGCCTAAAAGGTTGACACCTCATCCTTGCAGGCACCTCCACACCCGCAGGGCCGACTGAATCCCCTCCTGCAGACCCAACGACCACAGGTCGATGCCCACATCAGTTAAATGGACCCCGTCCCTCCTCAAATAGAGGCCCACATTCTTCTCCAGTTCCCTGTGACGTACCACCAACCCCCCGTGCCATGTCACAAACCTCCCAACCACTTTATTCACCCTAATTCTGGCTTTGTTAATCCGGTAAACGGACCTGGCCGTACGCCATGTTGTCCTTGCCACTATGTCCGACCAGATTAACAACGTGTCTGGGAATTTCGCTCGCAGATACATCCAATCATTTTTAATGTCCGCGATCAGATCCCTGACCGTGCGGACCCCCAGATCGTTCCCCCCAGCATGTACGACAAGCACTGCAGGCGGCCTGTCCAGCCACGCAAACCTCTCAGCTTCTGGGACTACCCTGCCCCACATCATTCCCGGTTTCCCCAACCATCTTATAGTTGCCTCCCTTCTTGAAATCCCCAACTGCCTCCCACCTGGTCTCGCGTCCCCTCTCCGTGCGCCCCAACACACATACGAGTGTCCGAGAATCCAGATAAGGCGTGGGAGCACTGCGTCTGAAATGACAAACATAGTGTAAAGGACTTGCACCCCCAGGACCCTTGACCAGGTTACCCCTTTGTAGGCAGATATGCACAACAACAACATCTTAACACCCCATCTTTTTTTTTTTTTTTTAATTTTAATTTTTTCCTTCCCACACTAACTGAGGCCGAATATAGGTGCGGAATCGCCTGGACTCCCATCTCCCCATCCGTCGCACATCCACCTCATCCAGCCCGTACCTAGCAGCCTCAGTGGCCGCCCCGATGCGGAAGGAGTGTGAGGCGTAGGCGGAACTATCCAACCCCAACCCCTTTAAACACTTACGCAAAACCGCAACAAACTGGAACCTGGACAAATTAGCTCCATCCTCGTGTACCAAAAAGGAGCCATCCCCTCCCGGCCTTATGCCCGCAAAATCCCTTACCGTTTTTACCGGGCACATTGCACAACCTTCTACTGCATACAGCGATATCTGTACCCCCACACCTTTTTGGTCCGTTTTTGACTTCCGCAACCGCACGGACACCCTGTCCTCCAGGACCACTACATCCCCCCGCAGTAAACCACCCGCCCTTCCTTTTGCTGGGCTGACCAATTCCCCTATACGAAATGCCCCAAAAAACGCCAATGAAAAAGCGGTTTTAAACAATAAACGCTCATAACCATCCCTGCAAACCGATCCCAACTGTATCCCCAAATCCAATAAATTTTTGAATGTAATCGGCCGTCTCGTGTCCTTAGTCCTGTTTTCTTTCCTGTAACCCTTAATGGCCTGTTTCACCCAAAAATCCTTTGTCCAATCTACTTTCTTTTGTAATTTGAACAAAAAGGCCAAAGCCGCCATTTTCTTCTCAATAGCCGATACCGATCGCCCCCTTTCCATGTTCCTGGATACCAAATATAGCACCAACAGTCGACCTGACGACCCATACTCACCCACACCTGCTTCTTGCATCAGTTCTCCCCACTCTCTCCACACCTTCTGGTACCCTGCCCATGTGGACGTACTCACCGACTTCTGTATCCATCCCGCCGCTATTCTAGTGCCAAATCCCATATCCAAGCGGGGCAAGGAACTCCCACCTTCTGTGCCTCCGGCGCCAGAGCCCTGAATTTGTCCCACTGGAACCGAGATAAAGAGTCAGCCAGTGTATTCTCCACCCCCGGGATATGTACAGCATATAAAAACACATTCAATCGCAAGCAGCGCAACACCAACTGTCGCATCAGCCGAATGACAGGTGGCGAAGCCGCCGACATGCTATTGATGACCTGCACTACCCCCATGTTGTCACAATTCAAACGCAACTTCAAATTTCGACATGACTCGCCCCACAGTTCCATCGCTAGTACTACCGGAAAGAGCTCCAGGAGCACCAGATTACGCAACAACCCAGCCTCTGCCCAAGTCCGTGGCCACGGTTCCGCACTCCACCGTCCTTGGAAGTACGCCCCATACCCGGTAGATCCTGCGGCGTCTGTCACCAACTCCACGTCGAAGTTACTTACCGGACCAGACATCCACACCGACCTTCCGTTAAACTCTGCTAAAAATTGATACCATACCTGCAGGTCATCCCTATGTTCCTTACGCAGCCTAATGTAATGCGTGGGAGCCTTGACCCCAGCCGTAGCCGAAGACATCCGACGGCAAAATATTCGCCCCATGGGAATAATCCTGCATGCAAAATTCAATTTTCCTAACAGGGATTGCAACGTACGCAGCTGCACTTTCTTGCACCCATGTATCTCCCTGATCTCTTTCTGCAAATCCCTGAGCTTCTCTTCAGGTAACCTGCATTCCATTTTTACGGAATCAATAACTATACCTAAGAAGCTCAGCTCTGTCCGTGGCCCCTCCGTCTTATCAGCTGCCAGAGGCACCCGAAATCTCTCCGCAATGTGCTGCAACGTGGACAACAGTATCGCACACACATTGGAAGAAGGAGGGCCCACGCAGAGAAAGTCATCCAAATAATGGATGACGGATTCAATACCCGTGACATCCCTGACCACCCATTCTAAAAAGGAGCTAAATGTTTCAAACAGTGCACATGATATAGAACAGCCCATGGGCAAACATTTATCAACATAAAACTGTTCCTCCCAATGGCAACCCAGCAACCTGAAACTGTCCGGGTGAACCGGGAGAAGTCTAAACGCCGACTCCACATCCGATTTAGCCATTAATGCCCCTTTTCCATAACGTCGTACCCAGCGTACGGCCGCGTCAAAAGACGTGTACGACACCGTACAGGTCTCTGGATCAATGAAATCATTTACCGATCCCCCTTTGGGAAACGATAGATGATGAATCAAACGAAATTTGTTTGGTTCTTTCTTAGGGACCACCCCCAACGGGGATACTACTAAATCTTCTATTGGTTTCCCCTCAAATGGCCCCGCCATCCTGCCCAAAGCCACCTCCTTGGCCAATTTTTCAGATACCACTGCCGGGTGCTGCAATGCCGATCTCAAATTGTTGGCCATGGGAGGGGCAACTGTCAATCTGCACGGAATATGAAAACCGTGCTTAAAACCTTCCTCTAGTAACAACGCTGCCGCCCTGTCCGGGTATCTATTTAGAAAAGGACGCATCCTTTCCCCCATCACCGGAGTCGTCCCTTTTGTTGCCAGACTCCCCACCCCGTTTTCCTTTCTTGAAACATTTGGCATGCGCATGCGCCCCCCCGCACCCGGAGCACTCGTGTTTAAACTTGCAGGATCCCCCATACTTACATGATCCCTCGTTAAACTGCCAACAGACTCCCCACTTCCTACTGGCCGGCGATCCCGAGGAGTTGCTACCTCCGGCCCCCCCATGAAATGGCTGTGCTGGCGTTTTTGCCGATGCCATAAGTCGCATCCAAAGACTGATGTCTTTGTGATCCCACCGCAGTGCGGGACGCACCGCCCTGCGCTGTCTGAATTGCTCGTCATAACGTAGCCACGCCGTGCCCCCGTATACCCTATATGCCTCCCCTATAGCGTCCATATAGCAAAATAACGCCGAACAGTGTTCGGGGTTCTTTTCACCTATTACACCTGCCAAAATGGCGAACGCTTGCAGCCAATTGGCAAACGTCCTGGGAATCAACCTGTATCTCCGCTTCTCCTCGTCCTCCTTCTTTGTATCATCTGGTTTTACCCTGTCCAGATTAAATTTTTCTAAGGGCAACAGGGAGAAAATCTCTACATACTCGCCCTTCCATATCTTCTCTCTCGTCTCCTGCTTCAGGTGAGCGCCTAGGGGTCCCTCGAAGCAAACATACACTTCACATTTCGCAGCGTCTGCCAACCGCACAATGTCAGCTCTGACCGCTGCCTCTGTCCCCCCTTTTTCCGTCAAACTCACCTTCTCCGCCACATCACCTGCTCCGGTGTCCTGTAGCGCCGACGTAGCTGCTGCGACCGAACTTACCTCCCGTGTCGTACCCACGGTGCCTTCACCTGGCCCCCTTGTGGACGCCCCTTCCATCCGCCCCACCAACGCCCGTAGGCCCTCTAACAATTCCTGTATCTGGCCACTGGGCCCCACTGTGGACCCGCTCCCTGCCCGCGGTTGGTATGCGTCTACCAGCAGCGGAGCTGGAGGGGCCGCCCCCCCCCCCCCCCCACCAGATACAACCCCCATTAATTTCTGTAATACAGCTGTAAATGCTAAATTATCGCACGACTTACCGGGCCGACCGGGCACCCTTCCATCAGCTGCTGGGCCAACCTCCACCGGTGCTTGTGGACGACTGGGTTCCAGCTCTTCTTCCTCCGAAATTTCTCCTTCTGACCTGCTCTCTACCTCCTGTGGTGGCAAAAACGGCAGTCCTTCTGGGGAGGGACTCCTGGACGTAGCGTGTCTCCGTCTGCCTGCTGACTTGGCCAGTGCCTTCTTACCCACCCGCCGCCCCCCACCCTCTCCCCAGTCCTGTGCGGTTGGGCCGGTCCCGGCGCCACTCCCGCCTCGTGACCCCTGACTGACTCCGCCAGGTGGCGTCCGCCTACCCGCCGTGCTGCGTGCCAAGCTGCCCGATGATCCAGCTGCAGCCGTCAACTCGTTCACCCTTCTGTCCTCCTCCCTCGGCTCGTGCAGAGCTGCTGGGAGCGCCAAGGCCGAATCCCTCCTGGCTGTAGTACCCCCCTTTTTTGTTGCCCTTTTCCTGGGTGTTGAAACTTTTCCCCTCAGCTCGTGCAGAGCTGCTGGGTGGGACACTTCTAAAGACGGGCCCGCTGTTCCTTCCACATTCCTATCCCTGGATCCTGCTGCTGCTGATGCTGCTGGCACTGTCTGTGTGCTTCCTCCCCCCCCTTTCCCCCCTCCCCACGTTTCTCGCTGCCAGGGGTTCATTTGCCTGCTCCTCTCTGCTCCTTTCTGTTGATGTTGTACCCCGCAGGCCCGAGGCCTCCTCCCCCGCATGGGCCCAGCGGCGTGTGATCCGCCTGGGCCCACCGGTCGTTTCTCTCTGGGCCCTTTTCGCCGGGGGGGTTGAGTACTCCCCCCTCGGGCTCCTGGTGACCCTGGAAGGCCCAGCCCCATCCCCTGGAGAGTACCTTGTCGGCGGCCTCGAGATCCTGCCGCGCACTTGACTCCCGCCGTCCGCCGATCGCCGTCCATCTTGCGCACGCCGCTCTGCCGCCATCCGCATGGTCTCCTCCTGCTGCAGTCTTCCTCTTGAGGCTCCGTTTTCGGCCAGCACGGCAGCGACCTGCTGCTGTATCCACTCCGGTCCCCGGGAGGCCGCCGCCGCTCTGAGTTGGTCCATGAGGTCCCGGACGTCCGCCATTTTGTATGCTGGAAACGAGGAGCAGAGTAAAAACCTGCCTCCTCGTGTGTTACTGCCCGCCGAATGTCCGTGTTAGCCACGCCCCCTTTTTATATGGCCGCTCCCCCCGTCTACTGATTGGCCCGCTGCGCTGGCCACACCCCTTACAATTTACAATGTGTGTCCTAGACACACTGTCATGGCCAGGCCTGCCCTAATTTGCTTTGCTGCATCCCGGTCCGGCCCTCTCTGCTCAGTGTTCTGACCCATCTACAAGGCATCACAAAGATCTAAGCTTTGGAATAAGGAAGCTCAATACATCTACAATAATATATGGCTTAAAGGATAAATTCACCTCTGTACAGTTTTTTTTTTCTAAATTCCAGCCCCCCTATGCACCAATATAGCATTCATGTACTTTTTTTGCAAAAATATCAAAGCTTTCCATTAAATCTACAGACACTTACTTTTCTTGTGCTCATCCATGAATCCAGACGTTTCCATTAGTAATGTCTTACTTTCTGGTCAGACTAGAGGTCATGACACAGGAATGAGTTGACCAGCTGACCTCATTAGCACACTCCCTGCATCATCCACTCTCCCATTCCCAGCTGCACATTTTTTAAATGAAATGCAATCAATCAGCGATCACCCTTATCACTAAATACACCATATACAATCAGATTGCATAGTGTATGGTAGGGATGAACCAGATGTTTAAGTCGAGCGTAAGTTTGACTCAAACATTGGCTGTTCGCCTGTTCGCCAAGCAGCGAACATTATGCAGTGTTCGCGGCAAATTTGAAAAGCCGCGGAACACCATTAACCGCTTCCCGACCGCCTCACGCAGATATACTGCGGCAAAATGGCATGGGCAGGCAAAATCACGTACCTGTACGTGGCCCTTTAATTGCCTGCCCGTGGGTCGCGTGCGCCGCCAGCGGCGCGCTCGCGACCCGCCAGTGGCGCGCTCGCGACCCGGTCGGGAGCTCCGTGACCCGGTCGGGAGCTCCGTGACCCCAGCCGCGGGACAGCTGAACAACGGGGAGAGGTATGTGTAAACAAACCTCTCCCCGCGCTTCCTACTCTGCCTGTCATTGATTGGCTGTTCCCGGTCATCGGCAAAGCCGATCAATGACGTCAGACCCGCCCCTAATGTAAAAAAACACACACGTCAGAGCCCATAACCCCTCCCCTCCCCCTAGTGGTTAACTCTTTCACTACAACTGTCATTTATACAGGAATCAATGCATTTAAATAGCGATGATTGCTGTATAAATGACAATGGTCCCAAAAATGTGTCAAAAATGTCCGATGTGTCCGCCATAATGTCGCAGTCACAATAAAAATCGCTGATCGCCGTCATTACTAGTAAAAAAAAAAATATTAATAAAAATGCTATAAAAACTATCCCCTATTTTGTAAAACGCTATAACTTTTGCGCAAGGGGCGTGGCCTGACCTCGGGAGAGAATGGCAGCCTAACTTCAGAGCTCCTGCTGACGGAGAGACTCCCTGACTAGAACGGAGGACTTTAACCCGAGATAAACCTCACAAACGATGGGAACTTCTTCCCGTGGATCCTCTGCCTCACGCTCTCGATCTCCGAGAGAAAATAACGATCGTACAAGCCAAAACATCCCCGAGATGTTCCGATCCCAAGCAGGCAATATGGCGCCAACACGAGGCACCTCACGGACCCCAGGCCTGTCGCTTGGCTCTGTCCCTCAGCCCTCATCTGAAGCAAGTGGAATTGTCCTCATGCCCCAACAACAGCCGAGTCTACACGATCTCCGTTCGATAGCGGCAGACATCAAGGAGACCCTTACTGCTGCCCTCACGGCGGCGATCTCGGACCTCAGGGTTGACATCCAGTCGATCGCAAGCAGGGTGCACGATGTAGAAAAAACTACTACGACCCACACGGCAGTTCTGCGTCGCTCATGCCAAGTCCTTGACTCGCACACCCTGCAGCTACGAGACCTCAACCGTCACGTGGAAGATTTGGAGAACCGCGGGAGACGCCATAACCTCCGCATCAGAGGACTACCTGAAACGATCGATAACGATCATCTACGACAAGAGGTTACTATCCTCTTCAATGGCCTCCTGAACAGACCACCAACTACAGTGATCAGCATGGATCGTATCCACCGTGCCCTCCGCCCAAGGGGGAAAGATTCCGACCCCCCCCGTGACGTGGTGTGCTGTCTGCCCGACTTTCAGTTGAAGGAAGAGATCCTCCGCAGAGCCCGCGCTACAGAACGGCTAACGCATAACGAAGCTATCATTCACCTCTTCCAGGACCTCTCCAACATCACTCTTCAACGCCGCAGGGAACTACGCCCGGTCCTGGAAGTGCTCCGTGCGAAGGCTATCCCATACAGGTGGAGGTTCCCCTTCGGCCTCTCTGCCTCCTCGTCTGGACGCACAGCTCTCCTCCGAGTGCCCGAAGACCTCCGCCACTTCTGCGCGGTACTGGAGATTCCATTCACCGATGCACCTGACTGGTACGCTGAGTACCGACCGCCAGCCACTAGGAGACCTGCACCGGAGGATGACTTCATGGAGACGCAAGACACCAGATCGAGACGACGGCGCTCGCCTTCGGTTCAACGGTCAGCTCTTTCAGCCTCGGGTCGGGATCCGGAAAATAGCCCAACCATCTCTCCGCACCATAGAAGAACTCGCCGGGACCACTAGTCCTTCCCGTCGGATGGTCTGATGCACCTGATGATCCAGATAAGTAGCTCAAATTCTGCCCCCCGTACGACACGGCCGACCTTCCTTAATCCAGGGACATGCTTATCCCTCAGAGCCCGCACCCGAGATAATTCCCCTTTCATCCTAATACCCTGGACGGAACAAGCAACTTTTCCGGCAATAGGTTTCTTTAACCCTTGTATGCCCCTTCTCAGGAATAGGCCTTCCCTAACTCTCCTAGGTCCATAAGGTTAACTTTTCACATATATGGCCTACGGTTATTTGCAGGATCCCATCCGCCATTTTATGTCACCTCACGCCATTAGCCATCCACTGCTATGGACGGACACGAGGCACCAGGGCCACTATACATGCAGAATGTGGGACTCTGCTAGTCTGTAAAGCATTTCTAACTGTCTCCTGTCTCGCGGGCTGATTTTTTCTTTTTTTTATTATTTATTTTTTCCCCCACGTACATCCGTGGGTACTGTATGGACCCTTTCTTTTTTTTTTTTTTTTTTTTTTTTTTTTTTTTTTTTTTTTGTTTTGTTTTGTTTGAACCACTAAACTTTAACAGGTATCCCGATTGTACTCATGTATATTATCATATGCTCTATGCATCTCCTATAGCACTGTATGTATCTCATTACTTGTTCTGACTGTGGAGAGGGATGTGTGCCATTATAAGGATATACCCGATCACTGTGCGATTGATTGAGATCGCTCGCACTCACGGTGCCTCCTCCACCACCCGTAGAGACTGCTGCTTGACAAACGACCCCTTGTGCCTACACCTGAAGTTGCCCGTTTACTGCAGAATGTATCCTGAATACCCCATTACGCTACGGGTCCCTTTCCCACATCCTCCCCAGGTGCCGGTTCCACACTCCAAATTATTGGCAGCTGAATTATTATCTCATCCCATCAGGGTTAGCGTCTGAATAACATGCTAACGTACTCACACCCTCTCCACAGTCATATATGTGTACCCCATGATGCCTATGTTCTCCTCCTAACAGAACTATTGCTGTCATACCATTATCTATATGTACACCTGTACAGCCTTGTCATCTTTACACTACCACAGCCCCTTGAGTGTCGCACATGCACTGACCCATCTATTTGCTTACAGAGCAACAAACAGGGAGAATTCCTCGCACACCCGGGACCGTGGCTCTGGACACCCGGGGCATGGGGGTCATTCCACACTTATTGTAACTTTCATCTTGAGCCTGCCTATAGTCCTAGGGACCACGGTGTCTCCTACAGGAATAGCCTCACGCCCCCACAGGCAATGACCATACCCTTGCTCCCCCCAGAAGGACTTGCTCAATGCACACTCTCCTACCATCACCCTCTCCTAATGTGCATGTGTGACACTCCACGGGATTACTGGATGGTTGTTACCCCTTAAGATTAGTGCCTAATATTGACATGAGCTACTACTGAATGACTTTAGCTCTTTAGGTGTCACCTATCCTCTTGTACAGGTACTTCGTACAGTTTTAACCTTGTGGTTCCCCTCCTTGTATCCTGTCCAGAGGGCACTGCTGCAACAGGAGGGCAAGTACCATTCATTACATTTATTTTCCCCGCGCAGACGTATGCTTCCCTTCAGACACACAACTTCTGACATTCACCCGTGCCCGCTGGCCCCTCAGGTCTGAATGCCCTCCGGATGATAATCGAACCTGCACGTCATCACACTGCCAGGCTATAGACCATTCCCATATCTGCCCCTAAATCGTATTAGGAACACTGGCTCACAAGCCATGTTGCTGGGACACCGCAAACTTCAAACCTACATATCTTATCACACTACGGAACCCTCCGTCCCTAATCGGGTCTTCTAAATCTGTTGATAACCATATACTATATTAGACTTTAGCCCTCTCCTTCCCCCCTCCTGTTAAAAATGGTAGGTCCGCCCACGTTTTCAGGACTCCCGACTATACCGTTTTTAAGCACATGTAATCCCTATGCAATTCTTTTACTACTTTCCCCTACACTCTTAGATGGTCTCCATACATTCACTTACCTGAGCGACTCACAGGGCCTCCTGCCCTCTCATTACACTGTCCATTTACTGTCCCAAGCAAGCTCATCCACCGCTGGTACTCCACATCCCCCCTCGAATTCGCTCCACCTGCAACTGCTCCCTACTTACCCTGAGGACGTTCCACCTCCCAAACCTACCCCTACCCACCTACTTTATCCTCCTCAGTTTCATGATTCTACCGAGTCTCTCCGTCTAGCACGCTATATTTCTGGTACAACTCGCCACACTCTCTACCGCTTTCGTCCAACCCCCACTCAGTGTCCACAAGACTATACTCTATTATTGCTCCTTCTATTCCCGGCCACTGTACCACTTCGGATATATTAGGAGACATCTAGCTTGTCTCCTCGGGCCTACAGGCTGGTCCTTGGGCCCTTCCGAATTTTCTCATCTCTTTCTTGCTCCGACCACCCCACTCCCCCGACGACCCATTCCGACTTCCCTCTACCATCCCCTTTGGGGCCCTCACCCCTATTTACGCGACCCACCCTCCTGCCCCCCCGAACCCCAGTGAATCTCCTAGTGTGCCTCGCGGACTGATATAGTAGTTCTCAGACTTAGTCTCAGGCTCAGTCACTTTACTTCTGCTCATTCTACTTACACACCGTTCTTATAGGCCCACTGCATCGGAAACTTCCTGTATAAGATGTCCTATCACAATAGGTCCCGCGACATGATAGACACTACCGTGGTCTCTCTCAACACGCGCGGACTTAACACCCCTGAGAAACGATCCCGTGTCTTGCACTCCCTACACAAAAATAGGGCAAGTATTGCATTTCTCCAAGAGACCCATTTCAAAACAGGCTCAACCCCAAAATTCTCAAACGCACGCTACCCTACAGCATTCCATGCCACCAACAATGCCGCCAAGACCAAAGGGGTGTCTATCCTGATTGCTAAACACTGTCCGTTTCAGGTCACAGACACGTGCATTGACGAGGAGGCACGTTTCTTATTCATAAAAGGTTCTCTTTATGGCAAGCCTGTTACCCTAGCCAACATATACGCCCCCAATACAGGCCAAGTCTCCTTCTTTACCACCACCCTAAACCACCTCGCCACTTTTCAAGTGGGGATGCTCATACTGGGAGGCGACTTTAATGTTCCTTTGAATCCCTCCCACGACACTTCAACGGGTACTTCCACCATGCCGTACCGAGCCCTACGGTCAATTAAATCACGCCTGCAAGAACTGTCCCTGCACGATTCGTGGCGCACTTTAAACCCGAATGTCAAGGATTACACTTTCTACTCGGCCCCACATAACCGTTATTCACGCCTGGACTACCTCTTTATTTCCCAGAATGATCTCCCTACCTTGTCTTCCGCCACAATTCACCCCATGTTCATCTCGGACCACCACCCCATTTCCATGACTTTAGTATTTGCTCACGCTACCCCCAGGTCACGGATCTGGCGACTGGACCCATCACTCCTTACGGATGACACTATAGCGAACAGTATCAAGTCGCGCTTAGAGCTCTACTTTCGTGAAAATACCTCTTCAGAAATCTCCCCAATGGTATTGTGGGAAGCTCACAAAAGTACGATACGAGGAGAACTCATGGCAATCTCAGCTAAACGAAAAAGGGATAGACAAGCACAGATCACAAAATTAACTAACACCATCCAGACATTGGAAAGGGCACACAAAAATTCCCTCGCCCTGGATGCCCTCCCGGAATTACTCCAAGCTCGCAGTGAACTATTGGATACTCTCAATATACAAATTAGAAGAAACTACATTCTCTCCCAAAAAACATTTTATGAATTTGGCAACAAATCGGGAAGATTCCTGGCGAGGGCACTTAGGGCGAAGAAAGCTTCCTCCACTATTCATTCTATAACGAACTCTCAAGGACATAAAATTGCGGCCAACGACCAAATTGCCCGACAATTCGTACAATATTATACACAACTCTACAATTTACGCCCAACTGACTCTGTCACGAGAGACGCATCCCGACGTACATTCATCAGGGAATTTCTTGCTCAATACAGCCCACCTCCCCTATCTGACCTTGAATCTGCTGACTTAAACAACCCTATTTCTCCACTAGAAGTAGACGCAGTCCTCAAGCAACTGAAACCCGGTAAAAGCCCTGGCCCAGATGGACTGACGTCGGCGTACTATCGGACTTTTATTGCCACACTGAAACCCTACTTTCTGAACGCCTTTAATTCCATTTCATCCGACAACCCTCCACCTCGGGACCTTTTAACGGCACATATCTCGGTAATCCCTAAACCAAACAAGGATACCACATTAGTGACTAACTACCGACCAATCTCGCTTCTCAACGTCGACCTGAAAATATACTCCAAAATACTAGCCAATCGTCTCCTGCCTCTCTTACCCAAACTCGTATCACTTGACCAAGTTGGTTTTATACCCGGAAGGGAGGCAAGAGACAACACAACCAAGGCTATCAACATTCACCACTGGCTGTCCTTGTCCAATCAACAGGGCTTTCTCCTTTCCTTGGATGCGGAGAAGGCGTTTGACAGAGTGGCCTGGGACTATATGGAAGAAGCTCTCCAAATGCTAGGGATACGAGACCGTATGCTTCAATTTATAATGGCTCTCTATGCATCCCCGACCGCACAAGTTAGAGTCAACGGCCACCTGTCGGATGCCTTCTCCGTGTCCAATGGCACTCGCCAAGGCTGCCCCCTATCCCCCTTGCTATTCGTAATCACTCTAGAACCAATGCTCCACCGACTCCGAACCAACCCTGACATCAAAGGCGTGACAATACTGAATGACACATACAAACTCTCTGCCTTCGCAGACGACATCCTCTTATTCCTTACAGACCCTCACATCACCCTACCCAACTTACTCAATGACTTTCGTACATTTCACTCTCTCTCGAATCTCCAAATAAATTTCTCGAAATCGGAGGCTTTGAACGTTTCCCTGCCTCTTGACACTCTGGCGCTATGTCAAGCAAACTACCCTTTCACTTGGAAGCGTGACGCCATTACATATCTAGGCATTTCTCTTCCCTCCCGACTGTCTGATCTGTATACCAAAAACTATATCCCCATTCTCCAACGCATCCAAAATGATCTCAAAACTTGGTCGACGACTCCTTTTTCATGGTTTGGCAAAGCAGCCATACTCAAAATGAATGTCCTCCCTCGTATATTGTATGTTCTGCAAACGATCCCTATAAAACTACCCCAAGCCTTCTTCTCTTCATATCGCACCGCATGCACCAACTTTCTTTGGGGGAAGGACAGGCCTAGGCTCAGTCTGGCTAAACTCTCTCTACCAAAATTGAAAGGTGGGATAGGTCTCCCTGATATTCTCAAATACTATTGGTCTTGTCAACTGACGAGAATAGTGGATTGGAACGTTCACGTGCACTCCAAAGCGTGGATAAATATTGAAAATAAATTCACCCCATACCCCATTCATCAACTACCGTGGATATCCCCGAACGACATTCCATCGTCCTGTAAATCCCACCCACTCATTGCTGGTACCTTGCAAACGTTCCGCACGGTATGCAGAACCCACCGCATTTCTACAACGAAGGGTCCGCTGACGCCCATCAGACATAATCCGGGATTCCCCACTGGCCTGTCAAACTTATTTCTGGCTGACCTTTGGCCACATGCTGATATGCAGGCCAGACATTTTTTCTCCAATACCTTATTTCTCAATCGATCTGACATACCCATGCGAGAAGTTGGCCAATCATGCCCACTTTGGTCTTACCTCCAACTCAGGCACTTTCTTAATGACCCGACCAGGCGCTCAGATTTTAGCAGACAATTGACTCCATTTGAAACACTTTGTACCAAAAAGGAACCACAACGGCACATAATATCTGAACTTTACTCAATGCTCTTTTCTGACTCAGACGCAAAGTCTAATCCTGCCTCTCAGAAATGGGAGAAGGACTTATCAATGGACCTCACAGTAGAAGATTGGGAGCAGATCTACACCAACATTCACAAAGGATCCACCAATGTCACCGCACAAGAAAATAGCTTCAAAATTTTCTCGAGATGGTACAAAACCCCCTCCAGACTTCACCTAATTTCCCCGAACATACCCTCGGTGTGTTGGAGATGTTCTACTGACGAAGGCACTATGCTTCATATATGGTGGTCTTGCCCCACACTTCAACCTTTCTGGCGGGAAGTCCACCGACTAACCTCACAGATCACTACTTACCATCTAGACTTCACACCTGCACAAATGCTACTCCATCATTCCTCTATCCCTTTTAGACACTACCACAAGTCCCTTGCACTTCACTTGCTGAACGCGGCTAAAATGTGCATACCTACTCTCTGGAAAGTATCCTCCCCCCCATCGATTGCTGATTGGCTTCAGCGTGTTTCCAAAATTGCTGAATTGGAAAATTTGATCCACCAATCCAGAGACTCCCCTACTAAATTCTCTAATGTCTGGGCATGTTGGCAACATTTCACTACGACAGACGAATATAAAGACTTAATGTCGACTAATCCTACCACTCCTCCAGGCAGCCGCGAGGCACACTAGGACCCCACTTCCTATCCACTCCCTTCCTACCATCTCAACTCTCTACATGCAATATCATACTTCATTCCCATCCTGTCGTAATTGAACATAATTACCCTAAAGTGTACTACATCCTCGTACTTCCCCCCCTCTCCCCACTTCCCCATTCCTCTCTTCTACCACTGTCTCCCCCTTTAGGAATTACCCGTGTCTCTCAAGAGTTGAACATCCATGGTTGCTAGTGGTCCGTGACCGCATCCACGGAACTTTTACATTACCACATCAATACAGGGACACCGGAATGGTCACCCGGTTATATTCAACTTCCCGGTGGTTTGAGACACTACCGTGATGTTACCTCTGTTTTCTGGTTACAGGTTTCTTGGTTTGGTTACACCACACGACTTTAGGCCTAAGACCCTACTTATTGCTGTGGTTTTTAGGTTTACTAATTCTTAACAGGGTCTGTTTGAACAGCAATTCTACCCAACATCTGCCCCTCGGATGAGATATAAGTTTATTGAAGAACGCATTGTATCCGATGACTGATGTCTACATATATTGCTGTACTTTATTTCCTGACTCACTGTATTGTGATTCTTGTTATATCTTCTGTTTGAAATAAACTTCTTTTGGAAAAAAAAAAAAAAAAAACTTTTGCGCAAACCAATCAATAATCGCTAAAAAATTTTTTTATATATTTTTGGGGGATATTTATTATAGCAAAAAGCAAAAAATATTGCATTTTTTTCAAAATTGTCGCTCTATTTTTGTTTATAGCCAAAAAATTAAAACCGCAGGGGCGATCAAATACCACCAAAAGAAAGCTCTATTTGTGGGAAAAAAAGGACGCCAATTTTGTTTTGGAGCCACATCGCACGATCGCGCAATTGTCAGTTAAAGCGACGCAGTGCCGAATCGCAAAAAGGGGCCTGGTCCTTTGGCTGCCAATTGGTCCGGGGCTGAAGTGGTTAAAGTCTGTGAGACACTGGGGGCATGTCCAAGATGGCGACCAGAGCAGCAGCACATTAGGAGAACTCCGGCTGAATCAAGCAAGTATCAGCCTAATCCCTGCAGCCTCACCCTTGTATTGTGCCGGAGGTGATAACACTTGTGACCCGGCGTGGAATGCACAAATGAAGCCTATCCACGATTCCCTGCAGCACTGCTAAAAGCTATAAATCCTCCGGCAGGGTGCCGGTCTCACCTCCTGCTATTGCCAAATCCAATATGGCATTGTAGACGGAGAACAACAACCAAGACCCTGCTATGCTGGAGCAGAGCAATTTTACTGCTCTAATGCAGGCGATCACGGACTGTAAATTCATCCTCATGGGCAAGATCTATTCCCTGCATCTGGAACTGGGCCTCATCCGCAAAGATGTAGACACTGTCTGCTCCAGGATCACTACAGTGGAGCACAGGGTGAGTGACGCTGAGGACATGCTGCATGATCATGCGGCTTCACTACACACGCTCAAAGCTAAAGTAAAGGGCCTTGAATCTCGCGCTGAGGATGCAGAGAATAGGAACTGGAGGAACAACCTCCGCATAGTGAGGCTTCCAGAGGGGGCTGAGGGAACTGACCCAACTACCTTCACGGAGCTACTGCTCCGCTCGCTACTACCCCAGGCCTCATTCTCGGCCCATTTTGTAGTGGAACAAGCGCATAGGATGTGAGCAACCAGACCTCCTGCTGGGAACCAACCACGCATGGTTATATTAAAGCTTCTAAATTTCAGAGACAGAAATTTGGTGCTCAGTGAAGCCAGGAAAATCGATGTACTGCGTTATGAAGCCACGAATCTCATGATCTTCCCTGATTACTCAGTGGATACCCAGAGACAGAGGAGATCATTTTATCATGTCAAGCTTAACCTCAGAAACAGAAAAATCAAGTACAGTATGCTCTTCCCAAGCGAGGCTACGTGTACAAGATGGCAAAACTGTACGTTTCTTCACGTCCCCTGAAGATGCCTCCCAATGGTTTGATAGCCTTCCCAGGGCCTTATGACCTCTAACATCCAACACCTGGATACTCAGCTAATGGGCCTGTACACCTACAATCACTTACAGTGGTGTGAAAAAGTGTTTGCCCCCTTCCTCATTTCCTGTTCCTTTGCATGTTTGTCACACTTAAGTGTTTCGGAACATCAAACCAATTTAAACAATAGTCAAGGACAACACAAGTAAACACAAAATGAAATTTGTAAATGAAGGTGTTTATTATTAAAGGTGAAAAAAAATCCAAACCATCATGGCCCTGTGTGAAAAAGTGATTGCCCCCTAAACCTAATAACTGGTTGGGCCACCCTTAGCAGCAACAACTGCAACCAAGCGTTTGCGATAACGTGCAATGAGGCTTTTACAGCGTCCTGGAGGAATTTTGGCCCACTCATCTTTGCAGAATTGTCCTAATTCAGTTACATTAGAGGGTTTTCGAGCATGAACGGCCTTTTTAAAGTCATACCACAACATCTCAATAGGATTCAGGTCAGGACTTTGGCTAGGCCACTCCAAAGTCTTCATTTTGTTTTTCTTCAGCCATTCGGTGGTGGACTTGCTGGTGTGTTTAGGATCATTGTCCTGCTGCAGAACCCAAGTTCGTTTCAGCTTGAGTACACGAACAGATGGTCGGACATTCTCCTTCAGGATCTCTTGGTAGACAGCAGAATTCATAGTTCCTTTTATCACGGCAAGTCTTCCAGGTCCTGAAGCAGCAAAACAGCCCAGACCATCACACTACCACCACCATATTTTACTGTTGGTATAATGTTCTTTTTCTGAAATGCAGTGTTCCTTCTACGCCAGATATACTTGGACACACACCTTCCAAAGAGTTCCACTTTTGTCTCATCGGTCCACAGAATGTTGTCCCAAAAGTCTTGGGGATCATCAAGATGTGTTGTGGAGAAATTGAGACGAGCTTTGATGTTCTTTTTGCTCAGCAGTGGTTTTTCTCCTTGGAACTCTGCCATGCAGGCCATTTTTGCCCAGTCTTTTCCTGATGGTGGAGGCATGAACGCTGACCTTAACTGAGGCAAGTGAGGCCTGCAGTTCCTTGGACGTTGTTGTGGGGTCTTTTGTGACCTCTTGGATGAGTCGTCGCTGCGCTCTTGGGGTAATTTTTGGGCGGCCGGCCACTCTGGGAAGGTTCACCACTGTTCCATGTCTTCGCCATTTGTGGATAATGGCTCTCACTGTGGTTCGCTGGATTCCCAAAGCTTTGGAAATGGCTTTATAACCCTTTCCAGACTGATAGATCTCAATTACTTTCTTTCTCAATTGTTCCTGAATTTCTTTGGGTCTCGGCATGATGTGTAGCTTTTAAGGATCTTCTAGTGGACCTTACTGTGTCAAGCAGCTCCTATTTAAGTGATGCCTTGATTGTGAACAGGTGTGGCAATAATCAGGCCTGGGTGTGGCTAGAGAAATTGAACTCAGGTGTGGACAAGCACAGTTATAGTATGTTTTAACAAGGGGGGCAATCACTTTTTCACACAGGGCCATGATGGTTTGGATTTTTTTTCACCTTTAATAATAAACACCTTCATTTACAAATTGCATTTTGTGTTTACTTGTGTTGTCCTTGACTATTGTTTAAATTGGTTTGATGTTCCGAAACACTTAAGTGTGACAAACATGCAAAGGAACAGGAAATGAGGAAGGGGGCAAACACTTTTTCACACCACTGTATATACTCAAGATCAACCTGCTAACCTGCAACCTGGCAGGTCGCAGGAAAAGGGGGGGGACGAGAGAGTGCTCCCCCCTCCTGAACCGTACCAGGCCACATTCCCTCAATATGGGGAGGGTGCTTTGGGGTCCCCAAAGTGCCTTGTCCCCATGTTGATGGGGACAAGGCACTTGTCATCCCCACAACCCTTGCCCAGTGGTTGTGGGGGTCTGCGGGCGAGGGGCTTATCAGAGTCTTGAAGCTCCCTTTAACAAGGGGACCCCCAGAACCCTATGTGAATTGGTAACGGGTAGATTGTAGCCCTACCAATTCACAAAAAAAGGGTCAAAAATAGTAAAAAAGACAGGAGACACTTTGGGACAAGCCCTTTTTTGAAAAATAAAAATGTGCCGCAATGTAAATCCATCTCGCACTGCCTGACGAACCGAAAAAAAAAAAAAATGCAACAGCTCTGCCTCCATAGGAGGCTCCCGCCAAGTGGCGCTTCTTCTCGATAACAACTGTTATATAGGGTGTGAGATGGATTTACATTGCGGGACATTTTTATGTTTTATTTTTTAATAAAGGACTTGTCCCAAAAGTGTCTCCTGTCTTTTTTACTATTTTTGACACTTTTTTTGTGCATTGGTAGGGGTACAATGTACCCGTTACCAATTCACATGGGTGGGGCGGGCTCTGGGGGACCCCTTGTTAAAGGGAACTTCCAGATTCCGATAAGCCCCCTGCCCGCAGACCCCCACAGCCACCGGGCAAGGGTTGTGGGGATGAGGCCCATGTCCCCATCAACATGGGGACAAGGTGCTTTGGGGACCCCAAAGCATCCTCCTCATGTTGAGGGCATGTGGCCTGGTACGGTTCAGGAGGGGGGGGGCACTCTCTCGTCCCCCCCTTTTTCCTGTGGCCTGCCAGGTTGTGTGCTCGGATAAGGGTCTGGGGGGGGGGGGTGTTCGGATCATCCTTAGTGTATAGCCATCTTTATGTACATAGAAGGCAGTGGACAGAAACACTCCCACATGCGTTTTGGAGTATTTTTACTCATCACACAACAATCGCCCCAAAGAAGCTTCAGAACTTTTTTTTAGAGCGGAGCTTGGTGCGTTTTTTACTGCGATTTTTGGGGAAGTGCATTTCTGAAATGCAAGGAAATGCACAGATGTGAATGGAGCCTCATCGTTCTTGTGTTATCACACCAATTTCACTTTCAGGCCCCATTCGCATCTAGCATAGTGGGAGCAAATGTTTTGTGGCTCGCTTTTCCATACACTATACACTACACTATACTATTCACCATACACTATACAATCTAATTGTACAATCTCCTTTAGATCTACCATCAACTATATAGTGTAAGGGCCTGTATGATTGGATACAGAGTGATTAACTAGATAGGTTTTTCCTCCTATTATAACAATTTGGTAAATCTAAAGGAGATTGTACAATCAGATTGTATAGTGTATGGCTATTTGCGCTTTCAGTGCCATTAATTTTTAATGGCACACCAAACACAAAAACAAACACACATTTTGGCATGTGAAAAAACAAGGGGCACATGCTGCAAAACACACAGTAAAAAAACCCACAAAAAGTCCCATTAACCTCATGTAGTGCATCCCATTAAAATCAATGGGCTACCCTAGGTGTGTCACAGGAAAAACAAGCCACAAAGCTTTCGCTCCCACTATGCTAGATGTGAATGGGGCCTGAAAGTGAAATTGGTACGATAACACAAGAACAATGAGGCTCCATTGTCATCTGTTCCTTTCCTAGCATTTCAGAAATGAGCTGCACCAAAAATCGTAGTAAAAAAACGCACCATGCTCTACGCTAAAGAAAAGTTCGGAAGCTTCTTTGGGGCGATTGCTGTGTGTAGGGCAGCCCATGAAGGTGGATGGGCTGCCCTATGTGTGATGAGTGAAAATGCTAAAACACCCCCCACCCCCTCACTAGAAAAAAGAAATACATGTGGGAATGTGAGTTCCCACTATGCAGAGTTGTGAACTGGGTCTGACAGCTGAGTGCTTCTGTCCACTCCATTCTATTTACTTGTATAAAGCTGGCTATACACTATGCAATCTGATTGTATATTGTGTATTTAGTGAGAAGGGTGATCACTGATTGATTGCATCTCATTTAAAAAACGTGCAGCTGGGAGTGGGTGGGTGGGTGGATGATGCAGGGTGTGTGCTAATGAGGGCAGCTGGTCAACTCCTTCCTGTGTCATGACCTCTAGTCTGATCAGGAAGAAAGGCATTACAAATGGAAAAGTTTGGAAACATGGATGAGCACAAAAAAAGTAAGTGACTGTAAATTTAATGGAAAGCTTTGATATTTTTGCAAAAAAAGTACATGTATGCTATATTGGTGCATAGGGGGGCTGTAATTTAGAAAAAAAGTGTACAAAGGTGTACTTATCCTTTAAACACTTCCCGACCTGCTCACATACATATACTTCGGAAGTTTGGCAGCCCTGTGCAAACCACCGTATAGGTACATCGGCTCCTTTAAGAGCCTTAGCTGCACAGCGGGGGAACATGGGTCAAGTGTCCCTGTCGGAGGGCGGAGAGAAGGTTGGTGCCATTGTCGCATACAACCATTCCTGGCTGAAGCTAGCATGGCGTCAACCACCTCTGAGCCTGCCCCTGCAGGGCTGACAGAATCTCTGCCTCAGTGTGGCTTCTGTCCCCTAAGCAGACCAACTCAAGCACTGCATGCCATCTTTTTGCCTGAGTGCTTGCATAGGCCCTTGACACTTACGGAGCACCACTGGTTCAGAGGACAAATCTGCAGAAGAGGCCATAGAGGAAGAAGAAGAGGAGGGGGTGGAGGAGAGAGCTGTGGCAGAATCACCACTAGCATTTCGGAGGCGTGATGGCAGAACAATACTGAACCCTGTCCTGCATCCTTCCCAGCTGCCAGCAGAGTTACCCAGTGCACCGTGAAGGAAAGGTAACATCCCTGTCCATGCCTGCTAGACCATGAGTCAGCGGTAATATGCACCTTACTGCTGACTGTCCTGTCCAACGAGGCCAAAACATTGCCTTCCACATGCCTGTAGAGAGCCGGAATGGCCTTTCGTGAAAAGAAATTGTGTTTTGGAACCTGCCACTGAAGTACAGCACATTCCACAAATTCACGAAAGGGGGCAGAGTCTACCAGCTGAAAAGGCAGCAGTTGCAGTGCTAGAAATTTGGCCAAGCTAGCATTCAGACGCTGAGCATGTGGATGGCTGGGACCAAATTTATTTTTCCGGTTTAGCAAATGGGGTAGGGAAATTTGCCTGCTAAAACCAGATGGAGGTGTACTGATAGCAGATTGGCTGCAAGTACTTGGGACACCTATTACTATACCTTCATTCCTCTCAGTGCAGGTTTTTGAGAGGACTGGAGGTATAGTGGGGTTGGAGATCCCAGATGATTACCAAGGAGTCCGCCTTTTTCTTTGATGTGGGTTTTTCAAGTGCTGTTGCCAACGGACTGCATGGGAGGTCATTATATGTCTGGTCAAGCATGTGGTGCCCAAGCGGCTGCTGTTGTGGCCACGCAAACAGAAACGGTGCGATCTGCTGCACACATGTCAAAAAAGACCCACACCAAGGAACTTTTCAAAATCAGCGGGGAGTCAGCAGCACCCTGCACCTGCGGAGCTCTGCGGTGTGATGCAGTAGGGTGGCTGCCCCCTAGAGGACATCCTGCCTCATTGGAGTTGTGCCTCCTCCTTCTATCAGGCACCCAAGTAGAGTCAGTGACCTCATCATCCCCTCCCTCCTCGTCACTGGAGCAAACTTTTCTTTGTTTCTTGTCCTTCTTGGGCACCCCCTCTCTCTAGGCTAACGTTACTCCCTTCCTCAACCTGGGAACTAACATCGGAGCCTTCTAATCGCTGCACATCCACCAGCAGCATGTACCCAACACTGTGGTCGAATAGTTCAGGGGACTCCTCCGTGCATGATGGTGGGGCTACGGAAGGAGTCACTGTGGACAAGGAGCCGGTGGAATAGGCCACTTTGGCAGCTGCATTGGAACACAAACTACTCAGAGCCTGGGTGACAGAGGATGAGGAGGATGAGGACGGCTTTGTTAGGATGTACCATGTCCATGACCAGCATTGTTGACGGTAGACACAGAGCATGCTTGCCCTCTTTTAGTGGCCTGTGAGCGTCTGCCTCTCCTTGGTGGCCTTCCGGACATGATGTATATTTTGTTTTGCAACACCACACTGCACTGTATTGTGTGCTGTGTACACCACCAGAAAAGTAGTAGCAACTGCACTACGGCTGCACAGTATTGTGTACTGTGTACACCACCAGAAATGTAGTAGCAACTGCACTACGGCTGTACTATATTGTGTACTGTGTACACCACCAGAAAAGTAGTAGCAACTGCACTATGGCTGTACTGTATTGTGTAATGTGTACACCACCAGAAAAGTAGTAGCAACTGCACTACGGCTGTACTGTATTGTGTAATGTGTACACCACCAGAAATGTAGTAGCAACTGCACTATGGCTGCACTGTATTGTGTACTGTGTACACCATCAAAAAAGTAGTAGCAACTGCACTATGGCTGCACTGTATTGTGTACTGTGTACACCACCAGAAAAGTAGTAGCAACTGCACTATGGCTGCACTGTATTGTGTACTGTACACCACCATTAGTGTAGTAGCAACTGCACTACATCTGCCCTGTATTGTGTACTGTGTACACCATCAGAAAAGTAGTAGCAACTGCACTATGGCTGTACTGTATTGTGTAATGTGTACACCACCAGAAAAGTAGTAGCAACTGCTCTACGGCTGCACTGTATTGTGTACACCACCAGAAAAGTAGTAGCAACTGCACTATGGTTGCATTGTATTGTGTACTGTGTACACCACCAGAAAACTAGAAGCAACTGCACTATGGCTGCACTTTATTGTGTAATGTGTACACCACCAGAAAAGTAGTAGCAACTGCACTATGGCTGCGCTTTATTGTGTAATGTGTACACCACCAGAAAACTAGTAGCAACTGCACTATGGTTGCATTGTATTGTGTACACCACCAGAAAAGTAGTAGCAACTGCAATACGGCTGCACTGTATTGTGTACTGTGTACACCGCCAGAAAAGTAGTAGCAACTGCACTATGGCTGCACTGTATTGTGTACTGTGTACATCACCATTAGTGTAGTAGCAACTGCACTACGTCTGCCCTGTATTGTGTACTGTGTACACCATCAGAAAAGTAGTAGAAACTGCACTATGGCTGTACTGTATTGTGTAATGTGTACACCACCAGAAAAGTAGTAGCAACTACACTATGGCTGCACTGTATTGTGTAATGTGAATACCACCAGAAAAGTAGTAGCAACTGCACTATGGTTGCACTGTATTGTGTACTGTGTATACCGCCAAAAAAGTAGTAGCAACTGCACTATGGCTGCACTGTATTGTGTACTGTGTACACCACCATTAGTGTAGTAGCAACTGCACTACGTCTGCCCTGTATTGTGTACTGTGTACACCATCAGAAAAGTAGTAGAAACTGCACTATGGCTGTACTGTATTGTGTAATGTGAACACCACCAGAAAAGTAGTAGCAACTGCACTATGGTTGCACTGTATTGTGTGATGTGTACACCACCAGAAAACTAGTAGCAACTGCACTATGGCTGCACTTTATTGTGTAATGTGTACACCACCACAAAAGTAGTAGCAACTGCACTATGGTTGCATTGTATTGTGTACTGTGTACACCACCAGAAATGTAGTATAAACTGCACTATGGCTGCAATGTATTGTGCAATGTGAACACCACCAGAAAAGTAGTAGCAACCGCACCATGGCTGCACTGTATTGTGTGTCCAATAATCCAAATTAAAGATTTGTTACCTGAAAAATCAAAGAGACAAGTTAGGGTGAATATACAGATTAAATCTCTGAGAATCCAATCTCCCCAGCTTTTTTATAATTGAGTCTTCAAGGCCCAAACTAGCAGCTTCAGTGGCTGTGCCTATGCGAAAAGAATGGGATGAAAATTTGAAACCATGAAGGCCTAATTTAGCCAAACATTTTTTGAAAACAGAATTAAACTGATAGTTTGTCACTGGAGAGGAATCTTCATGAAATAAAGAGGTCTGGGTTGAATAAAATCAGAGATCAATTTAATAGGGCAGATATCAGGATCAGCACAAGCTTGAAAATTGAGCCAAAGACCTTTTCGCAGCTGGTCAGTTTTTGATTTTTTGATCAGAATATTGACACTAGAGGGTAAAAGAACTATATCGCTAAAACCCAATCCTGACCCACCTTTTTGGTTCTTTGGTACTAATTTTGATAATCTGTTTTACAGACGCTCTCCATCCAATCTGACTGAGCTTGAGCTATTTTGCAAAGAAGAATGGCCAAAAATGTCACTCTCTCTAGATGTGGAAAGCTGGTAGAGACATCCCCAAAAAGACTTGCAGCTGTAATTGCAGCGAAAGGCGGTTCTACAAAGTATTGACTCAGGGGGTCTGAATACAAATGCACACCACACTTTTCACATATTTATTTGTAAAAAAAATAAAAACCTGTAGCAGGTACTTCTCAAGACTGATTGAATCCATGAGGGGAGAGCTGCCTGCTAGCAGCTGCGTGGGCTTTTTAACCCCCCCTTCCTTTTTTCTCCCACACACAGACACACAGAACTACTTGCTCTGTAGCCTCCCCATTGGAAGAGACTGACAGCCAATCACCAGGGAAATGCAGAAAAGGAAAATGCAGCAAAGCATTGTGGGAGATGTAGTCTGGAGGAGGGAGTGACACTGTCAGTTGGATCAGCCCTGAACTACATGACAGACAATGCAAAGTGCACAGAACTGCATGCTGGGAGAAGTGATAAAAGGGGAGTCGCGGCCTGTGATCAGCCTCTCTGAATGCGATTCAACACCAGTCAGCAGGAGGTCTGTGTGATCAGGAGTGAGAGACTGCGGCCTATACAGCAGAGAGTGGCAGGCGGAGCGGCCTGCAATTCAGAGCAACTGGATGCCACCTGCACTTAAGTCGATCGGGAGTGACAGCACAGCGTGACGGCGCCATCTTCAGTCAGACGGAGATACAAGGAGGGGATTCAAGATGGAACCTCACAGCCATTGGGGCCTATTGTGGTGAGAGGGCACCTGCCCATTTCAGTAGAGATTACAGTATTGCTGAGTGAGTTCTTTCTACAAGACTGCTGGTAAGATTTGTAGTTCCATGGAGGTGAATCTACTTCTTCACAGGCATCATACAGTTGGAATTTGGAGCCTTACCTTTCTCCCCTGCGCTGTAAGGTCAGTACTGTATTGCACTCACATTTAAAGAGAAATCTACAAGTGGTGATATTTCTTCAATTAAGCCAGCATCAGAATATATTTTGTTCTACAGTCACTTCTTTTCCTTTGTCTTTGTGGATTACAAATACTGCAGTCAGTTTAAACATCAGGCTAGCTGAAGATATCCGGAATCTAAAGAACATTCTCCATCCTTTCCTTTTACTAAGCTCTGCTGCTCTATATGCAGGGTTGATTATGGTACAACCTAGGGGGAGACATTTTATTGGGACATTCTAAAAACATTGCACTGTGTTACTGTGTGCATATGTTATGTTCATTTATGCTGGTCTGTGTGCTGAGGCCTCAGGGGGCATATATCCAATACATGTGTTGAGGGTGTTGGATATTCACCTCCCTGTGTACCTGTTCACATATACCTTTTCAGGTAACGAAGTTACACATTCTGTATATTGGAATTAAGTGATATTTCCTGTCAGTTAGAACTTGTGTGCTCATGCCATTTTATTATGTTTATTCTTTATCTCAAGTAAACATTTATGAGTGGTTCACTGATATTGTGTGAGTCTCTATTTACTACCACAGCTGGTGAGGTGACGGAACCCAGGGCCTCTGTAAATATACTTTATGGTTTATCATTATTTTGTTTCTTCTCTATTGCTGGGTTCCACACTAATATTATCAAGTAGGTGTGCCAGAGGGGTTGGGCCCGTTCTTGG
Source organism: Lithobates sylvaticus (assembly GCA_028564925.1). Taxonomy (NCBI): domain Eukaryota; kingdom Metazoa; phylum Chordata; class Amphibia; order Anura; family Ranidae; genus Lithobates; species Lithobates sylvaticus. Next base: position 206,307,115 of record CM053032.1, read on the forward strand.
GGTTGAGAGGCAGAGTGCAGAACCAAACATACATTAAGCGGCTCTATCAGGAGTAGCGCTACAAACCATTTATTGCTTTCCCTCCACTTTACAATTATGTGCCACTTTGTGTTGGTCTATCACATAAAATCCCCCAAAAAATAAATTTACATTTTTGGTTGTAACTAGAGTTGAGCGGACACCTGGATGTTCGGGTTCGGCGGGTTCGGCCAAACTTCGGAAAAAAGTCCGGGTTCGGGACTGAACTTGACCCGAACTTGAGCCCGAACTCCGAACCCCATTGAAGTCAATGGGGACCCAGACACTTTTGAACACTGAAATGGCTGTAAAAAGGTCATGGAAAGGGCTAGATGGCTGCAAATGGCAACAAAATGTTGTTAAGAGCATGGCAAGTGATCTGCAAACAAATGTGGATAGGGAAATAACTTAAAATAACATACAAAAATAAAAAATAAAAATAAAATGCTGGAGGCCCCCTTCTCAGCAAAAGAGGTACAGGAAGTCATTAAGAACCTCAGAAACTCAACGGCATGATGCCGCACATATGGTGGGAATACCCCAGAATACGCACTTTCTGGAAAGAATTATTCAATTTAATGGATAAGATAGTGGGAAAATAAAATACTTGGAAATTAAAAAAAATTAAAAAATTATAATCTTGACCTAGGAGGACGAAATTCAAATGGAGTAGGAGGTTGAGGTGGCGGTGGATGTGGCGGTGTAGGTGGAAGCGGCGGTGGAGGAGGACGAGGTAGCCAACACTGGTTCAAAAATACAACAATGGCTGGGTAAGGCTAGTGGTGAATGATGTGTCGAATTCTGTCCCCCGTCGCATAGTGTCCGCCCTGTACTGCGCTTGCTCAGTACGTAGGACAAGGGGATTTTGAAACTCTCCGAAGACGATGCGCGGTGACTCCAGGTTCAAGCCACATCATCCGAGGTTGAAGCCTAGCCAAGTGAGCCCGTGAGGGGCCCTGTTACTATGTGCTACCGTATGTCCACTTGGATGGTCGGGCTTGAACCTGCACTCACTGCGCAGGCGACGTTCATCTTTGGAGATTTTGTGAATCTCCTTGTCCTCCGTACTGCGCAAGCACTGCACCTGCGCAGTAAGTGGCCGGACACTATCCGATAGCAAGACAGTTTTCGTCAGAACACCGGTATATGTGTCTATTCTGCACAAGGTACGGTACGCAGGCGGCTGCGCTTGTCTGTGATAACGCCCCCTGCCGTGCTAAATACACATTCACATAATACACTGGCGGCAGGGCAGGCCAGGACCTCCAAGGCGTAAAGGGCAAGCTCAGGCCATGTGCCCAATTTGGAGACCCAGAAGTTGAAGGGGGAAGACCCGCAATGCAGTACGTGTAGGCGTGTGCACACATACTGCTCCACCATGTTGGTGAAATGCTGCCTCCTGCTAAGACGTTCCATCTCAGCTTGTGGTGCTGGTTGTTGTGGCGTGCTGACAAAGCTTTTCCACATTCTGTCTATGCTAACCCTGCCTTCTGAGGTGCTGGCGGTGCCCCGGCTGCGTTGGCGACCTCTTCCTCCTCCTCTGCCTTCGCCTTGTGCTTCCACCGTACCCCCGCTTCCATGTGGGAATGCCACCAGCAGCGCGTCTACCAGCGTTCGCTTGTACTCGCGCATCTTACGATCACGCTCCAGTGAGGTAATTAAGGACGGCACGTTGTCCTTGTAACGGGGATCCAACAGGGTGGCCACCCAATAATCAGCACCAGTTAAAATGTGGGCAACTTGGCGGTCGTTGCGGAGACACTGCAGCATGTAATCGCTCATGTGTGCCAGGCTGCCCAGAGGCAAGGAAAAGCTGTCCTCTGTGGGAGGTGTATCGTCTGTGTCCTCTGTATCCCCCCAGCCACGCACCAGTGATGGACATGAGCTGGTCTGGGTGCCACCCTGCTGTGAACATGGTTCCTCCTCCTCCATCTCCTCCTCATCCTCCACCTTGTCATCCTCCAGAACTGTGCCCTTGCTGCCAGACAATTGTGTACCTGGCGCTTGTTGGTGCAGGAACCCACCCTCGTAGCCACTTGTAAATGACTGCCCTGAAAGCCTTGGAAATGAACCCTCTTCCTCCTCCTCCTCATCCTGTGCCACATCCTCTTCAATCATCGCCTGAAGAGTTTTTTCAAGGAGGCATAGAACTGGAATAGTAACGCTGAGAACGGCGTCATCGGCACTGGCCATGTTGGTGGAGTACTCGAAACAGCGCAACAAGGCACACAGGTCTCGCATGGAGGCCCAGTTATTGGCGGTGAAGTGGTGCTGTTCCGCAGAGCGACTCACGCGTGCATGCTACAGCTGAAACTCCACTATCGCCTGCTGCTGCTCGCACAGTCTGGCAAGCATGTGCAAGGTGGAGTTCCACCTTGTGGGCACGTCACATATGAGGCGGTGAACGGGAAGGCCGAAGTTACGCTGCAGCGCTGACAGGCGAGCAGCAGCAGGGTGAGAACGCCAAAACTGCGCACAGACGGCCCGCACTTTCTGCAGCAGCTCTGGCATATCGGGGTAATTCTTAAGGAACCTCTGGACCACCAAGTTCAGCACATGCGCCAGGCAAGGGATGTGCATCAAACCGGCAAGGCCCAGAGCTGCTACGAGATTTCACCCATTATCGCACACCACCAGGCCGGGCTTGAGGCTCACTGCCACCAACCACTCATCGGTCTGTTGTTCCATGTCCCTCCACAACTCCTGCGCGGTGTGGGGTTTTTCCCCCAAACAGGAAAGTTTTAAAACTGCCTGCTGTCGTTTAGCCCTGGCTGTGCTGAAGTTGGTGGTGAAGGTGTTACGCTGACCGGATGAGGAGGCGGTAGAGGATGAGGAGGCGGAGTAGGAGGAGTTAGCAACAGGAGGCAAACTGAAGTGCCCTGCAATCCTCGGTGGTGGAAGGACATGCGCCAAAGTGCTATCTGCCTCAGGCCCAGCCGCCACTACATTTACCCAGTGTGCTGTTAGGGAGATATAACGTCCCTGACCGTGCTTACTGGTCCACGCATCCGTAGTTAGGTGGACCTTGCCACAGAGGGCGTTGCGCAGTGCACACCTGATTTTGTCCCCCACTTGGTTGTGCAGGGAAGGGATAGCTCGTCTGGAAAAGTAGTGACGGCTGGGCACGATGTACTGTGGGACAGCCAATGACATCAGCCTTTTAAAACTCTGCGTCTCCACCAGACGGAATGACAGCATTTCAAAGGCGAGGAATTTTGAAATGCTGGCATTCAGGGCCAGGGATCGCGGGTGGCTAGGGGGGTACTTCCTCTTCTGCTCCAGTGTTTGGGAAATAGAGAGCTGAAAGCTTCCATGGGACATTGTGGAGATGGTTGGTGACCCAGGTGGTAGTGTTGCTGGCAGATCCTCTGTTTGCGGGTTGGCAGGTGTCACTGTCACTACAGAGGTGGATGAAGAGGCCGAGACTGCAGCAGAAGAGGAAGCAGGAGGAGCCAGAGACCTTTCTTGTTTTTTGCGTTGTCTACTCCACTGCATCTCGTGCTTTGCACTTAGATGCCTGGTCATGCAGGTTGTACTCAGGTTGAGAATGTTTATGCCTCGCTTCAAGCAATGATTGCACAGCGTGCAAACCACTTGTGTCTTGTCATCAGGACATTGTCCGAAGAACTGCCACGCTAGGGAATTCCTTGGACCTGGCTTTGGTGTGCTCGGTCCCTTGCTGCGTTGGGCAGTAGCAGACGTACTGTCTAGGGGACGGACGCTCCGCTTTTGCACCCTGCTCCCTCTTCTGCTGTGCTGGTGGCTCTGTGTGACCACCACCTCTTCCTCTGAACTACACTGGTCACCTGCATGACATTGATTCCATGTGGGGTCAAGGACCTCATCGTCCTCCACATCATCTTCCACCCAAAATTCACCCCTGCCCTCCTTGTCGGTCTGCACAATGGCGAAAGCAGCAGCAGTTGGCACCTGTGTTTCGTCATCATCCGAGACGTGCTGCGATGGTCCTCCCATGTACTCATCATGAAACATAAGTGGTTGGGCATCGGTGCACACAATCTCTTCCACTTCTGGGGCAGGGCTAGGTGGATGGCCCTGGGAAACCCTGCTAACAGTGTCATCAAAAAGCAGAAAAGACTGCTGCATGATTTGGTGCTCAGACTGATTGGCTGATTTGCAAGGGGGTGAGGTGAAAGACTGATGGACATCGGCTGCAGGTGCCAACTCTGAACTTTCATCAGGAGACTGGGTGGGAGACAATGTGAAGGAACCGGAGGCACTGTCAGCAACCCAATCTACTATCGCCTGTACTTGTCCTGGCCTCAACATTCGTACAGCCTCATTAGGCGCACCGAAATACCGCTGCAGGCTCGGTCGCCTACTCGCACCTGAGGAAGGTGTTTCACTAGTGCGTGTAGCTGGCACAGATTGACCACATTCTCTCCCTGCAACAGGAGCGCCACCAGCAGCACCACGACCCGGGCCACGTCCCCTTTTTGATGATCTCCTCCAGATTTTCAAAATTTATGATCTCGCCCTAAATGGGTGTTTTTGTATATAGCAGAATACACGTACAGTGTCTAAAGCGTTTATGAAAACGCAGAAAATGCTATTGGGAAGAAAAAAAACACTGCAAAATTACATTTTTTTGCAATGTTTTTCCAATATCAGAATAAATGTATAGTGTCTAAAGCGTTTATGAAAACGCAGAAAATGCTATTGGGAATAAAAAAAAACACTGCAAAATAAAAAATGTTTGCAATGTTTTTGCAATATCAGAATACACGGATAGTGTCTACAGCGTGTATGTATGAACACGCAGAAAATGCTATTGGGAAAAAAAAAAACACAGCAAAATTATTTTTTTTTGCAATATCAGAATACACGGATAGTGTCTACAGCGTGTATGTATGAACACTCAGAAAATGCTATTGGGAAAAAAAAAAAAGCAAAATTAAATTTTTATGCATGGTTTTTCCAATAGCAGAATACACACAGACTATGGTGTATCTCTTAGTATATGCAGTGTTGGTCCTAATGGTGCACTGAGCTTGCAGGTAAAACTTTTATATTTTGTCTGGCACTGGCCTCATGGCACTGTTAAAAGACTGTGCACTGCACCCCAGCCAGGGTACAATTTTTTTTTTTTAAACTCTTTATTTTAACAATTTTTAAACAATACATCTTTTACATTTAGCTCCTTTTCTAACATCACAACTACCAAAGACATATCACTAACTTATGATTAACATCCACTGTTCTTTTGGAATTACCTCTAATCCCCCTGTTACCCTCCCAGGAAAGAAAAAAAAAAAAAAAAGAAGGGGGTTTCCCCTTCATATCAAAGCAAAAAAGAGAAAAAAAAAAATTCCGCTCTCGTCTCTCCCCCCCAGGCGTCACGCGATCCCGCCCCCACCCATCTCCCCCCTATATAAGAAATAGGGTGCCCATGTGGCCTCGTATCTCTCCTCCTGATCTCTTATAGTCATTGTCAAGTTTTCCATTTGTTGAATTTCTCCCACTTTGGCCCACCATTGTGCCCTCGTAGGAGGTACGTCCTTTTTCCAAATAGCAGGAATACAGGCTCTCGCCGCTGTGAGAAGATGTTTTAGTAATGATTTTTTGTATTTTTCCACCGACATTGGAACATCATTTAGTAGAAATGCAACCGGGTTGTCTCCAAGAGACACCCCTGTAATTTGCTTTACTGTTTCCTCCACCATCTTCCAGTATTCTCTAATTTTGTCACATTCCCAGAAAATGTGCAGCATTGTGCCATCTGTTTCCCCGCATCGCCAACATGTACTCGGGGTCTGTGGGAATATGTCATGTAACATACTTGGGGTTCTATACCACCGGGTGAGAATCTTATACCCCCCCTCCTGGAATCTACTTGCTATTGATGTTTTATGCACAGATCTCAGTATTTTTTCTTTTTGTTTTTGGGAGAACGTAACCTTCAGCTCTTTTTCCCAGGCACATATATAGCTTAACTTTTCGGGTGCTTCATGTCTTGTAATCATCTCATAAAAATATGATAAGGGGTGTCTCAAAGTTTCACCATCAAGACAAATCTGCTCAAACTCAGACAAACCTCGAATTATGGGGTATTCTTTACTTTTTGAAAGAATGTAAGCCCCCAACTGCATTGCTCTAAAGTAGTCTAGTTCTGGAGTAAGTTGGTTTTCTATCTCCCCTCTTGTCATTATTTTTCCTTCTTTTGAGAAATGTATAATCCTATTTATCCCCCTATTTCTCAAATCGGAGAATTTTTGATCCGATAGCCCTGGCTCAAAGTCATATGTACCTAATATAGGTAGCATAGGGCTTGGTTCACTTGAAATCTTGTTTTTATTAAAAATCTTTTTGCTTATATTTAGGGTTGCCCCGATCAGTGGGTGTTTTTTGACTATCATTGGAATATCCTTTCCAGCCATCCATGCCAATCCCTCCAAGGGGGCTTTACATAACGTTTGTTCCATATTTACCCATGGCTTCTTTTTTTTAGAACACCACTCCTTTATTCTAACTAGATGTGTGGCTTCCTGATACTTACATGGATCTGGAAATCCAATGCCTTTCTCTTTAGGAAGGGTCAGAATAGATCTTCGTAGTCTTGCAGGCTTTCCAGCCCATATAAAACTCAGGAATCCTGACCGCAATTCTTTCATAAAGCTTTGGGGGATCTTTACTGGCATAGTTTGAAATAGGTATAGGAGCCTTGGCATTACATTCATTTTAATTATATTCGTCCTCCCAAACCACGTAAAGATTTCTTTATCCCACCTTTTCAAATCTGACCTTATTTGTTTTAACATTGGGGCGTAGTTTAGTTCAAATATCCTGTTTAAGATTATAGGTATCTTAGTCCCTAAGTAGTCAATGTGTGAGTCTGTCCATCTAAATTTAAATTGAGAAGTTATCTGGTGGGTTAAGGGCTCACTCATTTCTAGTCCCATGGCTTCTGATTTGTTATAATTCACTTTAAAATTTGCTATATCCCCAAATTTCCGTAGCTCCCCCAAGAGGGGAGGCAGGGATATGGCTGGAGAGGATATAAAAAAAATCAGGTCATCGGCAAAGGCAGCTAGTTTATGTTCCTCAGTGTCTGTATTTATGCCTCTAATATCACGATTTAAACGTATTTTCCTTAGGAATGGTTCCATTGTGAGGACAAAAATAAGGGGAGATAGTGGGCAACCCTGGCGAGTTCCATTTTGAATTCTAAGAGAGTCCGAGAGTCTGTCGTTTACCTTTACTCTAGCAGTTGGTACCGAATACAGGTTCTCAAACCATCTCAGCATTCCCTCCCCTAGGCCAATATGTTGTAATGTAGCCCGCAGATACAGCCAATCCACCCTATCAAAAGCTTTTTCTGCATCTGCTGAGATTATTGTTAAGGGTTTATGTTGACTTTGGGACCAGTATATTGCATTTATTACTCTTTGTGTATTCTCCCTTCCTTCCCTCCCTGGGGTGAACCCAACTTGGTCGGGATGAATAAGTACTGGGATATATTCAACCAGTCTGTTAGCTATTATTTTGGAGAAAATTTTTAGGTCCACATTTAGTAATGATATTGGCCGGTAGCTGGAACACTGAGATGGGTCTTTCCCCTCCTTCGGGATAACTGCAATATGGGCTAGTAATGTCTCCTCTGGTATTTTATATCCTTCCTGTAGTGAGTTAAATGCTGCTAAGAACCTTGTGACTAACTTCTCTTCAAACACTTTATAATATGAAAGGGGGTACCCATCAGGACCTGGTGCTTTACCTAAGGGTAGGGAAGTCAGAACTTTCTTAAACTCCTCTGCCGTTATTGGCTTGTCAAGTTTCTTCAAAACTTCTTCTGTAAGTTTGGGCATTCCTGATGAGTGGAGATATTCTCTAGCTAACTCCTCCTTTTCTTTGCTTTTTCCTCCCTTTCCCGCTCCCTCCAGCTGGTATAGGCCCTCATAGTAATTTTTAAAGGCCTGCGCTATTTTCACTGAGGAGTTCAGTATCTCACCAGTTTGCGATTTAATACCCATTATTTGTCTCCTTGCGTTGGGTTGTTTTAGTGCTTTCGCTAACATTCTACTCGGCTTGTTCCCATACTCGTACATTGTTTGTCTGTTTCGCTTTATTTTAGCTTTAGCTTGCTCAATCAGCAGGGAATTTAAGTCACCCCTTAAAACACTTAATTTATCCTCTATATTCTGTGCCTGGGATCTTTTATGAACCATTTCTGCTTCTCTAATGTCTTTAAGTAGGGCTTCTATTTGTTCGTTCAGCTTCTTTTTCCTATGGGCTCCTAAGGAGATAAAAACTCCTCTCATAACACATTTATGCGTCTCCCATATGCCAAATGGCGTTATTTCTTCCGATTCATTAGTTTGAAAAAAAAAAATCCAATTCGCAGTCTAATGTTTTTTTGTATTCCTTATCCTTCAATAATGATTCGTTCATCTTCCACTGCCATTCCCGGTATTCTACTTGCCCCAAGTCCATTTCGCAACTGGTAGGTGCATGGTCAGACAGAGAAAAGGAGCCTATGTCGGCCTTAGTCAAGGACGTCAGTCCTGTCTGCGAGACAAAAACATAATCAATGCGGGTATATGTCTTGTGCTTCGCAGAGAAAAACGTATAGTCTCTTTCTTGGCTGTTCAGTATCCTCCATGCATCCACCAGCTGCATATCATCAAAAAGTAATTTTTTAATCTTTCTTATTTTTGTGTATGCCATGTGGGAAGCTCCTCTTGATGTATCCATAAGGGGGTCTAATACCGTGTTTAGGTCTCCACCCATAATTAGCATACCTTCCTTATGTCTATGTATTTCCTGAGTGCTAGTCTCTAGATAATTGATCTGGTCAGTATTTGGGAGATACAAGTTCACCAGTGTAACCTTTTGTTGTCCTATTAGGCCTTTCACAATCAAAAGACGCCCCACCTCATCCTTTATTACTTTTAATTCTTTCCATGGAGTCTGCTTATGTATCAGAATGGCCACTCCATTTGATTTAGAATTCTGGGATGTCCCATGGTATACACTGGTGAAACCGTAATCTCCCAAATTCGGTATTTTTTTCCCACTAAAATGTGTTTCCTGTAAAAAAGCTACATGTGTTTTTAATCTTCTCAATTCGGCAAGTAGTCTGATCCGTTTTTCCGGGATATTTAGTCCCTTCACATTATACGAGGTAAACTTTATTTTAGACATTTTCTAGTAATTTTTTCCTTTTTCCTCCCCTTTTTGTCTTTCCTTCCCCCTCCCCCCTCCGGGACTTGGAGGCGGGATCCCACGGGGGGGGGGGTGGGGGGGGAGGGGAAGAGGCCAGTGAGGGGAGAGACGAGAGAGAAAGAAAAAAATAAAAAAATAAATAAAAAACAGTATCCACTACTCTCGGGGGTAAAACAACCCTGATGCGGCCTTCCTATACCAGCGTGTACCCCTTCATAGAGGAGAAGAAGAGGTGAAAAAAGAAAAAAAAAAAAAAAAAAACAAAAAAAAAAAAAATAAAAAATAAAAAAAAATTTAAATAAAAAAAAAAAAAAAAAAAAAAACAGACAAAAAACAAAGAGAAAGAAACAGGGTTCTCCTGTTTCTCGATCGTCCCCGACTTGTCCTCTACTCAGAGGAGGAGCGATCAATGTGGGGGTGTGTCCCCGAGCATGCCAGGAGCTCGCAGCAGGCCCCCAGCGGCTGCACTTCTCTTAAATTTGAATACTTCTATAGATCCCTCTGAATGATTATATTATTATTTTCACCTCTTAAACCCACCTCAAATATCCAACATAAATAAATCCCACATTTAATGATCAGTCTAATATTGCTTATTCATATTATACATTTCCTATATTCCTTGTTATTTTCCTTTTGGGCAATCTTATAAAAAAAAAAAAAAAAAAAAGAGAAACAAAAAGAAAAAAGGAGTTTACATCCACCCCTCTCTTCCCCACCCTCACTGTCCTCTCCCATGTAGCCCCTGTATTTCTCCCCCGCCGCCCACTCAGCCCCGTGCGGTCTAACATATCTATCTTCCACTCTTACCTATAACTCCCTCTTCTTCATCATAGTCCCTCCTCCCCTTCCTCCTCCCTCCCCTCTGTTAACCCTCCCTTCTTGTGTAAGCGTACCTTGTGTTCCTGTGTTACGTGACCTTGGTGCCTATTTTAATTTTTACCCATCCGCCCCCCCAGAAAAAAAAAAAAAAAAAAAAAAAGAAAAAGAAAAAATCACGTGTGTTTGACTCTATATTATATTGAGAGTGGTATCAAAGTGGTATGGCCCCTAGACTATAAGCCATATCAAGCGTGTACTATGTGAGCTGTGTATGTCCTATAAATATGTGTCCCTACTATTTAGGAACTTCCCTAAGTGCCCCTAAGTCCCTCCTAGTCCCCTCTTAATCCCATCCTTGGTCCCACTAATGGGAAGAAAAAAAAAAAAAAAGGAAAAAATTCAAAAACACACCCAAAAAAAAAAAAAAAGGAATATTAAAAACACAGATAAAAATCCACTACAAATTCACACTGATCTTGTCCAGAGGGAGGGGGAGGGTTTGGGTCGGTTTTTTCATTTGTTCTCTACCCTCAGGGAGTCGTTCGGAAATTCCTTTTCCCCGGGTGGTTGGTATTTTTCTTCGTTGCCTTGTCCATCCTATAAGGTCGTTCTGCAGCCCTAACGAAAACCATTTGGAAGGGCAGCGTGGGGGTCCAGGGGGGAGAAAGTCAAGAGAAAAAAAAAGAAAAGATAAAAAAAAAAAGGGGGAGAGCCAGTGATGGGGGGGAATTTCGTTACTGTGATTGCCCTAACTAAGCATAGGCCAAACTTAAAGCACCATGTCGATCTCTAGATTATTTAACCAGATTGGCTCTTCTTGGTCGTCGCTGTTCTGTTCCCAAGGTTTGCCCATCCCCCAGACTCCATAGAAACATTTAACCAGTCAGAAATTTCCACTTCTTCCGTGCCCAGAAATTCAAAGAGGTCTGGCAATTGGTCCGGATTGCGTAGGATAAAACCTCGTTCTCCTTTTTTAATGATCAGAGATAGTGGGTACCCCCACCTGTATGTTGCTTCTGTAGCTCGCAATAAATCTAGCAGAGGTCTCAGTATCCGCCTCCTTCGCTTTGTCTGCCAACATATATCCGGAAACACTTGTACTTCATAATCTGTATGTGGCAGTGCCCCCTTTGCCCAGGCTGCCCTCATTATATCTTCTTTTATTTTAAAAAAGTGGACACGGCAGAGCACGTCCCTGGGGCTTCCCCGCTCCGTATTCTGTACTGTTGGACTCCTATGGACACGGTCCAGTTCTATGTATGACTCTGGAGGTTTTTCTAGGTATAAATTGAGGATTGAGGTTACCACCTTTCTCAAGTCGGGTGTTTTAATCACCTCTGGGATCCCTTTGATACGTAAGTTGTTTCTTCTATTTCTATTCTCAAAATCTTCGGCCTGCAATTGCAGATCTATCAACTTTTGATGCTGTATGATAAGCTTGGTTTCAAGTGTGTCTAGACGCTTGTTTGCTGTGGCCTGTGTGGTCTCGCATCTGGAGAGTCTACTGTCTACGGCTTCAAATTTGGCACATACCTCACTCAGTTCTTCTTTTACAGTGGCTTTTAAGTCGCCCATCCATGCTAAAATATCTTCTTTGGAGGGAAGTGCCTGTATAAGCTGCCTAATGTCGGGCTCCCTTTCACGTTCTTGTCCCCTCATAGTTAGGAGGCCCATCTCTCCTTCCAGTAGGATTGAGCTCTGGGGAGTAATTGGTAGGCTTATATCCACCTCTTCCATAAGCTCAACCCGTATGCTCCCATCCATGCTAGTAGCCATACTGCTAGCCGGTGTTTCCTCCACAAGTGGTTGTTTTAAGTTCGCTCGGGTGGATCGTTGTGGGTGTTCTATAGCGCCGGCGTCTCCTGATAATCCGGGGTCTTTCCTCGTAAGGTATCTCGTGATGTATGAGTGGGTCGGTGAACTATCCACTCTACCAGGTCCCCTTCTTCTCGGCATGGAGGCCGCTCCCACCACCCTTGGCCACTTAGCCCCTTATTTCACGCTAAGAACGTTTCCTTATTTTGCCACTTCTCCGCTTACTGGTCTTCCCGGCAGGCTCTCCTCTATGGGGTAGTCTATAGAAACTATATGCGAGCTGTATAGTCCATCTAGATAAATGTCTCCTTAATAGCTCCACTTACATTATTCTAATGCACGGCCCAGTTTTTTAATGCACAGCTTGTAATTTATAGAGCTCCCAAAGCACTCATCTAATATTATGGTGCTAGCAAAGAGCACACACTCAGTACGTCCACTGTATAGTAGTGTTTAGAGACCATACATTTTGCCGCTATAGTCCCATTGATTCCCCGGAAAAAAAAAAAAAAAAGTCAACTGAAGCAGCCCACGGTACGGAAGCACAGCACAGCACAGATAACCAGAGGTCCCCTCTCTTTTCTCTTTCCTCTTCTCCTTATCCCCTATTTTCCTCCAAAGGTGAGATAAACGAGAAGGTATGGCCAGGAGGCGTTTGATGAGGAGTATGTAGTTTCTCTGAGGGGTGAGGTTATCTTAGTATATACCACCAAGTATGGCCTCACATCTAACACCCCCAGCGTTCGTATGCAGTTATCCAGCCCCCCTCCATCACCGTATAGAGACAAAAAAAAAAAAAAAAAAAAACTCCTTCAGCCACAGTTTTTTCTTTTTGAAGACATCAACAGCAAGAGCAAAAAAAAAAAAAAACCCTTCAGCCACAGTTTTTTCTTTTTGAAGACATCAACAGCAAGAGCAAAAAAAAAAAAAAAAAAAAAAGAAAAAATCATTTACACCAGTTCCTTTTTTTTTTTTTTTAGCAGCAGTTCTTAGCGGCAGCTACCTCCACTGTTACATCCACAGCACCCACAGTCACACGCCTTCTGGCGTCTTACCCCCTTCCCGTGTGTGCCTCAGACCGTCCTCCACCACCGCCTCAGTACACCGTAGTGTGTAGGGGTATCGCTCCTCCACCCTGCTCTGGCTGGTCTCCGTGGCTCTCTCCGCTCTCCCCGCTCTCCTCGTGGGGTAAGAGATGAAGGAATATCGTGCCGGTTCAGTCGCAGCAGTGTTAGCGGTGCTAGCGCCGACGTCACCGCAAATCTCAATTGGTGCTACTGAACGGCCGGCTTCCTCCCGGTCTCAGCACTCCTGGTTGCCGCTCTCCTGGTCGCTGCTCTCCTCGGCAAGCCACTGCAAACAAGCTCCTTTCCTGTACAGGCTATGTCCTCCGAGCTCCTGATCATGTGCAGCCGCTGTTTGGTCTCGCTCCTCACTCCCGCATATTCAGATCACACATCCCCGGAAACGGAAGTCGATCAGCCAGGGTACAATTGATTTAGGAATCTCTTCAATAATTATCTCTGTCTCTTTCTTTTGCAAAATAAAGAAACTCCCTACTCTACTCTAGCTATCTAGATCGCTCACTGATCTAACTAATTAGAAGAAAATTCAAGGAATGTGGACTGACTGACTGACTTTATCACACTAACTCCTAAAAATCCTCTCTCTCAGCAGCACAGGAACCTGTCTATAGCAGAATGAAGCTGTGTGCTGTGTGTGTGTACTATATATAGAGGCTGGGTCACATGCTGCACTGGCCAATCACAGCCATGCCATTAGTAGGCATGGCTGTGATGGCTTCTAAGGACACATGATTGGCTGCCCTGCAGCTGTTAAAAAGGCGCCAATACATCGCCAAACACCGGACCCGAACCCGAACTTACAGGCAATAGTTCGGGTCCGGGTCCCGAACACCCAAAAGTCCGGTACGGACCCGAACTTTACAGTTCGGGTTCGCTCAACCCTAGTTGTAACATGACAAAATGTGGAACATTTCAAGGGGTATGAATACTTTTCCAAGCCACTGTACAATCGCTGTTTTACCTGTTTGTAAATGATTTTCCACATGGTCACATGATCACAATCCCCCCACACTCGCTAACACTACAATACAGGCCTGTACTTTCCCTGATAATACGCAGCTTCTGGAAGTGACACAGTGCCGCTTGTATGAACAGTTTCTATGGGGACAGATTCAATAATGTATACTGTGCTTTCTATGTAAGGGAGGAGAGGCACACACTTACATCTCTCCGTCCCCCTTGCAAGCCATAGTGTGTCTAGGTGAATGAGAGGAGCTGTTTTGGACCCTCATTCTGTAGAAATCCTCTGACATGCATACATCACAGGACAGGAAGGGAGATGCGGGTCCGACAACGGTATAAGGAAGTAGGATTCAGCAGTTATATTATAACTTTGTCAGCCAGAGAGAGGAAATAGTCCAGAGTGGGGCAGAATGGAGGAGAATGGAGGAGAAAAGGTCAGTAGGAGTGACACACACAAGAATTAATATTACATAAGGTGATTAATTGGCTCATAGAAACAGAGAGGAAGAGTACCTACTACCTACTACCATCTCCTGCTAGATCATATGTGTACAGGCACAGACTTGTAAAGGCCTTATTGACTCTCTTTTTGGGTAAAGGAGTCAATAAAATCTGGTAAACAGCCAGCTGTTTTTCCACTTTGGGTGACAAAAAGAAGATATGGTTGTGGTGAAGGGTTTCTCACAAATCTGCAGCTAAGAGTGGTGCCTCGCAGTTTATCTTTTTGATTGTATCATACAGCACAGAAGATTTTCCATTATTCTTTCACAGAGAATTTTATTCACCTAAATGGACTTTTTATATGATACTATAGGACTGTTGTGAATCTCTATAGAGGAACAGTGCGGACATATGCTATAAGATATTGAATTAATCTGCATGTATATGAAGATATTATCATAGTACTTTTTTCCTCTATACTCTAACAGTGGGATATATATAGGTCATATTGATATTGTTATTGATGCACTAAGATATTTATTTATTTTTCACCATCAATTTAGTAACTAAGTGCTGGATTCAGTTCACCCGAACCCGAACTTACAGGCAATAGTTCGGGTCCGGGTCCCGAACACCCAAAAGTCCGGTACGGACCCGAACTTTACAGTTCGGGTTCGCTCAACCCTAGTTGTAACATGACAAAATGTGGAACATTTCAAGGGGTATGAATACTTTTCCAAGCCACTGTAAAATCGCTGTTTTACCTGTTTGTAAATGATTTTCCACATGGTCACATGATCACAATCCCCCCACACTCGCTAACACTACAATACAGGCCTGTACTTTCCCTGATAATACGCAGCTTCTGGAAGTGACACAGTGCCGCTGGAGTGCTGGATTCAGTGTTACACTGATGATATATATATCTTTTTATTTTTACACACTGGAAGTAATGGTTGATTTATGATAGGTGTTCACCTATTTAGGTAAATAGCGCCCCTGTTACACAATTCTCCAACCAGTTTTTGAAATTTTTTTTTATAATTTGAAATTTTTTTTTATAATTTTTGAAAAAAAAATTATAATTTTTGAAAATTTTTTTTTTTCAATTATTATTTTTTAAATTATTATTTTTTTTTCTAAAATTATTTTTTTTTCTAAAATTAATATTATTTTTTAAATGATTTCTTTTTCTAAAATTATTATTATTTTTCTAAAATATATTTTTTAAAAAAATGATTAAAAAAAATGATTTAAAAAAAATGAATTAAAAAAAGAAATAAATAATTTTAGAAAAAAATAATAATTTTAGAAAAAAAAAATAATTTTAGAATTTTTTTCAAATGATTTTTTTTCAAAAAAAAAATTTTTTAATTATTTTTTTTAATTATTAACAAAAAAATTTCCAAAAAAATTTTTTTTTAATTTGAAAAAATAATTTTAGAAAAAATAAATAAATAAATAATTTTAGAAAAAATAAATATTTTTTTTTTCCAAATGTTTTTTTTTCAAATCATTTTTTTTTTAAATATTAATTTTAGCAAAAATTATAATTTTTTTTCAAAAATTATAATTTTTTTTTCAAAAATTATAAAAAAAAATTCAAAAATGATTTTTATTTTTATTTAATTTTTTTGTTAATAATTAAAAAAAATAAATAAAAAAAAAATCATTTTTGAAAAAAAAAAATTTAAAAAAAAAATTAAATAAAAAAAAAAATCTTTTTTGAAAAAAAAATTATAATTTTTTTAATTATTTTTTTTCAAATTATTATTAATATATTTTATTATATATTTATATATTTCATTAAAAAAATGATTTAAAAAAAATGATTTAAAAAAAATGATTTAAAAAAAAGAAATAAAAAAATAATAAAATATAATAAAATAAAATATAAAATAAAATAATAAAATAAAAAAAATCATTTTAGAATTTTTTTCAAATGATTTTTTTTTTAATTATTTTTTTTAATTATTAACAAAAAAATTTAATAAAAATAAAAATCATTTTTGAAAAAAAAATTATAATTTTTGAAAAAAAAATTTAATTTTTAAAAAAAAATTATATTTTTGCTAAAATTTATAAAAAAAAATGATTTGAAAAAAAAAACATTTGGAAAAAAATATATATTTTATTTTTTCTAAAATTATTTATTTATTTATTTTTTCTAAAATTATTTTTTCAAAAAAAATGTATTTTATATTTATTTATGCCTGCTAAGGGTAAATGCTGAGAGCGATGCTAGGCAAGATTTTTGTTTTTCAATTTAAAATAAAGGTCATTAAATTACATTCAATTATAATACAATACCTTTTACTGAAGTTCCAGAAGTTATCCTTCCCACTTAATAAACATTATACTTTACACATCATATTCTAAATATTCTGGGAAAAAATAACACAACTGCACACAATTCATTGATTTGAGTAAAGTTTATTGATTAGAGAATAAAATTAGAGTTAAAAGATTTGTGGCACATGGAAAAGTAAGAAAGGAAATTTAAGTAAATCAGAAAAAATAATTGATTTGATTTTATATTTTTTTTGTATTTTTTATTCATGCTGTCCTATTTGCTACATTTGAAGTCCAAAATGCACCTAGAAAATAAATTTAAACGAGATATATCAATAAACAACTAAATATAATGCATTCAGTATTGCAGCATTAAGAATACTTTATGTGTATCTCTTATCTGCACATGAAAACAAGAAGACTATATAGAGTTAGAGATGTGACTCTGGGAAGTGTTTTGATCAGTAATTCGATAAAAGTCATACATTTAAAAGTGGAGGTCTTGTTACCAATATATCTATAATCTATCCATATGAGATAATATTGAAATATTTGCTCCTCTGGCAATTCATGCATTTTGAATCCAAAACCCTCTTCATCATCAATCTCCCACACCTTGGTGCACTGTTATATTGTGATTGCATTGAAATAAATACCTTGTCAGAAAAGACAGTGGAGGCTGTACATCAAAGTACAGAACTAATGATTTAGCTTGGTTCTCCAGCCTACAGACAGGGCCGGATTTCCCACAAGGCCACCTAGCAGAACAATGAGTGCAAATTCTACTTCAAAGTGTTTTAACCACTTCCCACCCGGCCACTGTATATATACGGCTGGGTGGGAGCCGTCTACTTCTGACTGGACGTTCCGGAACGTCCTTCAGAAGTAGCGGGATCGCGCGGGCGCGCTCCTGCGCAATCCCGAGGCGCGCGTGTCCCCCGCACACGCCGCATCTCGGCACGGCAGGTGGGCAATGTAATTTGCCCTCCTAATCCGTACAATGGCTGTGTCTAATCACAGCCATCGCACTGTCAACAGAGGGGGATGGGTGACAGATGACAGGAGATCGCGCCGCTGCGTGCCCGCGCAGCGGCGCGATCCCAATCTGCCTGTGTCCCCCAGAGACAGGAGAGCAGTATAAGAGAGGAGGGCCATGTGATTGGCATCACCGATTTCAGTCCAGGCACCGCTCCATCCCAACTACGAAGTCTGGACTGACACCAGTCTCAGCGAGCCATTGAGAGCCTGAGATGGCCGCTCTTCCCCCTCCACATCTCAGCATCTGAGTGAGGAGCCCATCCCTCCTTACATGTATGTGCTTCCACTGTGGAGGCCCCCAAAAAATGTATAGAGTTAAAACTGCAGATAATAGTGGGGTGCCGTGAAGTGGCTCTGCAGCTTACTCATGTATTTGAATATGTATACAAACTAAACCCCTGTATTTAACACAAACTGTTATGCCACGTACACACGATCGGAATTCTCGTCAGAAAAAAATCTGTCGGTTTTTCCAACGGAATTCTGACGGAATTCCGCTCAAGCTGTGTTGCCTACACACGATCACACCAAATTGCGACGGTCAATAACACAGCGGCATAACACACGTTCGACAGCACTATAAAAGGGAAGTTTAATGCGGCGAAGCATGCGTCGAATTGTTTCCGAGCATGCGTCGGAATTTTGCGTGTCGGAATTGCCTACACACGATCGGAAAATCCGATAGAAAGGTTTTCCGTCGGAAAAATTGAGAACAGGTTCTCAATTCAAAGTCCGTCGAAAATTCCGACAGAAAAAGACCGTTGACCATACACACGGTCGGAAAATCCGATGAACGGCTCCCATCGGACTGTTTCCATCGGACAGGTTAATTTGGTTGTTTTCAGACTGGTTGGTGAGTTAAGCTGGGAATTTCCTTTGGTTTTGTTTGACATGCATTGCCCTTCTATATGCTCCTTGCTGCGAAGGACAGTTATAGATGAGGGCAGTGGCCTATTTGTTGGCCTTGTTTATACTTTAAGAGTCCCTTCAAGCTGAAAATTATTATTGCAGTTATTATAAAGCCTGAAAAAAGTAACATTGCTTACATACTTATTTTTACTTTTTATCTATAGCCTAATTGCAACAGAACCTGCTGGAGATGTTTCAAGAATTAGGTGCAAGAATGTACATTCATTTACGTACATTTTGGAGAATATTCTTACCAGTCTAATTCAGTTCATGACACATCCAATCGTTTTCTGTTTTAAAATGGGTAAAAAAGGGTTTAATACATGAATATATATATATATAAAAGCTCACATGTGACACATTCCACAAGAAAACTAAAGCCCCATACACACGGTCGGATTTTCCGATGGATTCTGTCCTATCGGACAATGTTGTCGGAAAACACCGTGTGTAGGCACCATCGGACATTTTCCATCGGATTGTCCGACGGACAAAGTTGTATCTCCTGCTCTAAAGATTTTCCGACAACAAAGTCCGATCACACCAATTCCGATCATGTGTAGGGAATTCCGACGGACAAAGTGCCACGCATGCTCAGATCACATTACAAGACCAAAGCTATTGGCTACTAGCCTCTACGTAGTCCCGTCGTAGGCAACAAATGTCACCACGTTCAGAATAATCGGATTTTCCGACAACTTTGTCCGACCGTGTGTATGCAACACCAGTGTTGGACTAAATCCATCGGACCAAATCCGATGGATTTGGTGGTCGGATTTTCCGACCGTGTGTATGGGGCTTAAGTATGGTGCAGCAGGAAAGAAATAAAAAAATAAAATAAATCAGAAAATTGCAGAAAAGTAATATAATGTAAAATAAAGACTCTAGACCAGTGGTTCTTAACCTTGTTGGAGGTACTGACCCCCACCAGTTTCATATGCACATTCACTGAACCCTTCTTAATTGGAAAAATAAAATATGATTTTTTCAAATTCAAAACATAGGTATATATTTAGGTATATATTTATACATAGGTGCACAAAATGAACAAAACCATTAAGAACAAAGAACAAAACCATTAAATATTAAAACATGATTTTCACACAAAAACATAATAATGAATATTTACTGCAAATCAGTGTGACTTCTGCTGTTGCCTTTCAGAGACCAGTTCAGAAATGCGCGGCTTTACCTTGGCAAGTGCCACTCATGTCATTTTCGCAACAAAGTCTGTTCCTTTTCTTTGTTTTTATGTCCAGCATCCTCAAAGGATTGCTTGCAAAGATATGTTGTAACAAACGGTATGAAAATCTCCAGAGCTTTCTTAGCAATAACAGGGTACGTTACCATTTCTTGACACCAAAACGTTGAGAGCGTTGTTGTTCTGAAGAGTTGCTGTTGAACCTGGCTCTGCTGAATTTCAATGATTTAATCGAGGTATTCATTATTGACATCTGTTGTCTCCACACTAAACGTGAACAGCTGTCTCACCCATGCTGGATATGACTCTCTTGTAGGGAAGTATCCGTCGAGAGACTTTGCAAGCAAATCTAAGTGTTGCAATTGCTTGCTTCAGTTCCGCGGGTACAGAAATGTCTCCGATTCCAGATACATCTTCGATCTTACTTACACAGTCGTCTAGCAGGGGAAAGTTTGCAAAGTTATCATCCCTATTCGTTGTTTCCACAACGGTAGCTTTTTTTGAAAAGCCTTCAGGTTTTCTTCCGCTTCGATGATGTTGACTCCACCGCCCTGCATCCGTTGATTGAGATGATTGAGACCTGCGAAGATATCAACCATGTACGCTAAAATGAGAATGAACTCAGAATTTTTGAAGCAATCTGCATGACAATGTTGGTGCTCTTGCAAAAACAGGGCTAATTCCACAAGCACGGCAAAAACACGATTCAGCACCTGTCCCCAGGATAACCACCGAACGTTAGAATGGTACAGAAGTACCTTGAATTCAGATCCCATTTCTTTACACAGCTCCCTGAAGATGCGGTGCCTCAGAGTACTATTTTGCACATAGTTCACGCATTCCACTACAATTTTTAATACTTCTGCCAGTTTTGGAGGCAAAGTTTTTGTTGCCAACGCATATCTGGGCAGAATACAAAGTGTAACAATGATGTGTGGTGCATCGGCTTTCACTAGCGCACCAAAACCAGACTTTCTTCCCAGCATGGCTGGAGCTCCGTCCGAACAAACTGCAGAAACCATAGCCCACAAAAGATTGCTGTCTTTGAAGAAGTCATCCACACGTTTCTTCTTATTAAGAGGCTTACAAAATAAAAAAATCTTCCTTTATCACGTCGTCTTTCGCATAGCGCACGAATACTGCAAGCTGGCTTAGATTGGCAACGTCTGTGGTCTCGTCGAGTTGAAGGCTGAATTTTGCCGGGCTTAAAATCAGATCTGCAACTACTTGAGCCAAGATGTCTTTGCTCATGTCCTCTATTCTGTCGCTGATGGTGTCATTTGAAAGAGGAATTTGGGATAACTTAACTTCATCCGCTTTTCACAGCATGATATTCGCCATCGTCAACACAGCTGGTTTTAT
Source organism: Lithobates sylvaticus (assembly GCA_028564925.1). NCBI lineage: Eukaryota > Metazoa > Chordata > Amphibia > Anura > Ranidae > Lithobates > Lithobates sylvaticus. The sequence continues at coordinate 206,328,244 of CM053032.1, forward strand.
GAGTGTTTCAGCAATAGTGTGTGGTTTGTCCTGCTTTGCGATCAGGTAAGCAATTTCGTACTATGCTGTGAGGATCGGTTTGTTGATGAGTACAAAGCTGAGAACAGGTAGAGTAGCCTTTTCATCGAATCTAGCTCTCTTCACCTTGAATTCAGCGAGCGTTGTGTTCTTGTGTTTTCCATGCAGATTAAGGAAGTGTTCTCTTAGTTTTGCCGGCGCTAGACTAGAATTGCTCAACTTGGCATTGAAAACCATGCAGTTAGGACGCTGACTCCCATCACGTTCCGTTATACATGTGAATCCATATTGTACATATTCGTCCGACCACTTTCTTTTTTTGCTCGACATAGTTAGTATGAAGGGATTAAAATATTAAGAAAGAAATCACACGACGTACCATCACGACAGTTACAATTCAACTACTGGGCGCACCAAATTCCCTGCAGCACAGATAGGCCAAGCGATGTGGCGTTATCACCTGCAGCCAATGATGGACAAGCGGGGCGTGTCATCACAAATCATATGAGTCGTGTGTGTGTCTTGACCTCTGCCGAACCCGCAAGACTGACTCACCGAACCTCTGGTGTTCAATCAAACCCAGGTTAAGAACCACTGCTCTAGACACCTCTGGAAAACCGTTACATTGCCAACTATGGACAGCTGCACCAGATTCTGGGTGCACTAGACATGTGCGTCATCAATAAATTTGTTTTGTTTCGTACGAAAATGTATTTGTATTTCGTAATTCGGATCCGAAATTCAATTTGGATTCGTACAAAATTAGAATTTTCGTTAGATTCGGAAACTTTTCGCAAAATAACGAAAGTTCGTTATGATGAATTTATCATTATGAGGGGCTCCCACCATCCCTGTGCTGTGCTGACTTCCTGGGTTTTTAACCTTTAGGTTCGTTAACTTTTCGTAAAAATAACGAATGTTCGTTATGATGAATTTATCATTATGAGGGGTTCCCACTATGACTTCCTCTGTTTGGTGAACAAAACACCAGTCACGTTTCTGTTGTTAAAATTAGTTAACAAAATGTCCTATTTCGTATAAAATTCGTAAGCATAGAAATGCCCACCAAGCATAGAAGTTCACACCATCCCTGTGCTGAGTTCCCAGGTCTGTACACCTGCTGTGTCCATTATGAGGGGTTCCCACCATCCCTGTGCTGTGCTGACTTCCTGGGATTTAAATTTTTAGATTTGTTAACTTTTCGTAACAATTACGAATGTTCGTTATGCATTTGGATCTGAAATTCGTAAACAAAATTTCGTATTTCGTACAGAATTCGTATGCATAAAAATTTGTATTTCAGATTCGTACGAATTTTCGATTCGTACGAAACTAATCACACATGTCTAGTGTGCACCAGCCCTTGGTGTCTGCCAATTGGGTTTGGGGGCTGATGTTCGAGAAGTGACAGCAGTTGGAGGCTCTTCTGAACAGCGATCTTTCTCAATTGCAAAGACACTCTTTCTAATACATTAGCAAAAAGACCTTTCAGAAGTTTGATAAACATTGTTTAACTAGTTTGGCTCTAGAGAAAAAAATGTTTTTCACGTTTTGCACACATGAAATTTTTTTTTTTAAGGCAATACAATTACTTAAACCCCCAGAACAATATATATCTTCTGAAAGCAAAGGTATTGTAGAACACAAATATGTAAGTTGCAATATTTTATGTCATATGATATTTGTGTGTGCCTATGATATCGAAAAACACTATGATACCCCAAAATCTCCAGAGGTGACCCTTTAAAAGCCTTTACATCTCATCAGTTTAGCATTAACCAGGAGCTCTTGTGCTAGAATTATTGCACTCATTCTGATGTTTGAGGCAATATGTCACACATGTAGTGTAATTGCTGTTTCCATATGCGTGCACACCCTGGGCATGCATTTGCATATGCCCATGTATGTGGAGCGATAATCTTTTTTTTTTTACATTTTTATTATAGTTTTATTTCTAATTTTTTTTTATTGTATTTATGTTATTTTTTTTTACTTGATTGCTATTTAAAAGGGTTAATAAACCATCATGTGATAGCACTGGGCAGATGAAAGGTACTCTTTATAGAGACATTAGGGGTCTAATAAAGCCCAATGCGGGGGCGTGGCTTGGCGCGCAGCGTGTATGGACGCTGACTGAGAGAGCTCCGGCAGAACGGGAGGCCCAGAGCCAAAAAACGGCCGCTCTACAGGACGAATATGCCCACATACACAAAGAAGGGGCTCCACAATCGTTCCCTACGATCAACAGGGACTCCAAAGGGGAAACTATCGGCAGCAAGCCTCAACAAATACCGCTATAGCGGGGACCGCAGCGAATCCAAGATGGCGCCGCAGTACGGAGCACGAGGGGATGAGGACAGAGACGAAGATGAAGTCTCCCTTCCAGCCTCAGAAGACTCCTCCAGAGGTAATGCAGCCCATGACCTGCCCCTGACATACTCCACCATGACAGAAATAGCTGCAGATATTAAAAACTCGTTTTCTGCAGCCATCACTGACCTCAAAACAGAACTCCTCAGGCTTACAGAGCAGATGGCAGTAAATGAGAGAGCGGGGAAAAGGAGAGACAGGGCCCTGGTAAGACTGGATGAAATCACTGACACCCACTCCCAACACATGCTGGATATGAACAGGCAAATCGAGGAACTCGATAACAGGGGGAGACGCCATAATATCAGGGTGAGAGGTGTGCCCGAGTCAGTCACCCCAGAGCAGATCAAGCCAGCCCTGTCCTCCATCTTTAACGGCCTCCTGGAACGGCCCGCAGACTCCCCCATTGAGTATGACAGAGCTCACAGAGCTCTCAAACCCAGGGCCCCAGATGACAACCCACCGAGAGATATTATCTGCTGCCTGCCAAATTTCCCCTTAAAAGAGGAGATTCTCCAAAAAGCAAGACTGAGTGAACAAGTGACCTTTAATGGGGTGAATGTACAGCTCTTCCAAGATCTCTCCCCCATCACACTAAAAAACAGAAGAGCCTTAAGGCCCCTATTGGAAGTGCTTAAGGAAAAAAGAATTCTTTATAGATGGAAATATCCCTTCGCTCTCCAAGCCTCCTATAACGGCAAGCAACACCTACTCAGAGTCCCGGATGACTTGCAGAAGTTTTTTGAAAACCTGCAGATAGCCCCCATAGATCTGCATGAATGGTACGCAGAATACAGACTCCCACCGTATATTAACAACATGCCTTCCCCATCAGGCCCATCGCCAGCTAAATCCCCTTACCACCAAGGGAAAAGCAGAGGAGGTGCCAACAGAAACAACCATAACTCACCCTTTGGCAAGGGACCAAGGGTGTAAGCAGACAACAAGTGTATCATCTTCACCAAGCATACCTAATGACTCTCTAAAACTCATCATATCTCCAAAATAACCACCTGAAGTCCACAACTCACCTTTGCCTGCACCCGCAATTTGTACCTACGTCCACTAGATGGCAGAAGACCACAAGAAATAAATAGCCCTCTGGATCTGAAAATGCTTTCTATTTTCCAATGCCTCGCATTCCACACCACTAAGACTTATCCCCTAGAAGTCTGACTTGATATTATAACCACAAAACCCAAATAGCCAATCCAAATGCATACCAGCAGGAAACCTCAACTTGCACTAATCTCAGGATATATGCTTGATACGGTTTATTTGCATGCTTTCCCCATTTTTCCTTTACCTATAATATCACCCTACAGGCTTGACCCACTATTTCTCTTGCGACTCCAATCTACACAGCCAAAGGACAGAGGATAACCACCTGAGGGTAAGGAATACAGAAATCCAGCCAAAGACTAGATGACAACCACCTGAGGATAAGAAACACAGGAACTCAGGTCAGTACGGAACTTTGAAACGCACAACAACAACACTAAACCACATAGATGCCGAACCTCCCTCACTCTCCACGCAGTCATAGACTGGCATCGATGATCCACAGAGGAGACACTTATACTCACATCCCCTGGAAGATTAGAACACTATGAGGCAAAGAATCGGATGCTAATCCTTGACATCAGTCCCAGAGCATCAAACTGACACTGAAGTTCACCCCATTACTGGCTGTAATCTTTACAGAAGGACACACCCGGACCCCAGCAGTCAACAGTTACTACCTAGTTGTATTGTTTGTTCCACTTTATATATATCGCCTCTCATAATTTAGAGGCTGATCATTAGCATCTATGCACTGACAGCTTCTCGGGATCTTCGCAGGGGTCCCATCGGCGGGCCTAATGAGTGGTGGGCCCACCGCTGTGACACAAGGCAGGGGATCACGATCCAAGCTAGGTTGCATAATCTGCTTAGTTATAGAATGTTTAATCCAGAACTCTTGGTGCATACATATCGCTTCTCTCTTGCATCTTAAACAAAAGGACATACTATGCTGCAACGGTAACGATAAGATATAACTAAGTTTTGTTTATTTATGTTCCTGTACGTATAATATCTGTTATATTTCATACAAGGCCTAAGACACAACTATCTTAACCGACCCACACCTAGGGCCTCCCGACACGCCTTGAATCCGGAGGTACTTCCACACACAGTTACACTTTACACATCCACGGGTGTGCCTCCCACTAACCCCCCAGAGTCAACTCAGACGTTATCTCATAACGCCTCACTACTGATTCAGAGTCAGGCGGCTGCCTGCCTGAACCAAGACTCAACTACAATCCTACCCTACAACCCCTAACTACCCCCCCCACACCAACCCTCCAGACCCCACCGCCCAACCCTCTCCCCCACCTCCCCCCCCTTTTTTTTTTTTTTTTTTTTTTTTTTTTATCAGACCTCCCTCAACTCCTGAACAATGTCTTACTCCTTCTTAGGTAAAACCCCAACATTAATATCGCATAACATCAATGGACTCAACATACCAGAAAAAAGATCCAAACTACTCAAAGAACTTAAACTCACTAATCCCTTATTAGTATTTCTACAGGAAACACATTTCAAAGGCCAAAACATCCCTAAAATTACCAACAATCTCTATACAAGAGCATATCACGCAACAAATCCACAAGCCAAGACTAAAGGGGTCTCAATCCTTATAAACAAAAACGCCCCCTTTGAACTGACTAACCAACTCATAGACCCAGACGGCAGATACATATTTCTGAAGGGCAACTGGGAGGGTTCCCCCATAACTTTAGCGAACGTATACTTCCCAAACAGGGCACACATCACCTTCTGCAATACGATTGTCAGGGAACTCAAATGGTTTGCCGAGGGCTGTATTGTCTTAGGAGGAGATTTTAATATCCCACTATCCCCCCTCCAAGACACCTCAACAGGTTACACCCATGTATCCTACAGAATCCTGAAAAGAATCAAACTCCTATTACAGTCCCTCACACTAGTAGACTCATGGAGGACAACTCATCCCACCGACAGGGACTTCTCATACTACTCCCCCCCTCACAGACGTTACTCCAGAATAGACTTGATCTTTATAACCCAACGAGACTTAACCACTATCAAAAGAGCTGACATAGGCATTATCACAATCTCAGATCACGCTCCCACAGCCATCACCCTAAAACTCAACCAGACTAACCGCAACCCCTTTAACTGGAGACTGAACGCCTCTTTGCTCACAGACCAGACCATACACGATGACATACACAAAGCAATAAACGCATACTTCAGAATTAATATAGACACAGATACAAACCCACTTAACAACTGGGAAGCGCACAAAAGTGTCATCAGGGGGGAATTCATCAAGTGGGGTGCCAGAAAGAAGAAAGAAAAAAAACAAAAACATACACGACCTATCGGTTAAAATAGCCCAACTTGAGACACAACACAAAAAAACCCTCACAGCTATAGCGGCTGACGAACTTACTCAATGCAGAAAGGATTTACTAGAAATCCTACACTTTCAAACGCAAAAAGCTTTGTTCTTCCGTAAAAGTGTTTTCTATGAACAAGGAGACAAAAGTGGCAAACAGTTGGCTAGAGCTCTGAGGGATGCAACCACAGCCAAACACATCTACGCCATACGCAACAAAAATGGGACTCTAGAACACAACTCTGAAAGAATAGCAGACCTATTCCAGGAATTTTACTCCAAACTATATAACCTAACCCCCCAACACAAACCGGCACATATACATCACACCAGGGAGGACCTGATAAAACAATTCCTAGAAGACAGTAAACTTCCCGCCCTGAAAACCCTAGATACTGACACCCTGAATACCCCCATCTCCTTGACTGAAATCCAAGACGCAATTAAACAATTAAAAACAGGGAAAAGCCCTGGACCCGACGGACTGACCTCCCAGTATTACAAAACATTTTCAACCCTGCTCTCCAAACCATTACTCACAGCATTTAACCATTTGGCCTCCCACAAAAACACCTCAGACTCCCTACTCATGGCCCACATAGCAATCATCCCCAAACCAGACAAAGACCACACAGACTGTGCAAACTTTAGACCAATTTCACTCCTCAATATAGACGTTAAATTACTAGCTAAGATTATAGCTAACAGACTAAAACCCCTACTCACCCAAATTATAGGACCAGAACAAGTGGGCTTCATGCCCGGACGTGAGGCTAGGGACAATATCACCAAATCCCTGAATTTGATTCATTATGCACGCCAGCAAAAACTCGAAGGTCTTCTGGTCTCTACAGACGCAGAGAAGGCCTTCGATAGGGTCTCATGGGAATATATGTTTGCTACCTGCGCACACATAGGCTTAGGAGGAAATATGATTAATTGGATTAAGGCTCTCTATCAAAACCCGCAGGCTAGAATCAAAATCAACAATACCCTATCTGACCCCATTCATATACACAACGGTACCAGACAAGGCTGCCCCCTCTCTCCCCTACTTTTTATTCTTACACTAGAACCCCTCATTAGAACAATAAATCAATCAATCGACATAACAGGCTTTACAGTACACAAGAGGGAATACAAGACGGCTGCTTATGCAGATGACCTCTTGTTCTTCATAACACGTCCCCACACCACACTCCCAAACCTCATAAATATATTCGCAACATTCGGCTTTATCTCAAATTTCAAAGTGAATCAATCAAAGTCTGAAGCCCTCAACCTAAGCTTACCACCTGATGAGCTTAAACTGATTAAAGAAAATTTCAAATTTAAATGGGAACCTAACTCTCTAAAATATTTAGGTATCAAACTAACCTCTAACATTGACTCTTTATACTCGACCAACTTTACGACCCTACTGAGCAACATAAACAAAGACCTCCGACAATGGACTACAAAACAGTTCTCATGGTTCGGAAGAGCCTCAATACTAAAAATGACTATCCTCCCCAGACTATTATATTTTTTCAATGCGTTACCCATACATATACCCAATACCTTTTTCTCCAAATTGCTCTCCATTCAGAGAAATTTCCTCTGGTCAAATAAAAGGCCCAGGACCAACTTCAATACCCTAACTTGGCCCAAAAGCCGAGGCGGTATTGGCCTGCCTGATTTTAAAAAATATTATCAGGCCTCACATCTATCCAGAATAATAGACTGGCATTGTCATGGCCAAACAAAAGACTGGGTACAACTAGAACACGCGCACAACCCCCAGCAACTACTCTATTACCCCTGGACTAGACACTCTAGATATACCAGGGAAATCACACACCCACTAGTCGCAAATACCCTTAAAATCTGGCATTCCCTAGCCACAAAACACGAATTGGCCACAATCCCAGGTCCACTAACCCCTTTAGTTAACAACCCAGATTTCCCACCAGGTATGAACCTGAAAATGTCTTCATCCCCAAGACATGCCACCAAACTCTTAGCTACCCACTGCATGAATGGAAACAGGGTTAAATCCCTAGATACGCTCAAAATGGAATATAAAGAGGTTTTTTCAAACTTTTGGTTCTACGTACAGGTAAGGGACTTTCTTCTTAACAGCAAGAACAAACCCTCATTTCACCAGAGACTCACACCTCTAGAAGATATCTGCCTTAAAGGCTCACAAACAGCTAACACGACCTCATTAGCATACAAATGGCTATCCCATCCTACCAAATTGAGCAGAAACAAACACAAGGAAAGATGGGAGAATGAACTTGGTTCTATAATAAGTGAGGCACATTGGGAAAAAGCTTGTATTTTTGCACACAAATGCTCACTTAGTACTAGATACCAAGAAATATCATATAAACTCCTTACACAGTGGTATATAACACCAGTTAAAGCTAAGAAATGGTCTGCAACGGCATCAGACTTATGCTGGCGCTGTGGAAATGATATAGGTACTCTTTTACATCTTTGGTGGGAATGTCCCCCAATCCTTGACTACTGGAACCAAATTATTAGATGGATCAAACACATCACAGAAACAAAAATTACACTAGACGCAGCTGCATGCCTGCTACATATCAATTCATTTTCAATTAGCAAATATAAAAAATCTCTATCTAGGCACCTTCTTACGGCAGCTAAAAGTCTAATACCTTTGCACTGGAAAACCACTCACATTCCTACAGTCAAGGATTGGTTGGACAGGGTACGTTACATGTATAAAATCGAGGAATTACTGGCAATGAAAAAAGAAGACGGGTCCAGTTTCAATTCACTATGGCAGCCTTGGCTGGTTTTCACCCTTTCCGACGAATATTCCGCCTTAAACACCATCCATCCAACGGAGCACAGATCTGTTTGGTTAGATGTGTTCCCTGGGTGTACCAGCCAGGAAATGGAGGACCGGTAATTGGAGGTCATAAAATCCTTTTTGCTTCTGATTTCTTTTTTTACATGGGGAATCAAGGCATGGATTTCTTTGTCTTTCCCCGCTCTCCATCTTGAACCTGGAGTTGTGGTCCCAAGCGACCGGTAAAAGTGAGAGGGCCCAGAAACCATAGAGGGCACTGGTGGGGGGAGGGAACATCACTCTGCCCACTCTGGCAAGGTGCTGGGCGGCTATAGAGCCATCAAATCACTTTCATTTTGAAGCCGGGAGCTGCCTGAACAGACAGAGCACAAGGTAGAAGCCATCAATTTGTGATTAAAGGTTCACTCTTTGTACCTCCAAAGAGCTGAAATAGTTAATACACTTTTAGTTGCATTTCAAAACTACACTGCAATACAAAATATGGCCTTTTCTCTGTCTACTGTGTTCATTTCACCAATCCCTACTGATTTTACTTATTATTATATTTTGGCAACATGAAGAGACACATAGCAGCCAATTAGAGATGATTTTACTGATGTCAGGACGGACAGGATGCATTCTAATTGGTTGTTATCTTATAGCAAAATGTTTTTAAGACTTTTTGGAATACTTTGTAGCAAATGTTCAGGAGTAAAACATTTATTCTCCAGTTGTCATTTACCATGGCTGGTTAGGAATTGAATACATGTGAACAGTGTATAGTTGCCATGCTCTGTGGGCTTATTCAAGTAGACATTTCAAGTATAGAAAACTGGATGTAGAATATGGATCTACACCTAGTAGTCAGATTTCAACTCATTTCCAACACAGAAATCATTGATAATTGGTTGCCATTCTTTACAATACTTTGCATTCACATTATAAAAGGTTCTTACCAATAATTTTGCTATAGCGTCACCAAATTCAATTTGTACACCACTGCCATGTAACTATAAAACAGAAAATAATGAATGTAAATTAATATTTTATCCAGCACAGTGCTTATGGCATTCAAATTACTGATTCCAAGCGTTCTGTATTGTTTGCTGGATTTAGAGTAAATCAATGTTAAAGCTAATCTAACCTGGCCACAAATGTTCTTGCTTTCTTTTAATGAAATTTCAAATAAAAAAATTATGTATTGTAATTTAATGTTACTAAAAACTGAAAATATGATTTCCTGCTTGTATGATTGGCTGACTGGTTTTCTCAGAAATCTGCACTACAATGTCAAATTTTAAGCATTCCCTGCAATAGAAATGTAAGTTTTGGTGAGATACTCCCCACGGTTTAAATAAGGATTAAATACATCTAAATGGGTGCAGACACTGCAGCTTTCCTCATTAAAGCATTGGAAGTACACCAGGCCATCATAATAAACCAGATCCTTACATTCAATCTACAATTGGTGTTGTTAAAGAGACATCTATTTCTTCAGAGCGGAAAAAGTTTGTTAAAATTATTCAACCAGGGTTTTTGAGAAAAACAATAATAAAAAAAACAAGTATATAAAACATATTTAACCTTCTCACGCCCGCCCTATAGCCGAATGATTGCTACAGCACGGGCCTTAATTGCCGGGAGGCCATCAATAGATGAGACTCGGCTAATCACAGATTGAAATAAGGGGCTGATACCGGCCCCTTACCACGTGATCAATAGAAGGGACTTTTGGGACTTTAAATAAGATGCATGGTAACATGCATCTCCATCCCTATTCAAGTACATAGAGGAAGAGGGTTTGGGACTTTAAATAAGGTGTCTATATTGTGGCTATTAGGAAGCTCTCTGGGGACTCTTATGTAAGGTAGACTCTCTGGGGACCCAGATGTAAGCGAGGGGCTCTCTGGGGACCCTGATATAAGTGGGGGCTCTCTGGTGACCCTGATATAAGTGGGGGCTCTCTGGGGACCCTGATTTAAGGAGGAGGCTCTCTGGGGACCCTGATGTAAGAGGGAGGCTCTATGGGGACCCTGATGCAAGACTGAGGCTCTCTGGGGACTCTGATGTAATGGGGGGCTCTCTGGACACTCTGATGTAAGGGAGGCTCTCTAGGGACCCTGATGTAAGGAGGGGCTCTCTGGGGACCCTGATGTAAAGAGAGCTTTCTGGGGACCCTGATGTAAGGGAGAGGCTCTCTGAGGACTCTGACGTAAGACGGAGGCTCTCTGGGGACCCTGATGTAAGTAAAGGCTCTCTGGGGACACTGATGTAAGGGGGGGCTCTCTGGGGACCCTGATGTAAGGATGGCTCTCTGGGGACTCTGATGTAAGGGAGAGGCTCTCTGAGGACTCTGGTGTAAGGAGGAGGCTCTCTGGGGACCCTAATGTAAGTGGGAGGCTCTCTGGACACCCTGGTGTAAGAGAAAGGCTCTCTGGGGACCCTGATATAAGGGAGAGGCTCTCTGGGGACCCTGATGTAAGGGGAAGGCTCTCTGGGGACCCTGATGTAAGTAAAGGCTCTCTAAGGACCCTGATGTAAGGGGGGTCTCCATGGGGGCACTGATGTAAGTAAAGGTTCTCTGGGGACACTGATGTAAGGGGGCACTCTCTGGGGACTCTGATGTAAGGAGAAGGCTCTCTGGGGACCCTAATGTAAGGGGGAGGCTCTATGGGGACTCTGATGTAAGGGGGGCTCGCTGGGGACCCTGATGTAAGGAAGGGCTCTCTGTAGACCCTGATGTAAGTGAGAGGCTCTCTGAGCACAAATAATAGCAAAACTGTTTATACCTTCATATATTTCTGTGAATAATTTATCACATGCTAAGAGTTAAACGCCAGATAAATCTATATACTTTTTTCACCCGCCAAAAGATTTTTCATTGTGTTCATGAAGTATTGAGATGAAAGCAACCTTAGCAGACCTGACTTTTCCCAAGAGATTGGTCACTAACCATCTACTATTCTGCAGCTGTCACTGCCAAAAACATTTATTAATTTTATTGACTCAATAACTGGATAAAATATTGTTTCTTAGAGTTGCAGGGAGTTCATCTTGATTAATCGGTTCCCGACCGCCTCATGTAGATATACTGCGGCACAATGACACCGTTGCGTGAAACCCCGTATGAGTGGAGCTGGAGGGCGGACGCGTGTGCCCTCTGCATGGCGGAGGACCCAATATGCATGGCTGGTGGGCGCGATCGCTGCCGGCCATGTGCGATTGTGTGCACGAGAGCCAGCATGGGGATTTGTGTGTGTAAACACACAAATCCCTGTTCTACCAAGGGAGAGGAAACATTGTTTGTTCCTACTAAGTAGGAACAACGGTAAGTCTCCTCCCTCAGTCAGCCTTATACCCATATAGTTAAAACACATCTAGGGAACACACATTTAACCCCTTGATCGTCCCCTAGTGTTAACACCTTCCCTACCAGTGACATTTACACAGTAATCAGTGCACTGATCACTGTATAAATGTCAATGGTCTCAAAAATGTGTCAAAAGGGTCCGATCTATCAGCCGCAATGTCGCAGTACTGCTAAAAATCGCAGCTCACCACCATTACTAGTAAAAAAAAATAATAATAATAAAAATGCCATAAAACTTTCCCATGGTTTTGTAGACGCTATAACTTTTGCGCAAACCAATCAATATACGCTTATTGCGATTTTTACCAAAAATATGTAGAAGAAAATATATTGGCCTAAAATGATGAAGAAAATATATATATTTTTTTAAATAAGGGATATTTATTTATTTTTTCAAAAAGTTTTTTATTGTTTTCATACAAGTAAGTTTACAACAGGCTTTGATCATTCATATTGAACATAAGCAATATGAACATGAACAGAGAGAACAAGCAGTCACGTATACAATTGTACATTGTTTTTGTATATAGTTGTATTTGTGTTGTGTAATTTTAACCAACATTTTGTTTAACCACTGTCATGGAAAATTTTATTAATGTATGTTGTCAGATGCCCCCCAGTGTCGGTTTTGCTGTAATGCGCTCATCTGAGCGCATTCGCACATAAAGACGTGAATGAGATGAGGCCACATCCTTCGTGGGAGGGGTTTAGCTGTTGGAGGCAAACCTTTGAGGGTGTGGCTTTTGAATGGTTTCCAAATAAAGGAGTTCACTGAGCTGGGAGAGGGGCAATGATGCTGCCCGAGGCTGAGATGAACATGTAAGAATACTTGCTGTTGATGGCTGTTTACTGGGCAATGGGAAACCAGGGGCTTAGATGGGAAGCAGCTCGGCTGGAAAGGTGATGTATGGAATGCTTGGCTGGTGAGGTTTGGATGCTATGCTGAGAGGATGACGTGAAGCTGCTGGTAATGTCTGTTTTTGGGAATGTGGATCCAGGGAGACATACGATCAGAGGGCGCATTATATCATAAGATTGAAAGGCGCTTATTAGCGCAAGAGTGTGGCGAAATATCCACGACACCACTTGCCGCCCACCCATTGTGAAAAGACGTCGGCAAAGTAGTTGTAAAATCCTGACCGGACGTCATATGACGTCCTCAGGATTTTGAGCCACTGCCAATCATCAGTGCCAATCAGTGCCGCCTTATCAGTGCAGCCCCATCAGTGCCCATCAGTGAAGGAGAAAACTTACTTATTTACAAAGTTTTGAAACTGAAACAAAAAAAAAAACATATTTTTTTTCAAAATTTTCTGTCTTTTTTTATTTGTTTAGCAAAAAAAAAAAACGCAGAGGTGATCAAACACCACCAAAAGAAAGCTCTATTTGTGGGGAAAAAATAATAAAAATTTAATTTGGGTACAGTGTAGTATGACCGCGCAATTGCCATTCAAAGTGCGACAGCGCTGAAAGCTGATAATTGGTCTGGGCAGGAAGGTATTTAAGTGCCCTGTATTGAAGTGGTTAATTTAGTCATAGGTTTACCGGGACTGTATGTCTGTAAGGGTTCCCGTGTTCTGCTTGATTTATCATTCTTTTTTTTTTTTTTTTTATCTTTTTATTAAATTTTAAAAGACAGTACATTACATACATACACATACAAACAGTACAACAATACACTAAACACTACACACATAAACACTGCCCAACGCGGGCAACCAGCCACCAATAATTGGTGTACAGCGAACTAACATAGTTCACTCAATCTTCCCCCCTCCCCACCCTCCCTATACCTCCCTCCCTCCCCACCCTCCCTATACCTCCCCGCCTTGCTTGAAACTTAATTCTATATTCTGTAGAGTGTACCATGCATTAAAAACTATTAATTAGTGTCACCCAACTCATTAGTCCTCACTTTACTTTGAGAATGCCTTCTGTTGCTACTGCAGGAGTTACATACTATAGGAATTATACTGTTATACAGTTATACATCACCCCAGAGAGAAAACCTGGTGTACATAGATTTCAATCTCACAAACAATCTTTATTTATCCCACAGTGTCTGAGGAGTCTAACCAGGGCTGCCAGACTTTATAAAAAAAAAAATTCACAGCCTCTGGATCTATATGTCGCTTTATAGAGGGGAAGAACCTTATTTATTAATCCCTTCCAGAAAGGCAGGGTGGGAGCCTCTGCTTTCTTCCACTTCAAAAGAATGGCTTTCCTGCCGTAAAAAAGCCCTATGTTCAGGAAGGTACGTTGGGCCCTTGAAGGGACCACTTCCTCCACCAGACCAATCATACACACTCTTGGTAATTTGGGTATGGGCATGCTGAGTACCTCTGTCAAACAATTAATAATACCTGTCCAGAATAGTTGTATCTGTGTACAGCTCCAAAAAATATGTTCTGCATCGGCAGGAGTGTGGTTGCAGCGCCAGCATCGACTGCTGGAGGAGGGATAGATTTGAGCCAACCTGGCAGGGGTGAAGTATACCCGGTGTAAAAATTTGAAATGAATCAGTCGGCCCCTTGCCGATACTAACTGTTTAAAAGGATGGCCCCACATGTCGTCCCAGTCTTCGCCTTGTATATCTGTAATTTCGTTCTCCCATTTCCTTCTACACTTAGCTAAACCAGGGGGAGTCTTTTTAAAAAGGGATTTGTACAGAGTTGACAGTGGTTTAGTCAAGTCCCCTTCAGTTAACAAGGACTCTAGGTCTGATGGCAAGTATTCTATACGTCGGCCTGAGAACTGTACTTGAAAGGCATGTCGCAGTTGCATATAGCGAAAAAAGTAGGCATTGGGAAGGTCATGTCTTGCCTTTAGTTGGTCAAAGGTGCAGAGTTCCCCTTCTCTAGTTATATCCTTTAGTATCTTGATGCCTTTGCACGCCCATATCATAGGGTCAGGGAAAGAAAAGAATTGTGGAAACCGTGGGTTCATCCATAACGGAGCTGAGGGTGTAATTCCGTCATAACTGGGGGACATCAGAGTTGTGGTTACCTCCCATGCCCTTATTGTGGCCTTCATGGAGCTTGTTAGAGGTAAGCATGACTTAGGGCCCCTGTAGAGAGCCAATCGCAAACTTTCATAGGAGCCCAGCAATGCCGCTTCCACAACCATAGCGGAGTCTCCTTCCTCCGCTGTCAGCCATTTCCTGGCAACTACCATTTGGCCTGCCAAATAATATTTATGCCAGTCGGGCAGTGCTAGACCCCCTTGTCCCCATGGTTCCTGCAGTGACTTGATACTAATGCGGGGTGACTGTGGCGACCAGATAAACGACCCGATAATGCTATCAAGAGATTTAAAAAAGGTCTTAGAAACCCACACAGGAGAGTGACGCAGAAAATATAGAATTACCGATAGAAACTTCATTTTTATAAGACTAACTCGTCCTATTAGGGAGAGAGGAAGGTTCTTCCAGGTCACTGTCATTCGTTTAAGTCTAGTCACTAATGGGAGGAGGTTGATTGTCATATAGTCCTGAATGTTCGCAGTAATTTTAACCCCTAGGTATGTGATTGTAGAGACCCATCTAAGTGGCAGGCTATCATCCTTTTGGGCAAGTGCATTGGAGCCCAATGGTAGGATAGACGACTTTTTCCAATTCGCCTTGAGCCCCGAGAACTGGGCAAACTTGTCCAAAATTTTTAAAGCCGCTTTGAGTGAGGGCCCAGGGTCCTTCAGGAATAGGAGCATGTCTGCATATAATGCCACACACTCGTCTACACTTCCTACTCTAACGGCTCCCACCTCTTGCGATTGCCTGAGTGCTCTGGCCATGGGTTCCATCATTAACGAGAAAAGGAAAGGGGACAACACTGTCTCGTTCCCCTCCCTATCTCGAAGAAGTCTGAGATCCTGCTACCCAGCCTGATTGCCGTCCGTGGGGCGCCATATAACAGCGCTTTCCACCGGCGGAAACCAGGGCCGAACCCCATGGCTTCTAGCACTGTGTGCATGTATTGCCAATCGACAGAGTCGAAGGCTTTCTCTATATGAATAGAGACCACAATTTTTTCGGGGAATTCCGTATCTTCCAACTGAATGTGTGTAAAGAGTCTCCTGAGGTTGGTGTCTGTTGACATACCCGGCATAAATCCGGTCTGGTCAATGTCAACCAGGGTCGGTATTACCTTGAGGCCAGTACCTTAGCTAGAATCTTCAGGTCTGTATTGAGCAGTGCTATAGGGCTATAAGATGAGCACTCTAGCGGGTCCTTTCCTGGCTTCAAGAGGAGCACCATATAGGCTTCCATCATTGAAGCCGGTAGGGCTCCCTGTTCCTTACTGTGTGAAAACAACTGAGTCAATCTACTGGCTAGTTGGGATTTAAAGGTTTGGTAGAAGTCTGCGGGGAATCCATCAGGGCCTGGTGTTTTGTGGGGGGGAAATGCAGCTATAGCTGTCTCGATCTCCATCTCTGAGATGGCCTCGTTTAGAGAGTCCCTGTCTACGTCGGACATCCGTGGAATTGATAGGCTTTCTAAGAGTCCCTCCAGTTCCAGTTGGTCGTAGGGAGCTATCTGTGTATAAAGCGATCTGTAGAAGTAGGTAAATTCCTCCATAATACCCTCCGGTTCTGTGACTAACTCCCCCCTCCTGCCTTTGATTACTGGGATGCTAATGGGTATCCTATGTTCAGCCGCCAAGGTGGCCAATAATTTACCGTTCTTGTCTCCCTCAGCAAAAACTGTCTCCGCTTTCTGCCTAAGCTCGGTATGGGCCAGGTTGTCGAAGTGAAGAGCTACCAGTCTTCTGGAGGAATGAAGGGCAGCATAATTGACCTCCGAGGGGGAGTCCGCTTTTAGTTGAGCACACTCCCTCTCTTTGGCCAAGAGGGCTTCACCTTCTTCAGTCCTGTCTTTTTTAGCAGCTTTTATCGCAGAGATACACTCACCCTTCGAGACAGCCTTAAAGGCGTCCCAAACGATGTGTGGATCCGCAGAGTGAAGATTGGTTTCCCAGAAAGTATCCATAGCAGTTTGGATTTGTGTTGTCACTTGATCCTCCTGTAACCAGCCCGAGGCTAACCTCCAACCCCCTCTCCTACCACCTGTGGGGAAAGCCAAGGTTACCTGTAACGGGTTATGGTCCGATGTGCCACCGGCCAAGTAATCCGCAGCGTAAATATATTGCAGCATAAGGGGTTTTCCAAAGGCCAGATCTATTCTGGCTGAGGATCTATGTGTAGAGAAAAGGTGTGAGTATGCAACCTCGTCAGGGTGTTTCCACCTCCAGACTTCAGTTAGGTTGGCCATATTCACCCAGGAGCACAGGTCTGCTGAAACTGGTCTGGTCACATTAGAGGAGTCCAGCGTTGAGTCAATGAATAAAGCAACTGAACCCTGAAGGGAGGAGGCACATAAACATTCACCAAAACCAATTTCTTACTTCCTATTTCCAGAACTAAAACCACGTATCGTCCCCCTGGATCAGTGAACACATGGTGCAATGGCTTTACTAATCAGAATGGTAGTACCTCTGGCATAAGAGGAATATGTGGAATGGAATGCTTTTTGTATCCAGGGCTTGCGGAGAGATAGAATTTTACTTCCATCCAGGTGCGTCTCCTGGAGGAGAACAATATGTGGTTTTGCCTGCTTAAGGTATTGGAACATAGCAGCACGTTTAAATTTGTTATTGAGCCCTCTCACATTCCATGAGAAAACTTTGAACCTATCATCCATAGTATCCTAAGACACATTGAAGGCTACGGATATGTCCTGAAGGCATTCCCATATTTGCAAGACACATACACTGTATAGGATTGCTATGAATAGGTACACTCATCCAACTTACATTATATATCACAAGGCATTGAAATTTCCCTTCCCCTCCCCCCCCCTGCTGTTATACTGGAAACTAAGAGCCCTAAAAAGGGGCTCAAACCAAAAAAAGTCCAGCATGCAGCTTTAAACCCATAACAAAACCGCCAAAAAGAGTTCCACCGGTCATGTCGAAAGTTCGGCATCTGGAGATAAAAGTATCCGTGTCGTCCACACGAGTCTCCATGCTCATATGAAGGGTTAAATGAAGTCGGCTAGACAGACCTAACCATGTGGTGCGTGGCCATAAGCACCATTTTAGAGGGCCACTGCTAAAGGAGAGTAATATCACATGTGTGAAAGCAGCCATTTAAAAGTCCCCCCAGATACAACTGCATGACTCTATAGTGCCTGCTGAGAAAACAAAGTGGTTGAAAAGGGAGAAAAGTAAAATATAAAAAGTAACCTCGTCAGCTCAGGATAGACTAGGGTTTTTGGTAGGTATCACCCCCGTATTGGAGGCTCTTGATCAGGAAAAAAGAGCTTCTGGGCCCCCAATATTTCAAGGACAGTAGCAGCAACTCAATTCCCTGCTGGGTCAGAGGGTGTCAAACCAAGAAAAAAAACAAAAAAAACAAAAAAAACAATGAATGACGGAAGCATTCAACTTGCAGCGGGGCTCATCCTATGAGAGGGAAGGTTCCACGGTGTCTCGATGGTTCAGGGATTGCGATCCAACCACTCGCTGACGTCTTGAGGATGGTCAAAGAATTTTACAGTACCCTTGTATTGGATGCGTAGGCGGCTTGGGTACAGCATACTGTATTTCAGCTCTTTCTCCCTGAGCCTCTTTTTTACTTCTGTGAAGGATCTGCGTCTTCTTTGCGTTTCTGCTGAGAAGTCTGGGAAAAGCATAATGCATGCATTTTCAAACTTTAATTCTTTATGCTTCCTTGCTTCCGCCAGTATCATATCATGGTCCCTGTAGTTAAGAAACCTTACCAGGAAAGGCCTTGGCGGGGCACTAGGGATGGGCCCGGTGCTCGATGCGAACCCATGTTCACATCGAGCACCGGGTGTTCGCTCGCTCGGCGAGCCCAGAACTATTTTGGCCGCTCACATCACATTAGTGTGATGCGAGCGGCCCCGCAATGCATTGCGGCCGGCGCGGCCGGCGCAGTGCATTGCTGGCTGATGATTGGCCAAGCATGCACTGTGACCCCGCATGCTTGGCCAATCACAGCGCCAGAAACTCGGAGAGCCATAATTGGCTACAGGCAGGACGCCTGTAGCCAATTACAGCTCAGGGGCTTTAGTACACGCCCCCTCATTTAAAAGGCCGCCACGCCGTCGGCGCCGGTCACATGAGTTCCGGCTTTAGGAGAGAGCAGGCTGATTCTGTGTCACTCTTTGCTAGATTCATTTAGAAAGATTTGCTCTACATTGCTAAACCATTGCTACCTGTCATTGATCGTCCATTGCTGCTGCTGGTTAGTGTGTTTTTAGCTGCTGCTGGGGGTTAGTCTGGTGCATGTCTTACTGTTAGTACAGTATTTCAGTAGTACCAACCGCAGTGCTGTTAGTACAGCACTGCACCCCAAAAGCACCCATAGGACTTGTAGTGTGTTAGTGGCAGGCACTGGCAGCAAACAGAGCTCCTATATTTTCTTCCCAGAAGCACCCATAGGACTTGTAGTGTGTTAGTGGCAGGCACTGGCAGCAAACAGAGCTCCTATATTTTCTTCCCAGAAGCACCCATAGGACTTGTAGTGTGTTAGTGGCAGGCACTGGCAGCAAACAGAGCTCCTATATTTTCTTCCCAGAAGCACCCATAGGACTTGTAGTGTGTTAGTGGCAGGCACTGGCAGCAAACAGAGCTCCTATATTTTCTTCCCAGAAGCACCCATAGGACTTGTAGTGTGTTAGTGGCAGGCACTGGCAGCAAACAGAGCTCCTATATTTTCTTCCCAGAAGCACCCACAGGACTTCTAGTGTGTTAGTCCCATCACACAGAGCTCCTATATTTTGTTCCCAGAAGCACCTATAGGACTTGTAGTGTGTTAGTCCTATCACACAGAGCTATATTTTCTTCCCAGAAGCACCTATAGGACTTGTAGTGTGTTAGTCCCATCACACAGAGCTCCTATATTTTGTTCCCAGAAGCACCTATAGGACTTGTAGTGTGTTAGTCCCATCACACAGAGCTATATTTTCTTCCCAGCAGCACGTATAGGACTTGTAGTGTGTTAGTCCCATCACACAGAGCTATATTTTCTTCCCAGAAGCACCTATAGGACTTGTAGTGTGTTAGTCCCATCACACAGAGCTCCTATATTTTCTTCTCAGCAGCACCCACAGGACTTCTAGTGTGTTAGTGGCATCACACAGAGCTCCTATATTTTCTTTGCAGAAGCACCCATAGGACTTCTAGTGTTAGTGGCATCACACAGAGCTCCTATATTTTCTTCTCAGCAGCACCCACAGGACTTATAGTGTGTTAGTGGCATCACACAGAGCTCCTATATTTTCTTTGCAGAAGCACCCATAGGATTTGTAGTGTGTTAGTGGCAGGCACTGGCAGCAAACAGAGCTCCTATATTTTCTTCCCAGAAGCACCCATAGGACTTGTAGTGTGTTAGTCCCATCACACATAGCTCCTATATTTTGTTCCCAGAAGCACCTATAGGACTTGTAGTGTGTTAGTCCCATCACACAGAGCTATATTTTCTTCCCAGAAGCACCTATAGGACTTGTAGTGTGTTAGTCCCATCACACAGAGCTCCTATATTTTGTTCCCAGAAGCACCTATAGGACTTGTAGTGTGTTAGTTCCATCACACAGAGCTATATTTTCTTCCCAGAAGCACGTATAGGACTTGTAGTGTGTTAGTCCCATCACACAGAGCTATATTTTCTTCCCAGAAGCACCTATAGGACTTGTAGTGTGTTAGTCTCATCACACAGAGCTCCTATATTTTGTTCCCAGAAGCACCTATAGGACTTGTAGTGTGTTAGTGGCATCACACAGAGCTCCTATATTTTCTTTGCAGAAGCACCCATAGGACTTCTAGTGTGTTAGTGGCATCACACAGAGCTCCTATATTTTCTTTATTTTCTTTGCAGAAGCACCCATAGGACTTCTACACAGAGCTCCTATATTTTCTTTGCAGAAGCACCCATAGGACTTCTAGTGTGTTAGTGGCATCACACAGAGCTCCTATATTTTCTTCTCAGCGGCACCCACAGGACTTCTAGTGTGTTAGTGGCATCACACAGAGCTCCTATATTTTCTTTGCAGAAGCACCCATAGGACTTCTAGTGTGTTAGTGGCATCACACAGAGCTCCTATATTTTCTTCTCAGCAGCACCCACAGGACTTCTAGTGTGTTAGTGGCATCACACAGAGCTCCTATATTTTCTTTGCAGAAGCACCCATAGGACTTCTAGTGTGTTAGTGGCATCACACAGAGCTCCTATATTTTCTTTGCAGAAGCACCTATAGGACTTCTAGTGTGTTAGTGGCATCACACAGAGCTCCTATATTTTCTTCTCAGCAGCACCCACAGGACTACCGACTACAATGGCTGGAAGACCGCCAAGGGGAGGCAGAGCGTGCAGAGCCAAGAACACAGGGCAGGCAGGCTCTGTTTCTAGTGGACGTGGCCGTGCATCGTCATCAGCACGTGGCCATGGGACACGCGCGTCTTTGTTTTCGGCAGCTGGACATGTGGAGCCGCATCATGCTGAAGGCTTGGTAGAATGGATGACCAAGCCCTCCTCATCCTCCTCATCCTCTCTCACCCAGGCTCAGGGTACTGGCAGAGCAGCTGCCAACGCGTACTCAATGGCATCATCAGCCACCCCTTCCCTAGACCCACCATGTCCTCCTGAGGAGTCCCCCGAACTCTTTGAGCACAGTGTTGGGTACATGATCCAGGAGGATGCCCAACGATTCGAAGGCTCGGATGATGATACCCAGCTTGAGAAAGTCAGTAGTGTGCGTGCAGAGAGAGGGGATGCTGAAGGACAGCAATCTGGCAGTACTGTTCCACCAGCTGCAGCTTACTGCCAGGTTTGCTCTAGTGGTGAAGAGGGAGGGGATGATGAGGTCACTGACGCCACGTGGGTGCCTGGAGGGAGAGAGGATGAGGAGGAGGAGGAGGAGGATGATGCGGCGTCACATGTCCAACGAGGCAGGATGCCCCCTGGAGGTCAGCTAGAGGCCAGCACAGCAACTGTACAACACCGCAGAGCTCCGCCTGTGCAGGGCGCTGCCTCTGCACGTTATCAGAAAAGTTCTTTGGTGTGGGCCTTTTTTGAGACGAGTGCATCAGATCGCACCACTGCTATTTGCAATATTTGTCTCAAGCGTATCTCGCGTGGCCAAAACATCAGCCGCTTGGGCACCACAAGCATGAGCAGACATATGTCGACCTGCCATGCAGCTCGTTGGCAGGCACACATAAAAGACCCACACCAAAGAACTAAGCGGACCTCTCCTTGCTCCTCATCAGCTGGGATCTCCATCCCCACTACATCTTCAGTCCTCTCTGAAAGCTGCTGTGAGAGGACTGAAGGTGTAGAATTAGGTGTGTCACAACCAAGTACTTGCAGTACACCGACGTCCGATAGTAGCAGGCAAATTTCCCTGCCCCAGCTGCTGGACCGTCGAAAGAAGTACACTCCCAGCCATCCACATGCCCAGCGGTTGAATGCTAGCTTGGCTAAATTGCTAGCACTTCAACTGCTGCCTTTTCAGTTGGTAGACTCGGCCCCCTTCCGTGAGTTTGTTCAATGTGCGGTTCCTCAGTGGCAGGTTCCCAAACGCCACTTTTTCTCACGGAAGGCGATTCCGTCTCTCTACCGGCATGTGGAAGGCAATGTCCATGCCTCGCTGGACAGGGCGGTCAGCGGTAAGGTGCATATTACCGCTGACTCATGGTCCAGCAGGCATGGACAGGGACGTTACCTTTCTTTCACGGCCCATTGGGTCACTCTATTGGCAGCTGGGAGGGATGCAGGACAAGGTGCAGTAGTGTTGGAGGTTGTTCCGCCACCACGCCTCCAAAACGCTACTACTGCTACTGGTTGTGACACACCTCTCTCCTCCACCTCCTCCTCTACTTCTTCCTCCAGTGCTCTGTCCTCGGAACCAGCGGTGCTCCGTAGGCGTACAAGGGGCTACGCAAGTGCGCAGGCAAAAAGATGCCATGCCGTGCTTGCGCTGGTGTGTTTGGGGGACAGGAGCCACACTGGGCCAGAGGTTCTGGCAGCTCTGCAGGGGCAGGCCGAGAGGTGGTTGACGCCACGTCAGCTTAAGCCAGGAATGGTCGTTTCTGACAATGGCACCAACCTCCTCTCCGCCCTGCGACAGGGGCAGCTCACCCATGTGCCCTGTATGGCTCACGTCCTCAACCTGGTGGTGCAGCGGTTCTTGGGCAGGTTCCCAGGCTTACAGGATGTCCTGAGGCAGGCCAGGAAAGTCTGTGTGCATTTCCGCCGATCTTATAATGCCAGTGCTCGGCTGACTGAGCTGCAAAAGGAGCTGAACCTGCCCAAGAACCGCCTAATATGTGACATACCCACCAGGTGGAACTCAACGTTGGCCATGCTGCAGCGACTGCACACGCAGCAGAGGGCCATCAATGAGTACCTTTGCGACTACGGCACCAGGACAGGGTCAGGGGAGCTTGGTTTTTTTTCCCCACGTCAGTGGAGCATGATCAGGGATGCATGCACTGTCCTCTCACCATTTGAGGAGGCCACGAGGATGGTGAGCAGTGACAGTGCATGCATCAGTGACACTGTACCTCTTGTCCACCTGTTGGAGCATACGCTGCGTGGGATAATGGACAGGGCACTTGAGGCAGAACAGAGGCAGGAAGAGGAGGACTTCCTTGCCTCTCAAGGCCCCCTTTATCCGGACAGTGTTCCTTCTTTTTTTTTTTTATTCCTTTATTTAAGTAATACAAAGTACAACAAAACGGTATAGACAACATTGTCAGAGTACATGTAACCGGTCAGAGAATGCAAAAAACATTACAAAGTAAGAAACATCATGTGGGCTAATCAAACCACTTCCCTGCGTAAGGCACAAAATAGGATCGAATGAAATATCAGGGCAATGTTACTGCCCGCCGGGTCGAGTGGGTGGATCAGTCATCGTTATTCCTGACTGCTAATAACTAATACCTTCGTTAGACTATGCCAGATGATAGCAAGGTTAGTTTAATGTACGTGCAAGTGAAAAATTCTGCAGCCGAGCAACCCAAACATGAGAGTCAAACTAAACTGGGCATGGTGTGTATATTCATTCCTCTTGTCTAGCTCTCATGGATGGGCAACAGTTGCTATGTCTGAAGCATATTTCGGGGAAAAAACAGGGAGGGGGGGGGGACTCGCGGTCATCAACCGCGGCGGGTGAGGGGGAGATACATGGGGTAAGGGAGGAGGGAGAAGGAAAGCTTGAGGAGGAGCAGAGGGGAGAAGAAGAACAAAAGGAAGGGGATTGACAGAGGAAGCAAGAAGGGTGTTAGAGATACGTGCTTGTCCGTGAGGGATAACAGAGAGAACTGCCCTGTTACTGTGGGGTCCTCTGAGTGTGGGGGCTGGATCTTTGGGTCGACGCATTATGGCCTGGGCTCATAGCCATTTCCTGTAAGTATGCGTCTGTGTAAATGAAGTAATGCCAGGGTCTCCAGGTCTCACTGAAGGCCTCCTCCTTATCATGTAGGGTAGCAGTGAGGTCCTCCATGTCTCTTAATTCTTTAACTTTGGCGTACCAATGGGACTGCGTTGGTGGGTTCTCCGATCTCCAGCACAGTGGGATGCAGGCCTTTGCCACGTTGAGTAGCTGAATAGTTAGGGATTTTTTGTACTTTTTGATAGGTCGTTCCGTGAGATGAAGCAGACAGGCCGCTGGGTCGTCCTCTAGGGAAACATTGGTCAGGTGTCTGATCGTGTCGGTCACCCCCCGCCAGAAGGAGGAAAGCCTAGGGCAGGACCAGAAGATGTGCAGCATTGTGCCTTCCTCAGTACCACACCGCCAGCAGCGGTCCGAGACCTGGGGGAATATGCGATGAAGGGTAGCTGGTACCCTGTACCAGCGAGTCGTTATCTTGTAACAGGTCTCTTGAACCCTGGTGGCGATGGAGGACTTCTGTGCAAAGTGTAAGATTTTAAGTTTTTGGTCATCGGTAAAGCTGATACCAAGTTCGGCTTCCCATTTACTTAAGGATGGGGGGATAAACCCCTCTACAGGCTGTATCAGGGACGAGTATATGAATGAGAGACAATGTCGTATGGGTGCCCCCTGATGGCATATGCGTTCCAGTTCTGTAAGTGGCCGCGCTATACCATTTTTCCGTAAGCAGCTGCGGAGAAAGTTCCGCAGTTGTAGTCCGCTCCAGAAGTCCAGGGGGGGGGGTCTGTTGCCCACGTTCCCGTCCGTATGGAAAGTTGCCCATCAGGTCCTAAGAAGTCGCATAGGCGGAACTTGGAGCCCGTCACCAGGCGTTGTAAGTTTGGATTCTGTATGCCCGGGATAAATTCCGGGTTGCCAAGCACTGGCACCATTGGCGAAGGCGCAGGGGACAAAGAGGAGTGCTTGAAGGCTTCCCTAGTAACTGCCAGAGTGCTGCCCAGCGTTGGGTGGGCCTGTAGATCCCTGGGCATGGGAGATGCGGTCCAAGACCGGCTACTGAGAGTGTCACCTGAGTCTTCCCCTTCCATGGCCACCCAATGCTTTGCCTCTGCATGACAATGCCAGTCAACCACCCTAGTGAGATGGACTGCCCTGTAGTATGCCTTCATATCTGGGAGGCCAAGCCCACCTCTGTGTTTCGCCATGTAAAGGATCTGTAGTTTGATGCGTGGCTTATTGTATGACCAGATGAATGATCGAAACATGGCATTGATGCGTTTAAAGAAGGTGGGGGGTAGTCTGATAGGTAGTGCTTGCATCAGGTACAAGACCTTTGGCAGTAAGGTCATCTTAAGGGCATTGCAGCGGCCAAATCATGTCAGAGTAAGTGCGTGCCAATGTAAAAGGTCAGTCTTGAGGCGTTCGAGCAATGGTAGAATGTTTGCACCATAAAGGTCTGCTGTGTCAGGTGTGATGTCCACACCCAAATAACGGATGCGGTCTGTGGCCCACCGCAGTGGGAAAGCTGACTTCAAACGTCGAGCCACATCATTATCAACCGATATATTTAAGATAGATGACTTGGTCAAATTAATTTGGAAGTGGGAAAGAGTGCCGTACAGACGCAAAGACTGTAACAGGTGGGGGAGGGATGTGAGAGGTTCTGTCACAAAGAAAAATCAGGTCATCCGCAAAGGCGGCTACTTTGTGGTTCCCCGAGGTTTTGGAGTATCCCGTTATACCCACGTCAGACCTTATATGGCACAGGAGGGGTTCAAGGGAGAGGATAAAGATCAGTGGGGACAGGGGGCATCCTTGGCGCGTGCCATTGCGTATTTGGAAAAAATCAGATCT
Source organism: Lithobates sylvaticus (assembly GCA_028564925.1). Lineage (NCBI taxonomy): Eukaryota > Metazoa > Chordata > Amphibia > Anura > Ranidae > Lithobates > Lithobates sylvaticus. The sequence continues at coordinate 206,354,501 of CM053032.1, forward strand.
TGTTTCATTGACTTTACACGAACCCGACTGCGTCAGTTAAAGGGACAAGATCCAGTTCAGCATGGAGGGTCGCAGTCCGATATGTTCCAAAGTGGCCCATATAAATGACCAGTCCACACGATCAATCGCCTTCTCCGCGTCAGTAGACAGCAGGAGAAGGGCCCGTTTGGATGTCTTGGCCGCATGAATCAGGTTAAGCACTCTGATAGTATTGTCTCGTGGCTCTCGCATAGGGACAAAACCCGCTTGATCTCTGTGGATTAGCCTGGGGATATGGGGGAGCAACCTGTTTGCCAGAATTCTGGCAAAAAGTTTCAAATCTGTGTTAAGGAGTGCGATTGGTCGGTAGTTCCCGCAGTGCAATAGGTCCTTCCCTTCCTTTGGGATAAGGGATATGTATGCCCTTAACGAGTCCACTGGGAAGGAATTCCCTTCCGTGATGGAGTTGAGAGCAGATACCAATGGTGGTGCTAGGATGTCAAAAAAGGTCTTAAAGTACACTGGGGTTAGGCCGTCCGGGCCCGGGGCCTTTTTGGGTTTCGAGGATGCCAGAGCCTCCCCAAGTTCCGCTACGGTGATTGGTTTCTCTAACTCTTCCTGGGTGTCCCCAGAGAGTGAGGGCATGCCCGATGTGGAAACATAGGTCTGTGGGGTCGGAGTGTCTAGGGTCTGGGGGTCTGTATATGAAGGCTTGTCCAGGTTGTAGAGGCCTTCGTAGTATGTTCGGAATTCCCCTGCGATATCCGAAGAGACATGCAGACGTTGACCGGATGCCGCTTGAATGTGAGGTATGTACGTCTTGGTGCGTGGACCCCGCAGGGCTCTGGCCAGCAACGAGCCTGGTTTGTTTGGAAATTCAAACATAGTACGTCGCGCCCAAGCTAGCTTCTGTTTCGTTTTGTGAAGGAGCAAAGTGCGGAGTTCTTCACGGGCTTTAAGCAAGTCCTGGAAGGTGGCCTGGGCGATACTCGCCTTATGTACACACTCCAGTCTGCGGATCAATGACAGGAGATCGTCAATGCGACGATTCCTCTCACGTTTGAGTCGGGCACCTAATTTCATCAGCACGCCCCTAACTACTACCTTATGGGCCTCCCAGACTACAAGAGGATTGGGCACTGACTCTCTGTTGAGGGAGAAGTATTCACGCAGTGTGCTCAGTATCTCTGAACGAGTGTCCTCAGATTGAAGCAGGGATTCGTTAAGAGTCAACGAGGGTGGGGATTGAGATTCTGGCCCCATCTGCAAAATCAAGTGCACAGGAGCGTGATCTGAAAGTGACATTACGTCTATAGAAGTAGATACCACCCTGGACAGGTCTTTATGAGATAGTAATAAATAGTCCAGTCTAGAGTAGGTCTGGTGGACTGGAGAGAAAAACGTGTAATCCCGTTCTTGTGTATGGAGCAGTCGCCAAGGATCAACTAGGTGCAGTGCATGAAGGTCAGTCTTCAGTTGTTTTAAACGCGAGTACGCTAGGTGAGATGCACCCCTGGAGACGTCAAGGGTTGGTTCCATGGCAAAGTTAAGATCGCCCCCGAAAACCAGCATGCCCTCGGTAAATTCGAGGAGTTCCGGGAGGAGCCTCCTCAGGAATTGTGAGTGGTCTGAGTTAGGAAAATAAACATTCACGAAAGTGACCGTCACGCCAGACACCTTCCCCTTCAGTAGTATGAAGCGGCCAAGCGTGTCTGCTCGCTGCGCCTCAAACAACCAGGGGACTGATTTAGCCAATAAGATACTTACCCCTTTAGACCTGGAGATCGGAGAACCACTATGATAGGCTAATGGAAATGCCCCATTGGTTAGCTTAGGTATGCTGTCCGCACGAAAGTGCGTTTCTTGGAGGAACGCCACCTGAGTTTTGCCCTTGCGCAAGTCCGCTAAGAGCTGTGAGCGTTTCTCCGGTGTGTTTAGGCCCCGAACATTAAGGGAGGTGACCTTGAGGAGACCCATCACCGCTACTGAATCAGGTTGATCACCACTAAGGTTACGTAAGGTTAACTGGTGTGTATAGACCCCCCCACAGCAGAGGACCAGGGCAAGCAAAAGAAGGAGAAAGTGAGGATGAGGGAGCATAAAGGAGAGTAGGCAGGAGGGGGGGGGGGGGGGTGGAAGGTGTGGAGACAGGCAGGAGAGGGGTGAGGAAGAGTAAGGAAAAGAGGGGGAGGGGACTGGAGGAAGAAAAGGGTAAGGTTGGTGCTAAGAATTCCAAAAGGACCTCTTGTGAGCACAACAGTGTCCACACAGGGGTCTACCCTAAAGGGGGGTGGTCGGACCCCTTCCTCTCCCTGAGCTCCCCTATGGGGAGTGAGAGAGCAAAAAGAGGCCAGATAGCCAAAAGACTATAACGTAAAACTAGCAAAGAGAATGGAGATGCAGGAGATTAGCCCATGAGAATTTAAACTTAGATTCAGACATATGTGCCAAAATAATTAAGGTGTAGGCTCCAGTACGGCAAACCAGCATCATGAAACATATAATGCAATATAACATAAAAAACATAATATGTACTATATGTACTATATGTACTATATGTACTATATTAAACTAGACTATACTAGACTATACTAGACACAGCCTGAGGGGAGGTAGGAACTACTCTACAAGTGTTTACAGTAGATTTTTAGGGACAGTGTTCCTTCTGTCCCACCCATCACACAGGAAGAGGATGAGGATGAGGAGGAGGAGGAGGAGGAGGATTGTGTGAGCATGGAGGTGGAGCCTGGCACTCAGCATCAGCAGCAGTCTTTTAGGGATGATGTACAGTCCCAACAAACCAGTGGACTTGTCAGTGGCTGGGAGGAGGTGGCTGGCGATCATGTCATCCTCAGTGACCCAGAAGACTCCGGACCGAATGCCTCAGCTAACCTACGCTGCATGGCCTCCCTGATCCTGCAAAGCCTGCGGAAGGATCCTCGTGTTCTTCGGATCAAGGAGAGGGACCATTACTGGCTGGCCACTCTCCTTGATCCACGGTACAAGGGTAAGGTTGCGGACCTTATCTTGCCGTCGCAGAGGGAGCAGAGGATGAGACATCTCAGGGAGGCCTTGCAGAAAGGTCTGTGCAATGCGTTCCCAGAAACTGGGAGGTTACAAACTCCTGGTCCTGGACGACGAGTTGCTGAGGCTTCGGTCAGTAGCAGAAGGAGCGGTGGGGAAGGTGGACGTCTGACCGATGCATTCAGACAATTTTTTAGTCCGCAGCCCCAAGGTATGATCGGTTCCAGCAACCATCGCCAGCGTCTGATATACATGGTGCAGGAATACCTTGGGGCAAGGTCAGACTTGGACACCTTTCCCACCGAAAATCCTCTGGCTTACTGGGTCCTGAGGATGGATCACTGGCCAGAACTTGCACAGTATGCAATTGAGCTACTGGCCTGTCCTGCCTCCAGCGTTCTTTCCGAACGCACATTCAGTGCTGCTGGAGGATTTGTCACCGATCATAGGGTGCGCCTGTCCACCGACTCGGTTGATCGACTGACCTTCATCAAAATGAATCAGTCTTGGATCACCACCAGCTACCAGGCACCTGAAGCGGATATAACGGAATAATTTATAATGTCACATCCCTTCAAGACTGCCTATGCTGATGCTGAGTGACTGTCCTGTTATGTTCACTGACTATCCTCTTCCTCCTCCTCAATGATCCATGCCACCACACCAGTGCCTAAGGCACAATTTTTCAGCCCCTGTATAACAGGGGCGTGTAATTACAATTTTTTTAAAAAATGCTTCGCAACACGTGTGACTGCTGTGCTCCAAGTACAGTATCTGTGAGGGGTTGCAGTGTTGTGGCACCAGCACCAGTGCCTAAGGCACAATTTTTCAGCCCCTGTTTAACAGGGGCGTGTAATTACAATTTTTTTTAAAAATGCTTCGCAACACGTGTGACTGCTGTGCTCCAAGTACAGTATCTGTGAGGGGTTGCAGTGTTGTGGCACCAGCACCAGTGCCTAAGGCACAATTTTTCAGCCCCTGTTTAACAGGGGCGTGTAATTACAATTTTTTTTAAAAATGCTTCGCAACACGTGTGACTGCTGTGCTCCAAGTACAGTATCTGTGAGGGGTTGCAGTGTTGTGGCACCAGCACCAGTGCCTAAGGCACAATTTTTCAGCCCCTGTTTAACAGGGGCGTGTAATTACAATTTTTAGGCAATGCTTTGCAACAGGTCTCATTGCTGTGCTAAGAGTACAGTATCTGTGAAGGGTTGCAGTGTTGTGGCACCAGCACCAATGTCTAAGGCACAATTTTTCAGCCCCTGTTTAACAGGGGAGTGTAATTACAAATCTTGATCTAATAGTTCACAGCAGGGCCCATTCCTGCGCCCACCAAGAGTAACTATGGGGGCCTACAGTCTTGTGGCAACACCGTCCACCACCACCGCCAAAGGCCCAATTTTTCTGCCCTGTTCATCAGGTGCTTGCAAATACAAATCTTGATCTAATAACTCACAGCAGGGCCCATTCCTGCGCCCACCAAGAGTAACTGTGAGAGCTTACAGTCTTGTGGCAACACCGTCCACCACCACCACCACCACCACCGCCAAAGGCCCAATTTTTCTGCCCTGTTCATCAGGTGCTTGCAATTACAAATCTTGCTCTAATAACTCACAGCAGGGCCCATTCCTGCGCCCACCAAGAGTAACTGTGAGAGCTTACAGTCTTGTGGCAACACCGTCCACCACCACCACCACCACCACCGCCAAAGGCCCAATTTTTCTGCCCGGTTCAACAGGTGCATGCAAGTACAAATCTTGATCTATTAACTCACAGCAGGGCCCATTCCTGTGCCCACCAGTCTTGTGGCTACACCAACATCTAATAGGGCAAATTTCTGCAGAGTATATACGCCAGGCCCCTACTTTCAAACATCCAACTTACAAACGACTCCTACTTGCAAATGGAAAGAGAAAACAGGAAGTGAGAGGAAATCTACCCCTAGGAAGGGAAATTCTATCCTGTTAGATTTAATTTGGGAAAAAGGTATCTCCTCTCTACTGATACTTTATCACCAATCCTTGTTTCAATTAAAACCCCACTTTTCCAAAAACATTTGTCATTGGGAAGGAAAGTGAGGTGACATGTTCTGAACAGATGTGCAAAGACAGCAAATGTTACAGGGGTGATAACCCCTCCCTATGTTCTCCAAAAAGCTTAAAAATAGATTTTTTTGGGATGGAGCTACACTTCATAATGTACCTGTTCAGATTATACTTAAGAACAAACCTACAGTCCGTGTCTTGTTTGCACCACCTATATACTGCTGTTCAGAGTATATAGGGTTGTAGGTATAGGGTTTTATTTTGGGTGCGGGGTCCCCCTTAATATCCATACAAGACCCAAAGGGGCTGGGGTTTGATGGGGTAGCCATGCCATTTTTCTCAAGGATTTTCAGCCATATGGCGGCCAGGACAAGACATGACATTAAAGCCGCAAGTGGTTTTAAATGGCTTCTTTTTTTCCTTTACAAATGTCATTTTGTGCAAGGACAGTTCTAAACACGGGAAACACATGCCACTTCACAGGCATACTTTAGACACCCCCCAGGTACCATATTTAAAGGAAAATTTCACTTTTTTTTTTTTTCACTTTATGCATCATTAAAATGACTGCTCCCGAAAAAACGTTAGTTTTTAAAAGTTCTTTTTGCATTGATATATGTCCCCTGGGGCAGGACCCGGGTCCCCAAACCTGTTTTATGACATTAACATGCATATTGGCCGTTGTAATTAGCACTTTTGATTTCGAACGTTCGCGTCCATTATAACGTATAGGGTTCGAAAATTTGCGCGAACTTTCGGTCCGTTCGAAGGTTCTGGTTCGAACCGAACCCGGGGGTGTTCGGCTCATCCCTACGGGGCACCTGGAGGTCTGGATCCTGTTGGGACTCTGTGAGCCCTTTCAGCCACATACGTAGGGGGGAGGTCGCCTAAAGCCAGGATGGTCTTAAAAAAATCCTCCGCAAATGTAGTAGTGGCAGACCCTTCCACCCCTTCAGGGAGCCCCACCACCCTGACATTGTTCCTTCTTTGGCGGTCTTCCGCGTCGTCAGCTCGGTGTTGTAGTGCACCAACCATGTCTCTTAATTCCGCTATTTGGGAGCCTTGTACATGTGTAGCATCTTCCACTTCAGATATGCGGTCCTCAGCAGTTGTCAATCTACCTCTAATTTTGTCTAGGTCATGGCGGATAAGGTTGCATTCAGACGCTAGGTGATCCATGCGGCCCACCAGCTCCGTTTTTGATGCCGCTATGGCCTCTAGAATCGGGCCTGTAATTGCAGCTGTGTCCACCTCCACTTCCTGCACTGCACTAGAAGCATCCACTGGGGCCGCCGGGCTTGCTGTGGGGCCGTGCTGTGAGCTGGGCCTGCAGGGAGGTGGGCGGGGCTAGTCGCCATACTCGCCTGAGAACGGAGATTCCTCGGACCTTTGGGCGGCTGAGAGTGATGTTTCTTGGCCTGCTTTCGGTTCGCTAATGGCATGTCCCTCTGCCTGGGCTATTCCGCCAACCTGCCAACGCTAAAAAGGCCTCGGATCGATGGTCTGTCCGCCTATATCAGGATAGTTTGTCAGATGTGAGCCGGAGCTCTGTATCAGCACGTCCTGCCTCGCTCACATCCGGTCACGCCCCCCCTTGATTTATCATCCTTAATTGGGGCGTAGTAGGTGTGGGTCAGGGTATTTGACCATGTATGACCCCTCAGGAGTAATCAGTTTTCCCACATCATAAGAGGTAAGTGCTGTGATGTTCAATCAAAGTTGGCATAGTAATGGGGACTTAGGACATGGTGTATGTGAGTTGTGTTGTCGGTGGCAACCTGTTCAGGTCTTTAAATATAGGTTATGTATTTATCGAAGGGGGGACAGTGGGTTGGGAGAAAGTGGGGTAGGTCGTGGGAAGTGAGTATGGTATGGAGGTATCCGGGGATGGGGGGGCTGGAGTCATGAGTTTATGCAAGTAGGGAATTTGGTAGGGGGGGGTGAAAGGTGGGGGGGGGAGGAGTGAAATAGGGAAGAATAAGATTTGGGGGGTATTCCGTGATGTGGGAGTAACGGTGTGTCTCTCTTGCTCCCCTCCCCAGGTGGGGGCCTCCAGCAGATCCGTGCTTGATGATCAATGTCATGGGTATCTGGCAAGCCTATTTACATAGTCTTTTCAAAATATGAGTGAAGTTGCGTGTTTAACTTCACTGGTGAGTGTTAGGATATGTGACGTCAATTCTTTACTAATTTGAGGAGAAAAGGAGGGAGTATTCGGGCGTTATGGCGTTATGGTGAAAATGTGTCCAACATGCCCATTTGATATTAAATTTGTTCAGGGAGTCTCTTGCTATATGTATCAATTCTTGCATTTCAGCGATTCGGTTGATTTTGTTAAACCAGTCTTTGATAGAGGGGGGTGTTTGGGATTTCCAGTGCATAAGAATGCACTGTTCTGCTGTGTTAATCATGTGCATTGCAAGTGATTTGTGATATGTACGGTGTGTTAAGCTCGAGTGATGTAGTAGAAATTGAGACGTTTTTTTTTAAAGAGTGTAGGTGGTGACGTGTGTGATTATCCTGTGTACTTCCGTCCAGAATGTTTGGATATAGGTACAGTCCCACCATATGTAAAGTAGGGTTCCTGGTTGGTCAGTACATCTCCAGCATTCCTCCAGGATTGCTGGATTGATTTTATGTAGTAAGGCGGGTGTGCGGTACCAACGAGTTTGGATTTTGAATCCATTCTCCTGAGTAGTCACATTGATAGATTCTTTATGGATATTGAGATAAATTTTCCCCCATTCTTCTGGCAAAAGAGATAGGGACAAGTCTCTTTCCCAAGTGGTGCACATTGTTGTGTTGTTAGGTTTACAATCTATGAAGAGAAGGGAGTGTGTGGCTGATATCAAGATAGACCTATGCCTCCTAGGTGTTTGGGTAAGGCTAATTGTGCATTTAATCTTAGTTTTGCGGGTAATTGGATTCCTAAATAGATGATCGCCTCTGGCTGCCACTGAAAGGGGAAGTTTGTTTTGCAGCGATCCACCTGAGATAAGGGCAGGGAAACATTAAGCGCAAAGGATTTACCATAGTTAATTTTGAGGTTGGATATCAGACCAAATTTTCGGAATTCTTCTTGTGTGAGAGATAGAAGAATATTTTTTTTTAAACAATTGAATTTTATTGAGAAAATAACAATATACAGGAAATTTCAAATTACAATGAAAATAATCGCTCAATATGTTCAGCGACCATATGTATATCCTTGTAGAACATTCAAGATAATAAGAGAGGAGAAAAAAAAGGAAAACAACAATAGGAATACAATCCTAGGCTAATTTAAGGCAATCATTGTCTAGTACCGGTTAGGTTATGAAGTCTAGGTAAGTAAGCCAATTAGAGCTTCATCACAAGGCCAGAGGTAATGCGTTAGGTTACGTCTAGTGAGGTCTAAGAAGTAGGAGCATTCGCTAAGAGGGGGTGGTGGGGGGGAGGGGGGGAGAAATGGGGGGGGGGGATGAGGGGGGGATGGTGTTAAAAGAGAACCTGTCTATAAGAGCTTGGGGATCATTGTGTTATCAAAGTAAATATTCAACCTTTCTATATCTGCAAATAGGCATCAGTCTGCTATGTCTGAGAAAATCGTACATATCGTATAACCTTCTATCAGTAAGAAATAGAATCTGCTCCTGTCATTACAACCATTTCACCCTGTATCAAGTTGTATATATTGATCAGAATACCGGTAAATCACCCATGGTGACCATGTGCTATTGAATTTCTCAGTGGTTTCTTTGGCCATGGCGGCTGTTTCTTCCATGTGGTATATGTTATTTACTGCATTAATCAATTCTGGGATGGAGGGAACGACTCTAGATTTCCAATGTCTTGATATCAGAATTTTTGCTGCATTCAGCAGATGTCTTGTTAGGGATTTTTTGTATCGTTTCATAGAGCAATCGGCCATATGTAGTAGACAGCATGAAGGGGTAAGGGATATTTTTGTGTCTGTTATTGCTTTGATCAAGTCACACACCTTGTTCCAAAAAGGTTGTAGTGTGGGACAGTCCCACCAGATGTGGAATAAAGTGCCTAAATCCTGCTCACATCTCCAGCAGGAGTCCGAGGACAGCGGGTACCATTTTTTAAGCTTAACCGGTGTTGCATACCATTGCGTCAACAATTTATAGGACGTTTCTTGTAGCTTCATCCCAATGGAGCACTTGTGTGCAAAAATTGAAGCTTGACGCCATTGGTTATCTGTAATATTGGTGCCGAGGGCTCTTTCCCACTGTACTCGTGCTCCCGCTGTTTCCCCCCTCCTGTCCCCTTGTAGCAACGCATACATTAGTGAGGTAGATTTGATTACTGGGGTTCCAGAGTGGCATAAGTCTTCGAACGGGGTGGTTTGTCTGCTTAGTTGTATTTTGTTTGGGGAGGTATGCATATAGTTGTGAATTTGTCGGTAGGTCCAGTACGTAAGTGTTTGGGGGTACAGGTCCTGTATCAGAGACCTGAATGGTTTTGTTCTGTTCACAGTTATACAGTGCAACATTAAAAGGGGTACCTGTCGGTCGTGGGGTGAGGTCAGTTGTAAGTCCATGCCAGGTGTAAAGTCCGGATTGTGGGTTATGGGTGTAAGAGGGCTTGGCGATGAGGACAACTTGTGATGTTTGATCAATGTTTGAAATGTCTTCAGTGTGGTTCCTATGAGTGGGTGACGCTGTAGTTCTTGTGGTACTCTATTCCAAGGGATCCAGGGGAGGAATCGCAGGTGCAGTGAAGACTATGTCTCTTCCAAGGAGACCCAGTCTTTTTGCTTCTTGTGGCAATTCCAATCCAGGATCCTAGTTAGATGTGTACTATAGTGATATAATCTAAAATCGGGGAGTCCAATACCTCCTTCCTCTTTTGGTAGTGTAAGCGTTTCAAGTTTGATACGCGGCCTTTTCCCGGCCCATATAAAAGGTGCGTACGATAGTTTTGAGTTTCCTAAAAAACTGACATGGGAGTGAGATAGGTAAGGTGTGGAAGTGGTACAAGATTCTGGGCAGTATTACCATCTTAAGTATTGCCGCCCTACCGAACCAGGAAAAGTGTTTAGTTGTCCAAGTCTTAAGATCTATTTGTATTCTGTTCAGTAGTGGTAGGAAGTTGGCATTGTATATGTCAGTTAGGTTGCTTGTAAGTTTAATTCCAAGGTAAGTAATGGAGGAGGATACCCATTTAAATGTGCTTGCCTTACGTGTCTTTTCTAGCGACTTAGTGTAATTAATCTTCATATTGGATATTTAGCCAAATAGTTGGAAAGCTTTGATCAGGTTTGGGATGGAGGTGTGGGGTCGCGTAAGGGCAAAAAGGAGGTCATCTGCGTATGCAGCTATTTTGTAATGGCGATCTTTTATCTGAAAACCAGTCACGTCAGGATTGCGGATTAAAGGTTCAAGGGATAAAATAAATAAAAGTGGAGATAGGGGGCAGCCCTGTCTTGTGCCGTTGTGCATGTTCACAGCCTCGGAGAGGGTGCCATTTATTTAGAGTTTTGCTTGAGGCTTGTGATATAAGGCCGCCAACCAAGCCATCATATGAGTACCTAAGCCAAGATGTCTGCATGTAGCCAAAAGATAGTCCCAAGATACTCGGTTGAAGGCCTTCTCCGCGTCAGTGGACAGGAGAAGGCCTTCAATGCCCTTTGTGTGGGTGCAGTGAATTAGGTTGAGTGTCTTTGTGACATTGTCACGTGCCTCCCTACCCGGCATGAATCCCACCTGTTCTGGGCCTATAAGTTGGGGGAGAAAGGCTGTAAGTCTGGTGGCCAAAATTTTAGCCAAGAGTTTTAGGTCCAGGTTTAATAATGAAATTGGCATGTAGTTCGAGCATTCTGTGGGATCCTTTGCCGGTTTGGGAAGCAACGCAACATGTGCTGGCGTGAAGGTGTTTGATGTTGGCGGTGAAGTTTTGAGATGATTTAGGGCACGAAGAAGGGGAGACTTGAGTATATCAGTAAACGTCTTATAATAATGGGCCGTGAACCCATCAGGGCCTGGGCTCTTGCCTGCTTTGAGGTTTCTAACTGCTAGTGTGAGTTCGTCTTCTGTAATAGGTAGTTCTAATGATTCGCATTCAGGCGTAGTTAATGTGGGCATGCCGCTGTCTTTAATGTAAGTATCCAAGGTGTGTTCCCTAGTGTCTCTAAAGTCAGGGGGTTTATGCGGTGGAGGCAGATTATATAGCTTTGTATAATAGTTATGGAATTGTGACGCAATTTGGTCTGTTTCATGTAGTACTTGCCCTTCTCGGTTTTTAATGGACAAAATAGAGTTGGAATGCGTGATTTCTTTGAGGGCCTTTGCCAGGAATTTGCCACATTTGTCCCCATGTTTGTAGTAGAAACCTTTCCTAAAATAGAGAATGCGCTTAGCTTTAAGGTTGAGTAGTGAATTTAACTTTTCTCTAGTTTCAAGCAATTCTGCAGATACATCTTCTGCTCGGGACTGTTTATGTTGGGTTTCTAGTAGTGTCATTTTGTCTGCTAATGAAGCGATGTCTTTGTTAGCCTCTCTTTTCTTGTGTGCACCCAAGCGAATCAGTTCTCCACGTATGACGCACTTGTGAGCCTCCCATATAGTCATGGGTGACATATCCCCTGTTTCGTTGAGCTGAAAGTATGTTTTGAGTGCTGTGGAGATTTGTGGGCATATTGTAGGGTCAGTTAGGAGTGAGGGGTTCAGTCTCCAGTTACATGGTCTATGATGTTTGTCTGTTTGTGTCAAGGAGATTGATACAGGGCAATGATCTGAGAGTGTTTGTATGCAGGTGGCAGATCACGTTGTGTGATGAAGACATAATCAATACGAGAATTTTTTTTTTATGCAAGGCCGAGTAGTACGTAAAGTCCCTCCCTGTCGGGTGTGCCAGGCGCCAAGTGTCTACTAAAGTTAGGGAGTTCGGTAGGGATTTGATTTTCTGCAAAATGGAGTATGATATGCTGGATTTGCCGTTGGAAGTGTCCTGTAAAGGCAGCAACGGGATGTTAAAATCCCCGCCCAGTAAGATACAGCCAGAGGCAAAACTTTTAAGTTCATCAACCATGCGGCGACAGAATGCTAGGTGTCCTGTGTTGGGGAAGTATGCGTTTGCAAGCGTGATTGGCTTATTGTGCCAAATCCCCTTAAGGAACAGAAATCGTCCCCGAGGGTCCGCATAGCGGTGGGTTGTTTTAAAGTTGGCATGCTTATGTAGTAATATCGATACTCCCTTGGATTTATTGTCTGGATTTGGCGCATGAAACACCTCAGGAAAATGTTTATCAAACAGTCTCGGGATGGCTTGGGCGTAAAAATGTGTCTCTTGTAAGAACACAAAAGTAGGTTGCGCCTTCTTTAATTCCCTCAATAGAGACACGCGTCTCTCTGGTATATTAAGGCTTCTTAGATTGTGTGAGATCAGTGTGGGCCGTTTTCCCAGAGATGAGTATGCCATGTTCGTCTTTAGCAAGTCTGCAACGTTAGCTTATCAATATACAGTTCTTTTTCTTAAGGTAAAAGAAGAAACCAAACAAAAACTAAAAAGGAGAGAGAGTGGGGGAGGGGATGGGGGGGAGAGGGTGGGTAAGGGTGAGGAGAAGTCACAAGGTGGTGAGACAAAGAGATAGAGTCCTCCGGGTGTACAGGAGGATTAAGTTTAAAGATTTAGAACGAGCACACCTCTGTTATCCACAGAGGGGCTCCTCCAATTGTGTCCTTCTTGGAACCTGCAGGGCAACCAAGAGAGGACACAAGTTAGGGTGCGTGGGAGTAGCTTGCGGATATGTCAAAAACCTAAGAAAAACTGTCTGTAAGTTAGACATGCAGCATACTCCTCCCGCAGCCAGTAGAAGCACATTATTTGTGTTTAGCTGAAATACTGACCAATATAAGTAGAACCTACAATGGTATTGTCAAGAGATCCGGATGTGCAATCATGCTCTTGTGCAGATCCCTTTTTTGCGTGTATGCTGCCTCTGGCCCCCTCACAATGGGAGGGGAGCACAGAGGCAGCATAGCCGCTGCAAGTAAATAGTGCAAAAAAAAATAAAAAATGAGTAAAGCATATCAACGGTTGGAACACATAACATCTATAAACATGAACGTGGTGAACCAGAGAGAATACCTGTATCCCCTAGGGGGGAGTTTCAAAGCTTACATTCGTTCAGGACTGAGTAGGTTAACAAGCCCCTTTAGGTCAAACCTGTAACAATATGCAGGCGGTAAGTAAAAGGAAGCAACGTTCATGTGCCCGCCTAGATAGAATTTAAATGGCAAAGGCCCTTCAAATAGGGGGGCCTAGGGTAATGGCGGTTGGTATTGTTGGTAATGGCGTACATGTGCCCGCCCTGGTATTAACCAGATAATATATGTGGAGCCCCTTTATCCACAAGGAGGGGTACTCCAGGAGAGGGGTCTGGTCAGACAGTAAAGTTGCCGCACTGAAAGCAGTGCAGGCCTCCACACTACCTGCTGACCATCAAGTACAAAAAGAAGAGTTACCAAGAAGGTACTTGCTATGTCGCCATCTCAGGTGTATTCTTTAGCTCTTGTGCTCCTGGACACTTGTGAGGACCTCATTGGTGCTGTGTCTTGCCTCTTCTGGTATTTTCCCTTCTTGGATTCAGGCTTGGTCGGTGTGGAGAGTGGAGAGGTTGGTGGGCTGTGGGGCTCTGGTGGGTGTCGAAATTCTCTGTACCAGTCGGGCAGGTCCACCAACGGTAGCTGTAAGGCTGAGCAGAATATTGGCAGATCATCTGGGGTTCTGAGTGCGTGTGTTATTCCATCCAGTGTGACTGACAGAGCAAAGGGGAACTTCCATCTGTATGCAAGGTGGTGCTCTCTCAGTGTTTCCAATAAAGGACGCAGGGCCCTGCGGTTATTCAGTGTGATTGGGGATAAATACTGAAACAGGCAGATCGTTTGCTCATTAAAGGTGATCAATTCATTTTGCCGGGCATGAGATAGGATGTCTTCTTTGAGCTTATAATCAATGAGACAACAGATTATATCTCTGGGTGGTGCAGGTTCGCGCGGTCTGGGACGGAGGGCCCTGTGCGCCCTCTCAAATTCAATACTGGTGTCTGCCGGCCTCTCTAGCAGATTGTTGAATATGGAGGTCAGAGCAGGGACTATTTGGTCCGGCAGGACTTCTTCTGGGACCCCCCGTACCCTAATATTGTGGCGTCTGCCCCTGTTGTCTAAATCTTCTAGGTGGCGATTGACTGCAATTAATTGGGCTGTGTGTGTGTCCGTGACATGTTCCAGCCTAGTAAGTGCTTTGTCTCTCTTCTGCCCCGAGCGCTCCATGTGCCGGGTCTTTTCAGTCAGCGCCAGCATGTCGGCTTTCAGTTCTGTAACTGCCGATGAGAAAGCATTTTTTATGTCTGCTACAAATGCAGACATGTCTGCGTAGGTCAGGGGTTGGTCGGAGGAGGAACGGTGTCTTACCCGGTCCTCGTATGTGGCCTGGGAGTCCTCGCTGTCCTCGTGTTCATCAGGCGCCATCTTGGAGGCCTCCACGCTCTGGGTCGGCTGAGGCCTGGATCTAAAGAGATCCGGTATGCTGTGGGATCGTTGCACCGCCGGTGAGTTCTTGGCTGGAACACCAGTAAGATGTCTGTTCGTCTTGCCCATTATCCGGATCAGTGTGGTCAGTATTGGGCTGAAGGGCTGCGGGAAGAGCGGAGCCTTGTCTCTATGCTTCCATCCGCGTTGCGTGCCAAGCCACGCCCCCCGAGAGATAGAAGAATATTGTCCATGTAAGCGGCTAATTTGTATTCTCTTTGGCCAGCGGATATTCCTCTCATGTCTGGATTTTGATGTATGGAGCAAAGGAGAGGTTCAGGCGTGAGGACAAAGAGGTTGGGTGAAAGGGGACATCCTTGCCTCATTCCGTTGTGGATGGGGAAGGCATTCGACAGGGTGTTATTTACTCTAATTCTGGCTGAGGGTTGGGCATACAAGAAAAATATAAGATTGAGCATGCGAGTGTCCAATCCTATGTTTTGTAGGACAGTGGCCATATAATCCCAAGTCACCCTGTCAAATGCCTTATCCACATCCAATGAGAGAAAAAAACCTTCCTGTTTTGAAGCCCCATACACACGGTTGCATTTTCCATCGGATTTTCCGACGGACAAAGTTTTATCTCCTGCTCTCAAATTTTCCAACAACAAAGTCCTATCGGACTTTTTCCGATCGTGTGTAGCGAATTCCGACGGACAAAGTGCCACGCATGCTCAGATCACATTACAAGACCAAAGCTATTGGCTACTAGCCTCTACGTAGTCCCGTCGTAGGCAACAAACGTCACCACGTTCAGAATGATCAGATTTTCCGACAACTTTGTCCGACAGTGTGTATGCAACATTAGTGTCGGACTAAATCCGTCGGAAAAAATCTGATGGATTTTGTGGTCGGATTTTCCGACCGTGTGTATGGGGAATAATAGTGTTGTCACTGGCTTCTCTTCCAGGGACAAAACCAACTTGGTCTTGGGAAATGGTAGATGGGAGTAGTGGAAATTTTGGAAAAGATCTTAATGTCCATATTAAGTAATGAGATGGGCCTATAGTTCGCCGGTTGCGTTGGGTCTTTGTTGTCTTTAGGTATGACTGTAATGTGTGCTTGTAACATTCCTGGTGTGAGTGGTCTGGATGCTGACAAGGAGTTAAAAGCCTTTAAGAAGGGAGTACTAAGTGTGTCAAAGAATGTTTTATAATAGACAGCAGATAGGCCATCAGGGCCTGGGCTTTTTCCAGTCTTCAGGCTTTCAATGGCTTCTTTGAGTTCCTGTGTAGTAATCTGGCTTTCTAGTAAGTTGGAGGATTCTGAAGAAACTTCATTTTGGGCTGTGCTGTTTTAGGAACTTTTTAATTTTAGCTTGGCATTCTTCAGTGGAGGGCGTGGGTGTATTAGGTTTATCAATATTGTACAGTGTTGTGTAAAATTTCTCAATTTCGTGGGCTATATCAGTATTGCTTGTGTGTATGAGACCTGTTGGAGAATGTATCTTGTGTATCGTTGTCTTAGCTCTTTTTGAATGCAATGCTTGGGCCAGCAAGTGCCAGCTTTTGTTTCCTGACTCATAGAAGAGCTTATGAGAGAACATACATTTTTTCCCGACGTTGCTATTCAATTTGTCCTGTGTTGCGCAGGTAAGATTTTTGAGTCAAGGTCCGTTTGTGGAGGGCCTCTAGCATCTTGAGTTTTTGGTATAGGTCTGCAAGGTATTGTTGTCTCTCCTTTTTAATAGTCACCATCATGGATATAAGTCTGCCTCTTATCACACATTTGTGTGCTTCCCATTGGGTTAGACTGGAGGTCTCCAGGGTGTCATTTTCTCGAAAGTAATTATCAAGACATTTGGTAAGCATGGAGACCCTGGTTTTGTCTGTCAGCATCATTGGGTCTAGTCTCCAGATATTGGTAAATGTCATTGTCAAGTCACCCGGAGGCTAGGTGACAGATGAACACCGTCAGGATCAGGAGTGCACCGCAAGGTAGTGGACCCTATGTCTGACTGCAGCGGACGGGAGTCCAGGTGAATCGGAACACAGGGCCGATGGACACCAAGACGGATCCCACCGGGGTTAGAGCGTAAGATTCCCTGGGGCGCGGAGTCTAAGAGCCAGCTGGTGTTCACCAGAGCCTCTAGTGGTGAGGATGGACTGGGCTGCAACTGGCTCCAGGTCGCAACCCCCAGGGTCCCCCAGCTCACACCCACAGTAGGCAACAGGAGGACAGGGATGGTGAGGGATAAGCCAAGGTCAGGGCTACAAGCAGAAACGGACAACAAGGTACACGCCAAGGTTCAGGGTCACAGGCAACCAGGGATAGTCAGGGACACGCCAGAGGGTCAGGGTCGCAGGCAAACAGGGATAATCAGGGACACGCCAAAGTCGGTAACGGAACACTGAATAGCACACAGCTGGTAACAGAAAGCCAAACACACAAAGGTTGATCAGCAGAGTTGGCCTGCAGTGCACAGGTTAATATAGAGTCCTGTGATAGGAGCTAGGGTGGAGCCCTGCCAGAGGAGGGATATAAAAGCAGTCAGGTGATGGTCGGCTGGTCTCTAGAGATGAACACATGAAGACAGGTAAGCAGACAACTCTATTGCTTAACCATGACAGTACCCCCCCTCTTACGAGGCCTCCCCCTTCCCCGCCTGGGACCAGGTTTAGAGGGGAACTTCAAATGAAACCTCCTCAGCAGACGAGGTGCAAAGACCTCGGAAGCCGAAATCCACGACCTCTCCTCAGGACCAAACCCTTTCCAGTGTACGAGGTACTGGAGAATGCCTCTACAGAGTCTGGAGTCCAAAATCTGGCTAACCTCATACTCCTGATTATCCTCAGAGACCGTTGCTACGGTAGAGAAAGGACGAGAGAACTTATTGAGGACTAAAGGCTTCAGAAGGGCAACATGGAAGGAGTTAGAGATTTTGAGGCTTTTGGGAATCTGGAGCTTGAAACAAACCGGGTTCAGTTTAGAAGTTATGGTGTACGGACCAATGAATCTTGGGGCGAATTTGAGAGAAGGAACCCGGAGTTTGATGTTCCTGGTGGAGAGCCAGACCTTGTCTCCCGGCAGAAGAGAAGGTGGCTTACGTCTGCGACGGTCAGCAAAACTCTTGAATTTATTGGCAGCTTTCTGGAGAGAATCATGAACGTCAGCCCACACGGAATTGAAAGATTTCTGAACAGTAGCCAGAGCTGGAATGTCAGAAGAACAAGTCATAGGAAGAGGGAGTTGAGGATGTCTTCCGTAAACAGAGAAAAAGGGTGTTTTCTGAGAACTGACATGGACATGATTATTGTGGGAGAACCAAGGTACGGAGAAAGACCTCCAACTCCTGATTAACCCTCTCGGTCTGGCCATTGGATTGAGGATGGTAAGAGGAGGTAAAATCCAAGGTTATATCGAGGGATCTGCAAAAGGCTCTCCAAAAACGAGAAGTAAACTGCACACCCCTGTCCGAAACGACATGGGAAGGAACGCCATGAAGGCGGAAAATCTCTCGTACAAAAATGGGAACCAAGGCAGGGGCAGAAGGGAGACCAGGAAGAGGAACAAAATGAGCCATCTTGGAGAACCGATCGATCACCACCCAAATGGCCGTATTATTCTCCGACGGTGGAAGATCAGTAATAAAATCCATGGCGATATGAGACCAGGGCTCCTTAGGAATGGGCAAGGGCATGAGAAGACCAGCAGGGGCTTGAGTGGAAGATTTAGACTGAGCACAGACGTGACAAGCCTTAACGTAGTCTTTAACATCCGAGCGGAGATTAGGTTACCAGTAGTGACAACTGATAAGCAGGAAGGATCGGAGGAACCCAGCATGACCTGCCACCTTGGAATCATGTCCCCAACGAAGGATTTTGGCTCTTAGCTCCGTGGGAACAAAGGTCTTGCCAGGAGGAATTTTTGATTCCAGGGTGGTAGAATGGGCAACAATGCATGAGGTAGGAATGATCGGCTCAGGATCAGGGGTGGACTCCTCATAATAAGTGTCAAATGACCTAGAGAGCGCATCAGCCCGACCGTTGCAGGAACCAGGTTTGTACGTGATCGTGAATTTAAAACAGGAAAAGAAAAGACTCCACCTGGCTTGTCTGGGGTTCAGACGTTTAGCATTCTGTAGGTATTGTAAATTCTTGTGATCAGTAAAGATCGTTATGGAGTGAGGGGAACCTTCCAAGAGATGACGCCACTCCTCCAACGCCAATTTAATTGCAAGAAGTTCCCGATCACCAATGGCATAATTTCTCTCTGCCTGAGAATTTTTTTTGGAGAAGAACGCACATGGTTGGCGTTTCTTCTCAAAGAACTGAAGAAGCACAGCTCCCACCCCAATTGAAGAAGCGTCTACTTCAAGAAAAAATGGGTCCCCAGGATTTGGTCTCCTCAAGAGAGGTCCAGAGACAAAGGCCTGTTTCAGATCGTGAAACGCGGAGACAGCCTCGGGAGGCCAGTCTTTAGCATTCGCACCCTTCTTGGTCAAAGCGATAATAGGCGCAGCAATGGAAGAGTAATTCCTTATGAACTGCCTGTAATAGTTTGTGAAACCAAGAAAGCGCTGTGTGGCCTTGAGGCTAGTGGGAAGGGGCCAGTTGGTAATGGCTGAGACCTTTCCCGGATCCATGCGAAGACCCAAACTAGAAACAAAACATCCCAGAAACAGGACCTCAGAACATTCAAAGGAACATTTCTCCATCTTGGCATAGAGATTATTCTCTCTAAGGCGCTGAAGTACGGTGCGGACATGGTTTCTGTGAGCAGGCAGACTTTCGGAAAAGATGAGAATGTCATCCAGATAAATGACGATAAACTGGTACAGTAGATCCCTGAAGATTTTATTGACAAAATTCTGGAACACAGCAGGAGCATTACACAACCCAAAAGGCATAACCAGGTATTCGTAATGCCCGTCCCTATTGTTAAATGCAGTCTTCCATTCGTCACCTTCTCGTATTCGAATGAGATTGTAAGCACCTCTGAGATCCAACTTAGTGAAGATGGAAGTCCCCTTCAACCTGTCAAATAGCTCAGATATTAGAGGTAAGGGGTAACGGTTTTTGATAGTCACTGCGTTTAAACCTCTATAGTCGATACAGGGTCTGAGGGTCCCATCCTTTTTGGCAACGAAAAAGAACCCTGCTCCTGCAGGCGAAGAGGATTTCCGGATGAAACCTCTCTCCAGATTCTCGGCGACATACTCAGACATGGCCTGGGTCTCGGGAATGGACAGAGGGTAGGTGCGACCCCTGGGAAGGGTTGCTCCAGGGACAAGATCAATAGCACAGTCAAAAGATCTGTGGGGAGGAAGCACCTCAGCAGACTTCTTACAGAACACATCCCGGAAATCGCTGTAAGCCGCGGGAAGATCAGACGATACGGATGTGGTAGCAATGGAAAGTTTCCCTTTGGGGGCCACCTTGAGAAGACAGGACGAGAAACACGAAGGACCCCAAGCCAGGGTCTGCCCAGAGACCCAGTCCACATGTGGAGAGTGGAGCTGTAGCCAAGGAAGGCCCAATACAATAGGGTTAGAGGCCTTGGGTAGAATGAGGAAGGAAATCCACTCCTGGTGGAGTATCCCTACCGACATCCTAGTGCCAGAAGCGGCACGTCAGCCGGGTCCATGGCTGATCAAACTGTCAGGTCACCCGGAGGCTAGGTGACAGATGCACACCGTCAGGATCAGGAGTGCACCGCAAGGTAGTGGACCCTATGACTGACTGCAGCGGACGGGAGTCCAGGTGTATCGGAACACAGGGCCGATGGACACCAAGACGGATCCCACCGGGGTTAGAGCGTAAGATTCCCTGGGGCGCGGAGTCTAAGAGCCAGCTGGTGTTCACCAGAGCCTCTAGTGGTGAGGATGGACTGGGCTGCAACTGGCTCCAGGTCGCAACCCCCAGGGCCCCCCAGCTCACACCCACAGTAGGCAACAGGAGGACAGGGATGGTGAGGGATAAGCCAAGGTCAGGGCTACAAGCAGAAACGGACAACAAGGTACACGCCAAGGTTCAGGGTCACAGGCAACCAGGGATAGTCAGGGACACGCCAGAGGGTCAGGGTCGCAGGCAAACAGGGATAATCAGGGACACACCAAAGTCGGTAACGGAACACTGAATAGCACACGGCTGGTAACAGAAAGCCAAACACACAAAGGTTGATCAGCAGGGTTGGCCTGCAGTGCACAGGGTAATATAGAGTCCTGTGATAGGAGCTAGGGTGGAGCCCTGCCAGAGGAGGGATATAAAAGCAGTCAGGTGATGGTCGGCTGGTCTCTAGAGATGAACACATGAAGACAGGTAAGCAGACAACTCTATTGTTTAACCATGACAGTCATTTTGGCAGGGAAGGTCATGGTTATCGTGATCCGGTGGTGGTCCGATATGGTCATGGATTCTATCGTCGCCCTGGATAAGAGGGAGATCTCTCTGGGTGAGGAACAAATAGTCCAGTCTGGAATATTTTTTGTGTGGTGCTGAAAAAACGGTAAAGTCTTTTTCCTGTGGTCTAAGGGTGCGCCATGTGTCATGAAGGAGAAGCGATTGGATACTCAACTTCATTTGGCATAGTGCCCTATATGGTAGGCTGGATGTCCCCGTAGATGTATCTAGGAGAGGATTGAGGGGGGCATTGAGATCTCCTCCAAGTATGAGTATGCCATTTTGGAAAGAGGCGAGGGCCCGTAATGTTTTACGAATGAATGGGACTTGAGATACAATAGATATTTGCTAGCGTGATAGGTTTATTTAGGATAGTCCCTTTTAGGAAGACAGATATCCCCTGTTCATCTATTAGTGTGTCAGTTATTTTGAGAGAGGAGTTCTTAGAAATGTGGGTTGTGACTCCTTTAGTATTGGAGTTCGGTGTAGATGTGTGGTAGCTTGTAGGAAAGTCTTGGTTAAAGAATTTAGGGGTTGCTATTGAGGAGAAGTGTGTCTGTAAGAACACAACATCTGCCTTAGTGCTTCTCATGTATGTTAGTACCTGGGATCGTTTTTCTGGTATTTTGAGACCTTTGACATTAAGTGAGACAACTTTGAGGGTGACATTTCTGGTTGTGATCTTCGCGTATGCCATAGTATCTCGGGGGATTTTTTCACTAGGGGTAGGTCCCCCAGGGGAGGTAAGCAAGAGAGAGACCAGGGGGGATGGGTAATAGTGTAGAGAAGATGAAGGGAGGTAGAGGGCTGATTGGGAGATGTTGGTAGAAGGTGTAACTAGGGTGTAGGGAAAGATTTGTGGTCATAAGTTAACTGGTGGTGATTAGGAATTTTTTCTCTAAACACTTATAGTGAATCCAGCAGAGGTCAGTCAGTACCCTTGGAGCCTGCTGTGTGTGGGTGTGGTTGGGAAGGGTTCCTAGATGGAGAGGCACTCTGGTTCTGGTGAGGTCTTGATGTTTAGTGTGAGTATCGCTTGATCTGTGAGGGCAAATGATTCAGCGTATAAGTGGATTTATTTTATTTAATAAATGTATGTAGGGGGGATGTGGGGAGTGGACTGTGGGTGAAAAGTTTTGTTTGAGATCTCTTTCCGAGTAGATGTAGGCCGTGCTTGTGTCATCTGGTGTGATAGCCTTGGGGTTTTTGTGAGGAGTGAGTAGACATGTGCACACTGAAATATTTTGTTTCGGAATTTTGTTTTCGTCTGAAAAATGTATTTATCCACCTGATTACTTTGCACTTAAACCCCCCTCATGACCAGACCAATTTTCAGCTTTCGGCGCTGTCGCACTTTGAATGACAATTGCGCGGTCATACAACACTGTACCCAAATGAAATTTTTATAATTTTTTTCCCACAAATAGAGCTTTCTTTTGGTGGTATTTAATCACTGCTGGGGTTTTTATTTTTTGCTAAACAAACAAAAAAAGATGGAAAATTAAAAAAAAAATAAAAAATCATGTTTAATAGTTTGTTATAAAATTTTGCAAACAGGTAATTTTTCTGCTTCATTGATATGCGCTGATAGGCGGCACTGGTGGGCACTGATAGGCTGCACTGGTGGGGACAGATAAGTCGGTACTGATGGGGACAGCAAATATGGCACTGATGGGCACGGATGTGTGGCACGGATGTGTGGCATGGATGTGTGGCACGGATGGGTGGCACGGATGTGTGGCACGGATGGGTGGCACGGATGGGCACTGATGGATGACACTGGGCACTGATGGATGACACTGATGGGCACTGATGGGTGGCACTGATGGGTGGCACTGATGGGCACTGATAGGTGACACAGATGAGCACTGGTAGGTGACACAGATGAGCACTGGCAGGTGACACTGATGTGCAGCACTGGCACTGTGGGCACTGAGAGATGGCACTGTGGGAACTGAGAGATGGCACTGTGGGCACTGAGAGATGGCACTGTGGGCATTGGTAGGCAGCACTTTAATGGGGCAAAGGTGGGCACAATGGATTGGCACATTGCAGTGAGAGGGACTAATGTCCCTCTCACTGCCGCCGGTGATCGGCTTTTTCGTTTTTTTCTCCTCGCGCTGTCAGCGCGAGGAGGAAAAAAAGCCGATTGCTGGCTCTGTTATGATCACATGATCAGCTGTCATTGGCTGACAGCTGATCACGTGGTAAGGGGTCGGGATCGACCCCTTACTCGGATCTGTGATCCAGCGAGTCTCACAGACTCGTTGATCACAGAGCGCGCCGCGCGCGCCCTTCAGGGGGCGCGCAGGCAGCTCGTGTCTGGGACGACGTCAATAGACGTCGTCCCGGCACAATAGACCCACGCTGAAGCCGTCATTTGGCTCTAAGGTAGTTATTTAGTTACTCCCGAAATTTGTTTTTATTTTGTTTAGTTAAAAAATGCATTCGTCGAAAATCCGAAATAATTAAGGTCAAATCTGTCATTGAAGGCCTATGGTGTCTGTCGAATGTTCTAAGAAGATTCGACGGAGCAGCTAAACTGTATGACACTGCAATCGCACATTTCCGGTCGAATGTTTCCTCTTACAAGCTATAGTACAATTCTAATGTTTTATGACACTAGTAATAATTATATTTATTAATTATTATTACTAGTCAACCAACATTAGAATTCTTTTATAGCCTATGGGTGGAGCATTTGACCATAAATTTCTGCTCGCGGCGACTGCTTCGTCGAATCCTCATGTCGAATCTTTTCTCTATATGTTGAATAATCTTGGACTAATGGAGTTAGGTTAGGCACATTCAACCTTTTTTGCTATTGTCTCTTGAATCCTTTCTCTCTATGTCGAATCTTTTCTCTCTATGTAGAATAATCTTGAACTAATAGAGCTAAGGTTAGGCACATTCGACCACAGGTTCGATGGACACAGATCGATATTGTCAGCGTCATGTTGAATCTCCTATCTATATCGAACTGTTGCAACGAAAATGAAAATAAAGCATTTATTTATGTTGGATCTTATGGTTTTCGGATTCTGCGCGTTTGTTATCGTTTGTTAAAACTTTAACGAAAATACCAGAAATTCGGACGAAAATGCATTTGGACGAAAACGAAAGCACATGTCTAGGAGTGAGTGTGTTTAACATTGTTCACACAAATAAAAGTCATAAATGTACACTTCAACATAGAATTATTACAGTGTAACAGATGCACGGAACTTGCAAAACTATAGCGCTAGATATAAAAGACATTTCATCCCCTCTATGCATTCCGTACAGTGTAAATTTGTGTGCAATAGGTCTCATTGATCAGTCAAGGGTTCTGTAATAATATGGGCCTACATGGAGAATGCCGCCATCATCTGTGTCCCAATATCATACACATCTTATATATTTGTGAACATAGCCTTATCTTACTGGTTCAATTCCTTTTGTTCTGGTGTTTGACCGCTAGGAGAAATAATGTCAGTACAGAGCGGAGGGGTAGTGATGTAAATTGATTGATTCTTACCAATCTGAGGGATGAAAGATAAGCAGTACTGGTTACCTGAGGTGAGGCTTCCTTTTCTGATGCTGTGGGTTTCAGTAAAGTCTGTGGGGAGAAAGAAAAATAGATAAAAAGTAAGAAAAACTCCACCTCTAGATTAAACAATAGAGAAAAAAGAGAAAGAACAAAAAGGAGAAAGTTGCAGTGCGTCTGACTATTTCATGAGTTCGATCGGCATCGTAGGTGCTTCCAGTATTTCAAGTCCCTGGGGTGTAGCGAGGGCAAGGCATCCATTCTTAGGGACATTGCTTGGATGTCAGATCTTAGGTCAGAAATGGCAGCAGACAGTGTATTCTTAACCTCCCTGGCGGTATGATTATTTCAGATTTTAGGTGCTGAAAGCGGTATCATTATTTTGCATGGAAATTTTGAGTTTTATATTGTAGGCCTGTAATTCTTAGAAATTATTCACTTAAATCCATCCAAACAAGAGTCTAAAGCCTCATACACACGATCGGACTTTGTACAAACTTTCCCATGGATTTTTGTACAAAGGGTGTCGGCCATGAACTTGTATTGCATACACACGGCAGGACTTTTTCAGCCAACTTTCACCAAATCACGTGTTTTTTTCTGCTCTTTACCACCACCCTTTGGTCAACTTCTGTATTGTTGTCTGATCTTTTGCATTGGTTCTGGGCATGCTTGTTTGTACTTTGTACAAAAGTCCTATGGTTTTCTGTACACACGATCGGACTTTGCTCCATCTGACTTTTGTTGCCGGAAAGTTTGTCCGTTCGCACAGCCAACAAAAGTCAGATGAAAACCGAAAAAGTTTGTTCGATGGAGCGTACACACGGTCGGATGTTGCCTTAACACAGCTAATTTGCATGTTTGTTGTCAAAAAGTCAGATTGTGTGTATGGGCCTTAATAGACATCCCGGGTATGATAAAGTTTGAAATACGAAATCATAAATTATAATATAATATATATATATATAATAAATAACTATAACATAAATTATTATGGGTACAGTGTAGTATGACCGCGCAATTGCCATTCAAAGTGCGACAGCGCTGAAAGCTGATAATTGGTCTGGGCAGGAAGGTATTTAAGTGCCCTGTATTGAAGTGGTTAATTTAGTCATAGGTTTACCGGGACTGTATGTCTGTAAGGGTTCCCGTGTTATGCTTGATTTATCATCCTTAATTGGGGTGTAGTAGGTGTGGGTCAGGGTATTTGACCATGTATGACCCCTCAGGAGTAATCAGTTTTCCCACATCATAAGAGGTAAGTGCTGTGATGTTCAATCAAAGTTGGCATAGTAATGGGGACTTAGGACATGGTGTATGTGAGTTGCGTTGTCGGTGGAAACCTGTTCAGGTCTTTAAATATAGGTTATGTATTAATCGAAGGGGGGACAGTGGGTTGGGAGAAAGTGGGGTAGGTCGTGGGAAGTGAGTATGGTATGGAGGTATCCGGGGATGGGGGGGCTGGAGTCATGAGTTTATGCAAGTAGGGAATTTGGTAGGGGGGTGAAAGGTGGGGGGGAGGAGGAGTGAAATAGGGAAGAATAAGATTTGGGGGGGTATTCCGTGATGTGGGAGTAGCGGTGTGTCTCTCTTGCTCCCCTCCCCAGGTGGGGGCCTCCAGCAGATCCGTGCTTGCTGATCAACGTCATGGGTATCTGGCAAGCCTATTTACATAGTATATTAAAAATATGAGTGAAGTTGCGTGTTTAACTTCACTGGTGAGTGTTAGGATATGTGACGTCAATTCTTTACTAATTTGAGGAGAAAAGGAGGGAGTATTCGGGCGTTATGGCGTTATGGTGAAAATGTGTCCAACATGCCCATTTGATATTAAATTTGTGCAGGGAGTCTCTTGCTATATGTATCAATTCTTCCATTTCATCGATTCGGTTGATTTTGTTAAACCAGTCTTTGATAGAGGGGGGTGTTTGGGATTTTCAGTGCGTAAGAATGCACTGTTCTACTGTGTTAATCATGTGCATTGCAAGTGATTTGTGATATGTACGGTGTGTTAAGCTCGAGTGATGTAGTAGAAATTGAGCCGTTTTTTTTTTTTAAAGAGTGTAGGTGGTGACGTGTGTGATTATCCTGTGTACTTCCGTCCAGAATGTTTGGATATAGGTACAGTCCCACCATATGTAAAGTAGGGTTCCTGGTTGGTCAGTACATCTCCAGCATTCCTCCGGGATTGCAGGATTGATTTTATGTAGTAAGGCGGGTGTGCGGTACCAACGAGTTTGGATTTTGAATCCATTCTCCTGAGTAGTCACATTGATAGATTCTTTATGGATGTTGAGATAAATTTTCCCCCATTCTTCTGGCAAAAGAGATAGGGACAAGTCTCTTTCCCAAGTGGTGCACATTGTTGTGTTGTTAGGTTTACAATCTATGAAGAGAAGGGAGTGTGTGGCTGATATCAAGATAGACCTATGCCTCCTAGGTGTTTGGGTAAGGCTAATTGTGCATTTAATCTTAGTTTTGCGGGTAGTTGGATTCCTAAATAGATGATCGCCTCTGGCTGCCACTGAAAGGGGAAGTTTGTTTTGCAGCGATCCACCTGAGATAAGGGCAGGGAAACATTAAGCGCAAAGGATTTACCATAGTTAATTTTGAGGTTGGATATCAGACCAAATTTTCGGAATTCTTCTTGTGTGAGAGATAGAAGAATATTTTTTTTTAAACAATTGAATTTTATTGAGAAAATAACAATATACAGGAAATTTCAAATTACAATGAAAATAATCGCTCAATATGTTCAGCGAGCATATGTATATCCTTGTAGAACATTTAAGATAATAAGAGAGGAGAAAAAAAAAAAAGGAAAATAACAATAGGAATACAATCCTAGGCTAATTTAAGGCAATCATTGTCTAGTACCGGTTAGGTTATGAAGTCTAGGTAAGTAAGCCAATTAGAGCTTCATCACAAGGCCAGAGGTAATGCGTTAGGTTACGTCTAGTGAGGTCTAAGAAGTAGGAGCATTCGCTAAGAGGGGGTGGTGGGGGGGGGGAGAAATGGGGGGGGGACCTGTCTATTAGAGCTTGGGGATCATTATGTTATCAAAGTAAATATTCAACCTTTCTATATCTGCAAATAGGCATCAGTCTGCTATGTCTGAGAAAATCGTACATATCGTATAACCTTCTATCAGTAAGAAATAGAATCTGCTCCTGTCATTACAACCATTTCACCCTGTATCAAGTTGTATATATTGATCAGAATACCGGTAAATCACCCATGGTGACCATGTGCTATTGAATTTCTCAGTGGTTTCTTTGGCCATGGCGGCTGTTTCTTCCATGTGGTATATGTCATTTACTGCATTAATCAATTCTGGGATGGAGGGAACGACTCTAGATTTCCAATGTCTTGATATCAGAATTTTTGCTGCATTCAGCAGATGTCTTGTTAGGGATTTTTTGTATCGTTTCATAGAGCAATCGGCCATATGTAGTAGACAGCATGAAGGGGTAAGGGATATTTTTGTGTCTGTTTTTGCTTTGATCAAGTCGCACACCTTGTTCCAAAAAGGTTGTAGTGTGGGACAGTCCCACCAGATGTGGAATAAAGTGCCTAAATCCTGCTCACATCTCCAGCAGGAGTCCGAGGACAGCGGGTACCATTTTTTAAGCTTAACCGGTGTTGCATACCATTGCGTCAACAATTTATAGGACGTTTCTTGTAGCTTCATCCCAATGGAGCACTTGTGTGCAAAAATTGAAGCTTGACGCCATTGGTTCTCTGTAATATTGGTGCCGAGGGCTCTTTCCCACTGTACTCGTGCTCCCGCTGTTTCCCCCCTCCTGTCCCCTTGTAGCCACGCATACATTAGTGAGGTAGATTTGATTACTGGGGTTCCAGAGTGGCATAAGTCTTCGAACGGGGTGGTTTGTCTGCTTAGTTGTATTTTGTTTGGGGAGGTATGCATATAGTTGTGAATTTGTCGGTAGGTCCAGTACGTAAGTGTTTGGGGGTACAGGTCCTGTATCAGATACCTGAATGGTTTTGTTCTGTTCGCAGTTATACAGTGCAACATTAAAAGGGGTACCTGTCGGTCGTGGGGTGAGGTCAGTTGTAAGTCCATGCCAGGTGTAAAGTCCGGATTGTGGGTTATGGGTGTAAGAGGGCTTGGCGATGAGGACAACTTGTGATGTTTGATCAATGTTTGAAATGTCTTCAGTGTGGTTCCTATGAGTGGGTGACGCTGTAGTTCTTGTGGTACTCTATTCCAAGGGATCCAGGGGAGGAATCGCAGGTGCAGTGAAGACTATGTCTCTTCCAAGGAGACCCAGTCTTTTTGCTTCTTGTGGCAATTCCAATCCAGGATCCTAGTTAGATGTGTACTATAGTGATATAATCTAAAATCGGGGAGTCCAATACCTCCTTCCTCTTTTGGTAGTGTAAGCGTTTCAAGTTTGATACGTGGCCTTTTCCTGGCCCATATAAAGGTGCGTACAATAGTTTTGAGTTTCCTAAAAAACTGACATGGTAGTGAGATAGGTAAGGTGTGGAAGTGGTACAAGATTCTGGGCAGTATTACCATCTTAAGTATTGCCGCCCTACCGAACCAGGAAAAGTGTTTAGTTGTCCAAGTCTTAAGATCTATTTGTATTCTGTTCAGTAGTGGTAGGAAGTTAGCATTGTATATGTCAGTTAGGTTGCTTGTAAGTTTAATTCCAAGGTAAGTAATGGAGGAGGATACCCATTTAAATGTGCTTGCCTTACGTGTCTTTTCTAGGGAGTCAGGTTGTAATGTCAAGTTGAGGGCTTCCGACTTAGTGTAATTAATCTTCATATTGGATATGTAGCCAAATAGTTGGAAAGCTTTGATCAGGTTTGGGATGGAGGTGTGGGGTCGCGTAAGGGCAAAAAGGAGGTCATCTGCGTATGCAGCTATTTTGTAATGGCGATCTTTTATCTGAAAACCAGTCACGTCAGGATTGTTATTAACCGTGCGGATGAAAGGTTCAAGGGATAAAATAAATAAAAGTGGAGATAGGGGGCAGCCCTGTCTTGTGCCGTTGTGTATGTTCACAGCCTCGGAGAGGGTGCCATTTATTTAGAGTTTTGCTTGAGGCTTGTGATATAAGGCCGCCAACCAAGCCATCATATGAGTACCTAAGCCAATATGTCTGCATGTAGCGAAAAGATAGTCCCAAGCTACTCGGTCGAAGGCCTTCTCCGCGTCAGTGGACAGGAGAAGGCCTTCAATGCCCTTTGTGTGGGCGCAGTGAATTAGGTTGAGTGTCTTTGTGACATTGTCACGTGCCTCCCTACCCGGCATGAATCCCACCTGTTCTGGGCCTACAAGTTGGGGGAGATAGACTGTAAGTCTGGTGGCCAAAATTTTAGCCAAGAGTTTTAGGTCCAGGTTCAATAATGAAATTGGCATGTAGTTCGAGCATTCTGTGGGATCCTTTGCCGGTTTGGGAAGCAACGCGACATGTGCTGACGTGAAGGTGTTTGATGTTGGCGGTGAAGTTTTGAGATGATTTAGGGCACGTGAACCCATCAGGGCCTGGGCTCTTGCCTGCTTTGAGGTTTCTAACTGCTAGTGTGAGTTTGTCTTCTGTAATAGGTAGTTCTAATGATTCGCGTTCAGGCGTAGTTAATGTGGGCATGCCGCTGTCTTTAATGTAAGTATCCAAGGTGTGTTCCCTAGTGTCTCTAAAGTCAGGGGGTTTATGCGGTGGAGGCAGATTATATAGCTTTGTATAATAGTTATGGAATTGTGACGCAATTTGGTCTGTTTCATGTAGTACTTGCCCTTCTCGGTTTGGAAGTTGGAATGCATGATTTCTTTGAGGGCCTTTGCCAGGAATTTGCCACATTTGTCCCCATGTTCGTAGTAGAAACCTTTCCTAAAATAGAGAATGCGCTTAGCTTTAAGGTTGAGTAGTGAATTTAACTTTTCTCTAGTTTCAAGCAATTCTGCAGATACATCTTCTGCTCGGGACTGTTTATGTTGGGTTTCTAGTAGTGTCATTTTGTCTGCTAATGAAGCGATGTCTTTGTTAGCCTCTCTTTTCTTGTGTGCACCCAAGCGAATCAGTTCTCCACGTATGACGCACTTGTGAGCCTCCCATATAGTCATGGGTGACATATCCCCTGTTTCGTTGAGCTGAAAGTATGTTTTGAGTGCTGTGGAGATTTGTGGGCATATTGTAGGGTCAGTTAGGAGTGAGGGGTTCAGTCTCTAGTTACATGGTCTATGATGTTTGTCTGTTTGTGTCAAGGAGATTGATACAGGGCAATAATCTGAGAGTGTTTGTATGCCAATACAAGCTGAGTGCAGCAGGGGCAGATCACGTTGTGTGATGAAGACATAATCAATACGAGAATTTTTTTTTATGCAAAGCCGAGTAGTACGTAAAGTCCCTCCCTGTCGGGTGTGCCAGGCGCCAAGTGTCTACTAAAGTTAGGGAGTTCAGTAGGGATTTGATTTTCTGCAAAATGGAGTATGATATGCTGGATTTGCCGTTGGAAGTGTCCTGTAAAGGCAGCAACGGGATGTTAAAATCCCCGCCCAGTAAGATACAGCCAGAGGCAAAACTTTTAAGTTCATCAACCATGCGGCGACAGAATGCTAGGTGTCCTGTGTTGGGGAAGTATGCGTTTGCAAGCGTGATTGGCTTATTGTGCCAAATCCCCTTAAGGAACAGAAATCGTCCCTGAGGGTCCGCATAGCGGTGGGCTGTTTTAAAGTTGGCATGCTTATGTAGTAATATCGATACTCCCTTGGATTTATTGTCTGGATTTGGCGCATGAAACACCTCAGGAAAATGTTTATCAGTCTCGGGATGTCTTGGGCGTAAAAATGTGTCTCTTGTAAGAACACAAAAGTAGGTCGTGCCTTCTTTAATTCCCTCAATAGAGACACGCGTCTCTCTGGTATATTAAGGCCTCTTAGATTGTGTGAGATCAGTGTGGGGCGTTTGCCCAGAGATGAGTATGCCATGTTCGTCTTTAGCAAGTCTGCAACATTAGCTTATCAATATACGGTTCTTTTTCTTAAGGTAAAAGAAGAAACCAAAAAAAAAAACTAAAAAGGAGAGAGAGTGGGGGAGGGGATGGGGGGGGGGGAGAGGGTGGGTAAGGGTGAGGAGAAGTCACAAGGTGGTGAGACAAAGAGATAGAGTCCTCCGGGTGTACAGGAAGATTAAGTTTAAAGATTTAGAACGAGCACACCTCTGTTATCCACAGAGGGGCTCCTCCAATTGTGTCCTTCTTGGAACCCGCAGGGCAACCAAGAGAGGACACAAGTTAGGGTGCGTGGGAGTAGCTTGCGGATATGTCAAAAACCTAAGAAAAACTGTCTGTAAGTTAGACATGCAGCATACTCCTCCCGCAGCCAGTAGAAGCACATTATTTGTGTTTAGCTGAAATACTGACCAATATAAGTAGAACCTACAATGGTATTGTCAAGAGATCCAGATGTGCAATCATGCTCTTGTGCAGATCCCTTTTTTGCGTGTATGCTGCCTCTGGCCCCCTCACAATGGGAGGGGAGCACAGAGGCAGCATAGCCGCTGCAAGTAAATAGTGCAAAAAAAAAATAAAAAATGAGTAAAGCATATCAACGGTTGGAACACATAACATCTATAAACATGAACATGGTGAACCAGAGAGAATACCTGTATCCCCTAGGGGGGAGTTTCAAAGCTTACATTCGTTCAGGACTGAGTAGGTTAACAAGCCCCTTTAGGTCAAACCTGTAACAATATGCAGGCAGTAAGTAAAAGGAAGCAACGTTCATGTGCCCGCCTAGATAGAATTTAAATGGCAAAGGCCCTTCAAAAAGGGGGGCCTAGGGTAATGGCGGTTGGTATTAGGAAGCAACGTACATGTGCCCGCCCTGGTATTAACCAGATAATATATGTGGAGCCCCTTTATCCACAAGGAGGGGTACTCCAGGAGAGGGGTCTGGTCAGACAGTAAAGTTGCCGCACTGAAAGCAGTGCAGGCCTCCACACTACCTGCTGACCATCAAGTACAAAAAGAAGAGTTACCAAGAAGGTACTTGCTATGTCGCCATCTCAGGTGTATTCTTTAGCTCTTGTGCTCCTGGACACTTGTGAGGACCTCATTGGTGCTGTGTCTTGCCTCTTCTGGTATTTTCCCTTCTTGGATTCAGGCTTGGTCGGTGTGGAGAGTGGAGAGGTTGGTAGGCTGTGGGGCTCTGGTGGGTGTCGAAATTCTCTGTACCAGTCGGGCAGGTCCACCAACGGTAGCTGTAAGGCTGAGCAGAATATTGGCAGATCATCTGGGGTTCTGAGTGCGTGTGTTATTCCATCCAGTGTGACTGACAGAGCAAAGGGGAACTTCCATCTGTATGCAAGGTGGTGCTCTCTCAGTGTTTCCAATAAAGGACGCAGGGCCCTGCGGTTATTCAGTGTGATTGGGGATTAATACTGAAACAGGCAGATCGTTTGCTCATTAAAGGTGATCAATTCGGGGGGGGCGTGACCGGATGTGAGAGTTGTGCGGTGAGATGTGTGAGGGAGAGGAGTGAGAAGATGTCTGTGTGATTCCCTCCTGTCCACCCGCCTTTCTGATATGCCGTGAAACCTGAGTGATTCCCCCTCAGCGTAGCATCATTGCAAAGTACTGCTCAACATAGGCGACAAAAGACGTGAGAGACACGTGGGTCGCGAAGACTTCCGGCTTTTTTTTCCAAACCGACCCGAGTCATCTCGAGTGGAGCCGGCTGCGTATGGACGAAAGGTTCTGAAAGTGACGTCACACGCCGTCTCCAACACGCTGCTCGTATTGTGCAGAGAGCGGCGAAGGAGATCACTGTGAATACCGGCCAGTCGGTGCGGAACTATATGCTATAGAGGCTCCCAGCTGACAGTGAGGTCACACGCTACCCCTGCATACACGCTGCTCGAGTGGTGAGCGGTGAAAGAGCCAGGGAGGACGGGGACACCGGGGAGCCCACCCGACCGGGAAGGAGAGTGGCAGTGCCAAGCACACTAAAAAACAGCCCGATTACAGTGGCTGACCTCCGGGGGGGGGGGGGGGGGGAGCGCATTGATTCCCAGCCAGGAAAAAAGGAACGGACAGCTACTAACCCTGGTACAGCTACAATCAAGGCTAAGTGAAAACGATGGACACGTGAGTAGACACAGACAGTGATGTTAATGCATATGGACTTGTTGAAGCACTGTTGAAGTATTGGCTCAGAGTTTGTACGCAGTATAAACAGAGAGAAACAAATCCTCACCCTCACAGCAAGTCTGTCCCTTTTTCTCCTTTTTTTTTCTTTTTTTTGGCACCTGGCAAGGAAAGTACTAACAAACGGACAGTACGGGTCTTTGAGTCTTAATGTATTGCTGGCTATTCTATTATAAATTGAAGTGCCAAGTGGGAAATTAGGGTCTCGGTACCCCCTTACCCCCCCCCCCCTCCCCCTCACCTTGTTTGACCCCAAAATAAAACAAAAAAACGGAGAACCCAGTTAATTCCGTCAATAATCTTGCTTTTTTTTTTGGTCTTTCTTTTTTTTGGGCCAACTGAGAAAATCAAACCATGCAACACTTAATATCATCAAAAGAGAAAAACTCCCAAGCCTCAGCAATTACAGCAGCTGCTAAATTGGAACAGTACGCACATAACCCGGTTCAGACACCACCAAAAAAAAATACGCAGACTAAAGCACAACAGGGGGGCCCGACAGACAGAAAAAGCCAAGGCCAGGGTCATGCAAGCAGCACACCCTTACCAGCAGCAGCACTATTGGCTAAACCACTGGGCAATAAAGACAATGGAAATAACTTAAACGAGTTAGGTATATCAGAGCCCCACCAACCTATAGAAATAGAACCTACACTGAAAGACATTCTTTTGGCTGTTAATACGTGTAACAATTCAGTCAAGGAGTTGAGCGACCAAATGAAAGGTGTGAAGGAGGACCTAGTATTGGTCAGGTTAGAGCTCGCATAAAACAGCCCAGAGGACAACTGCCCTAGAACAGCGAATAAGCCAGGTAGAGGACGAGATATCCCCTTTAACAAAGGAAATAAAAGGCATGAAAGAACAGTTAACCCGCCATGATGCAAAATTTGAGGACTTGGAAAACAGATTGCGCAGGGACAACGTAAGGGTGGTGGGACTACCAGAAAGGAGTGAAGGCCCAGATCCTATACAGTTTATGGAAAAATGGCTGGTTGACCTCTTTGGAAAGGAGTCCTTCTCGACAACGTTTTCGATTATAAGAGCACACAGAGTCCCCTTTAGAGCTCCTCCAGAGGGGGGCTACCCCAGGCCTTTATTGATGAAACTTTTAAATTACAAAGATAAGGTCTCTCTACTAAGAAAAACAAGGGAAGCAGGCACTATTCTTCTTAACGGGACTACAATCTCATTTTATTCAGACTTTTCGCCTGAGTTGCAGAGACAAAGGGCTGGTTTTGTGCAGGTTAAACATATCTTACAAAGGCACAAGCTGACATACGCTTTACTCTACCCCGCAAGGCTGCGGGTGACAGCATGGGGGGGATCCCAGATCTTCTTTTCTCCAGAAGCAGTCGAGAAATGGATAGAAGAAAATAAGGACAAACTATGATAAATTGAGGAATGTGGGGGGGGGGGGGTGGGGGGGAGGGGGAGGGTGGGGAATGGGAGGGGGGAGGAGGGGGGAAGAAAGGGGGAAAACTATATATATTTATGAACGCGGGCTCGGAAAATGTATATGTACTACGTATTGACTTGGTAATACTGTGTACCACCATTAGTTTGTGCTATTGATGGGTTTTTTTTTTTTTCTTTCTTTCTTCCCCTTTTTCTTTTTTCTCTCTCTTTCCCTTTTTTCCTGTTTTATTTTTGTTGGAACGTATTTGACAATTTACTGGTGGGTGGGGAGGGAGATAAACGCACACAGACACTGTACTTGTAGAATGGGTGTGAATGAGGACAAGCAAGAATGGGAAATGGTCACTTGGAACCCCTTTGGGGAACACCTGGTAAGGTGGGGCGGGAGGGGGGCGGGGAGGGGGGTAGGAAAAGGGGAAGAGGGGAGCTGGGGAGGGCGGGTTAAAGGGAGTGATAAACACGCAACAGATCAATTAACACAAAGAGGGAAGAGGGATAATGTAGATAGAACACAGAGAAGTATCACCAGAAATAACAAGGTAAATGCAAGCACGATGAGTGGACACATAGGTGTGAAGCTAGGGATTAAAATATGGGCAACAGAGGGAATGTGGGTTAAGCCCTGTTTACAATTGATCACAATGCTTGGAGTGGAACAACGAGAACCTAAGGGGTATCACACCGAGATACGGGGTAAAAATAATAGGCCCTTGTCTCTGGGTTTTTCTCTTTTTCTTTGTATTATTTTTGCCCTCTTTTTTTCCTTCTTTTTTATTACTGTGGAAACCCCGAGTGTACTGACAGAGAGTTATCCAGTTCGAAAGGGGCAGTTAATCTACCCCAGGAAAAAAAAAAGAAAGAAAAGAGGATGGTTTTGAAAGTAGCCACATGGAATGTTAGAGGAATGGGGACGTCAGTTAAGAGAGCAGCAATTTTTTCGATACTGGAAAACTATGGGGTGGGACTGATCTGTCTACAGGAGACCCACTTGACCAAACAAACTGCGCCCCTCCTACAAAGCAGGAAATACCACTGCCAGTATCACTCAGTGTACTCTTCATACAGCAGAGGGGTAAGCATACTGGTGAGGGCGGGGTCGAATTTCTCCTGTAGACAGATCAGCATAGATGAGCATGGGAGGTATATCTTCCTGTATTTTGTGATAGAGGGGGTTACATGTGTACTGGCGAACGTTTACATCCCCCCACCATTTAAACTAGAAGTCATACTTAAATTGAATGATTTTCTCTTGGATAAAGGTGAGGTACCGGTCTTGGTAGTAGGAGATTTTAATGAAGCTCCGGATAGAGACCTAGATAGGTTCCCCGTACATAGAACTCCCGCTTCTACAAAGAAATGCAGGTTGACCCAATGTATAGAGGAAATGGGATTAATTGATATCTGGAGGACACGCAATCCCACAGCCCGGCAATATACATGTTACTCCGCTACCTACTCTACTCTCTCGAGGATAGATTTGGTCCTCGGGAACGAGAGAGCGTCACAAATCATAGAAAACATTGTATTCCGGCCTAGGGGAATATCTGATCACTCTCTAATAATAACGACAGTAAAAATAGGGGGAAAACAAAATCGGCGAGAGTGGAAAATAAACCCCAGCTGGTATGAACTAATTAAGGAGGCAGACGGGGTGTTACCCAAATTAAGAGAATTTTTGGAATTTAATACAGGTACGGCACCCCCAAGAATAATATGGGACACCCTAAAAGCTTTTTTAAGAGGGACATTGATCCAACAAATAGCAAAATTTAATAAAGACGCTAGAGCAGAGGAGGAAAGAGTCCAACGGGAGACATTAAGTGCAGAACACCAATATATAACAGATGCGACGGACGCAAAGAAAAAAATGTGGCTGGATAAGCAACAGGAACATAAATTGGTAATTATGAGGAAGGTCGAAACAAATAGACTCCTTCAGCGGCAGGCGTCCTTCGCAGAGGGGGAGAGCGTGGGGAGGATGCTTGCGCGGTTAGTAAAGTCCAATGTACCACCATCAACCATTCAGGCTATAAGAGAAATTATCTCCAACACCGCAGGAATAGTCCAGCATTTTAGAGCTTTTTACAAAAACCTCTACACAGCCCAGAAGGCTGGAGCAGAGAGGTTGATGGACGGTTTCCTGCGGGGATTGGAGATCCCATGTATTACATCGGAGGAGAGAGAAGAACTTGAGACTCCAATAAGCCTAGCGGAACTACAACAGGCAGTGGGAAATAT
Source organism: Lithobates sylvaticus (assembly GCA_028564925.1). Taxonomy (NCBI): domain Eukaryota; kingdom Metazoa; phylum Chordata; class Amphibia; order Anura; family Ranidae; genus Lithobates; species Lithobates sylvaticus. The sequence continues at coordinate 206,391,783 of CM053032.1, forward strand.
GGCTAACCAGAAATCTCCCGGCCCGGACGGTCTCCCAATAGAGACATACAAGCAATATGGGGAAGTTCTGCTACCTGAACTATTAAACACATTGGAGGGGGCGTTCAGGGAGGGAGGTCTACCAGCCTCAATGTTAGAGGCAACAATAATAGTCCTGTTAAAAGAGGGAAAAGACCCATTGGAAGCCGCAGCATATAGACCGATATCTCTCCTTTGCTCTGACGCAAAGATTCTGGCCAAGGTCCTGGCAACCAGGTTAAATAAAATCATGACAAGAATAATCCACACAGACCAGACAGGATTCATATCGGGCCGTTCGACAAGTATTAATATCAGAAGGGCCTTTCTGAACATACAAGACCCGGTGGTGAATGGGGGACCAAGGGTGATAATGACATTAGATTTGACCAAAGCCTTCGATAGTATAGAGTGGGTATATTTGTGGAGAGTATTGGAAGACTTCGGATTTGGTCCCTCATTCACCAGGTGGATAAAAATGCTGTATGAGAAACCCACAGCTAGGCTAAAAATTAACAACGAAACATCAGAGGCGTTTGAACTAGAGAGAGGGACAAGACAGGGGTGTCCTTTATCACCCCTGCTCTTCGCCCTGGCAATGAAACCGCTGGCCATTGCAATAAGAACAAACCCAGATATAAGCGGCTTCCGCAAAAAGGCAGGGAAAGAAGAAAAAAATCGCACTTTACGCAGATGATGTTCTGCTGTTTTTGGGAGATACCGATAACTCACTGATAAACGCCCTTGGGGTAGTGAAGGAATTTGGCAGGTTTTCCGGCTTAGTTACAAATAGGGACAAATCGGAAATCCTGCCCATAGATGTTATCGGTAATCCAACTATACCAGGAGCACCACAGATAAAAGTTGTAGACACGATGAAATACTTAGGGATAATGTTAACAAAGGACCCCAATCAGTATCTATGTAAAAATCTTGTACCGCTGCTGTCTAAGTTTAAGAGGAAAATCTCGATCTGAAGGCACTTTCCTCTGTCGGTTGCGGGGAGATGTGGGCTAATTAAAATGATATGGATGCCACAACTCCTGTACATACTCCACAACTCCCCGATATTGATAGACAGAAAGTGGTTCCAAAAAATTGAGACCCTATTCAGGGAATTAATCTGGAAGGGAGGCCAGGCTAGAATTCGTCTTGGTACCCTTCAGCTACCGGTGGGGGCAGGGGGATTCGCCGTCCCGCGCCCAGAATGCTATTTCTGGTCCTCCCAATTGCAGCAACTCAGGGGATGTGGGGACTTAGAGGGGGGGGACCCAAACGGGAAAATAATAGTGGCAGAGTCCAAACATAGCACCATTATAGAAGCATTAGAGGCGGACTCTTTCCGAGTTAGATACCCCACAATAGAAATGCTAGTAAAACTCTGGACAGTAATTAAAAAAAAAATGGGCTATAATGGGATGTCTGACCACACTCCCCTATGGGATAACAAAAACTTAAAAGAAGTCCTCCAGGTGGGGAAAAATAGAGTATGGGAACAACAGGGAATTAAAAGATTAAGACAACTATATAACGGCAATAGAATTAAAAAATTCAACAAGCTGGTAGATGAATTTAATATAACACAGGATACGATTTTCTTCTATATACAAATAAGACATGCCCTCGATGCTCAGTTTCTGGGCTCTCCTCCGATATGGAACGAGACTCACCTATGGCAATATATACTACACTTAGGCTCCACGAAGCGACTGATATCAGAAATATATGAGCAGATAACCCATAAAATGAACTCAGAGAGTGTACTTCACAATGTAAAACTGAAATGGGAGGAAGATATGGGGGTTATATCAAATGATCAGTGGAAAAGAATATTGGAAATGGCCCCTGCCATATCAGTTTCCCCCCCGCAAAGGATATCCCACTTAATGCTGGTTAATAGGGCCTACTATACGCCTAAACGGTTGTTTAAGTTTGGTAGGAGAGTAGACGACAAATGCCCAAGATGCCAGGGGGTTGGCGACCTATTACACATGATGTGGAAGTGCCCAAAATTATTCCGATATTGGGAAGGGGTGAACAATATTTTAAGAGATGTATATGCAGTTAAACTAGAAAAGGAGGCCCTGGTGTGTGTCTTGGGATTTAGAAGAGAAAGGGGAGAGAGGAAGAGTACCACGGTTGCAATTCTAAGAAGCATGTTCCAGGCCAGGAAACTGATTGCAATGTACTGGCAATCAAAAGAGCCCCCCACAGTGAATAGCTGGATCAACACAATAAATGAGACCCTATGTCGGGAAAGAACAACATACCTAAAAAGAGGAAATCTTAAAGAATTTGGGAGGATGTGGAACCCATGGCTGACAAAAAAAGGATGTTCAGCGTAAATAGGGCAATTAATGAGAAAGAGAAATGACAACACCTCGCCAAGACAGTAGAAGGTACATTATTGTAGTGCTGGTGGACCCTGCTCCACTTCTGCAGTAAAAAGGTGATAGAGAATACTTAAATACAAGGCATTAATACACTAGGGGGGAGGAGGGGAGGGGATGAGGGAGAGGAGTGGGAGGTGGAGAGGGTGGGAGGGGGGAAGGGAAGGAGGAAAAAACCATGATACAAAAGGTATACAAGTCAAGCGTAGCAATAGACCAGGCCTAACGGCTCTTAAGAGAATGCTTTAATGTATGCTCCTGTAATAAAATGTGTTATAATTGTAAGTGTAAAAAGTTGAATAAAGATTTAAATTATAAAAAAAAGGTGATCAATTCATTTTGCTGGGCATGAGATAGGATGTCTTCTTTGAGCTTATAATCAATGAGACAACAGATTATGACTCTGGGTGGTGCAGGTTCGCGCGGTCTGGGACGGAGGGCCCTGTGCGCCCTCTCAAATTCAATACTGGTGTCTGCCGGCCTCTCTAGCAGATTGTTGAATATGGAGGTCAGAGCAGGGACTATTTGGTCCGGCAGGACTTCTTCTGGGACCCCCCGTACCCTAATATTGTGGCGTCTGCCCCTGTTGTCTAAATCTTCTAGGTGGCGATTGACTGCAATTAATTGGGCTGTGTGTGTGTCCGTGACATGTTCCAGCCTAGTAAGTGCTTTGTCTCTCTTCTGCCCCGAGCGCTCCATGTGCCGGGTCTTTTCAGTCAGCGCCAGCATGTCGGCTTTCAGTTCTGTAACTGCCGATGAGAAAGCATTTTTTATGTCTGCTACAAATGCAGACATGTCTGCGTAGGTCAGGGGTTGGTCGGAGGAGGAACGGTGTCTTACCCGGTCCTCGTATGTGGCCTGGGAGTCCTCGCTGTCCTCGTGTTCGCGAGGCGCCATCTTGGAGGCCTCCACGCTCTGGGTCGGCTGAGGCCTGGATCTAAAGAGATCCTGAGGGTTGGGCATACAAGAAAAATATAAGATTGAGCATGCGAGTGTCCAATCCTATGTTTTGTAGGACAGTGGCCATATAATCCCAAGACACCCTGTCGAATGCCTTATCCACATCCAATGAGAGAAAAAAACCTTCCTGTTTTGAAGTGGTCATGTGGTGGTGTAGGTTGATAGCTTTTTTTTTTAATTCAATAATTCTTATTGAAGTTTACAAGTCAACATGAAAAAGGATTAGGTCAAGTCAAATACAAATGCAGATAATAAAAGTAAAAAAAAAAATAAAAAGAAAAGTAAGAGCATAACATTTATACACAGGGATATGGTGTGTGTAGTACATATGTCACAACGTTTTCTCATTCAAAATGCTTCAGAAAAAAAAAAACTATTCAGTGTCACAAGGTTGATAGCTTTTAAGCCCCATTCACACGGTTGGATTTTCCGACGGAAAATGTCCTATCGGACAATGTTGTCGGAAATTCCGACCGTGTGTAGGCTCCATCGGACATTTTCCATCGGATTTTCCGACGGACAAAGTTTTATCTCCTGCTCTCAAATTTTCCGACAACAAAGTCCTATCGGACTTTTTCCGATCGTGTGTAGCGAATTCCGACGGACAAAGTGCCACGCATGCTCAGATCACATTACAAGACCAAAGCTATTGGCTACTAGCCTCTATGTAGTCCCGTCGTAGGCAACAAACGTCACCACGTTCAGAATGATCGGATTTTCCGACAACTTTGTCCGACCGTGTGTATGCAACATTAGTGTCGGACTAAATCCGTCGGAAAAAAAAATCTGATGGATTTTGTGGTCGGATTTTCCGACCGTGTGTATGGGGCATAATAGTGTTGTCACTGGCTTCTCTTCCAGGGGCAAACCCAACTTGGTCTTGGGAAATGGTAGATGGGAGTAGTGGAAATTTTGGAAAAGATCTTAATGTCCATATTAAGTAATGAGATGGGCCTATAGTTCGCCGGTTGCGTTGGGTCTTTGTTGTCTTTAGGTATGACTGTAATGTGTGCTTGTAACATTCCTGGTGTGAGTGGTCTGGATGCTGACAAGGAGTTAAAAGCCTTTAAGAAGGGAGTACTAAGTGTGTCAAAGAATGTTTTATAATAGACAGCAGATAGGCCATCAGGGCCTGGGCTTTTGCCAGTCTTCAGGCTTTTAATAGCTTCTTTGAGTTCCTGTGTAGTAATCTGGCTTTCTAGTAAGTTGGAGGATTCTGAAGAAACTTCATTTTGGGCTGTGCTGTTTTAAGAACTTTTTAATTTTAGCTTGGCGTTCTTCAGTGGAGGGCGTGGGTGTATTAGGTTTATCAATATTGTACAGTGTTGTGTAAAATTTCTCAATTTCGTGGGCTATATCAGTATTGCTTGTGTGTATGAGACCTGTTGGAGAATGTATCTTGTGTATCGTTGTCTTAGCTCTTTTTGAATGCAATGCTTGGGCCAGAAAGTGCCAGCTTTTGTTTCCTGACTCGTAGAAGAGCTTATGAGAGAACATACATTTTTTCCCGACGTTGCTATTCAATTTGTCCTGTGTTGCGCAGGTAAGATTTTTGAGCCAAGGTCCGTTTGTGGAGGGCCTCTAGCATCTTGAGTTTTTGGTATAGGTCTGCAAGGTATTGTTGTCTCTCCTTTTTAATAGTCACCATCATGGATATAAGTCTGCCTCTTATCACACATTTGTGTGCTTCCCATTGGGTTAGACAGGAGGTCTCCAGGGTGTAATTTTCTCGAAAGTAATTATCAAGACATTTGGTAAGCATGGAGACCCTGGTTTTGTCTGTCAGCATCATTGGGTCTAGTCTCCAGATATTGGTATATGTCATTTTGGCAGGGAAGGTCATGGTTATCGTGATCCGGTGGTGGTCCGATATGGTCATGGATCTATCGTCGCCCTGGATAAGAGGGAGATCTCTCTGGGTGAGGAACAAATAGTCCAGTCTGGAATATTTTTTGTGTGGTGCTGAAAAAAAGGTAAAGTCTTTTTCCTGTGGTCTAAGGGTGCGCCATGTGTCATGAAGGAGAAGCGATTGGATACTCAACTTCATTTGGCATAGTGCTCTATATGGTAGGCTGGATGTCCCCGTAGATGTATCTAAGAGAGGATTGAGCGGGGCATTGAGATCTCCTCCAAGTATGAGTATGCCAGTTTGGAAAGAGGCGAGGGCCTGTAATGTTTTACGAATGAATGGGACTTGAGATACAATAGATATTTGCTAGTGTGATAGGTTTATTTAGGATAGTCCCTTTTAGGAAGACAGATACCCCCTGTTCATCTATTAGTGTGTCAGTTATTTTGAGAGAGGAGTTCTTAGAAATGTGGGTTGTGACTCCTTTAGTTTTGGAGTTCGGTGTAGATGTGTGGTAGCTTGTAGGAAAGTCTTGGTTAAAGAATTTAGGGGTTGCTATTGAGGAGAAGTGTGTCTGTAAGAACACAACATCTGCCTTAGTGCTTCTCATGTATGTTAGTACCTGGGATCGTTTTTCTGGTATTTTGAGACCTTTGACATTAAGTGAGACAACTTTGAAGGTGACATTTCTGGTTGTGATCTTCGCGTCTGCCATAGTATCTCGGGGGATCTTTTCACTAGGGGTAGGTCCCCCAGGGGAGGTAAGCAAGAGAGAGACCAGGGGGGGATGGGTAATAGTGTGGGGGGAGGGGGGGAGGTATAGGGCAGAGAAGATGAAGGGAGGTAGAGGGCTGATTGGGAGCTGTTGGTAGAAGGTGTAACTAGGGTGTAGGGAAAGATTTGTGGTCGTAAGTTAACTGGTGGTGATTAGGAATTTTTTCTCTAAACACTTATAGTGAATCCAGCAGAGGTCAGTCAGTACCCTTGGAGCCTGCTGTGTGTGGGTGTGGTTGGGTAAGGTTCCTAGATGGAGAGGCACTCTGGTTCTGGTGAGGTCTTGATGTTTAATGTGAGTATCACTTGATCTGTGAGGGCAAACGATTCAGCGTATAAGTGGATTTATTTTATTTAATAAATGTATGTAGGGGGGATGTGGGGAGTGGACTGTGGGTGAAAAGTTTTGTTTGAGATCTCTTTCCGAGTAGATGTAGGCCGTGCTTGTGTCATCTGGTGTGACAGCCTTGGGGTTTTTGTGAGGAGTGAGTAGACATGTGCACACTGAAATATTTTGTTTCGGAATTTTGTTTTCGTCCGAAAAATGTATTTATCCACCTGATTACTTTTCACTTAAACCCCCCTCGTGACCAGACCAATTTTCAGCTTTCGGCGCTGTCGCACTTTGAATGACAATTGCGCAGTCATACAACACTGTACCCAAATGAAATTTTTATCATTTTTTCCCACAAATAGAGCTTTCTTTTGGTGGTATTTAATCACTGCTGGGGTTTTTATTTTTTGCTAAACAAACAAAAAAAGATGGAAAATAAAAAATAAAATAAAAAATTATGTTTAATAGTTTGTTATAAAATTTTGCAAACAGGTAATTTTTCTGCTTCATTGATATGCGCTGATAGGCGGCACTGGTGGGCACTGATAGGCGGCACTGGTGGGCACTGATAGGCGGCACTGGTGGGCACTGATAGGCGCACTGGTGGGCACTGATAGGCGGCACTGGTGGGCACTGATAGGCGGCACTGGTGGGCACTGATAGGCTGCACTGGTGGGGACAGATAAGTCGGTACTGATGGGGACAGCAAATATGGCACTGATGGGCACGGATGTGTGGCACGGATGGGTGGCACGGATGGGCACTGATGGATGACACTGGGCACTGATGGATGACACTGGGCACTGATGGGTGGCACTGATGGGCACTGATGGGTGGCACTGATGGGCACTGATGGGTGACACAGATGAGCACTGGTAGGTGACACAGATGAGCACTGGCAGGTGACACTGATGTGCAGCACTGGCACTGTGGGCACTGAGAGATGGCACTGTGGGAACTGAGAGATGGCACTGTGGGCACTGGTAGGCGGCACTTTAATGGGGCAAAGGTGGGCACAATAGATTGGCACATTGCAGTGAGAGGGACTGATGTCCCTCTCACTGCCGCCGGTGATCGGCTTTTTTCGTTTTTTCTCCTCGCGCGAGGAGGAAAAAAAAGCCGATTACCGGCTCTGTTATGATCACATGATCAGCTGTCATTGGCTGACAGCTGATCACGTGGTAAGGGGTCGGGATCGACCCCTTACTCGGATCTGTGATCCAGCGAGTCTCATAGACTCGCTGATCACAGAGCGCTCCGCGCGCGCCCTTCAGGGGTCGCGCAGGCAGCTCGTGTCCGGGACGACGTCAATAGAACAATAGACCCACGCTGAAGCCGTCATTTGGCTATAGCGCGGGTCTAAGGTAGTTATTTAGTTACTCCCGAAATTTGTTTTTATTTTGTTTAGTTAAAAAATGCATTCGTCAAAAAAATCCGAAATAATTAAGGTCAAATCTGTCATTGAAGGCCTATGGTGTCTGTCGAATGTTCTAAGAAGATTCGACGGAGCAGCTAAACTGTATGACACTGCAATCGCACATTTCCGGTCGAATGTTTCCTCTTACAAGCTATAGTAGAATTCTAATGTTTTATGACACTAGTAATAATTATATTTATTAATTATTATTACTAGTCAACCAACATTAGAATTCTTTTATAGCCTATGGGTGGAGCATTTGACCATAAATGTCCGCTCGCGGCGTCTGCTTCGTCAAATCCTCATGTCGAATCTTTTCTCTCTATGTTGAATAATCTTGGACTAATGGAGTTAGGTTAGGCACATTCAACCTTTTTTGCTATTGTCTCTTGAATCCTTTCTCTCTATGTAGAATAATCTTGAACTAATAGAGCTAAGGTTAGGCACATTCGACCACAGGTTCGATGGACACAGATAGCTATTGTCAGCGTCATGTTGAATCTCCTATCTATATCGAACTGTTGCAACGAAAATGAAAATAAAGCATTTATTTATGTTGGATCTTTTGGTTTTCGAATTCTGCGCGTTTGTTATCGTTTGTTAAAACTATAACGAAAATACCAGAAATTCGGACGAAAATGCATTTGGACGAAAACGAAAGCACATGTCTAGGAGTGAGTGTGTTTAACATTGTTCACACAAATAAAAGTCATAAATGTACACTTCAACATAGAATTATTACAGTGTAACAGATGCACGGAATTTGAAAAACTATAGCTATAGATATAAAAGACATTTCATCCCCTCTATGCATTCCGTACAGTGTAAATTAGTGTGCAATAGGTCTCATTGATCAGTCAAGGGTTCTGTAATAATATGGGCCTACATGGAGAATGCCGCCATCATCTGTGTTCCAATAGCATACACATCTTATACATTTGTGAACATAGCCTTATCTTACTGGTTCAATTCCTTTTGTTCTGGTGTTTGACCGCTAGGAGAAATAATGTCAGTACAGAGCGGAGGGGTAGTGATGTAAATTGATTGATTCTTACCAATCTGAGGGATGAAAGATAAGCAGTACTGGTTACCTGAGGTGAGGCTTCCTTTTCTGATGCTGTGGGTTTCAGTAAAGTCTGTGGGGAGAAAGAAAAATAGATAAAAAGTAAGAAAAACTCCACCTCTAGATTAAACAATAGAGAAAAAAAGAGAAAGAACAAAAAGGAGAAAGTTGCAGTGCGTCTGACTATTTCATGAGTTCGATCGGCATCGTAGGTGCTTCCAGTATTTCAAGTCCCTGGGGTGTAGTGAGGGCAAGGCATCCATTCTTAGGGACATCGCTTGGATGTCAGATCTTAGGTCAGAAATGGCAGCAGACAGTGTATTCTTAACCTCTCTGGCGGTATGATTATTTCAGATTTTAGGTGCTGAAAGCGGTATCATTATTTTGCATGGAAATTTTGAGTTTTATATTACAGTATTTTTATTGAGTATTATATACACACGGTCGGATGTTGCCTTAACACAGCTAATTTGCATGTTTGTTGTCAAAAAGTCAGATTGTGTGTATGGGCCTTAATAGACATCCCGGGTATGATAAAGTTTGAAATACAAAATCATAAATTATAATATATATAAATAACTATAAATAATTATAACAAATAATATAATAATAATAATAATAATAATAATAATAATAAAAAAATTATTCAATAATGTAATCAAATCAAAAACACAGAAATTTGCTCAGTTGCAGAACTGTCGCTGTCATTACTTTTAGTGTTTAATGACGAATTTCCCCACAAATCACTATCGCTCAATTCTGCAAGTGATTCTAATTTATTATCTCTGTTTTCTAGAGGCACTTTTGACGTAAACTGACATTTTTTGGTTGCTATGGACAATCTCCAGTTTCCTGGCATAAAGAATAGTATTTATAATGTAAAACTGCATGCAGGACACTGGACAAACCACTAGGGACAAAGGGGATGTGTAATTATTTGATACAGTACTGTAATCTGTAATATTACAGTATACTGTATCTATACTGTGTTTTTTACTTTTTGAATTTGGCGCCGAACTCCATCCCCGTTGCTTTGCAACGCTCGCAGGGAACAGAGCTCGGCACTGTGACAGATTGAGTGAGACATGGCGGCTCGCAGATCACAGCGGGGAAACATCGCAGGATCCTGGGGACAAGGTAAGTAACCTCTACATGGATCCTGAGATGCGATCTTGAGTCTGGCTCGGGAATACCGCTTTTGGTACTGAAATCTCACCGAGCCAGAATCGGGAATACCGCCAGGGAGGTTAATGTCTGCTGCCACAGTGCGAAGGTCTGCTAGGCTTAACGTTGATTTAGCCTGCATTCTGTGTGAGGGAGGAGGGCTGCGGCTGCAATCCCTGTATTGTTCACGGCCGCCTGAGCGGGACGCGAGAGAAGATGCCTGTAATGGCAGCGCACCTCCCTGAGGCCGCGTCCGGAATATCTCCGGTATATCAGCTGCATGTCTATACCCCCGGGAGAGCGGGATCGAGTGGCAGAAGCACTCCTACGTTTGCTGGTCATTGTTTGATTGCTGGATGTACTCTGCAGACTTGAAGCTTTACTTCAGGGAACCGGAGCTGAAAGTTCAGGCGTCCATCACAGAACGGAGCCAGGCCATGCCCCTCGATATTTATTACAGCAAAAAGTAAAAAAAATATATATTTTTTTCAAAATTTTTATTTTTTTGTTTATAATGCAAATACCACCAAAAGAAAGCTCTATTTGTGGAGAAAAAAGGACGCAACATTTGTTTGAGTACAGCATTTGACCGCACATTTGTCAGTTAACCTGTTCCCGACCGGCGCACGCTGATGCACATCGGCAGAATGGCACGGCTGCACAAATGGGCGTACCTGCCATTCCATTCTGTCTAGTGACAGTGTCACTGATCATAGCTCCCTGTGATCAGGAGCTACGATCAGTGATGTGTCACACACAGCCCCTCCCCCCACAGTTAGAATCACTCCCTAGGACACACTTAACCCCTACAGTGCCACCTAGTGTTAACCCCTTCACTGCCAGTCACATTTACACAGTAATCAATGCAATTGTAATCGCACTAATCGCTGTATAAATGTGAATGGTCCCAAAATCGCGCCAAAATTGTCCGACATGTCCGCCATAATGTCGCAGTAATGATTAAAATCGCTGATCGCCTCCATTACTAATAATAAAAAAAATAATAATAAAAATGCTATAAAACTATCCCCTATTTTGTAGACGCTATAACTTTTGTGCAAACCAATCAATAAGTGCTTATTGTGATTTTTTTCACCAAAAATATGTAGAAGAATATGTATCGGCCTTAATCGAGGTAAAAAATAGTTTTTTTTATATATGTTTTGGGGATATTTATTATAGCAAAAAGCAAAAAATATAGCTTTTTTTTCAAAATTGACGCTCTTTTTTTGTTTATAGCGCAAAAAATTAAAACCGCAGAGGTGATGAAATACCACCACAAGAAAGCTCTGTGGGAAAAAAAGGACGTCAATTTTGTTTGGAGCCACGTCGCATGACTGCACAATTGTCAGTTAAAGCGACGCAGTGCCGAATCGCAAAAAGTGGTCTAGTCTTTGGCCAGCCAAATGATCCGGGGCTTAAGTAGATAAAGAGACGCAGTGCTAAATTGTAAAAAGTGCTCTGGTCAGGAAGGGGGTAAAATCTTCCGCGGCTGAAATGGTTAAATTAGCATGAAGATATATTATGCCTATTACTCTTCGTGATAAATCTGTAAAAGCCTCTTAAATAAAAATCTGTGTTTAGTATAAGACAAATGTCCAAATCATATGTAAATATTCAGATTCTGGTCCCATAGCAACCAATAATTCTAAACATGACACTTTTTTTTTTGCCATTTTCAATTTACAGATGATATGATATATACATACATACCTTAAAGGTTTGCTTCATGCAAGCTGACGAAAAATATTCCCCTACCTATTGGAGGATATGATTTCTAATGAGTATATATGGGTAATTAAAGTTATACATAAATGTAAAACATCATACAGTAAAGAAAGACATGCATAAGTAATACACCATTTTTAAAATACAATATGAGAAGAAATATTGTTGTATTTAACTGCTTCCCGACCGGTGCACGATGATGTACGTCGGCAGAATGCCACGGACAGGCATAAGGGTGTACAGTGTAAAAAGGGGAGAAAGTCCGGATGCTGCTAGAGAAACCACACCATTGCCATCAGAGCTAGGCGGCGAATTTGATATCACTGCTGAGGACACTGAGGACTTCACATCACTGCCCTTCTTCTTGGCTTGCCAGCATCATACCACCTCCACATCTCCCTGGACCTGCTTGTAACGTGGATTAAGACTACTACTTACCTACATGCCTGATTATTACCCACCTTTGTGAGTAGCCACTTGGCTTTTATTAAAATAAAATGCTTTTTCATATATTCTACACTTAGTCCGGCGCACTATCCTCCTTTTTACATTGTATCTTCCAGAGAGCTGTGCTTCTCCTCTCAAGATTGTTGCTGCCGACAGTGCTCCTTCATTTAAAAGCATTACCAGATTTTACTTTGGACTTTTTAGTCTGTTTATCCTTGCTTTTATTATACAAATATACTTTACAGTGATTGATCCCTCGCGCCATCTTACTCCATGTGTGTTTTTATCATAAGGGTGTACAGGTACGTCCCTTTGAATTTGCCGCCGTGCCATCACGTGCGCGCCGGTCGGGACCTCCTTGAGTCCGATCGCGGGTCCAGGGGGACTCGATCGCCGCGGGGATACCCGCGATCATATCACGGGGAGGAGGAACGGGGAGCTGCTGAAGTAAACAAGCATCTCCCCGTTCTGCCAAGCAACAAGTGACACTGATCTCTGCTCCCTGTGATTGGAGCAGAGATCAGTGACTGTCACACACAGCCACACCCCCCACAGATAGCAACACGCCCCTAGGACACACTTATCCCCTACACTGCCACCTCCTGGTTAACCCCTTCACTGCCAGTGGCATTTACACAGGAATCAGTGCATTTGTATAGCACTGATTGCTGTATAAATGACAATGGTCCCAAAAATGTGTCAAAAATGTCCAATGCGTCCACCATAATGTCGCAGTCACAATAAAAATCGCTGATCACCTCCATTACTAGTAAAAAAAAAATATTTATAAAAATGCTATAAAACTATCCCTTATTTTGTAAACGCTATAACTTTTGCACAAACCAATTTTAGCAAAAATATGTAGAAGAATGCGTATCGGCCTAAACTTAGGAAAGAAAATGTTTTTTTATATATTTTGGGGGATATTTATTATAGCAAAAGTAAAAAATATTTTTTTTGTTTATAGCGCAAAAACTAAAATCAAATACCACCAAAAGAAAGCTCTATTTGTGGGAAAAAAGGACACCAATTTTGGTTTGGGATCCACGTCGCACTGCAGATGTCAGTTAAAGCGACGCAGTGCCGAATCGCAAAAAAGTGCTCTGGTCTTAAGCCAGCAAAATGGTCCGGTCTAATAGTGGTTAATAAATGATATACGGGGGCTTGACCATACTCGAAGATGGACGCTTGATTCCCGAGCTCTCGTTGCCACAGGACTATTCCCACAGCAAATGGAGGTATTCTCACCCCAAACCTCACGCACGACATGGGGAACGCGTCCAGACAATCGTCGGCATCCCGATCCCGCTCTCCCCGAGCACAAAACGGGAGCCTGAGCCAGAATATACCAGAGATGTTCCGGTCCCATAGAAGCAACATGGCGCCTTCCCGCCATAGACACTCACAAGGACACTTACAGGCACCCTCTCCACCTCTGAATGAACCCTTAATGTCGGGCGCACCTTCCGCCGTTGCCCCACTAATCACAGCTAACAATGAGGGGATGGATATCCCTCCTCAACCCCATCTGAGTATCGGGGATCTACGCTCCATTGCCGCGGACATTAAGGACACCCTCTCGGCGGCCATTTCAGAGCTCCGTTTGGACATACATGCTCTGACTGACAGAATACAGGTGGTAGAGAAAGTAACCGAAAGGCAGGATACAGTGATCCGTTGGGCCACAAGAAAAATTTACTCTCCAGTTAAGGGATATGCAGCACCACATGGAGGACCTGGACAACAGGGGAAGACGCCATAACCTGCGGATCAGAGGTATGCCGGAATCCCTTGAAGGAGATCGGATCCCCATGGCAGTCACTAAACTTTTCAATGACCTGCTAAACAGACCTCCTCAATCATTTATTGACATTGAGCAAATTCACCAAGCTTTGAGACCTAGGGGTAGAGACATGGATCCCCCAGGGACATTGTTTGTTGCCTGGTAGATTTTAAGCTCAAAGAGGACATTCTACGTCAGGCAAGGAGCAGAACCCAACTCACATATGAAACAGCATCCATTCAGATATACCAAGATACCAAGACCTCTCAGGCATCACTCTGCAGCACCGTAGAGATTTGAAACCCCTGCTGGATACCTTACACAGTAAGGGAATACTCTACAAATGGAAATTCCCTTTCTGCCTATCTGCCACCACTCAAGGTCGCACAGCGCTTCTCAAAGTGCCAGAGGATCTGCCTCACTTCTGCAACACCCTAGGCATCCATCTTGTGGACATCCCTAATTGGTATGCTAACTTCCGTCATACCGTTGGCAGGATGGATAAGCAACGAGAGGAACCGATGGAAGCACAAGACATCAGGTACTGCAGGAGAAGGTCCCCCTCGGGATCCAGACACCACAGGGTTCTGAGTCCCACCACACCACCCAGCTCCAGAAGAGCCCGGAGAGACCGATAATCCCCAGCTGGCTATCTCTTTACACACAGTTATAATTGGCAAAAGTTAACTTAACAGGACTCTGCTAAGTTCTTTATAATCCTCTGATTTACACCATGCCTAGTTATACAGTTTCTCAGTTTTAAGACAACGGTTTTCTTTATGATTTTTTCAAGTTTCTATACTACCTGCTGAATATAGTCAATACACACTGACAGTGTCTTCCTCTTCAGCGCTGACTCGGCATGCAGCTCACTCTAACCAGAGAAAGACTACCTATTGCTTAGGCCGGTTTCACACTGGGGCGGTGCGGGTGGCGACGTTAAAGCAGCGCTATATTTAGCCAACCTTCAGCTCATTTCCTGCTATGTAACCTGACCCGAGTGAGAGGACACTCTGTAAACCACACGGCAGTCAAGCTGTGAGCTTATGACACTCCCTCCTGCTACTTCATTAACCCCTTGGCTTCGAATGGCTCCAGAACTGGATCACCATACAACTTCGGCGGCACTGAATAAATATTTCTCTGGGACTCCGCACTGACGCTCACTCCCTTACAGAACTAAGCACATCTACATAACTTCCTACAGATAGCAGATAAGTGAGTTTCCGAAACACTGATAGACGATCATAGGACATTCCATATCTCCCTCCAGATTCTGCTGAGTACAGGTTGCAGATGCTGACCAGTGCTACTAGAAAAATTTAACAACTCTGCTCTTCAGAATACAAGACTTTTCCAGCAGGTAGCAGAATTGTTTAACTATGATATGTTTATGGTGGATAACATAATAGCCCATCTTTTCCTTAGTTAAATGCGAGTTGTACCAACCAGTTACTACAGTTAGAGATTCATATTTTTGCTCAAGTTTGCGGGTCTTAGACCCTTATACCATTGTATCTCCTGGTCCCTGACATGGAGTCCCCGCTGTACTTCCAGCAGGGACCTCATCTCAGGAACAGACACTATGACAATGTTGACAGATTGATATTATTGCTGTGTAGATATACCACTTGGAAATAGTACATGTTCGGCATAACTTTCCCACCCATATATACAGTACTTAAAATATGCACTCCCTTGCAGATCAACCTGCAATGCGCACCACCTCCTCCTTGAACAAATATACACCCTGTGGCGACGGGCCATCTAACTAGTCACCAAACACTCTTTGTAGTGCGGTTTGGGTCAACCCCCAAACAGCAGCGTATTGCGGTGCAGGCATTCCAACAGGCGTGCATACACCGCCTATGCTCTGTATGTTCTAGATCCGATCCCATATTTGAGGAGGTCGAATGAGCTCCCCTACCCTTAGTGGTCTCCCCCTACAGGCAGTATTCAACTGACTGTCTTTACTTCCCAATAAGCTACACTTCCTTCTCTGATACACCTACCCCACTAGTCCCACCCCTTCCACTATGGCGGATAACACCAACCTTTCCTCACCTACCTCCTTACAACTTAAACTCTGCTCACTGAACATCCGAGGGATAAATACGCCTGAAAAGAGATTGCAACTAATTGGAAGGCCGGGTACCGGCCTGAAGTTATGGGACGAGCCCGGAGGGTATTTAAGCAGCCCAAAGGCCGCCGGTCTTTGTCGGTTTCCTGTGCGAGATATCTGATACGTCAGACATCTAGGACCGACTCGTTCGAGACAAGCGCTGTTGGTGCCAGTTCGTGAGCTCCGTTTCATCTGTCCGTCTCCTTGTTGTTGCAGTCCCGCGTTCCGTGTTCGTAAGTCGTGTTGTCCCTTCGTGTCGCACTCGTGTCGCCGAGTCGCGGTTCCATACAAAGAGTCTGGTTCGGCTGTCGCAGGTAGGGCTTCGGCTCCCATGTTTTACGTTCTCATGCACTGCTTATCATGTCACTAAACTGTGGTCTACGTAGCTCACGAACCACGCACCGCTTGCATCGATAAACAAACATACAACCACACGCACGTTTTTGGTTAAACACGATCGGGAGCCACCTAGTGGCACGCATCTTCAGGGCCGCCCGCCATGACACTCCGACCGATGCCGCGTCCGGCACTCAAGGGTTCCCCTAACGTGGTCGGAGTACGCAGGCTTTGAAGCGTTCAAACGTAGCTCGCTCACGGGTGCCGTTCGCACTCACACACAGCGATCATGTCATGTCAAATCGGTCTAGTCAGTTGCCGGGTCACTGGTTACGTTCCGAGTCTGTTGGCATGTTAAACGCACGAATTACTTCGACCGTGTCAAAACATTTCATTGTATTAGCATGGCAATCATTTCATCATTTCAAACATGGCTAACGTATCAGGCCACTCGGTCATGCTAAGTCATTTCGCATCAGTTATACAGGGCGTTTGTGCCAGCATTTCGATCCTGGTCGCACTCAGATTCAAGTCATGTCACACTCAGGCACGGATTTGTCTCGGGGTACCCAGGTTACGGCCGCATTACCATACATGTTTCAGAGATTGGCCCACAGTTCGTACGGATGCGGGCTCAAGTCCAGTCTTTGGCATGATTTCGGTCATTGGCCACGTATCGGTCTGAATCCGGTCGCATCCGGGATGCATCGATTCGCACTGATTTGCCTAGCCGCTCGGCCTCCTTTCTGTACATGCTCCAGAGATTAGATTCGGTTACAAGTTGCTCGGTTTGTTGAAATCTAGTCTTTGTCATTTCAGTCACCATACCTCTGGGTAGGTCCGGTCGCATCCATAGATGCTCCCATCGGGGCAATCCAGACGCACGACTACCCGGCCTCATTTCAATACATGCGCCAAGGGTGGAATCGCATCACAGGTTACGTTCATTCTTGCCCCTGTCATGGTATGTCATTTCTGTCACCTTACCACGCCCGGCAGGAATGCAGTCACTTCCCCGCACTAATTCGTGTCGGCGTGCCCTAAGCCGGCCTCATTTCAATACATGCGCCAGGGACGGAATCGCATTTAAAAAAAATAAAAATAAAACTTTTGATTCTTGTCCTTGTCATGTTATGTCATTTCTATGTCACCTTACCACGCCCCGGCGTTAATTGGTCACCTTCCTGTACAAATTCGCGCCGGCGTGCCCTAGGCCGGCCGCATTTCAAATACAAAAAAAAAATAAAAAAAGAAAAGGGTTCAGTCACTAGACAGTGGCATGATGATCGAGGTCGCTGGCACACGAGTGCTTGCGTTCCAAATGCATGCTGTAGCACTTGGAGTCGGACCCGGTGGCAGCCTGGATGTCACAGTTCGGCCCCAGCGTACCCAGGCAGTTGGCCTCATTTCACGGTTGCCTCATTTCGGTACGTGCTCCAGAGTCCGGTTCACAGTCACCCCCATACGGTACGACCGGGCCGGGCCCTGTCACAGGAAGTTAATTTCAGTTAAGGCAACATGTCGTGTCAGTCATTCGTGTTGTTGTCTGTCATTTGATTCGCAGCTGTCTCGGCAGTCGACTTAAGTCACTATCGCCTGTTGTTATCATCAACGTTGGGTACCGTCGCTCTGGACGGCAGCAGTCTCAGGCTCTTAAATAGGTACCTTCTCTCACACTCTCTCAGGTCAGTCGGATTCAGTAGGTCCACCTGCACCAGCTTGATCAGGGTTCCAGCAGGTAAAAAAAAAAAAAAAAAAAAAAACGCAGGGGAGTAGGGGGGCTCCTGCTTTTCTCATGGCAGGTACGTATACCATAGGTTACACGTCCAAACTCATTTCTTGTCACCTCTTCATAGGCCCAGCCTGCAGACACGTGACCAGTCAACTAAGTAACGGGTCTTGGCAGCCGCCATGTCATCAGTCGGCAGCGATAACCTCACCACCCCGCTATCTCCGGCGTCAGCCTCCGAGGCTGGCAGTGTCCAGTCTCTTAGGGCATGGACAATTCCCAGGCTGTCCGCCGAGCTGAGGCGCAGAGGGATACCCTTCTCGTCCGCGGCCAGGAAGGCGGAGCTATTCAGGCTCCTCTTCCCACCACCGGCCGCAGCAGGCTCCAACAGCCAGCAGGCGTCTCTGGAGTCTATTTCAGCCGCCGTCGCTCAGCTACACACCCTCGTGTCCTCCCTGTCTTCCTCGATCATTGAGGTCCAGGACAGGGTGTCACGTCTAGAGGCCAGCCCGGCCGCCATGGTTCCAGACCCTGCGGTGGTCCCAGCCATCAGTGCACCGGCCGCAGGTAGTGAGCTTGCCACGACTACCGTTCATCCTTCCCACCTGGTGCCACCCAGCGTAAGGAAGGACATTTTAGAGGGCAGAGACGTTAACCTGGCCTCACTCATGATCTCGGTCCATGACTTGGCCGAGAACAAGGCCTACACCTGGGGGGACGTCTCGGTGGTTTTGAAGGCAAAGGATCCGAGGCTCAACAGAAAGCTCACGGTGCCCGAGTTCACGCTCGCTTTCGGCATGTTCAGGGACGTGCTGTGCTCAGCCTCCCCGGGCAGGCGGGAGGAACTGAACCTCTACCTCCACTTAATCGTAGACCTGGGCCACAAATACGGTGGCTCAGCGTTCTACGATTATCATCGGTCCTTCTCGGCCAAAGCCGTGGCCAGATTCTTACAGTTCCATTTGACAACGGACTGGAGCGTAGTGGACACTGAGTTGTTCTGCCTCCACTTTGCGGGTCTACGCTCCCCGCTATGTGCTGTCTGTCAGTCAGCGTCCCACACCACGGTCTGGTGTGCCAACATAGCCTCTGTCCACCCGACAGCTAGCACGGCCTCTACCAGCACGAGCCAGGCTCAGCAGGCCCCGGCGCAAGGGCAAAAGGTGGACAAGTTGGGACGTCCGGTGCGGATGGTTGGGGGAGCCGCCATTTGCAACAACTTCAACTACGGCTCCTGCAATTTCAGCCAGTGCCGGCTCTTGCACGTTTGCACCCTATGCCAGAGGGCGCACCCCAGGGTCCTGTGTGAGGTCAAGCAGAAGAAACCGTGACTAAGCCGGGTCAATATCCTTTGGCTCGATGTTTACTTGACCTCACACCCCACTCCGTCACTCGCCAGCTACCTCATCCGAGGTTTCACCGATGGGTTTCATACCGGGCTCATCACCCTGCCCCACTCCACCCACGAATGTCCGAACCTGCGCTCAGCAGCAACAGATGAGCCAGCTATCGACGTCCTTCTTCAGACGGAGTTGGATCGGGACTTTATGATAGGCCCGTTCAGTCAGTCTCCCTTTAGTATCTGGAGGGTTAGCCCTATCGGGCTTGTACAGGGAAAATTTTCAAATTAAAAACGCCTGGTGTATGATCTGTCAGCGCCTCATTCTTCCGTCGTTCCCAGTCTCAACTCGCTCATCCCCTCCGAGGAGTTCTCACTGAAGTACGCTTCGGTAGATATGGCTATCCAGGCCATTCTCAGGACTGGGGGGGGTGCTTGGCTCTCGAAGGCGGACATATCTGACGCCTTCAAGCTGCTGCCCGTACATCCTTCCCTGTAATGCTGGCACGGCATCAAGTGGAGGGAGCGATATTATTTCGTGACCAAATTGACCTTCGGGTCTAAGAGTAGTCCTTGGTTATTTGACAAGTTCGCGGAGACCCTGGCGTGGATCCTTCTCCGCGAGGCACAGTGCCACGAGGTCATCCATTATTTGGATGACTTCCTTCTGATAGAACCACCCGGGGCTCCCCCAGGGGACCTTGGAAAGTTGAGGAAGGTTTTCGACAATCTGAACGTCCCCATAACGGAACACAAGGTTGACGGCCCGGCGCACAAGATCACGTTCTTGGGCATCGACCTTGACACGCTTGCCATGCAGGCCAGCCTTCCCGCAGATAAGTTGGACCGTATCAGGACGGTTCTGCGAGAGTTCACCCGGGTGGGGGGATGTACTCAGAAGCAACTTCAGTCTCTCCTCGGGATGTTGAATTTTGCTATGAGGATCATCCCCCAGGGCCGCTCCTTCGTGTCCCGGTTGCTGGTCTTCCTGTCCTACACTCAGGACCCAGACCAGGTCATCAGGCTGGATTCAGCAGCCAGGGCAGATCTGGCCATGTGGGAACACTTTCTTAGTAATTGGAACGGTGTGTCCCTGTTCATCCCAGTAGTGTCCACGCTGTCACCCCAGGTGGTGACCGATGCGGCGGCATCCACAGGATGCGCCGCCATTTTTGGCCATTTGTGGTTCGCCGCCCCTTGGCCTCCTCAGGCACTAGCCACACCAGGCTTCACTACCACGTCAGCCCTCTTTGAGCTGTTCCCCATCGTAGCAGCCGCTCACCTATGGGGTCACCATTGGTCTGGACAGACTGTGGCTTTTACGACAGACAATCAAGCCACAGCCGAGATCATCAGCAAGGGCAGGTCTAAATCCAGGCCCGTCATGTCCTTCCTCCGCAGACTGGTCCAGCTATCCCTACAACATCAGTTCAATGTTTACTGCTCATTCATTCCAGGGAAGTTCAACTCAGCAGCGGACGCACTCTTACGTTTTAACTTTATTTATTTCTTTGAACAGATGCCAGGAGCCTACCATCTCTCAGCCACTATCCCGGATTGGTCACAACTGACCTTGGACTAGCCCCACATTTACAGTCAGCTACTAACATCATCAACGCTTCACTCGCCCGCAACACCCGTCGGGCCTACCGGACGGCCTGGAGGGCGTTAATAAGTTCCTGCCCCATCGCCCTCGTGAATCTTCCAGCGTCAAGCAGGTTCTGGCGTTTATCGCTTATTGCCATTCTCACCTAGCACTGTCACACAGCACGATACGCCAGTACGTGGCCGGGGTGCAGCACTACTTGTCACTTCAAGACCCCGCGAGGCCTTCGGTGTTCTCCTGCCACGCAGTAAGGGCTCTACTGCGTGGAGTTCAGAAACATCAGCCGCCAGTCAGCTCGAAGCGGCTGCCTATCACTGGGGAGATCTTCAAGGGGATGTCTGACATCCTGGATAGGTCCCCTTTCGGTCTCCTCCTCAGCACCGTCCTGCAGGCTGCGATACACATGGCGTTTTACGGGTTTCTACGGCCCAGCGAGTTTACTCGCAGCCACCCAGCTGGTCCAGTCTTGCATAGAAGTAATCTCTGCCGCCACCAGGATCACTACGTTCTTCACTTGGCGACGTCTAAAACTCAGCAGCGAGGTTCCGGAGTAGATATTCACCTGTACAGGACCCACAACAACTGGTGCCCAGTTGCCGTGTTAAACCGCTTGACGGCACTGCTATCCGACCGCCCAGGGTCCAGTCCGCTTTTACCCTTTCCAGTAAAACCCCTCAACTCTTCGCAGTTCGTGGAACATGTCCGGGTCCTTCTCGGCAATCTTCAATTGGACCCCAGCCAGTACTCCGGGCATTCATTCCGGATCGGGGCGGCCACGACGGCCTCAAGACAGGGGGTTCCGGACCATGTGATCAAGAAACTAGGTCGGTGGAAGTCGGCCTGCTTCTCTCGCTACATACCTAACCCACAGTTGGAGATGGCTCAGGCCTTTGCCCGACTTACTTAGTGACATTTACCTTTAATAAATAGTTATCCCCTACCTGAAGGTTTTTGCCCCCTTATTTTGGTGTACCATACGGTAGACCAAGGCACACTTTCAGGTCTATTTCATGTTGGTGAGTTTTGTGTTGTTCCTATGTGTCATCGTTACTCATGTCGTCCGTAGGGCTCTAGACCATAAATTGGAAGGCCGGGTACCGGCCTAAAGTTATGGGAGGAGCCCGGAGGGTATTTAAGCAGCCCAAAGGCCGCCGGTCTTTGTCGGTTTCCTGTGCGAGATACCCACCCACCCTCCCCTTTTAAAAGCAAGTATTCTTACCCCAGACTGAATACTCATCTCGCATTATTCCATAACTACTTCTTATCATTCCTTATCTAGGGTATGCCCCCTTATTTTGGTGTACCATACGGTAGACCAAGGCACACTTTCAGGTCTATTTCATGTTGGTGAGTTTTGTGTTGTTCCTATGTGTCATCGTTACTCATGTCGTCCGTAGGGCTCTAGACCATAACTCTATACACTACAAAAAAACAAAACGCACATTGCCCTGATCCAGGAAACCCATTTCAGATCCGATAATATACCTAAGCTCCATAACCATAACTTTCCTACGGTATATCACACTGCCAACGATACAGCCAAATCGAAAGGGGTATCTATCCTGATATCCAAAAATTGCCCTATCCAAATAACTGACATGCAAAGTGATAGTCAAGGTAGATTTCTCTTTCTCAAAGGATCATTCCAGAATAGACCAATAACTATTGCGAACCTCTATGCCCCAAACTCTCAACAAGTTTATTTTTTTCGCAAAGCCCTACAACAACTGATAGCTTTCAAATCAGGCATTCTGATTGTAGGAGGGGATTTTAATGTCCCCCTGACTCCCTCCCAAGACACTTCTAACGGGTCCTCCTATATAACATACAGAGCCCTCCGCGCAATTAAAACCCAATTAAGCAACTTAACCCTTCACGACACATGTTGCACACTACACCCGAATGTAAAAGATTTAACTTTTTTTCCCACTACATAACAAGTATTCTAGAATTGACCATTTCTTCCTCTCCCAAAATGACTTAACCTTTCTTACTGGGGCGACGATTGATCCCATGCTACTGTCTGACCACCATCCAATAACTATGACCCTGACACTTCCGTCGACCCGCACCACGTTGGCAAATTGGCGTCTAGACGACTCCCTTCTGATGGACTTAGGTAACACACATGCCATCTCCAAGCTCCTCTCCCAATACTTTGCGGAAAACATCTCGGAGGACACCTCACCCACAGTCATCTGGGCTGCACACAAGTGTGTAATTAGAGGTGAACTCATATCTATAGCGGCTAGAAAAAACAAAATCAGGAAAGCCCGCATAGAGGAACTTTCCACACGGATACACACTCTTGAACAAGCACATAAACTGTCTTTAGCCACCAAATGTTATGCCGATCTTCTGAAAGCGAGGGAAGAACTACAAAAAACACTAAAACGGAAATATGCACTTAGCCAAAAAGTTTTCTATGAATTTGGCAATAAGGCTGGCAAATTATTGGCTAGAGCCCTACAAATTAAAAAAGCAGCACATACCATCCACACCATCAGAACCCCTCCAGGCCATGCCTTAGTCACCCCGGAAGACATAACAGACCAATTTGTCCACTACTTTTCTAAATTGTACAACTTACCTGAATCGAAACCCACCGAACACCTCCCTGACCGAAATAAGACCATAACTGACTTCCTATCTAAGTATAGCCCCCCTCATCTTACAGAGGAAATGGCAGAAGACTTAGATCTCCCAATCTCAACTGCGGAAACCCTGACCGCACTAAAACAGCTAAAAATGGGAAAAAGCCCGGGACCGGACGGATTAACGGTCAACTACTACAAATCCTTCTCTGACACTCTTATTCCCAACTTTGTTAAAGCATTTAACAACCTAACCTCCTCCCCCCCTAGCCAACAAAGATATCCTAGAGGCCCATATCACCCTAATCCCTAAAACAGGCAAAGACACCACAATGGTATCTAACTACCGTCCCATCTCCCTACTCAACATAGATGTAAAACTTTATGCCAAAATACTGTCAAACCGGTTACTTCCCCAAACTGATTTTGGTCGATCAAGTCGGCTTTATCCCTGGAAGGGAAGCCAGGGATAACACCACAAAAGCCATAAACGTTCACCACTGGTTAACAACGACTTCCTCTCAGGGATTCTTTTTATCCTTGGACGCGGAGAAGGCATTCAACAGGGTGGCCTGAGACTACATGTCTGCTACACTAAAAGCTTTGGTATTTCCCACACAATTGCTTCAAATGATACTTGCTTTATACTCAGCTCCCACTGCCAGAATCAGAGTCAATGGCCGACTGTCGAACGCCTTCTCCATAGCCAACGGTACACGCCAGGGTTGTCCACTTTCTCCCCTAATCTTTGTTTTAACGATGGAACCGCTCCTTCGCAGAATAAGGGAGAACCCCGACATAAAAGGGATTACTATCAAACATAAACAATACAAACTAGCTGCATACGCGGACGACATCCTGTTGTTCCTCTCAGACCCCATAACCACTATTCCTAACCTCCTTAAAGACTTTACCCTGTTTAAACAACTCTCCAACCTGCAGATCAATTTCGACAAATCAAAAGCCCTCAATATTACACTCCCGAATACATTAGTATGCCAACATAACTTCCCTTTTAGATGGGAACCACACGCACTAACATACTTGGGCATTAAGCCTCCTACCAAGCTGTCTGAACTCTATGCCATAAACTTCTTGCCAACCTTGCAGAAAATTCAGGGAGATCTGCACAGCTGGCACAATGGCCACTTTTCATGGTTTGGCAGAGCTGCTGACTTGAAGATGAACATCATCCCCAGAGTGCTCTACCTCATACAACCCATTCCCATAAAACTCCCCCCCTCTTTTTTCACCTCATACAAGAAAATGTGCAGAACCTTCATATGGTCCTCCAACACCCCTAGATTGAGTTGGAACAGAATGATACTCCCTAAACGGAAAGGTGGGATAGGCCTCCCAGATGTTCACAAATACTACTGGGCATGCCAGCTCACAAGAATAGTTGACTGGCATGTGCACACATACACCAAGGACTGGATCCAAATTGAAAATGCCTTTGCTCAGATACCAGTCTCACACCTTCCATGGATCACCCAGAAGTCCATACCTAAAAAAATACTCTGCTCGGGGCGCATGCGCGGCGCGATCCTGGACGGAAGCAAGGGCTAGGAGCTCCGAGAGACCCAGAGACAAACGCGGGTTCCCCGGGGCCATCTAACCAGAATTTCGGCTTGCAGATACCCATCACCCCCGGTGGAACACCCAGCGCATGCCGGGCCCTAAGAATCGCCGTGGTAAACCGGCTCAGAGGTCCCTAACGAACTATCTTTTGAGAGTGCGGGAACAACACACGATGTCCCAAGATGGCGCCCAGCCGGAGCCAGCGCCGGCGTGCTCTCAGGCCTCGGCCGCATCCCCGGAACACTCCACGGGAGACAGTGAGTACACCAATCTCCTCACAAAAGCTGACTTGGAGGACAGCCTTTCCTCAATGTATAACAGACTGGCTAAAAAGTTCCAGACGGAACTGCATAAGGCTACCAGCACGCTGTCCACAGAGATCGCGGCCTTGGGAACCAGAACGGACATGTTAGAGACTAAACATGACGAACTATGCTTATCCCACTCTGACCTCAGGACGGACCATGAGACCCTCACAGACACTGTTCAGGTCCTGCAAGCCCACCTCGAGGACCTGGACAACAGGAACAGGAGGAACAACTTGAGGGTGAGGGGGGTCCCTGAAACGGTCACTGACCTGCCTCATGCAGTGCAAACACTTTTTCACTCCCTGCTCCCTGAGACCCCAATTACGGCCTTTACCTGTGACAGGCTGCACCGAGCCTTGCGCCCAAAGCCCCCGGAAGATAGACCCCCAAGGGACATAGTTTTATGTCTGAAGGACTATCTCATAAAAGAAGACATACTAAGGGCTTCTCGTAACACCCCTAACATAAAGCTTGATGGTGTAACTGTGCAGATCTATCCGGACATCTCACCCACTACCCTGGATAAGCGCAGGAGAATGAAGGAAGTTACCTCGGTACTTCAATCTGCCAGGATCAGGTACCGTTGGGGCTTCCCCTTTAAGCTGCAAGTCCCTCATAATGGCACCACGTACACGGTCACCACAATATCTGAGGGCAAGGATCTCCTGGTAAAGCTGGGCCTTCTGAACGCGGCAGACCACCCGAGGATGCCTTCTACCCCCCGCTCGCCAGCCATCTGGGCTACACCACCTCCCAGGAGGGACCGCCGTACGGTTCACTGACCTTCCACACCCAAAGAACTCTTCCTCTACCACAATTTGACGCTATGCAGGCCCGCATGCCAATATGCAACAGACTGGTCTCACCCTTGATCGGAAGTCGAGTCGCGCCCGTCTGATCTACCCCCTTCTCCGAGCAAGTTGGATGGAGACCCTCCCGTCCCTGGAAGCCGCACGAGGTGTACCCACCATGATCATCTGGATGGTTCGGCTCCCTCCTCTGGCTTGGAGGATTGGACCACTCGGTCCATGTTTATTTCTGAAATTGAAGCGGAGAGAGAGGGGAGAGGGCATTTTTATTTTTTTGTTTTTGGCCCTCTCCTGTCTCTTTCTCAGGCCTTCAAAGTTTTTGGTCAGTGGATTTGTTTCATCCCTGACCCCCTCAGCTGAGTTGCCGCTATTGCGATGGCTTGGCCTGTTTTTGATGCTGACGCAAAATTTGCGTTCAGAGCATGGTTGTTTGTTTTTTATTTTTTTATTTTCTTCTCTTTTTTTTCTTAACATTTTATGCCTTTCTAACAATGTACTGCAGACAATGTATGGTTTTCTCCTCTCTCACTGGTTGATACTCCTGGGCGCCCGACCTGCCCCTGGTCCTTCCGGGGGTTGGCGGGAGCCCACGACTTCAGCCTTTGGGATGGGTTTACTAAATAGTAAACTGCTGTCTTGCTCACTTAACTGGAGCTGGGCTCTAAATTACCCTGATTTAATGGCTCGGATGGATTCTGGACTCACTGTGCAACCCTTAACTGGTAGGCTTTCTGATAAAACACCTTAATGGGTACTAATGTAATTTCACATAATCTAAAAGGTTTCAACTCTCCCGTTAAAAGGAGGAAGGCCTTCAAAGCATACAAGAGACTAGGCGCAGATATACTGCTCCTCCAGGAGACGCACTTCTCCACCCAAAACCACCCGCGCTACTTCGATAAATCCTACCACCAGGGGTATTTTACCACTTATGAGTCCAGGACCCGCGGGGCGGCTATTTTTTTTAAGAATACTGTAAACTTTGAATTACAACAGATATATAAGGACCCTGAAAGCAGATATGTGATTGTGAAGGGTGTTATTCAGGGGAAAACTATCACGGTAGCTTCAGTGTATGCCCCGAATGACGCCCAAGCCGGGTTTTTTAAACGCTTTTTCCAAACCCTTGAGAGATTTCACTCCTCCCATATGATAATCGGGTGGGATTTTAACCTGGTGGCACACCCCGTCCTAGACAGAAGCAAGGCTGGACATGCTTCCAATGCCTTTCCTAAGTCCCTACAATACCTGATTAAATCCAATCAACTTATTGACACATGGAGGGCGCATAATTTGGGAGCAAGAGAATACACCTTTTATTCCAACCCACACGACAGTTACTCTAGGTTGGATTACATCCTCTCAACGACAATAATGACCGCTAATTCCACAGCTGCTAGGATTCATACATGCCCGTGGTCGGACCATCAGATTGTGTGGTGCTCTTTTGCCAACATAGGCCTTCCAAGGGCTCTAGGGGCGTGGAGACTTAATGACTCCATGCTCACTGATCCCATTGCTTTATCCCAAATTGGTGGCTACATCACAGAGTACTTCACCCACAATGAGGTCGGGGAGATTTCCCCGGCAGCACTGTGGGGAGCGCATAAGGCGGTTCTAAGGGGTAGACTAATGCACTTGGCCTCTGAGCGCAAAAAGATCAGAATGCAAAATATTGAGTCCCTCACAAGAGACTTGGATCGGCTGTATCGCAGACATGGTCACACTCAGGAACCAGAGCTACTGATACAAATAGATCAGAAGAGGAGGGCGCTGGACGCCATCCTCACTGAACAAACAGAAAAATCCCTGAGATGGTCCAAAGCCAAATTTCTACTCTACAGTAACTCTTCATCGACCATGTTTGCGAGAAAGCTGAAACAATCTACCCAGCCCACACATTCTTATAGGCTCCGAAACAGTGAGGGGCACCTTACTACCCACCCTAAGGAGGTTCTAAGCTTGTTTAAATCCTTCTACCAATCCCTAATGGAGGCCCCTCGTCCCTCGGTCCCTCCGAGGCCCTTAACCTGGTTAGACTCAATCCCGCTACCCCAACTAACAGATGAACAACTAGAGTCCTTGAATGCCCCCTGTTCAGTGGAGGAGGTGACAGCTGTCATGACCTCCCTGAAAACAGCAAAAACCCCCGGCCCAGATGGCTTTTCGGCCTTATATTACAAAAAGTTTGCTGACTTGCTGGCCCCTAGACTGACGAGACTGTACAATAAGGTCCTCTCTGGGGAGGCGTTCCCGAGTGACATGCTAATGGCCAATATGTCTCTGATTCCCAAGCCAGGGAAAGACCATTCACTCCCACAAAACTATAGACCTATCTCGGTCATAAACAATGACCTGAAAATATTTAGTCGCATTTTAGCGGACAGACTGGCAAATATTATTACGACCTTAATCTCCCCTGACCAGACTGGATTCATCCCGACAAGACAGATAACTGACAACATTCGTTTAGCAACTAATATTATCCAAGACGCCAATTTACGATCCCGTAAGGTCCTTATGCTCAGTTTAGACATCAATAAAGCCTTTGATAGCGTCCTATGGCCATACCTGGATGGGATTCTACAAAAGTTTGGAATCCTAGGTAGATTTGTGAACGGGTTCCATGCCTTATACCAGAATCCTCGTACATGTATTAAGCTACCAGGTTGCACCTCAGAATTTTTTACTCTGGGAAGGGGAACCAGACAGGGCTGTCCCCTATCCCCCCTGCTGTTCGCCTTGGCGATTGAACCCCTGTCGAGGTGTATCGCCGCTAACCCCAACATTAAAGGATACGACAGTAGAGGTGCCACCTATAAACTTAGCCTGTACGCAGACGATGTCCTACTGTTTTTGACTGACCCCCTGACCTCCCTCCCGAACCTCCTGACCACGTTAGCTGACTTTCAAGCTGAGTCTGGCTTAGGCGTGAATCCTTCTAAATGTGTAGCAATGCCCATCAACTTACCAGACCCACTAATTGAGTCTTTGCAGAATAGTTTTACGTTCTCCTGGTCCCCCTCATCCCTGCAATACTTGGGAGTGAAACTGGCCCCCTCACTTAAACAGATTTACGCACGTAACTACCCACCGGTCTTTGCCATGGTTAAAAGCCTACTGACTCAATGGGCCCCCTACCATATCTCCTTTCTCGGTCGCATACAGGCGGTCAAGATGTCGATCCTCCCCAAGTTGCTGTTTTACTTTAGAGCCCTCCCTCTGTATGTGTCCTGCTCAACTATTAGGGCCATACAGTCGGAACTGTTGAGATTTATCTGGAAAGACAAGAGGCCCAGGCTAAATAGACTCCTGATGTTTAGGAATAGAAATAGTGGGGGACTGAGCTGCCCAGATCTGTGGAAATATTTCCTAGCCGCCAGATTTGTCCAACTAGCTCAGTGGCATATCCCCGCCCCCCGGACCCCCTGGCTGCGCTTTGAGAGAAACTCCATTGAGCCTTATTATCTTCCAGGCATCCTATGGTCGGGCTCGGTTGGCCAGAGAGATATCTCGGCGCTAAACGAGGTGGTGGGGCAGTCCCTCCGTCTCTGGATCCTGTACAGAGATAAGTTTGGTCTGTCCTCCAGTCCTGCTCCTCTATCCTCGTTCCTGGGAGTCCCAGACTTCCCGGGGGCTTTCGGGGCGGACCTGGAGTATATACACTGGTCCTCCCGGAACCTGGTAACTCTGTGCTCATTGACCAAGGGAACGGTTTTCCGATCCTTTGAGGACCTGCGTCAGAAGTGGGATATTCCCCGGTCTGAATTTTATAAATACCTACAAATTCGCCATTTTTTTCAGAAAGCCACTACACTGTTGAGGGCAGGCCCAAAAACTACCTTTGAGTCCCTGTGTTTAGAGGGATCCAGAGATGGAGGAACGATATCTATGATCTATGGACACCTAAACGGCTATGGCTCGGAGCCCAAGTCTCAGGCTATGTTGGCATGGGAGGCAGAACTGGGGGAACAGATCACAGTGGAGGACTGGCACGACATGATTTATAATATGCATAAATGATCCCGCTCAATGGCTATCAAGGAGACTGTGGTAAAACTACATACAAGATGGTACTATACCCCAGTTAAGATCCACAAAATGTTCCCCCTGACCCCGGACACCTGCTTCAGGGGCTGTGGGGAGAGAGGTACTCTCCTCCACACCTTCTGGAGCTGTAGGGCCCTCGGTCCTCTGTGGCAACAGGTTTCAGACAGGGTGCGACGGGTCACGGGGAACACAGTCACCCTCACAGTAAAAATGTGCCTTCTTTTTGCAGATATCCCTGGGACCACACCCACTGAACAAAATTGTTTCATACCTTATGTAGTGCTGTGCACTGGGCGATCGCCCTGAATTGGCGTAAAACTTCTGTCCCCTGGCCACAAGTCCTCCACCGCATGGAGTCCATCAAACTGATGGAACGTATATACCACACACTTATGGACTCTATGCAGATCTTTGAGAAAAAATGGGACCCCTGGCCCTCAACTGGATAAGCCCATAACCTCTCACCTGCGGTGGTCCACTCCATTGGTCCCTAAGCGGACAGACCGAGATGCACCCTAGCCCGCAATATGACTTAGATATAGGCTTTAAGGCTGTGCACTCTAGCAGTACGACTCAAAAGCTGGTTTTGCTTTCTATGTTCTTATTTTCAGTTTTGTTGTGTTAAATTTTCGTTTCTGTAGTTAAACTAATGATTGGATCCTCAAACCTCAAGAGGCATTATGACTGCTGATTCTAGCAATAGACTCACTCTGTAGCTTGTCACTGATGAACCACAGACTCTTATTAATATGGTTACATTTTATCCTCTGCCTAGTTTGGATGAGAGTCTGCGACTTTTTTGACATGACTATTTGTAATTCTGTAACACCATTATTGCACTGTCTCTTTTGTATACTTCTGTACGATTCTTTAATAAAAGTTTGTAAACAAAAAAATACTCTGCTCACCCGCTAATAGGTCCCACGCTGCTGAACTTCAAACTAGCATGCAAAACACTCAATATGAACCCCTCACCAGGACCCATGACCCCACTAACTCTAAACCCTGATTTCCAGCCTGGTCTTACTGCACATGCACAGGACTCCCTCTTAGCCCCACCAGTTAGAGCACAACAACTCTTTCAAGATGAGACAATCCTCTCATACTCAGAAATCCCATCAGCGCTCCCGGAGCTCCACATCCCTTTTTTTAAAAACCTTCAGATCAGACACTTCTTTCAAAACACACAACCACTCGCCCAATGGTGTAGGGATCTTACCCCCTTCGAACACATATGCAACAGCTTCCTTCCCAGACCAACAGGTTTGGGGACCCGGGTCCTGCCCCAGGGGACATATATCAATGCAAAAAGAACTTTTAAAAACTAACGTTTTTTCGGGAGCAGTCATTTTAATGATGCATAAAGTGAAAAAAAAAAAGTGAAATTTTCCTTTAAATATGGTACCTGGGGGTTGTCTAAAGTATGCCTGTGAAGTGGCATGTGTTTTCCCGTGTTTAGAACTGTCCTTGCACAAAATTACATTTGTAAAGGAAAAAAATAAGCCATTTAAAACCACTTGCGGCTGTAATGTCATGTCTTGTCCTGGCCGCCATATGGCTGAAAATCCTTAAGAAAAATGGCATGGCTACCCCCCCACCCCAGCCCCTTTGGGTCTTGTATGGATATTAAGGGGGACCCCGCACCCAAAATAAAACCCTTTACCTACAACCCTATATACTCTGAACAGCAGTATACAGGCGGTGCAAACAAGACACAGACTGTAGGTTTGTTCTTAAGTAGAATCTGAACAGGTACATTATGAAGTGTAGTTCCATCCGCAAAAAATCTATTTTTAAGCTTTTTTGAGAACATAGGGAGGGGTTATCACCCCTGTAACATTTTCTGTCTTTACACATCTGTTCAGAACATTTCACCTCACTTTCCGTCCCAATGACAAATGTTTTTGGAAAAGTGGGGTTTTAATTGAAACAAGGATTGGTGATAAATCATCAGTAGAGAGGAGATACCTTTTTCCCAAATTAAATCTAACAGGATCGAATTTCCCTTCCTAGGGGTAGATTTCCTCTCACTTCCTGTTTTCTCTTTCCGTTTGTAAGTAGGAGTCATTTATAAGTTGGATGTTTGAAAGTAGGGGCCTGCTGTATATACTCTGCAGAAATTTGCCCCATTAGATGTTGGTGTAGCCACAAGACTGTAAGCCCTCACAGTTACTCTTGGTGGGCACAGGAATGGGCCCTGCTGTGAGTTATTAGATCAAGATTTGTAATTGCATGCACCTGTTGAACAGGGCAGAAAAATTGGGCCTTTGGTGGTGGTGGTGGTGGTGGACGGTGTTGCCACAAGACTGTAAGCCCTCACAGTTACTTTTGGTGGGCGCAGGAATGGGCCCTGCTGTGAGTTATTAGATCAAGATTTGTAATTGCATGCACCTGTTGAACAGGGCAGAAAAATTGGGCCTTTGGTGGTGGTGGTGGTGGTGGACGGTGTTGCCACAGGACTGTAAGCCCTCACAGTTATTCTTGGTGGGCGCATGAATGGGCCCTGCTGTGAGTTATTAGATCAAGATTTGTAATTGCATGCACCTGTTGAACAGGGCAGAAAAATTGGGCCTTTGGTGGTGGTGGTGGTGGACGGTGTTGCCACAAGACTGTAGGCCCTCATAGTTACTCTTGGTGGGCGCAGGAATGGGCCCTGCTGTGAACTATTAGATCAAGATTTGTAATTACACGTCCCTGTTAAACAGGGGCTGAAAAATTGTGCCTTAGGCACTGGTGCTGGTGCCACAACACTGCAACCCCTCACAGATACTGTACTTGGAGCACAACAGTCACACCTGTTGCGAAGCATCTTTTTAAAAAATTGTAATTACACGCCCCTGTTATACAGGGGCTGAAAAATTGTGCCTTAGGCATTGGTGCTGGTGCCACAACACTGCAATCCCTCACAGATACTGTACTCTGAGCACAGCAATGAGACCTGTTGCAAAGCATTGCCTAAAAATTGTAATTACACGCCCCAACAGGGGCTGAAAAATTGTGCCTTAGGCATTGGTGCTGGTGCCACAACACTGCAACCCCTCACAGATACTGTACTCTGAGCACAGCAATGAGACCTGTTGCAAAGCATTGCCTAAAAAATGTAATTACACGCCCCAACAGGGGCTGAAAAATTGTGCCTTAGGCACTGGTGCCACAACACTGCAACCCCTCACAGATACTGTACTTGGAGCACAGCAGTCACACCTGTTGCGAAGCATTTTTTTAAAAAATTGTAAGTACACGCCCCTGTTATACAGGGGCTGAAAAATTGTGCCTTAGGCACTGGTGTGGTGGCATGGATCATTGAGTAGGAGGAAGAGGATAGTCAGTGAACATAACAGGACAGTCACTCAGCATCAGCATAGGCAGTCTTGAAGGGATGTGACATTATAAATTATTCAGTTATATCCGCTTCAGGTGCCTGGTAGCTGGTGGTGATCCAAGACTGATTCATTTTGATGAAGGTCAGTCGATCAACCGAGTCGGTGGACAGGCGCACCCTATGATCGGTGACAAATCCTCCAGCAGCACTGAATGTGCGTTCGGAAAGAACGCTGGATGCAGGACAGGCCAGTAGCTCAATTGCATACTGTGTAAGCTCTGGCCAGTGATCCATCCTCAGGACCCAGTAAGCCAGAGGATTTTCGCTGGGAAAGGTGTCCAAGTCTGACCTTGCCCCTAGGTATTCCTGCACCATGTATATCAGACGCTGGCGATGGTTGCTGGAACCGATGATACCTTGGGGCTCCGGACTAAAAAATTGTCTGAACGCATCGGTCAGACGTCCACCTTCCCCACCGCTCCTTCTGCTACTGACCGAAGCCTCAGCAACTCGTCGTCCAGGACCAGGAGTTTGTAACCTCCCAGTTTCTGGGAACGCGTTGCACAGACCTTTCTGCAAGGCCTCCCTGAGATGTCTCATCTTCTGCTCCCTCTGTGACGGCAAGATAAGGTCCGCAACCTTACCCTTGTACCGTGGATCAAGGAGAGTGGCCAGCCAGTAATGGTCCCTCTCCTTGATCCGAAGAACACGAGGATCCTTCCGCAGGCTTTGCAGGATCAGGGAGGCCATGCAGCGTAGGTTAGCTGAGGCATTCGGTCCGGAGTCTTCTGGGTCACTGAGGATGACATGATCGCCAGCCACCTTCTCCCAGCCACGTACAAGTCCACTGGTTTGTTGGGACTATACATCATCCCTAAAAGACTGCTGCTGCTGATGCTGAGTGCCAGGCTCCACTTCCATGCTCACACAATCCTCCTCCTTCTCCTCCTCCTCCTCCTCCTCCTCATCCTCATCCTCTTCCTGTGTGATGGGTGGGACAGAAGGAACACTGTCTGGATAAAGGGGGCCTTGAGAGGCAAGGAAGTCCTCCTCTTCCTGCCTCTGTTCTGCCTCAAGTGCCCTGTCCATTATCCCACGCAGCATATGCTCCAACAGGTGGACAAGAGGTACAGTGTCACTGATGCATGCACTGTCACTGCTCACCTTCCTCGTGGCCTCCTCAAATGGTGAGAGGACAGTGCATGCATCCCTGATCATGCTCCACTGGCGTGGGGAAAAAAGCCAAGCTCCCCTGACCCTGTCCTGGTGCCGTAGTCGCAAAGGTACTCATTGATGGCCCTCTGCTGCGTGTGCAGTCGCTGCAGCATGGCCAACGTTGAGTTCCACCTGGTGGGCATGTCACATATTAGGCGGTTCTTGGGCAGGTTCAGCTCCTTTTGCAGCTCAGTCAGCCGAGCACTGGCATTATAAGATTGGCGGAAATGCACACAGACTTTCCTGGCCTGCCTCAGGACATCCTGTAAGCCTGGGAACCTGCCCAGGAACCGCTGCACCACCAGGTTGAGGACGTGAGCCATACAGGGCACATGGGTGAGCTGCCCCTGTCGCAGGGCGGAGAGGAGGTTGGTGCCATTGTCAGAAACGACCATTCCTGGCTTAAGCTGGCGTGGCGTCAACCACCTCTCGGCCTGCCCCTGCAGAGCTGCCAGAACCTCTGGCCCAGTGTGGCTCCTGTCCCCCAAACACACCAGCGCAAGCACGGCATGGCATATTTTTGCCTGCATACTCGCGTAGCCCCTTGTACGCCTACGGAGCACCGCTGGTTCCGAGGACAGAGCACTGGAGGAAGAAGAAGAGGAGGGGGTGGAGGAGAGAGGTGTGTCACAACCAGTAGTAGCATTTTGGAGGCGTGGTGGCGGAAACAACCTCCAACACTACTGCACCTTGTCCTGCATCCCTCCCAGCTGCCAATAGAGTGACCCAATGGGCCGTGAAAGAAAGATAACGTCCCTGTCCATGCCTGCTGGACCATGAGTCAGCGGTAATATGGACATTGCCTTCCACATGCCGGTAGAGAGACGGAATCGCCTTCCGTGAGAAAAAAAGTGGCGTTTGGGAACCTGCCACTGAGGAACCGCACATTGAACAAACTCATGGAAGGGGGCCGATTCTACCAACTGAAAAGGCAGCAGTTGAAGTGCTAGCAATTTAGCCAAGCTAGCATTCAACCGCTGGGCATGTGGATGGCTGGGAGTATACTTCTTTCGATGGTCCAGCAGCAGCAGCTGGGGCAGGGAAATTTGCCTGCTACAATCGGACGTCGGTGTACTGCAAGTACTTGGTTGTGACAAACCTAATTCTACACCTTCAGTCCTCTCAGAGCAGCTTTCAGAGAGGACTGAAGATATAGTGGGGATGGAGATCCCAGCTGATGAGGAGCAAGGAGAGGTCCGCTTTGTTCTTTGGTTTGGGTCTTTTATGTGTGCTTGCCAACGAGCTGCATGGCAGGTCGACATATGTCTGCTCATGCTTGTGGTGCCCAAGCGGCTGATGTTTTGGCCACGCGAGATATGCTTGAGACAAATATTGCAAATAGCAGTGGTGCGATCTGATGCACTCGTCTCAAAAAAGGCCCACACCAAAGAACTTTTGTGATAACGTGCAGCGGCAGCGCCCTGCACAAGCGGAGCTCTGCGGTGTTGTACAGTTGCTGTGCTGGCCTCTAGCTGGCCTCCAGGGGGCATCCTGCCTCGTTGGACATGTGATGCCGCATCCTCCTCCTCCTCCTCCTCTCTCCCTTCAGGCACTCACGTGGAGTCAGTGACCTCATCATCCCCTCCCTCTTCACCACTAGAGCAAACCTGGCAGTAAGCTGCAGCTGGTTGAACAGTACTGCCAGATTGCTGTCCTTCAGCATCCCCTCTCTCTACGCGCACACTACTGCCTTCCTCAAGCTGGGTATCATCATCCGAGCCTTCGAATCGTTGGGCATCCTCCTGGAGCATGTACCCAACACTGTGCTCAAACGGATCGGGGGACTCCTCAGGAGGACATGGTGGGTCTAGGGAAGGGGTGGCTGATGATGCCATTGAGTACGCGTTGGCAGCTGCTCTGCCAGTACCCTGAGCCTGGGTGAGAGAGGATGAGGAGGATGAGGAGGGCTTGGTCATCCATTCTACCAAGCCTTCGGCATGATGCGGCTCCACATGTCCAGCTGCCGAAAACAAAGACAAGCGTGTCCCATGGCCACGTGCTGATGACGATGCACAACCACGTCCATGGCCACTGTTGTCTCTAGAAACAGAGCCTGCCTGCCTGTGTTCTTGCCTCGGCACGCTCTGCCTCTCCTTGGCGGTCTTCCAGCCATTGTAGTCGGTAGTGTATATAGTATAAAAAATAGAGCTCCTATGTGTGCTCACAACACACTGTAGGTCCTATGGGTGCTGACACTAACACACTATAGGTACTATCTGTGCTGCTGACAAGAAAATATAGGAGCTCTGTGTGCTGCCACTCACACTAGAAGTCCTATGGGTGCTGCTGACACAATAGGTAAAATATGTGTGCTGCTGTCAAGAAAATATAGGAGCTCTGTGTGCTGCCACTAACACACTAGAAGTCCTATGGGTGCTGCTGAGAAGAAAATATAGGAGCTCTGTGTGCTGCCACTAACACACTAGAAGTCCTATGGGTGCTGCTGCTAAGAAGAAAATATAGGAGCTCTGTGTGCTGCCACTAACACACTAGAAGTCCTATGGGTGCTGCTGAGAAGAAAATATAGGAGCTCTGTGTGCTGCCACTAACACACTAGAAGTCCTATGGGTGCTTCTGAGAAGAAAATATAGGAGCTCTGTGTGCTGCCACTAACACACTAGAAGTCCTATGGGTGCTGCTGACACAATAGGTAAAATATGTGTGCTGCTGTCAAGAAAATATAGGAGCTCTGTGTGCTGCCACTAACACACTAGAAGTCCTATGGGTGCTGCTGAGAAGAAAATATAGGAGCTCTGTGTGCTGCCACTAACACAATAGAAGTCCTATGGGTGCTGCTGACACAATAGGTAGTATATGTGTGCTGCTGTCAAGAAAATATAGGAGCTCTGTTTGCTGCCACTAACACACTAGAAGTCCTATGGGTGCTGCTGACACAATAGGTAAATATGTGTGCTGCTGTCAAGAAAATATAGGAGCTCTGTGTGCTGCCACTAACACACTAGAAGTCCTATGGGTGCTGCTGACACAATAGGTAAAATATGTGTGCTGCTGTCAAGAAAATATAGGAGCTCTGTGTGCTGCCACTAACACACTAGAAGTCCTATGGGTGCTGCTGAGAAGAAAATATAGGAGCTCTGTGTGCTGCCACTAACACACTAGAAGTCCTATGGGTGCTGCTGAGAAGAAAATATAGGAGCTCTGTGTGCTGCCACTAACACAATAGAAGTCCTATGGGTGCTGCTGACACAATAGGTAGTATATGTGTGCTGCTGTCAAGAAAATATAGGAGCTCTGTGTGCTGCCACTAACACACTAGAAGTCCTATGGGTGCTGCTGTCAAGAAAATATAGGAGCTCTGTGTGATGCCACTAACACACTAGAAGTCCTATGGGTGCTGCTGAGAAGAAAATATAGGAGCTCTGTGTGCTGCCACTAACACAATAGAAGTCCTATGGGTGCTGCTGACACAATAGGTAGTATATGTGTGCTGCTGTCAAGAAAATATAGGAGCTCTGTTTGCTGCCACTAACACACTAGAAGTCCTATGGGTGCTGCTGACACAATAGGTAAATATGTGTGCTGCTGTCAAGAAAATATAGGAGCTCTGTGTGCTGCCACTAACACACTAGAAGTCCTATGGGTGCTGCTGTCAAGAAAATATAGGAGCTCTGTGTGCTGCCACTAACACACTAGAAGTCCTATGGGTGCTGCTGAGAAGAAACTATAGGAGCTCTGTGTGCTGCCACTAACACAATAGAAGTCCTATGGGTGCTGCTGAGAAGAAAATATAGGAGCTCTGTGTGCTGCCACTTACACACTAGAAGTCCTATGGGTGCTGCTGAGAAGAAAATATAGGAGCTCTGTGTGCTGCCACTAACACACTAGAAGTCCTATGGGTGCTGCTGACACAATAGGTAGTATATGTGTGCTGCTGTCAAGAAAATATAGGAGCTCTGTGTGCTGCCACTAACACACTAGAAGTCCTATGGGTGCTGCTGAGAAGAAAATATAGGAGCTCTGTTTGCTGCCACTAACACACTAGCAGTCCTATGGGTGCTGCTGAGAAGAAAATATAGGAGCTCTGTTTGCTGCCACTAACACACTAGAAGTCCTATGGGTGCTGCTGAGAAGAAAATATAGGAGCTCTGTGTGATGCCACTAACACACTAGAAGTCCTATGGGTGCTGCTGAGAAGAAAATATAGGAGCTCTGTGTGATGCCACTAACACACTAGAAGTCCTATGGGTGCTGCTGAGAAGAAAATATAGGAGCTCTGTGTGATGCCACTAACACACTAGAAGTCCTATGGGTGCTGATGAGAAGAAAATATAGGAGCTCTGTGTGATGCCACTAACACACTAGAAGTCCTATGGGTACTTTTATATAGGAGCTCTGTGTGATGCCACTAACACACTAGAAGTCCTATGGGTGCTGCTGAGAAGAAAATATAGGAGCTCTGTGTGATGCCACTAACACACTAGAAGTCCTATGGGTGCTGCTGAGAAGAAAATATAGGAGATCTGTTTGCTGCCACTAACACACTAGAAGTCCTATGGGTGCTGCTGAGAAGAAAATATAGGAGCTCTGTGTGCTGCCTGCCACTAACACACTAGAAGTCATATGGGTGCTGCTGAGAAGAAAATATAGGAGCTCTGTGTGATGCCACTAACACACTAGAAGTCCTATGGGTGCTGCTGAGAAGAAAATATAGGAGCTCTGTTTGCTGCCACTAACACACTAGAAGTCCTATGGGTGCTGTTGGGGTGCAATGCTGTGCTAACAGCACTGCGGTTGGTACTACTGCAATACTGTACTAACAGTAAGCATGCACCAGACTAATCCCCAGCAGCAGCTAATAACACACTAACTGTGCAATCAGCAGCAATGAACGATCAATGACTTAGGTAGCAATGGTTTAGCAAAGAAATAGCCAATGGCTTAGCAAAGAAGAGCAAATCTTTCAGTAGCAATCAAGCAAAGACAGAATCAGCAGACTGATCTCTCCTAAAGCCGGAACTCATGTGACCGGGGCCGACGGCGTGGCGACCTTTTAAATGGTGGGGCGTGTACTAAAGCCCCTGAGCTTTAATTGGCTACAGGCGTCCTGCCTGTAGCCAATTATTGCTCTCCGAGTTTCTGGCGCTGTGATTGGCCAAGCATGCGGGGTCACAGAGCATGCTTGGCCAATCATCAGCCAGCAATGCACTGCGCCGGCCGCAAAGCATTGCGGGGCCGCTCGAATCACACGAATGTGTTGCGAACGGCCCAAATAGTTCTGGGCTCGCAGAGCGAGCAAAAGCCCGGTGCTCGATTCGAACGTGGGTTCCAATCGAGCATCGGGCCCATCCCTACTTACGATATACAGGTTATCTGTATTATTGCTTTGTTCAATTTAGATTCCTATAACTTGTACTGCAGTTACCATGTTACTCATGCTTCTGTTATTGTAAAAACAGAGCAGGGTGGTCTGTTTCTTCCTCAAACAGTTGTGGTGGTCTCATTGATATACTGCTCATTTTTGTTATAGTCACACATATTTCATAACAATAATATACCAAATTGTATATAAAAAAAAAAATAGTCCTTATTAATTGCCTAATAAAAATGTATTTACAGTAGAGTGCATTGGAAAATATGATGATATTTAACATAATAAACAAAATAAAATGTCTCAGTTGTCAATATACAGTTTTTGCCTTACCTCTGTGCAAATATGCTTTGCCTTTGATTTATCTATTCCCAGAGTTTGCTGAAAAAACAAAAGCCGAAAAAGATCATTAGTATATTTCTTTACAAAAATGATTATAGTACGGCCAGTACCCTGTCCACAGACTTCAATGGGCTGTATGCACACACCAACTAGTGGTTCAAGCCACATAAACACGCGGCCCATTCACACACTAATGGTTCCAGCGCACCTGTGAATGAAGATTAGAAAACACAAAGTATTCTTTCCTGAGAACAATAATAATCTCATTCAATCTTCAAGTTGTCCCCCTTTCTAAGTGTATGTCACTTATATGATCTTTACTTATCAGTCTCCGCTTTATCCCCTTACTTTCTTGGGACAGGTCCTCTATATATTGGAAGACATTGAACCAAGGGTTTTGATTTACTAATGTAATACAGATGGTTTACTGTGAAAATTTAACTTTTACTTGCTGGCCATACACATGAGGAATTTCAGATGATTCCTGCAGAATTGGCCAACATTCAAGCCATAAGTGGTCCTGCAAGCACCATCCAGCTCAACAAAAGTCAATCTAAACTTGACTGAGCCAGGTAGAAAATGATCAGCCCAACAGTGTCTGCATCCTATGAGATGTTCGGATATTCAGGCAGTTGAAGGTGGTGTGATTGGTGAATATAGAATGCCAGCAGTCAAGATGTCCTCAACCACTATGTGTAACTTGGATGGGGCAATAGACTGATTTTTATATGTCAGGCTGTGGGACTGAATGAGATACATCAAGCCACGTATGGTAAGCCTTAGAAAACTAGATCAAGCTTTGTTCACTTTGAATGCCTAATCATGTGCAAAGGAAATAGACAAACGGGATTTTTGTCTTCATGTGATCGGATGATTGCATTGAAAACAGCTTCACCTTATTCACTAAGCTAAGTCTCCATTTCTTTAGTAAATAAACAATTAGCATTTACTATTCTTACTAGAAATCAACTACCGTATATACTCGAGTATAGGCCGACCCGAATATAAGCAGAGGCACCTAATTTTACTACAAAAAAAATGGAAAAACTTATTGACTCCAGTATAAGCCTAGGGTGAAAAATGCGCAGCTACTGTAAGTGTTTGCAGCCTCACTGTGCCCATTTGCATGCCTCACTGTGCCCATTTGCAGCCATAGGTCCCCCAAACTTCAAAATTGGTAGTTAAGGGTTCCTAGATGCCCCCTATCTGCAGCTAATTTGGGGTCTCTGGACCCAAAGGGTCCTGAAATAACATTGCTGCAGATGGACACAGTTGCCCAAATTTTCTTAGGGCCACTTGGTGCTAGGAATCCCAAATTTGGTATGCAAACTCAGTCGAACCAACACTACAACATATCCAAAGATGGGGTTCCTAGCACCAAGTGGCCCAGAGATAAGGGGCATTTTTTATAAGATGAGCTGAGTTGCTGAAAGCTAAAAATATAGCGCCTCATCCCTTGTATAAAGTCAAAATTTGGTTCAAATGAACAGATTTGGGACTTTTAGGGCGCAAAAACACAGAAATATATAATAGATATGAAAAATTATTTATTGAAAATCACAACATAACTTAATATTGCACTTTTGACATCATATGTCTTATGAAAACATTTAAAAACAATACATCACTGAACAGGGATGAAGTTTTCATTTATTGCTCTTTTTCTCAACATGTTTCACCCAAACTTGGGCTTCCTCAG
Source organism: Lithobates sylvaticus (assembly GCA_028564925.1). Classification (NCBI taxonomy): domain Eukaryota; kingdom Metazoa; phylum Chordata; class Amphibia; order Anura; family Ranidae; genus Lithobates; species Lithobates sylvaticus. The sequence continues at coordinate 206,434,091 of CM053032.1, forward strand.
GAGAGTTAGATAATGTCATATAATATTTGCTGAAATAGAGAAATACAATCAAACATTGAACACACAGAGTTTAACACTGCCTAGGTAAAACAGTATAGAAATGAACATCACGTAACAGGGAAGTGGGTGGAGCTATACTGTTTAACCTAGGCAGTGTTAAACTCTGTGTGTTCAATGTTTGATTGTATTTCTCTATTTCAGACAAATATTATATGACATTATCTAACTCTCCTGAGGAAGCCCAAGTTTGGGTGAAACATGTTGAGAAAAAGAGCAATAAATGAAAACTTCATCCCTGTTCAGTGATGTATTGTTTTTAAATGTTTTCATAAGACATATGATGTCAAAAGTGCAATATTAAGTTATGTTGTGATTTTCAATAAATTATTTTTCATATCTATTATATATTTCTGTGTTTTTGCGCCCTAAAAGTCCCAAATCTGTTCATTTGAACCAAATTCAGAGATAAGGGGCCCCAAAGTCGAGTCCGAAAGTTTTGTTTTCTGCTGCAGAAAAGTGCTTGACTCAAGTATAAGCCGAGGGGGGCACTTTCAGCACAATAAAATGTGCTGAAAAACTCAGCTTATACTCGAGTATATACAGTAATTAATTCTTTAAAATCACCTGTCCACCTTCTCTTATTCTTAGGACCATGGCACACTAGAGATTCGGAACTACTGATAGAGTAATTACTCAATGGGGGTTATTTACGAAAGGCAAATCCACTTTGCACTACAAGTGCAAACTACAAGTGCACTTGAAATCGCACTAAAAGTGCACTTGGAAGTGCAGTCGCTGTAAATCTAAGGGGTAGATCTGATATGAGGGGAAGCTCTGCTGATTTTATCACCCAATCATGTGCAAGCTAAAACGTTTAGTTTCCTTGCATGTCCCCCTCAGATCTACAGTGACTGCACTTCCAAGTGAACTTTCAGTGCAATTTCAAGTGCAGTTTGCACTTGTAGTGCAAAGTGGATATACCTTTCGTAAATAACTCCCATTGTGTTGCTTTCTTGCAGGTCTTATGAGCAAGCTATCTCTGGCGAGTGATATTTTGTAGTATTTTTATCATTTTGGGAGTTACGGCACATACAATTAAAGACGTATTTATAAACCAGTGAATATGGCATTAAACAATAATTCACTGCAGGTGAATATCACTAGGGAATTTGTTTAAATATGCAATAAACGGGGGGCGTGGCTTGGACCTTCATGTGAGAAGACTTGCCTCACATCAGCTCCTACATCCTGACACACAGAATCCTGCTGTGAGCCTAAAAAAAACGCAGAAATAGACCGGAATCTTCACTCCCGGAGTGGAGCTACCCCTGATGTGACGCCCAGTTGCCGAAACCGGACCCCAGGCATGTCTAAAACAAAACCGGAGGCTGTTCCCGCCGACGGGCCAGCCCATCATGCCGGACCTCCGCTGCAGCAGCACCAAGGGAAAGTCTCCTATGCATCAGCAGCAGCCAAACTCGGCCAGTTTGCACACATCCCAGGCAGCCCTAAAAACGGACAACAAAATCACTTTCTATTCAATCTATTACTGAACTGTCTACAGAAGTTAAAAGCATTAAAGAGGGCCTATTGCATATCAGACAGGACATGCAGAAAATCAGGGAGAGGGCCACTGCATTAGAGGGAAGGGTGAGCTCCATTGAGGATGAATTACCCCACCTTACCCAAGAAATGCATATCACAGCGACTAGAACTGATGAAACAGCAGCTAGAGTCGAAGATATGGAAAATAGGCTGAGAAAGTCAAACATCCGCATTGTAGGTATGCCTGAAAAATCAGATGGGATACATCCTACCGAATTGAAAACTGGCTGGCTGATACCTTTGGTAAAAACGACCTTACTCCTTTTTTCTCAGTGGAAAGAGCACACAGGGTGCCATCTAGACCACGGCCACCGGGGGGCCACGACAGACCATTCTTACTGAGACTTCTACACTACAAAGACAGAGATATTATACTACGTTTAGCCAGACAGAAAATGGATATGGAGATACAAGGCTCTAAAATATTAATCTATCCAGATTTATCAGCGGCTGTGCAAAAACAGAAAGCAAAATTTATAAAAGTTAAAAAGAGAATGCATGCAATCCCACTAATTTACTCCATGCTATACCCGGCTAAGCTGCGGGTAGTGGCAGAAGGCTCAGTCCACTTCTTCGAAAGCCCAAACATGGCCACTAACTGGCTGGATCAACATGAGAGACAGCTGAGAGGCGCCGCAAGAGGACACTCTCCAGGATAAAGAGATTATGCCTGCACAGCTACTATCACACATCCTATTGCTCACTATGATAGGAAAGGAGCAAATAAAGAGGCACGTATACCTCATTTCAGCATATTTTGCACCTTTTTTGAAATTGAGGACATAGGGCCCCAGCCCTCACTATTACCCCCGAACAGGCCCCGCGGGGCACCCACGGAAGTTTCCGATGGGAGTGACTATGTTTACAACTGCCTTGCCCAGTTTTCTTTTGGCAGACTGTTTTCTATTTTTTCAAATGTTTTTGTTATTTTTCAGCCCCAGTTACAGGGGTCGTCTCTCCGCAGGTTCCCATATTGCATGACTCTCAAATACAGCTATGCATTTCACAGTGCAATGAAGACACGTACACACAGGTACCATCCCGAAACCTCCAAGCATTCAGGTAATATAAGACCATGGATAGAATGGTTCATCCTCCAAAGACTGTATGTCCTAAGGAATATGTTTTCACCATTACAGCCTTATTATGACGAGTAATAAGAGAGACATAATTCTCTCCTGGAATATTAGGGGACTACATGACCCTGTGAAGAGGACTGCCTTGTTTGCTTTTTTCTCACAGCAGGATCCTACTATTATTTGTATACAGGAATCCCACCTTACCAAAGACACTACTAATCTTATTCATATGTCTAAATATCCTCTGCAGTACCACTCTGTGCATACTAGATACTCCAGAGGTGTTAGTATTTTGTTTTCTAGAACTACAGCATTTATTGAAAAAGATGTACAAATAGACCCTGAGGGAAGATTTATTTTTCTCATGGGGTTGTGGGAGTCTCAGATATGTGTTATAGTTAATAGACATGTGCAATTTGTTTAGTTTTTTTTCGTTTTTATTTTTTTTTCGTTATTTTCGTTCATTCGTTATTGTACGAATGAACGAACGATTCGCTAAAAATTTTAACGAATAACGAATCGAACGAATCCGATTAACGAATCGTTTGAATCGAACGAATCCGAAAAACAACGAAAATCCGAAAAAAACAAATTAGAAACAACGAATCTATGAAAGAAGAAAATCCGAAAAACGAAAACAGGAACAACGAAAATCAAAATGAACGAAAAAATTTGTACATTCGTAACTTTTTTTTTTTTCGATTCGTAACTTTCCATGTCTCTTACAATGGTGCTGATTAACATGCTTCGAATTGATTGAACAAAAAAATTCGTACATTCGTAACTTTTTTTTTTTTGATTCAAAATTTTCTGTGTCTCTTAAAATGTAAAAAATAGCATACACATTACATAAAATTATGAATTATGCTCCGATTACGAATCTATGAATGTTACGAATGTTATGAATGTACGAATAAATACGAATGCGTCCGAATTTCGAATAAACTAATAAACGAAAATTAAACGGAAAAACGAATCAACGAAAAAATAACTCTAACTCTAATGTTCGTTACAAATACGAACACTGACGACGTACGAATTTACAAATCGTTACCAATCAACGGAAACAAAAAAAACGAAAATAAACAATTTTTTTTTGTTGTGCACATGTCTAATAGTTAATATATATGTACCACCGCCCTTTACACTAAGAGTTTTACAGAATATGGCAAGATTCTTAGCTAAACATCCTCAAATTCTGGTATATGTCTTATATAGGGCGATTTTAATAGTGCTATGGACACCTCCTTAGATATACGTAGAAGATTCTGCCTTTAGGGTCCTAGGATATATACACCACTTGCTAGACTTGTTGGGGATTTGGGACTTGTAGATCTTTGGAGATGTAAATCTCCCCTCAATGCCCAATTGTCCTGCCACTCATTAACACACTCCACATTGTCACGCATAGATTTTGCACTGGGTAATGACCTAACGCAGGGCTATGACCCGATTGTGAAATACTTGGCTAGGGGGTTGTCCGACCACTCTCTGGTGCAGCATAGTCTGAACTTGCAAAAACCACTCTTACCAATACATTGGAAGCTGAACCTGTTTTGGCTTCAGTTGTTCACTGACAAGGATGATATGCAACCACATATTAACCTCCTAGGCCGTAATCCTGAGTCTGGCTCGGGTTCAGTTTTTTCTTCTAGGAGCGGTAACCCCCGAGCCAGACTCGGGCTTGCGTTGCAAGATACAGGGGGAAGTTACTTACCTTTTCCCCTGGATCCTGCGATGTCTCCCCGCTGTGTGTGCCCCCGGGCCACTGGTTGGGCACCCCTGCCTTGGACCCATTGACAGACCCCCTCCCACAGACAGCTAGTCTGATTAAAATAGTAGAAAAGTTTAAATACCTGGGAATTATTATCCACCCTAACCTGGCCCAATACATAAAACTGAACATAGACCCAATTTTCAAAAAATTCCAAGATAAAACATCTAGCTGGATTAAACTTCCACTTTCTGTAGTTGGTCGCTGTAACTTGATAAAAATGATCTGGAACCCACAAATACTGTATGCACTCCACAACGCCCCCCTATGGATCCCTATCCACGTGTTCAGAAAATGTGACACCCTGTACCGTGCTTTAATCTGGAGGAAGCAGGTTCCGAGAATTAAATTGGAAACCTTGCAGGAAGCAAAGGACTCGGGCGGACTAGCAGTACCGAACCCATTCTACTACTTTATAGCTGCTCAGTTACAGCATTTAACGGGCTGGCTTCGACCCGAGCCCTCTGATCCTATTAGAAACATTGTCTGTACACAGATGTCTGATGATGGACTTGTGGAGTGCATAGAGGCAGGTGAATTTAGACAGCTAATCCAATACCCCATGCTAATTCTTATAGATAAGGCATGGTATAAAACCAAACAACACATGCAATACGAAGGATACACTAATTGGTCGCGTATATGGAATAACCATAATTACCTAGAGTTAAATAAACTACAAAATTTTACTAATTGGTCAAGAAGAGGAGTAAACTATATTCCACAACTGTATTGTGGAGGTTTTTTTTTTTCAAAAACATTTTATTGAGTTTTAAGGTTTAACAAGTTGTAGCAAGATAAAAGCATGTCAAGGATAAGCAAGACAGTACAAAATGAAAATACATGTGGGACCTAGGCTACGCAGTAACCTGAGTAGCAAGGCAAATGTAAGTAGAGTAACAACAGGTAAACAAGGCACCGAAAACAATGCGTAAGGCCATGAAAGTATTCCTGAGAAGAAAAAGAAGAAGAGAATGGCCTATGCTTAGCAGAAAGCCAAGTTGAGGCTGTCTAGGAGAACAGGGAGGGTTGTTAAGTGGAGAAACTCAAAGTAGACAAAACGGGATAAGTAGGGGGGAGGCACACATATATGACCGTCTAAGGCAGTCCCCACCCCCATGCACCCCTCTCGGGATCTAGCTGTGAATGGGGGGGGGGGCAACACTGCAGAGAATCGTAGCGTAAGGCGAGACGGCTTCGCACATCTGATTAGTGGATCAAAAAAAAAAAAAAAAAGGGGGGAGAGACAGGGGGACCATGAACAGTCAGGGGATAACTGCACACCCTCCAATAAGAGGGTAAGCTGATAATACGGTACGTCGCGCCAGTTAGGGGACATCCTAGGCAACACTAACGAGTAGATGAGTGAGGAGGGGAATGGGCAGCTTGGGCATTGCTCGGAGAGGCGAGTGTTTTATGATGGAGCCAGCATGACCACGTGGAAGAAAATTTAGTTGGGTTGTCGTGAGCTTGACAGATTAGTTGTTCCATTTCCGCTATCTTGTCAACCCGACGAATCCAGTCGTCGACTGTAGGAGGGGCATCCTTTCTCCAAAAGAGAGGGATACACAGGTTGGCGGCATTTATGAGGTGTAGGGAAAGAGATCTTTTATAGGCACAATGGGGTGCGGAAGTGTGGTGTAAAAGGTAGTGTTCAGGAGAAAAGCTCGGTGTGTGGGTGGTAATGTGGGAGATCTGTTGGTGGATAGTGGACCAGAATGGTTGAATGAGGGGGCATTCCCACCAGATGTGGAGCAAGGTGCCACGCGCTGCGTGACACCTCCAGCACGTGGGGGGGATCGACGGATGAAAGTGGTGGATCCTATCAGGGGTTCTGTACCACTTGGAGAACAGTTTGTACCTGTTCTCCTGTGTGGAGACGTTGATCGAGCCCTTATGCATGAGTGAAAAAATGCGTTCCCAGTCAGCAGGGGTGAGATCAATGGAGAGGTCAAATTCCCATTGCTTAACCAATTTGTCGTCTTTAATCTGATAGTGGGAGAATAAGAGCGCATATATAGTAGAAATTAGGTGTCTTAGAGGTTCCGTGCTATTGCATAAGATTTCAAATGGGGAATGTTCTCTATGCCAGATCGAAGAGGGTCTGGAAGCGTTGAAAAAGTGTCGCAGTTGGAAATACTTGTAGAGGGGAATGTGGAAGTCAGGGAGAGCTGTAGTCAATGAGTGATGTGAAAGGAATGCCCCCGCAGAGAAGAAGGTTCGTGCCCTGACGGGCGAAGAGCGGATCCCCGTGGACGAGTCTTGTAAACGCAGGCCCGGGGGGAAGTCTGGGTTATCATTTAAAGGGGTCATGGGGCCAGGAGACGGAGAGAGCGAAAGTATCTTACATGACTTTTTGAAGGACAACAAAGTGGCTCCTATAAGCGGATGTGAAGTGTAAGCTTGGGGCCAAGATTTGTGTTGAATCCATGGTAAGGTGGATAGCGATAGGGTAGCGAAGGAGTCTTCCAACTGTATCCAATCTTTGGTGAGGCGGTGCGTGTGCCAGTCCACTATCCTGGTTAAGTGGCACGCATATTGGTACATTTGGAGGTCAGGAAGACCAAGTCCTCCAAGTAATTTAGGAAGGACCATGCGATCCCAACTTGTGCGAGGGGTCTTGGAAGCCCAAATAAAATGTCTACAGATCCGTTTGTAGGATTGGAAGAAGGAGCCTGGGAGCCGTATGGGAACTGCTTGGAGAAGATAAAGGAATCTGGGTAGGACGTTCATTTTTAATATGGCAATTCTACCTAGCCAGGAAAAGGAGCCTAAGTGGCATTTCTTCAGGTCACTTTGAATGGCAAGGAGAAGAGGGGAGAAGTTGCTGGTGAATAGGTCGCGTAGGTGAGTAGGAATTTTAATACCCAGGTATGAAATAGCATGGGATTCCCACCCAAACGGAAAGTTGCGTCGACATTGGTCGACTGTAGCAGTCGGTAGGGAAATGTTCAACGCCTTGGATTTTTCAAAATTTATTTTGAGATTGGATAGTCGGTTAAACAGAGAAAAGTCCGCTAGTAGATTAGGGATAGAAGTGACGGGGTCGGATAAGAAAAGCAATATGTCGTCCGCGTAAGCGGCTACTTTATATTGTTTGGAAGCTATATCTATGCCTTTAATGGTAGGGTTGTCTCTCAATTTACGGAGCATAGGTTCCATGGTTAGAACGAATATTAAGGGGGATAGGGGGCACCCCTGACGGGTCCCATTGGACACGGAGAAGGCGTCCGACAGGCAGCCGTTGACTCTGACCCTGGCCGTCGGAGAGGAGTATAAAGCCATAATCATGGTTAAAAGACGGGGCGGGAGGCCAAGGGCCCGGAGAGTGGCTTCCATATAATCCCATGCCACCCTGTCAAACGCCTTCTCCGCGTCCAGGGAAAGAAAAAACCCTTGTGTGGCGGTAGTCGTCAACCAATGGTGGATGTTCAGGGCTTTGGTAGTGTTGTCCCTGGCTTCTCTGCCCGGGACAAAGCCCACCTGATCCAGGGAAACAAGTTTAGGAAGAAGGGGGAGGATACGGTTCGCCAGCGCCTTGGCGTACAGTTTTAGATCTACATTGAGGAGCGATATAGGGCGGTAATTGGATACTAATAAAGGGTCTTTGCCCTGTTTGGGCAGAAGCGTGATGTGTGCCTCCAAAATGTCTCTGTGTGCAGAGGGCGATGAAGAGAGGTCATTGAAGGCTTTGGCAAGGTGAGGGAGAAGTACTGTCTGAAAAGATTTGTAGTAGCTAACTGTCAGGCCGTCAGGGCCTGGACTTTTGCCAGCTTTTAATTGTTTAAGTGCTGTAAGTAGTTCTGTCACTGAGAGGGGCGAATCTAAGGCTTGGGAGTCTTCTAACGATAGGGGAGTAGGGCCATATTGTTTTAGAAAGTCCGCTAATACTGTCTTACGTTCTGTATCCGGAGAGGTCTGTCGTGCGGGTGGAAGATTGTATAACTTGGAAAAATATTGAACAAATTGGGCAGAGATATCCTCATTGGTTACCACGGACTCGCCGTTAGGGCGCTTGATAGTGTGGATCGTGTGAGCAGCCTTTTTGGATTGAAGTGCCCTGGCTAGGAATTTTCCGGCTTTATTACCGAATTCATAATAAAGCTTTTGCGACAGTGCAAACTTGCGCCGCAGTGTGCTATTAAGCACATCCAAGAGTTCCTCTCTGGCCTTAGACAAATCAGCGAGGGTAGAGGACGCGAGGGATGCCTTATGAGCCTGTTCGAGCGTGCGTATACGCGTGGTCAAATCTGCAATACATTTTTTCCGGAGTTTATTTCGTTGCGCTGCTAAAGAGAGTAATTCGCCGCGAACGACGCATTTGTGAGCGGCCCAAGACACCGTGGACGAAACGTCTTCCGTGGTGTTTTCCTTGAAGAAATTAGAAAGGCATGTAGAGACGCGGGTGACATTTTCAGTGTCTGTCAATAGGGAGTTATCAAGTCTCCAAATGTGTGGTTTATGTATGGACGTGTGCAAGAGCATGGTCATGGAGATGGGGTTATGGTCCGAGAGTAAGGCTGGATCAATGGTGGCTGTGGAAAGAGACGTCAAGTCATTTTGGGATATAAAGAAATGGTCCAATCTGGAATATCTATTGTGAGGGGGGGAGAAGAAAGTAAAATCTCTATCATGAGGGTGCAGTGTGCGCCAGGTATCGTGGAGAAGAAGAGTGCTAAGTTGTAATTTGATAGCACGCAAAGCCCTATACGGGAGGGAGGAAGCACCAGTGGAGGTGTCAGCAGCTGGGTTCAGTGAGACGTTAAAATCGCCGCCAACTATTAAGGTGCCTGTTTGAAAATTTGTGAGTAGTTGGAGGGTTGTCTGGAAAAAAGAGACTTGGCGTGTGTTGGGGGCATAAATGTTTGCGATTGTAAAAGGTCTGTGATGTATGGTGCCTTTGAGAAACAAATACCTCCCACAGGGATCCGTCAGGGTGTCAGTTACTTGAAAAGGACAACGTGATGAAATGAGTATAGAAACACCCTTGGACTTTGCTTCAGTGTTAGTGGAGTGAAAAGCTTGTGGGAAGTACTTATTGTGGAGTTTAGGAACGGTGTCAGTGCGGAAGTGCGTTTCCTGAATCAATGCTATATGGGTTCTGGATTGGTGTAAAGAATATAGAAGTTTCGATCTCTTTTCAGGGATGTTTAGACCTCTAATGTTGATGGAGCAAAGTTTAAGAGTCTGTGTAAGCGGTAGAGATGGAGAAATGTCCATTGGGGGATGCGGGACGTTGAGGTCCGTCATGGTCCAAGATGAAAAAGAAACAAAACACACAAACAAATAAAAAAAAAAAAAAAAAAAAGGGGAGGTAGGGGGAAAGAGGCTAGTGTACAAAACTAGCAGATAAGTGGGTGTATATGGTGTATAGATGTCACTAGGATCAAAACCGATGAGGCGTGGAGAGGTGTATCCACTTACCTCGGAACAGGATAAAATCGGTAAGATACAGAGCGTGGCCCGTGCACGAGACCTTCTAAGGGGTCGTACACAAGACACGCGCCTGTATGGGGGTTGTCCTAGACACCGGCAATGGAGAGGGTGAGTGACCGAAACGTGGGTGGTTGTCCGCCGCCACAGGGGGGTGGAGAGCAAAATAAGGGTAATGAGGAGGGGAGGCCTATGGCGTGCAAACATTCAGACCGCGGGGACAGTGGTAAGTAGTCTAGGGGGGGGACGGAGTAGTAGCTGAATAGGGAAGGAAAAATTAGGTGGCAATAAGGCGTCAGAGAGGCCAGCAATTGGTCATGGCAAGCAGGGGAGGGGGGAATAACTTGTACCACATCCCCATTCCCTAAGTGGGAAGAGGCTGCCGAGATTCTGTGAACAGACGGGCAGGGAGAGGGGGCCGTCTCCAGAAGCTAGTAGGCTGGGTAAGGAGTATCTGACAGTAGAACAGTTGGGTAACAATCTGCAATACTATTACACTGGAGACATTTGTAATCAGAAAGAACAATGGATGTGGCATATATTATGCTGTAGCTAAGTCAGTCGGGGGATGGGTTAGAGTTCCCAGCATTGGCAAATACATTCCAGAAGCTAGTAGGCCGGGTAAGGAGTACCTAACAGTATAACAGTTGGACAACCATCAGCAAAACTATTGCACTGGAGACATTTGCAATCAAAAAGTACAATGTATACGGTATATATTATGCTGCAGTTAAGTCAGCCGGGAGATGGGTTAGAGTTCCCAGCATTGGTAAATACAGTCCAGAAGCCAATAGGCTGGGTGAGGAGTACCTAAAAGTAGAACAGTTGGGCAGCAATCAGGACTACTATTACACTGGAGATATTTGCAATCAAAAAATACAATGGATATGGCATGTATTATATTGCAGCTAAGTCAGCCAGGAGGTGGGTTAGAGTTCCCAACATTGGCAAATACAAAAAGAGAAGAAAAAACATATATATACTTGAGTTTTGAGTCCCTCAGGGCGCAGCGTAATATGCCGCTAACTCCCTGTTGTAGCAGTACCTGAGCGGGGAATTGATCATAGACTTGGATCCGGGCAATCAGCCCACTGAGGCTTAGACAACGGAGCAGGGGGATGAATGAGACACATGTGCTGAAGAAGGCGGAGCTTCAAATCCGGTCCATCCGCTGTGAAGGCTGGAGAGTCTAACGAGGAAGGAGGCGGTCAGGAGTCAGACGGTTGGAGGAGCGGCGCACAGCTGGTGACGTCACAGGTAAGAGGGGTGTCCGGGGCTCATGGGAATTGTAGTTTTTGTGGACAAGTCTTGTTGCTGGGCAGAGGTCCGGAGAGGAGGATAGCTGCAGATGTGGGCGGTGAGAGCCAGAAGGTATAGCCAATACTATGCCATGCGGAGAGGTAGAGGGAGGTGCGTTCATAGGGCAGGGAAATGTCCGGTGTAGTCTAGAGCACAAGAAGGGTATCCAGGATTACAGTAAAAGTTCAGGGGGTTGGTATGGGATGCGCCCACGAAAGCGGGAGACAGAGCCCGGCAAAAACAAAAACAAACAAAAAAAAAAGTAACATCAACAGCACACAATCCGGGAGCTGGTATAGTAAAAAATGCCCAACGGGGAGAACAATAAACAGTAAACTGCACTGAGTAATTTTCACATTTTAGTGATCCCTGCGAGCCCGCCGGGATCCGGGTGAGGTGGTAGGGATACGGCCGTGATGATTCAGACGAGTGTCGTGGCCCATTCTGTGAGATGAAGGAGACCGTCTCCTGTGGTGCCCAGAGCCCTGGGCTTCCATGGGCTCATCAGGGGGGGTCAGCATTCCTGGAAGTAGTACCCCGGAAAGCGGCATACCAGTCGGGCACCGGAGTCAGGGGGATACCAAGGACGTGACAGAAATGATGCAGATCTTCGGGGACTCTGAGGAAAGCGGTGCGGCCCTGAACAGATGCGGAAAGGCAGAAGGGGAACCTCCATTTATAGGGGATATTGTGCGAGCGGAGGGTATCCAGCAAGGGTCTCGGGTCACGTCTGTGTTGCAATGTGATGCCCGAGAGATCCTGAAAGAGTTGGACCGGGGTTCCTTCATGCATTATCTGTCGTTGGCCCCTCGCTTGCTTGAGGATCTCCTCTTTGATTTTATAATCCACAAGGCAGCATATGATGTCCCGAGGGGGATCACCATCCCTGCCTTTTGGTCGGAGCGCGCGGTGGATCCTTTCTATGGCAATCGATGTGTGGGGAGGGTTGTGGAGGAGGTCATTGAAACGAGCCGTCACTGCCTGTGGGATCTGGTCACCTTCGATGGATTCTGGCATGCCACGGACCCGAAGGTTGTGGCGGCGGCCCCTGTTATCCAAATCTTCTAAATGGCGCTGCATATCCCGCAACTGAAGGGTGTGAGAATCAATGCGGGCCGTGGCAGAGTGTAGGGTCCTGTCATGTCTGTCTCCACAGTGTGCACCCTGTCATTTAAGGCGCGCAGATCAAGTCTAAGTTCTGCTATGGCAGCGGCCAGGGCGCCCTTTATGTCTTCTGCCACCGAGCGGAGATCTTTTATGTTAAGTTGGGGTTGGGGAAGAAGTTCGATACCGTCAGTGGTAACCTGAGAGCGGGTGCGCTGAGGGGATAGTGGCTGTAGTTCTGGTGGTGGTGTTTGTCTCACCTGAGGGGATGAGCGCCCGGAGCGGGAAGAGGCCATATTTCCTCGGCCGGACCTGAACATGTCAGGGATTTGGTACGATTGTGAACCGTTCAATTCCCTCGGGGAACGGGAACGAGAGGCTGAAGTGTTCCGGGAAGCGGTCCCCATTGAGGCAAAGCGATTCTTGATGTGGAAGCCTCCGTAAGCTAAGAAAATCCCCCTGTGGCGGCCGGAGCTCCGGTATTAAGCATCCGACTCCATGTCAGGTCAGGCCACGCCCCCCGTGGAGGTTTACTCTGGGACTTTCAATCAAAATTTAATATACCAAACTCCTCATTCTTTCAATACCTTCAACTTAGGCATGCGATAGCAGCACAAGCTACACAGTCACACTGGGAGCTGACTAGGCCTACGGTGCTTACGCAATTAATTATGTCATCATCCCGGAAGGGACAAATCTCCTCTATATACAGCTCGCTCCTTGGGCATGTTTCTAAAGTAATGTCTCTGAACTGCAGAGGTGGCTGGGAGGCGGATATAGGACAAATTACAGGCAAAAATGGAATACCATACTAGACAATGTACTTAAGGTGTCACTCAACTATTCATTAACCATCGTACGTACCGCACGTCTGAGAAGCTATATAAATGGCACAGAAGAGATGACCCTCTTTGCCCCCGATGCCTTGTTGATAATGGAACGTTGATCCATATGCTGTGGAAGTGCCCCAAGCTGCAAAGTTACTGGGCAGCTGTGGTAAACACTATCAACAGCATATGGAATATTAAACTTAGTACTGAACCTAAACTATGTCTACTAGATGAAGAAGAATATACCCCTTTCATACAAACAGACATTCTTAGAGTATTATTCTTAGCTATAAAAGCTTATTGCTAGGAAATGGATATCCACAACGCCACCCACACATAAGGAATGGATAATGTCTGTGAATGACTCTTATTAGAGAGCAGCTCACATACAAGCACCGAGGAAGCCCTCATAAATTTGAAAACATATGGGATCCATGGCTAGACACCCCGGGATTGGCACCACTTCGCCTAGTCCACAATACAATTCTGGGGGGTAGAACTGCCTCAAACAATATGCCAGCTTAATACCTGTAATGAACATGTAGACGCAAAAATATAACCAGATTAAAGGAGAGGAAGGAAGGACACAATACTTCAATTACACGATTATTTTTTTCTTTTTATTGAGAGACAGCACATATAAAAGCACTTTGACCTGCGGAGGTATTGACATTGACATTGTATATAGTTGCACAATGTTAAAAAGTTTTGAATTGATATACACCTCTCCCAACTGGTTAGGAGAGAATGACTCCCCTCACTGCTCCTCAGATATGGGTTGGCTGGAGATGGTGAGAGGGGGTAAATACTTGATAGCAGACGCATATAATAAAATACAGAGACCAAGCAGAAAGACTGCACAAAATACGACCATGGCACAGGATAAATCCTTTATTGATTATACTATTACCATAGTGCGGTTGGTGATGATTATATCAGACCAGTTGAAAAGGTCAAACAATTTGAACTTGGATTTACATGTAATACAAATAACTAAATGTGAACTGTAATGGAGTACAATATGTGAAAAAGAAGATATATATTTCTTGGTCTGCTTTTATTCTTATTTTCATGTATCATTTTTGTATTTTATATCTATGTATGTATGTTTGTCTTTTGTTTGTTTTCAATAAAAATTATCTGATTTAAAAAAAAAATATGCAATAAACTATTCACCACCAGTGAATGTTTAGTGAATGCCACCTTCACTACCTAAATGTGCTGAGCTGGAATAATTTTATAAATCTGTGATGCATACTTTTGGGGGTTTTGTCCTGCACTGAAGAACTGACGTCTCTGTTTTTTTTTTTTTTCAACTATGTCTATTCCAATTTATAACAAAATAGTAATTGCAGCACTGATTCAATAATACAGTATATAAAAAGATTCAGTGTGAAAATGCATGCACAATAAATATTATGATAGAATAAAGTATTTTTTTTTACTAAAGGCAAATCCTCTGTGCACTGCAAGTGCACTTCTAAGTGCAGTCGCTGTAGATCCAAAGGGGGACATGCAAGGAAAAAAAAAACAGCATTTTTGCTTGCACATGATTGGGTGATAAAAGTTAGAGATTCCCCTCATTTCCGATCATTTCAGATCTTCCCCTCAGATCCACAGCGATTGCACTTCCAAATGCACTTCAAGTGCAATTGTAGTACACAGTGGATTTGCCTTCAGTAAATAAACCCAACCGTCCTCCAAACTATATATGAATATATCTTTAACCAAAATTAATTTTAAACTAAATTAGGTTAACCTCCCTGGCGGTATGATTATTTCTGATTTTAGGTGCTGAAAGCGATACAATTATTTTGAATGGAAATTTGGCGTTTTATATTGTAGGCCTGTAATTCTTATGAATAACTCACTTAAATTTGTCCAAACCAGAGTCTAGTAGACATCCCAGGTATGATAAAGTTTTAAACACAAAATCATAAATTATAATATAATAAATAACTATAAATAATTATAACAAATAATAATAACAATTATTCAATAATGTAATCAAATCAAAAACACTTAAATTTGCTCAGTTGCAGAATTGTCGCTGTCATTAGATTTAGTGTTTGATGACGGATTTCCCCACAAATCGCTATCGCTCAATTCTGCAAGTGATTCTAATTTATAATTGCTGTTTTCTAGCTGGTCTAAAACCACTTTTGACATAAAGGGACACTTTTTGGTTGCTATGGACAATCTCCAAATTCCAGGCAGAAAAAACTGTATTTATAATATAAAAGTGCATGCAGGGCGCTGGACAGACCACTAGGGACAAAGGGGATGTGTATTTTTTTTTATACAGTACTGTAATCTGTAAGATTACAGTGTACTGTATATGTATTGTTTTTTTACTTTTTTGAATTTGGTGCAGATCTCCACTCCCGTGCATCGCAACGTCGCAGGGAACGGAGCTCAGCAGCACTCGGCGCGGTGTAAATCAAGCGAGGAGACATGGCTCGCACATACAGCGGGGAGACATCGCAGGATCCAGGGGACAAGGTAAGTAACTTTCCCTGTATCCTGTAATGCAATCCCGAGTCTGGCTCGGGTTACCGCTAATGGTACTGAAATTTTACTCCGAGCCAGACTCGGAAATACCACCAGGGAGGTTAAATAAAGCAATACAATGGTGCAACGACTAAAAAAATCCCATCGCCAATAATATTTTTCCAAATAAAGAAAAATCTTTGAGGTGACTACTACCACTAATACGGGACAACACACTTACCAGAAGTGCATGCCTATCTCGCTACAAGATCAGTGTTTGCCTAGCCTTGTAGCGAGATAGGCACACACTTCTGGTAAGTGCATTTTCCCATATTAGTGGTGGTGGTCACCTTGGATCAAAGATTTTTCTACACTTGGAAGAATAATATTGGTGATTTTGTTAGTTGTTAAACTGTTGGATTTCTTTATGTGAACGTATTTAATTTAAAATTAATTTTGGTTAAAATATTTTCATGTATAATTTGGAGGACTTTAGTCGATCACAATATTTATTGAATGATTTATTGTGCATGAATTTTCACACTGAATATTTTATATTATTGAACCAGTGCTGTAATTATTATTTTGTTTTATTACCGTATTTATCGGCGTATAACACGCACTTTTTCCCCCTTAAAATCGGGGGAAAGTCGTGGGTGCGTGTTATACGCCGATACCCAAAAAAAAAATGACAAAAATCGGTTGCGGCGCCGAAAAATGGCGACCGCGGCCGAAAAAGGCCGAACCGCGGCCGAAAAAGGCCGGAAAAAACCGAAGCGCGGCCGAAAAAAGCCGAAGCGCGGCCGAAAAAGACCGAAGCCGGCTGTTCAGCTCCGCTCGTAGTCCCGCCTCCCTGCGCTCGCTTCCGAAACAGCAGGGAGGCGTGACTCCGAGCGGAGCTGAACAGTCGGCTCGGTCTTTTTCGGCCGCACTTCGGCCTTTTTCGGCCGCGGTTCGGTCTTTTTCGGCCGCGCATGCGCGGTAATTCTCGCGGCGGGAAATTTAAATGATGGCGAACTGCAAATGACACTAGGAAGCTGCAAATGACGCCGGGCAAGCTACAAATGACGCCGGGCAAGCTACAAATGACGCTGGGCAGGTTGCAAATGACGCTGGGCAGGTTGCAAATAACGCTGGGCAGGTTGCAAATAACGCTGGGCAGGTTGCAAATAACGCTGGGCAGGTTGCAAATGACGCTGGGAAAGGCTGCAAATGACGCTGGGAAAGGCTGCAAATGACGCTGGGAAAGGCTGCAAATGACGCTGGGAAAGGCTGCAAATGACGCTGGGAAAGGCTGCAAATGACGCTGGGAAAGGCTGCAAATGACGCTGGGAAAGGCTGCAAATGACGCTGGGAAAGGCTGCAAATGACGCTGGGAAAGGCTGCAAATGACGCTGGGTAAGGCTGCAAATGACGCTGGGTAAGGCTGCAAATGACGCTGGGCAAGCTGCAAATGACGCTGGGCAAGCTGCAAATGACGCTTAAATGTAAGTTTTTTTTTTTTTTTTTTTCCCTAAACTTCTCTCCTAAAACTTTTTTTCTTTAAAATTCCCTCCTAAACTTGGGGTGCGTGTTATACGCCGGTGCGTGTTATACGCCGATAAATACGGTACTTAGGGGTTGGTATTTGTTTATAGCTGCTGGTTATTGGTAGAATAATAAGTTATTTGGTTCACAGTTTTGCAATATCATTTTCTTACAATTTATTATATCCATCAGCGCTGAAGGGTTTATACACCTATTCCAATGTCTCTGAAGAATAAGTAGCTCTTATTTTATAGACCAATGGGCTTATCTGATACAGATATGGTAATATTCAAATTAGTCATATAGCTAATTTTAGATGATCACAACTGGATCAGATAAATTGCCTTGTAATGCGCTTTACATTGTCATCTTTTTTGTAATAAATAAGCTTATACAAAGATCTGCTGCAAGCCCTCATCTGACTCTACCTTGGCCTGATTTACTGAGACTGATTTACTAAAGGAATTGAGAATGTTCACACTATAAATTGAATAAAGGTTCACTTCAACAATTCAATTATAAAAAACAACTCCCTGTTCACTTATTTCATCTGCCCATGATTGGGTAATTTATTGGGGAACATTCTCAAATCATCCTCAGTATCTCTCTGACCGGCTGATATGAACAAACAGAAATTAAGCGAGTGAACAAGCAAACTTACCAAAATCTTCATACCAACTTTAAGGGCTTTGCTTCCATTTCCTCCAGCTGGCACCAAAAGTCCTTCCTATAGACAAAATACAACAGGATTATGAATGCATGTCTAATATTTCATTTAATACAGATAATGTGTAGCTTTATAGGTTACAGATAATTTATATAGAACAAACAAGTTAAAATTTCAGAAAAAATAACTTACATTTAACAAATTAGATAAATATTTTATTTTTTTGCATTGTAGATGTGTGTGTGATCAGTGCTCATTTATGTTTCTAGTGTTGGCATTTTTTTCTTTTGAAATATTTAGTACATTACTGTATCAGATTAGAAAGTGATCACAATATCTACAATATTCACAGTAACAGATCCCCAAAAAACATGGATATATTTATGGCATTAGGAGCTTTAATGTTTTATGATCACAGGCACACACACTTTTTATATGTCTTTATTTTTGTCATGTAGATATTTACTATGAAAGATTGTGAACTTTGATATATATGTATTTGAGAATGGAATAATTAGTGAATATATATATATATATATATATATATATATATATATATATATATATATATATATATATATATATATTTACACACACACATATACATACACACAATCCAATTCTATAATCCTGATAAATGCACACAGTTTATGAGTTATACCCTCTGTTTCCATAAATAGAAGATACAGTACAATACTTGTCCTGCAGAATCTCGGGTGATTTATTTAAATATTTGCAAAATCCACAAACTTCATATGTGATAAATCCATGCAATCTGTATAACATTTTTGAAACACTCACAGTCCTTCCTCAGGTAAAGTATAAAGCTGAAACAAATCATCTCCATCTTAAGCCCCAATTCACACTGAATGTGGCTTTGCAATCGCTCTACTTCAGTGTGATTTCAAATTTGCCGGTCAGTGCGATTTCATGTGCAGCCTGCCAACATCTGTGTAAATTCATGCACAGATGTCAATGCAAGTCGCACATGAAGTCTCCATAAATAGTGCAGGAACCTTTTTCAAATCGGTCACAAGAGTCACAATTTGAACGGTTCCATAGGCGCAAATAGGGTGCGACTAAATGATATTTGCAACCGGAAACATGTAACACCTGTGCACACATCCTTCTTCTACTTTGTATCAAAGAACCGCTCTCATAGAGAACGAAAAAAACACATAGAAAAGAATGTCCATATGGGACATTATAGTTGGAGTGAATCTGGTTCTCCCTAAATTACAGTCTTTAACCTTTTTAGGTCTTAAACAATATGGATATTTTCCATGTTTGTCCTGTGCACATTGTTCTAACATGATTGAGGGTTCATCTTTTACATAAACACACACAGGCAAAAAATGGACATCAAAGGAACACATGTCAGAGCTCTTTTGTAGTTTATACATTAAAATGCCCCTGTGGTTTGTACTATATTGGGGAGAAGACACAGGGGATGACATATAGATTGTCACAACATAAATCAGCCAGAGCTCCCTGTTCCCAAATTTTTTTCTATGCACAGCCAGACATTCCATCTCCCAGCTTAGATTTATAATCATTGATCACGTTCCTAGATCACGGAGGGGTGACAACAGGGAACTGCAGTTGAAATGCAGAAAGGTTAACTGCTTCCCGACCGCCTCACGCAGATATACTGCGGCAGAATGGCACGGGCAGGCAAAATCATGTACCTGTATGTGGCCGTTTAATTGCCTGCCCATGGGTGGCGAGCGCACCGCTGGCGGCGCGCTCGCGACCCGCTCGCGACCCAGTCGGGAGCTCCGTGACCATGGCCGCGGGACCAGCGGACCTAATCGCCGCTGGTGTCCCGCGATTAGGTCACAGAGCTGAAGAACGGGGAGAGGTCTGTGTAAACAAACCTCTCCCCGCGCTTTCTACTCTGCCTGTCATTGATCGACTGTTCCCGGTCATCGGGAAAGCCGATCAATGACGTCAGACGTCAGCCCCCCCTCTAATGTAAAAAAACACACACGTCACAGCCCATAACCCCTCCCCTCCCCCTAGTGGTTAACTATTTCACTACCACTGTCATTTATACAGGAATCAATGCATTTAAATAGCATTGATTGCTGTATAAATGACAATGGTCCCAAAAATGTGTTAAAAATGTCCGATGTGTCCGCCATAATGTCGCAGTCACAATAAAAAACTGAACGCCACCATTACTAGTAAAAAAGATAAAAATAATAAAAATGCTACAAAACTATCCCCTATTTTGTAAACGCTATAACTTTTGCGCAAACCAATCAATAATCGCTAATCGCTAATTTTTCACCAAAAATATGTAGAAGAATACTTATCGGCCTAAACTAGGGAAAAAAATGTTTTTTTTATATATTTTTTGGGGATATTTATTATAGCAAAAAAATAAAATATTGCATTGTTTTCAAAATTGTCGCTCTATTTTTGTTTTTTTATTTATTTTTTTTATTCTTTATTTATTCAAATTTTCCACATACAAAACATAGAATAAAGCGAGTCAACGATTTAATCTTTGCAAAATCAACAACATATACCTCGCTCTCCTTCTATTAAAACTTCTATCCTTATTCCCCACCCCCCCTCCCTCCCTGGGGACCTGGTTCCAATCCTTCTGTTCTTTAATTTCTCTACTTCCATCTTTTGCCCCATTTCTTATTGAATCATTATTTCAACGTATTTCCACGTCTTTTTAAACGCTATCCAACTATCCCACTTGTCCTTGTGCTCTGTCCCTTTTACTTCTGTACACTCCAAGTCCAATCTCTCCAGTTTGAAACTATTATTTACCCCAACTATCCAGTCCTGCATTTTAGGGCCCTCCGTCTTTTGCCAATCTCTAGGTATAAGACTTTTAGCGACGTTTATCATGATGGAGACAACCGATTCTCTATATTGCTTACTCGAACTCTCGACTCCATGGAACAAACATACCCAGGGTCTTCCGGTATTTCTTTATTTGTGATATCTTTTATTAATTTAAGAATCTTTTTCCAGAATTGTTTAATAACAGGACAGTCCCACCATATGTGGGCCATTGTGCCGACTTCTTTACAACCCCTCCAACAGTTCGGGGATTCCCCTGGTTGGAATTTACTCAACTTTTCCAGGGTGGCGTACCACCTTGCTAAGCATTTGAAATTAATCTCGGCCGTCTTAGAATCTTTAACTGAATTATGTGTTAATTGAAAATTTTTATCTATAATGTGTTTATTTCTTTGTGTCCCTAGTTCTAATTCCCATTTCTTAATGTATGGCGGGACCTCGTCCCCTGCATTACCTAAGACTTTATATATTCGAGCTATATTGTTTCGAGATTTCCCCCTCTCACAGAGAGACTCGAAGGGTCTAAGCTCCTTCATTTCCCTAACAGGGAAGGGGAGCTTCTCAACAAAATGCTTAAGTTGGAGGTACCGCCATTCATTTAACTCCATTAATTCGGTGTCCTTTTTTAAAGTGCTTAAGTGTAAGTGCTTAAATTACCTCTTGTCATGATGTCTTTTAACTGTGCTGTGTCTTTTTTTATCCATTTACCTGCAATTGAGTTTTTCCCCGGTGGGAAGTATTCATTATTTTTTAAATATATCAAAAGGTGAGTTGTATGTCCAGTTTTGTTGTCTATGCACCTTATCCTAAATTTTGAATACATTGTGCGTTAAAGTGTGTGTGTTTACCAGCCTCCTATTTAGTGGAGGATTCCAAATTTCTTTACTTAACTGTGAATTACTCGTTGTGGTTTCTAATTTAACCCATCTTTTTTCGTTACCTACTATTGACCATTCCACCACCCGTGAGAGTATGACTGCGTTATAATATTTATTAATGTTTGGGGCAGCAAGTCCCCCCTGTTTCTTCCCCCTTTCTAAGACGGCGGATGCTATTCTTGGTTTTTTGTTTTGCCAAATGCATTTCATTAACCACTTCCCGACCGCCCCATGTAGATATACGTCAGCAGAATGGCACGTACAGGCAGAATCACGTACCTGTACGTGCCATTCTTCAGGCGGTTGGGGGGTCCGATCGGACCCCCCTCCGCCGGCGGGGACAGTCGGGATCGTGTCAGGAGCGATCCGGGACGAGGGGACGGCCAGTGGTTTCTGGCCACCCCCTCGCGATCGCTCCTGGCCAATGAAAAGCTTCCCCTTCCTGTCTATTGTATAGACAGGAAGGCGGAAGTGATGTCACGCTCGGTGCGCCGGTCTATGTGACCGGAGACGCCGAGCTGTGAACATGTAAAGGTTAGTGCACAACAGTACACTGACACCAGTACACATAGGCACATATTCCACCCCCCTGATCACCCCCTCCCCCCCCCCCCCCCCCCCCCCCAGTCACAGTGTCACTAATTGCAGTGATCATTTATTTACTGATCACTGCATTTAGTGTCAGTGTGACTGTAATAACTGTCAGGGCAGTTAGTTTTAGGTCCAAGGTAGCCCCCTACCCCCCCCCCCCTAATAAAGGTTTAACCCCCTGATTGCCCCTAGTTAACCCCTTCACCCCCTTTTGCCAGTGTCACTAAGCGATCGGTTTTCTGATCGCTGCATTAGTGTCGCTAGGTAACCATTTTTTTTTTTTTTAACCGCCATGTTTATATAGGTTCATAAATAGGTTTATAGGTCAGGTACCCCCATATTACAACCTAAATAAAGGTTTTAACCCCCTGATTGCCCCTAGAGTTAACCCTTTCACCAGTGATCACTGTGTAAATGTCACTGGTGACGCTGGTCAGCCAGTTAGTTATTTAGGTTCCCCGTCAGGTTTTTATATAGCGTCAGGTACCCCCATATATTACCTAATAAAGGTTTTAACCCCCTGATTGCCCCTAGTTAACCCTTTCACCCCCTTTTGCCAGTGTCACTAAGCGATCGTTTTTCTGATCGCTGCATTAGTGTCGCTAGGTAACCAGTTTTTTTTTGTATTACTGTTACGGGTGACGCTGGTTAGTTAGCTTGTTTTTTTATACTGTCAGGGCACCCGCCATTTATTACCCAATAACGGTTTAACCCCCTGATCGCCCGGCGGGTGATATCAATTAGGTTTTAGGGTCTAATAAGGTCTGCGTCGCCCCAGGTTAGTGCCAGTACCGCAAACACCCACGCGCAAAGCATACACCTCCCTTAGTGGCACAGTATCTGAACAGATCAATATCTGATCTGATCAGATCTATACTAGCGTCCCAGCAGTTTAGGGTTCCAAAAAAAAACGCATTGTTAGCGGGATCAGCCCAGATACCTGCTAGCACCTGCGTTTTCCCCCTCCGCCCAGCCCAGCCCACCCAAGTGCAGTATCGATCGATCACTGTCACTTACAAAACACTAAGCACACATAACTGCAGCGTTCGCAGAGTCAGGCCTGATCCCTGCGATCGCTAACATTTTTTTTGTGGTAGCGTTTTGATTCAGTCGCTTCAGTCAGGAGCTTTTTTACCTGTGAATCTCAAAAAAAAAAAAAAAAAAAAAATAGTTGTCGTTTTATTGTTCTCTCTCTCTCTATTGTTGCTCTTTTTTTACTCCATTCTATTCTGCAATGTTTTATTATGTTTTATCATGCTTGCTTTTCAGGTATGTAATTTTGTTTACTGTGTTTTAGTGTTAAGCATTTTTTTGTTTTCAGGTGCGCCATTCAGTTGCAACGCGGATTTATTTATCTTGACAGCAACAGCGTTTGCTCCCACGATACATAAAGCCGCGACTCCAACGCTGTAGGAGGTGATTTCACCACCACAGTTAAAAAAAAAGAGCATATATGCCGACGCATGGGGGCCGCCGGGGGCGGGGGGGAGCGATTGGCTCCTAATGCCACGTACATACGGTCGAAATTCCGACCGTGTGTACACGGCATAACTTTTGCGGGAGGATGCCCCCATGCATCGGCATATATAAATGGTGCATGTATGCCCATCATTAGAAGTGGGTGGATGAAGGGAGGTATTCTAATGGTGGGCACACCCACCAATCAATCTCTTTTTTTTCGTTCAGCCAAGAGGCTGCATGAAAAAAAAAAGATTACAATAT
Source organism: Lithobates sylvaticus (assembly GCA_028564925.1). Taxonomy (NCBI): domain Eukaryota; kingdom Metazoa; phylum Chordata; class Amphibia; order Anura; family Ranidae; genus Lithobates; species Lithobates sylvaticus. The sequence goes on from CM053032.1 coordinate 206,457,913, forward strand.
ATGTCCAGTATGTTGCTGGACTTTGAATGGTTATACCAGAATGATGCCTGCAGGTTTAGGTATCATCTTGGTATCATTCTTTTCAGCCAGTGATCGGCTTTCATGTAAAAGCAATTCTAGCGGGTAATTAGCCTCTAGACTGCTTTTACAAGCAGTGGGAGGGAATGTCCCCCCTCCCGGATATAAACCGCGCCATTGGGAAATTGGGAAAGCATTTTATCACACCAATCTTGGTGTGGTCAGATGCTTTGAGGGCAGAGGAAAGATCTAGGGTCTAATAGACCCCAATTTTTTCAAAAAAAGAGTACCTGTCACTGCCTATTGCTATCATAGGGGATATTTACATTCCCTGAGATAACAATAAAAATCATAACAAAGAAAAAAAATGAAAGGAACAGTTTAAAAATAAAATAAAAAAGCTAAATAAATAAAAAAAAAAAAAAAAAAAAAAAAAAAAGCACCCCTGCCCCCCCTTCTCTTGCGCAAAGGCGTACACAAGCGTTGGTCTGGCGTCATATGTAAACAGCAATTGCACCATGCATGTGAGGTATCACCGCGAATGTCAGATCGAGGGCAGTAATTTTAGCAGTAGACCTCCTCCGTGAATCTAATGTGGTATCATGTAAAGGCTTTTAAAGGCTTTTAAAAATGTATGTAGTTTGTCGCCACTGCGTGTTTGTGCGCAATTTTAAAGCATGTCGTGTTTGGTATCCATGTACTCGGCCTAAGATCATATTTTTTATTTCATCAAAAATTTGAGCAATATAGTGTGTTTTAGTGCATTAAAATAAAAAAAAGTGTATTTTTTCCACAAAAAATGCGTTTGAAAAATCGCTGCGCAAATACTGTGTGGAAAAAAAAAAAATGCAACACCCACCATTTTAATCTGTAGGGCCTTTGCGTTAACATTATATATAGTGTTTGGGGGTTCAACGTAATTTTCTTGCAAAAAAAAAATATGTTTTCATGTAAACAAAAAGTGTCAGAAAGGGCTTTGTCTTCAAGTGGTTAGAAGAGTGGGTGACGTGTGACATAGGCTTCTAAATGTTGTGCATAAAATGCCAGGACAGTTCAAACCCCCCCCCAAATGACCCCATTTTGGAAAGTAGACACCCCAAGCTATTTGATGAGAGCAATGTTGAGCCTATTAAATATTTTTTTTTTTTTTTGTCCCAAGAGATTGAATAATGAAAAAAATATATATATATTTTTTTTTTTACAAAAAGTTGTCACCAAATGATATATTGCTCAAACATGTCATGGGCATATGTGGAAATACACCCCAAAATACATTCTGTTGCTTCTCCTGAGTACGGGGATACCACATGTGTGGGACTTTTTGGGAGCCTAGCTGCGTACGGAACCCCAAAAACCAATCACCGCCTTCAGGCTTTCTAAGGGTGTAATTTTTTTATTTCACTTCTCACTGCCAATCACAGTTTCGGAGGCCATGGAATGCCCAGATGGCATAAAACCCCCCAAAATGACCCCATTTTGGAAAGTAGACACCCCAAGCTATTTGCTGAGAGGTATTGTGAGTATTTTGCAGATCTCGCTTTTTGTCACAAAGTTTTGAAAATTGAAAAAAAAAAAAAAAAATGTTTTTTTCTTTACTTTCTTCATTTTCAAAAACAAATGAGAGCTGTAAAATACTCACCATGCCTCTCAACAAATAGCTTGGGGTGTCTACTTTCCAAAATGGGGTCATTTGGGGGGGTTTTGTGCTATTTTGGCATTTTATGGCCTTCGAAACGGTGATAGGTAGTGAGGAGTGAAATAAAAAATTTGCACCCTTAGAAATCCTGAAGGCGAGAGTGCGCATGCGCGGGACTTCCGGATCGCCACGCTAGCCGGGAGCTCCGCACCGCTCCGGTCCTCCAAGGCGCCTAACTCAAGCTTCCACTAGCGGACACACACGGGGAGACCCCCGCCGACCTCCGGACAATCCAGGGCACCCACCCGTATGTCGCAAGCGCATATCCGAAAAGACGTTAATCGTCAACTGAACTTTGGCCTAACAGCCCCAGAGCCTTCCAAGATGGCGACCGCAGCTAATCCATGCGGTGTCACCGCCACACTAAGCAACACGGCAGTTCCTATCCTGACGGCCCCACTAACAGTGAGTAGCAACCAGAACCCCTTCTCCTCTCCGGCCTCCACAGAGTCTCTCCTGGGCAGACTGCAGATGGACAATCAGTACTCCCCCCTGATTAACACACCTGGCAGCTTAAACGACTCTCTGCAGGCCTCTCCCATCCAGCCCAACTACCCCCCTGAAATGGCTCAGCTTTTAAACAGCTTCTCTAACATGTTATCTGCTGGTCTAGCCCAAAATGCAATGCAGATCACCTCTTCAATAAAAGCAGATTTGCAGAGCCTGGGGGCCAGGATGGATGTGATTGAACAATCAATGGATTAAGCTGCAGCACGAACGAATCAGAACACAGCTTGCATCCAGACACTACAGGACCAACTTGAAACTGCCCTATCCAAAATAGACGATTTGGAGAACAGGAGCAGACGCTACAACTTCCGCATCAGAGGAATACCCGAATCCAACACTGACGTAAATGACACCGTCATAGCCGTGATCAAAGATCTTATCCCAGATATCCCCGACCACAAGCTAGAATTGGACAGAGCCCACAGAGTTCTGCAACCCCCCCGCCAAGATGGCCTACCTCGGGACATTGTGGTCAAACCACATTTCTATGGGGTTAAAGAAGAAATTATGAAGAGATCCCGCAACAGGGACAACATCTCCCTGAACGGCAACAAAATCCAAATCTTCGCAGATATATCCCCACCACGATCCAGAAAAGGAGAGCCCTTAAACCTCTACTGGACGTTCTCTCCCAGAAGATGATCAAATATAGATGGGCCTTCCCTTTCCGCCTGCAATTTCAATACAAGGAAAAAACATTCAATATCACAAACTTCCAGAATGGTGAGCGTCTACTTCTCCAGCTAGGATTCATCACCCAGGAACTTGCCCCAGACCAGATGGAGACCCGCCCAAGCTCGTCCAAGAGACCGCCTCCAAACAGCCCGCTAGCCCCTCTATGGGTGAAACAGCAGCCAAAGAGACACCGTGACTCCATCCCACCAAGATGAACTCTGTGACCTACCAACCTCCAGGGGTCTGAAACCAGTTGTCCGCCCTTGTCGGAACCTTTGATGGTGTAGAAATGGATTCTACACCCACCGAGCCCTCCCAGGGCATACGGACCAAATCCCCCCTCCCCCACCCCGGACCACCCCCCCCCCCACCCCCCCCCTCCCATTTTTATTTTTTTTAGCTACTTTTTGGCTTACTGACCCAATCACCCCCCCCCCCCCCCACTCCTGCAACATCACGAACATTGTCAAGATCTTGGACCAAGGACTCTAGCAGGTCCATAACTTTACCCATCCCCCAACTACCCCTCTCTTCCCCATCCCATCCCCTCCCTACCCCTTCCCATTCCCCCCCTCCCTCTTTGACACAGTTGCCTTATAACAGTATCTAATGTTAGTCTCTAACTAGAAGACTTGTGTTACACTGTCCGGTTGATAAGTTATGACGGGTAGACACCCGCCCCCCTTTTGCATGGGGCCTCCCCTTGTTCTTGTGTTTGTTTATGTTTTTGTTTTTGTCTAGGTTTTTGTTTAATTTTAAGCTACAGCTTACTGCTATTGGGTGCCTTGCGGCCGGAGCGGGACCGCTTGCCACTCCACCTGTTGTGACCCGGAGGACATACCCTCCCATGGTGACATCAGGATTGCAACCCCTTTTAGGGTTGCCCTCCACCCGATCCCCTCATTTTTTGGGGCTTCGGAGCAGGCCTTGGATTTCCAACCCTGCACAAAGGGAGCCCAGGATTTTTCATACTCTGGGCTCCCCCTCTTTCTCTCTCATTCTCCTTACTTTCCCTCTCTGGTCGTTTCTCACCTCCTTTGTTCCCTTCTCTCCCCCCCTTCAGGTGCCTTCGAGGAGAGCCTGTCGACTCACGCCTATTCAGATTCTGGGTTCAACTAGTACCCCCTGGCTCCAATATCCTACGCCCATGGATCAGGTAAGAAACACTAACATGCATGCGCACCCACACCCTCATGTTTATGGCTGACGAAACCCCCAAACAACATTCCCTTAAGATAGCCTCCCACAACGCTCAGGGCCTGAACTCCCCAGTGAAAAGACGTAAGGCCTTCCATAACTACCACTCCAAGAATTTAGACATTATCCTGATTCAAGAGACCCACTTCCCCAAAAGCTTCAACCCTACCTTTCTCCACCGAAACTATCCCACCTTCTTTTTAACTAACGCAGAGGACAAGAAAAGAGGGGTAGCCATCCTCATCTCCAAACGCATACCTTTCACTTTATCCCAAATTATCAGGGATAGTGAGGGAAGATATATCCTAGTCAAGGGCTTCATAAACGGAATACTTTTCTCCCTTATCTCATACTATGCCCCTAATAGAGGCCAAGCCCCCTTTTTCTCCTCTATGCTGACCTCCCTCTCACAGCACTTAGAAGGCAAAGTGATCATAGGAGGCGACTCTAATGTCGCATTCGACCACATACTAGACAAATCATCTCAGAACAAATCTCGCCTCAAAAGACCCCCCAAACAGAGTCTCAACATTGCTCGGCTCTTCCACTCTATGGGCATGATAGACACCTGGAGGGAGTTAAATCCCACTGCCAAGGACTACACCCATTTCTCTGCACCCCATAGAACATACGCCCGCATAGACCATATTTTCCTCCACTCCTCAGACATTCAGCTAGCTTCTCAGGCCTCTATACACGAAGTCCCATGGTCCGATCACTCCATAGTCTCCCTCAAAATCTCCGGTTTCCTTAATCAAACTAGCACCCCACAATGGCGCCTAAAAGAATCCCTCCTCTCCAACCCTGTACACTGCATTATGCTTGAAAATGACCTTAAAGAATACTTCCGCCTCAACGATACCAAAGACACTTCCCCCAACGTACTATGGGGGGCACATAAAGCAGTCATGAGGGGTAAACTTATCCAGCTGGCCTCACGCCTAAAACGGGAAAGACAAATAGACATTACCAACTTAGAGAAAAACTTTCGAGCATTAAGCAAATCTCACAAAAAACAACCCTCCCCCACCTCGCTCGCTCTTTTGGACGCAGCCAGGATTGCCCTAAACACAGCCCTTACCTGTAGCACAGAAAAACACTTGAGATGGGTGAGTGGTAGATTCTATCTCAACTCAGATAAATTCGGCCCTCACTTGGCTGCGAAACTTTCACCTAAGTACAGAGCACAGGCCCTACCCAGAATTAAATCTCTATCTGGCTCCCTCACACAAAACCCCAAACAAATCTTGGAAGCCTTCCAAGCATTCTACTCAAACCTCTACTCTGGTGCAAACCCTAGCAGTACCCAGTCAGTCAATTCATTCCTAGACAACATTCCTCTCCCCAAAATCTCAGACTCCCACCGCTCAATCATGGAAGCCCCCATCACTGAAGTAGAAGTCAGAGAAGTCATAAAGGAGCTTAAAAAAGGCTCAGCCCCTGGCCCAGATGGTTTTTCAACGCATTACTACAAGACCTTCTCTGAAGTACTTTCCCCTTATCTGGTCCGGTTCTTCAATTCCCTGAACGGGAAAGCACCCTTGGACTCTGCATCGAATCTTGCTTACATATCTGTCATCCCCAAACCTGGCAAGGACCAGACCCTAGTGAGCAATTATAGACCAATCTCATTAATTAATAATGACTTAAAAATAATGACAAAAGTCCTCTCTAACAGACTAGGGTCCTTCATAGGGTCCTATGTACACAAAGACCAGGTGGGCTTCATTCCTGGGAGACAGGGACCGGATCAGATAAGGAGGGCAGTGGATATCATTTCCCTGCTTAAATCGAGATGGGACGGTGGTCCCCCACAAGAAGGCTTCCTCCTCTCCATTGATTTACAAAAAGCTTTTGACACAATCACCTGGCCATATCTATTCAACATCTTAGAAAGATGGGGCTTTGGCGCACACTTTATACATCTCCTCGAAGCACTTTACTCCCAACCCAAAGCACAGGTTAGGCTCCAAGGCCACCTATCTGACACATTCCCCATAAATAAAGGAACTAGACAGGGCTGCCCACTTTCCCCCCTCCTTTTCGCAATCGGCATCGAGACTTTAGCTATTGCCATAAGAAATCACCCAGACATCCACGGGGTCAAATGTGGACATTCCGTGCACAAATGCGCCTTGTTCGCGGATGATGTCCTCCTTTTCGTCACCTCTCCCCTCATATCCACCCCTAACATCCTGCAACTCCTTCATAAATTTGGACAGGCCTCGGGTCTGCAAGTCAACATGGCTAAATCGATGGCCCTCAATATCTCCTCCCCTCTGGCCCTAGTAGATAGGTTAAAGAATCACTTCCCCTTCTCTTGGAGTTCTTCCTCCATCCCATACCTAGGCGTCCATCTCACCCCCAACATCGACCAACTATACAACCACAACTACCCTCCAATGTTTAAGAAAATCAAGAACGACCTTGAACAATGGTCGCTCCATAAACTGTCCTGGCTAGGCAAAGTCAATGCCGTCAAAATGACCCTACTTCCCAGGTTATTATACCTCTTCCGATCACTCCCCATATCAGTTCCCAAAGCCCAAATACATAACCTTCAGTCTAAAATAATAAGATTCACATGGGGCAAATCGAACCACAGAATCCCCAAACAAACCCTATTCAGACCCAGACGGAAAGGAGGCTTAGGTCTCCCCAACCTCTGGTGGTATTACCAGGCAGCTCAACTAAGCCAAATATCGACCATCTATTCTAGAGGCCCCAAACCTGATTGGTTAGAAATGGAAAGACAAGCTATCCCCAAGTACACCATTGATTACCTCATCTGGCGCCCCCCTAAATCCAGACCCCCGATCATGTCCCCTACACTCTCCCATTCACTGGCTCTATGCGACACAATACATAAACTAAATATCATTACGTCAAGGTGGCAACCCCTTGCTCATATCTTCAACAACCCCGCATTCCCCCCTGGGCTGGATATAAAGGCATTCCAATGGTGGCTAGATAAAGGCCTTTATAGAATAGGGCACTTCTTCAACTCAAATGGTCCCCTTAACCTAAGCCAATGCACCTCAAAACTAGAAATGCCCATCTCGGAGAGATTCCGCTACCAACAAATAGCACACTTCCTACACACACTATCTTCTCAAGACAATAGCCCCCTAATTGTCACCCCATATGAACAATGGTGTTCCTCAGCTATGGACATGAGGGGGGGAATTTCTCTGATCTACTCTGCCCTAGCCGAACCCCATGAGAAAGCGCAATACATGCAGGGCTGGGAACGCGACCTGGAATTTGAGTGGGATTTGGACACCTGGCATTCCTGCTTCACAAATGCCTTCAAGGGAATACTTAATGTATCACTAATGGAAGCAGACATCAAAGTCTTCACCCGCTGGTATCTGGTACCGACACGCCTAGCCAAATTCTATCCCCAGTCCTCTCCCCTATGCTTTAGGGGTTGCGGCCATCTAGGATCTCTCCTACACATCCTCTGGGAATGTCCCAGAATTAGAAGCTATTGGAACAAGATCTTTTGCCTAATCCGCAAAGTCACGGGCGTTGCGGTGCCTCAATCACCATCAATAGCCCTCCTTAATCAGAGAATCCCTAAAACCACCAAAAATAGCCAAATCTTGATTCACTACATCTTCATCGGAGCTAAATTAACAATAGCCCGATCTTGGAAATCCCCTAAGGTCTCATTCCCACTGACTAAACAAAAAATTACCTGGATCATGTTCCAAGAGAAAACCTCCAATATCATCCTCGACAAACTAGATAAATTTAAATGTGTGTGGGAACCCTGGGCCCAATACATTGGGACCCTTCTCTAATCCAGGACCTAAGACTAAAATCGGATGAACCCCCAGATCAGACCCCTCTTGACCTCCTCAGGCTCTCCTCGAAACAGACACCCCCTTGCTCTTGATCCCTTATCTCCTCTCTCCTTTCTCTTTTCCCACCTTCTCTCATATCTCTTCTTCCTTTTCCCATCCTTCCCGCCAGCGCCTGCTGGCGGGAAGGACGGGCGTCCATGTTCCTGAGACCTGACACTCATATGTCAGTGGCGAAAAGTCAAGTTGTAACCTTTCTTTACATCTTGTTAAATTTTTTTTTTATTTCATTTTCTCAAGCACCACTCACCAAATGGTCAATCCCCCACAGGACAGTACCAGGAGTGCTCTTGAGGGCAATTATTCACCTAGAGACCATCAGGGGTCTCGCCGCAGGGACTCGGGTCCCTCACAGTATTGAGCACTCCATGAGTCTTTTACTACTAAGCAGTGCACATTGACTTCCTGGGCTTCTCACGACCGGAGGGCCCTGGGGCCCCGACACAGATTGAACCCAGATGGGGTGTCGGGTCACCAGACCCTCTGGTAGAATACTTACTCGATTAACCTTGTGCAGCTTTCCGCATAACTGCTTAATTACCCCTCAATGATACCCCCAAAGCACTCAGCTGTATTGAATTTCTGCCATATATTTCTGGTATATCCTCTAGTCATTCGCCACTGTTTAACATGCTCTTTTGCTGCAATTCTCAGAATCCCCTGCGAGGGAATAACCTTTGTTATGTTCTTGTTTACTCAATAAAAAAATTAAAAAAAAAAAAAAAAAAAAAAAAAAAAAAAAAGAAATCCTGAAGGCGGTGCTTGGGTTTCGGGGCCCCGTACGCGGCTAGGCTCCCAAAAAGTCCCACACATGTGGTATCCCCATACTCAGGAGAAGCAGCAAAATGTATTTTGGGGTGCAATTCCACATATAACTATGGCATGTGTGAGCAATATATCATTTAGTGACAACTTTTTGAAAAAAAAAAAAAAATCTTTTTTATTTTTGTCTTTATTCAATCACTTGGGACTAAAAAAAAAAATATTCAATGGGCTCAACATGCCTCTCAGCAAATAGCTTGGGGTGTCTACTTTCCAAAATGGGGTCATTTGGGGGGGTTTTGTACTTCTCTGCCATTTTAGCACCTCAAGAAATGAAATAGGCAGTCATAAATTAAAAGCGGTGTAAATTCCAGAAAATGTACTCTAGTTTGTAGACGCTATAACTTTTACGCAAACCAATTTTTACTAAAGACATGTGGCTGAATACATTTTGGCCCAAATGTTTGACTAAAATTGAGTTTATTAGATTTTTTTTTTTTATAAAAAAAAGTAGAAAATCTCTTTTTTTTTTTTTCAAAATTTTCGCTTTTTTCCGTTTATATCGCAAAAAATAAAAATCACAGAGGCAATCAAATACCATCAAAAGAAAGCTCTATTTGTGGGAAGAAAAGGACGCAAATTTCGTTTGGTTACAAAATTGCATGACCGCGCAATTACCAGTTAAAGTAGTGCAGTGCGAAATTGAAAAAAGACCTCTGGTCCTTTGGCTGCCAAATGGTCCGGGGCTGAAGTGGTTAAGATCGATTTTATGGTTTTGAAATAAGCTTGTGGGAGAGGGATTGGTAACATCTGGAATTTAAATAGTATTTTGGGAATTATGACCATCTTTATTGCATTGATACACCCGAACCAGGACAAAGGTCAGGTTCCAATTTTTTTTGTCTCCATCTTGATTTCGTCCAGCAAAGGAATATAATTTAGTAGATAAGAGTTCCTTAAAGAGCTTGTTAGTCTTATACCTAAATATTGTAAACTATTTTTCCACGGAAACAGGAAGGCCCTTTTCAGGTCCTCTTCTTCCTGGCTATTAATGTTAATTTTCATAATTTCCGATTTGGTCATATTGATTTTAAGATTTGATATATTTCCATATATTTTCAGAATTTTCAGGAGGTTTGGCAATGTAGTCCTGGGTTCCGAGATGAAGAATAGAACATCGTCCGCGAAAGCGGCCAACTTATGTTCTTCGCCTCCTATTTTTATGCCCTTCACATCTGGATTATTACGGATTGTCGATAATAACGACTCTAGTGTCAAGACGAACAGGAGCGGAGATAGAGGGCATCCCTGCCTTGTTCCATTCCTCATCTCGAAAGGCAGGGACATCGTGCCATTCATTTTTACACAGGCCGATGGATTTTTGTATAAGACTTGTATCCACTTTATCAACCCCGGTCCTAAGCCCATTGATTCTAGCGTTTTTATCATGAGACCCCAGTCTACCCTGTCGAACGCCTTTTCAGCGTTGATCAACAGGAATAGCCCTGGGGTCTCACTGATTTTAAAAGCCTGAATAAGGAACATTGCTCTAACCCCATTATCCCTCCCTTCCCTCCCTGGGATAAATCCGACCTGGTCTGGATGGACCAGGTGGGTCATCCATTCTTTTAGCCTCATTGCCAATACTTTAGCGTAAAGCTTTACGTCTGCGTTTAGGAGGGCTATCGGCCTGTAGCTTGAACACAGTGAATTATCTTTCCCCTCTTTCAGGATGACAGTGATGGATGCTGCTAAGGCTTCTTTTCCCATATCGTACTCAGCTCCCAACCCGTTCATGTACTGGCATAATCTGGGGATTAGTATCTCTCTAACTTTTTTAAAATACAGAATCGTGAACCCGTCCGGGCCTGGGCTTTTCCCTGGGGCGGAGTCAATTAAAGCTTGGCGTACTTCTTCTGAAATGGGTCTATCTAGCAGGATCTTGTCACTTGATGAGATCTGGGGTAGTTTAGCATTACTCAGGAATTCCGTGATCTTCTCTGTTTTATCTTTACTGCCCTTCTGGTTTATGGAATATAGGGCCCTGTAGTAATTTCTAAACTCTTCTGCGATTTCTTTGGTTTTATAGAGTATTTCCCCATTTTTCTTTTCAAATATTTTATTGGTAACAAACAAAAACATTACATAAATAGCAACAGTTCAGCTTTTTAGAATAAGTGCTTACATAGTACTCAGTAATGTGCGTAAGGATGACGCAATAGTACAATACAAGGTGCTCAGGCCGGGAGAGCATAAGTGCACATATGAAATTAGGCAATTACAGAGATGTAAACAGAATTGGGCCAGAGCCCCTATTAACAAGGTGGATAAACTGAAGGTAACACATTATATGGGTGGAGATAGGTTATCCGCCGAACTAGTCATAAGGAGGCAGAGCGTTACCCTAGATTTGGGGGGGGGGAGGGAAGGGGTCCAGGAGGGGAAGTCGGAGCAGTAGTGTTAGACAGGGCGAGAAAGGAAAAGGGAGGGCAGCAAAGGAGAGGTGGGTCGGACGGCACACACAGGACCGGAAAGTAAGTTTTGAGGATGAGTTTTTTATAGAAGGAGTTATGGCTCAAGGAGGTTGTTATCAAAGTCTTGGGGTAGGAAATGGTTGGTCCAGGGGTGCCAAATTTTTAGGTGTTTGGGGATCTTATCTAGAATGGTGGCCTCAATTTTGCTGTGAATCATTGCTTGGGTGACCCTGTTTTTAGTTTCAGCTATATGAAGGGTAGGGGTCTTCCAGGCTTTTGCAATGGTTTGCTTGGCAGCTGTGGTAAGGTGCAGAATGAGCCGAGTTTGTGCTTTAGTAAGGTGGTTTGGGAGGAGGTTTAAAAGAGCCAGGGAGGGGTCTGGGGGAAATCATCTTGGGTTAATGTAGAGATCATCTGGAATATTATTGCCCAGAAGCTGCGCACTATAGGACATGTCCACCATATGTGGAGGTGTGTGCCTCGCTCACCGCAGTTTCTGAAGCAGGTAGGAGAATATGATGGGAGGAACTTGGCAATCCTGGTCGGGACCAGGTACCATCTCATCAGTACTTTGTAGCTGGCTTCGAGTGCGAGGATGTTTTGGGACGAAATTTTGGTGTTGGCCCAGACAGTGGACCATTCATCTGCATCCAGGTCTTTGGTAAGGTCTTTGGACCATTGTTGGGCATAGGGAGGAAGAGCACCTGGGGCAGAAGTGAGATAGGAGTAGAAATCTGATATGATACCTGGGGCGTGTGGGTCTGAGTCGCATACCTTTTCAAATATGGATAGGGGGCCTAGTGCAAAGCTAGACCCTAAGTGTGTTTGTAGGAAGTGACTCACCTGAAGGTAACGGAAACATTCCCTATTGGGAAGTTGCGTCGAAGATTGTAGGGTTACAAACGTTTTTATAGAGTTCCCTACAACTAAGTCACATATACGACTCAGACCGAGTCGCCTCCAGGTTTGAAAGTATTTCCCCATTTTTATTTAGAATTTTTTCTATATAATTAATTTCTTTTTTTTTTCCTCAACATATTTGCCAAGTATTTACCCACTTTGTTCCCCTCCCGGGATCTTCCTTTGGCTATTCTATGGAATGTTTTATTTATCTCCTGTTCCATAATATCTCCGAGTTCCTCTCTTTTGCCTACAAGCTGATGAAATATCCCCTGGTGTTGACCTTTGTATTGTTTATGTTCTTGTTCTAATTTTAAGATGTCCTCTGTCAGGGCCTTCCTTCTTTTTTCCCTTTCTGCTTTTTCCCCGGTCGCAATGGAGATGAAAATGCCTCTAATGTAGGCCTTATGGGCCTCCCACAGCGTGGCCCCTGAGATATCTCCAGTATCATTAGTTTCAAAGTACTGTTTTATTTCCTCTTGGATTTTATCCACTACCTTCTCGTTTCGGAGGAGGTCCTCATTTAGACGCCATGTATATGGTTGTCTTGAGGAGCCTGAAATCTCCATCCTCATTGTTACCGGGGAATGATCCGAGATTGTCGCTATTTCAATGTTCGTTGAGCTGATCTGTTCCATTAATTTGTGTTCTATCCAGATGTAGTCCAGCCGCGAGTACGTCCCGTGTACAGGGGAGAAGAAAGTGTAGTCTCGTGTTTTTAAGTGGTGCGACCTCCAAACGTCTACTAGTTGGTACTGGTGCATTTTTTGTTTTATCATTTTTAACATCCCTTTACTTGTCCCCTGTACCCGGGACGTACTGTCGATCTTTGGGTCCATACAAACGTTTAAGTTGCCCGCTAAAATTAGGTCGCCAGCTTTAAAGTCCATTAATATCTTTTCAAAGTCTGTTTAAGGAATCTGATGGGATTTTGATTCGGACTATAGATATTGGCCAGTGTGATTGTTTTTTCTCCTAGTCTTCCCTTCAGAAAAAGGTATCTCCCTTCCGGGTCCGTCATCCTATCCATTAAGGTAAATCTAATTGTTTTAGCAAAACCAATCGCCACTCCTTTGGCTCTTTTAATAGGCGAGTCCCAGTAGTACCAGGTCGGGAAGTCCTTAGAATAGAGTTTAATATTTGTTTCTTGAGAGATATGGGTCTCCTGTAAGAGCACAATTCCCGCTTTATATTGCCTAAGCTCTTCTAAAATTTTGTATCTCTTTGTGGGAGCATTTACACCTCTTATATTATAAGTTAGTATGTTTATTTCATTCTTCATGAGGGACCTTGCTCTTTCCTCTTATCTTTTATTGGAAATATAATTTTACTTTCTCCTCTGTCTGTTTCCCTCCTTCCTTTCCTTTCTTCCCTCCTCGAGTGGCCCTTTTCCCTTACCTCTGGGGTTTTATTCCTTTTAATGGAGGTTTGTGGATCTTTAGTGGGAGTTGTCTTTTCCCTAAATGGAACCTGCCCTAGTACCCTCCCTTTCTTCCCATCCCTTCCCCCTTGGCCATGTTCTGGCCCAAGACATCCCTGTAGGAGTTCTACCCCCTCCCATCTGGATATCTCCTTCCTTGGGGTGGCGCTCCAACCGTGCCCACCGCCTCCCACCTCCGTCCCCCTTTTCTCAGTTTCCCGGGTGGAAAAAAAAGGTCTCCAAACTTTTTTTTTTTATAAGTATTCCCTTTTTTTTTTTAAGAGACCCTAGTCCCCTCCCCCCCGTCCCTCCCCTCCCCCCGCCGGCCCCCCACACTCCCCTTCCCCCACCATCGCTGTCACCCCCTCTACTTTTCTCTCTTTCCTTCCCTTACACACTCGTATCATACATGATCATCTCACCCCCCCTCCCTCCCATCCCCGCTCCCCTCCTGCCATCTCCCTTTTTAATTTAAGAACTAATTAAACCCTCTCAAACACTTAACGGGTCTCCCTCCCCCCATCCTGGTAAGATAGGGGGTCGAAGGCCCATCTGGTTACAAAATTCATTTAATTCTTCAGGGAATCGTAATGTCCTTGATCTTCCGTCTTTGGTGCCTATAAGGCATGCGGGAAATCCCCAGTTGTATTTAATCTTTTGAACCCGCATCTGTTCCAGAAGGGGTTTTAGTAGGCGTCTTCTCGCGAGTGTCTCGGGGCCAAGTCTGTAAATATTTGTAATTCCGCTCCGCAAAATCTTATAGGGGTCCTTCTCGCAAACTCATCCAAATTGCTGCTTTATCCGCATAGGAGTGAAATCTTACGATTATATCTCTTGGTTTATCCTCAGCGATGTTTAGGCTTTCTTAATCTGTGTACTCTTTCAATCCTGAGGGTCTCCTCTTCTCCTTTCTTTAAAAGGGGGTTGGCACGGGCAGGCAAAATCACGTACCTGTATGTGGCCCTTTAATTGCCTGCCCATGGGTCGCGAGCGCGCCGCTCCGTGACCACGGCCGCGGGACCAGCGGACCTAATTGCCGCTGGTGTCCCGCGATTGGGTCACAGAGCTAAAGAACGGGGAGAGGTCTGTGTAAACAAACCTCTCCCCGCGCTTTCTACTCTGCCTGTCATTGATCGACTGTTCCCGGTCATCGGGAAAGCCGATCAAAGATGTCAGACGTCAGCCCCGACCCCCTAATGTAAAAAAACACACACGTCACAGCCCATAACCCCTCCCCTCCCCCTAGTGGTTAACTATTTCACTACCACTGTCATTTATACTGGAATCAATGCATTTAAATAGAATTGATTGCTGTATAAATGACAATGGTCCCAAAAATGTGTCAAAAAATGTCCGATGTGTCCGCCATAATGTCGCAGTCACAATAAAAATCGCTGAACGCCGCCATTACTAGTAAAAATAAATAAATAATAAAAATGCTACAAAACTATCCCCTATTTTGTAAACGCTATAACTTTTGCCCAAACCAATCAATAATCGCTAATTGCGATTTTTTTTTCACCAAAAATATGTAGAAGAATACGTATCGGCCTAAACTGAGGAAAAAAAAAAGTTTTTTTTATATATTTTTTGGGGATATTTATTATAGCAAAAAGCAAAAAAATATTGCATTGTTTTCAAAATTGTCGCTCTATTTTTATTTATAGCGCAAAAATTAAAAGCCGCAGGGGCGATCAAATACCACCAAAAGAATGCTCTATTTGTGGGAAAAAAAGGACGCCAATTTTGTTTGGGAGCCACGTCGCACAATTGCGCAATTGTCAGTTAAAGCGACGCAGTGCCGAATCGCAAAAAAGGGGCCTGGTCCTTTGGCTGACAATTGGTCCGGGCTGAAGTGGTTAAGCTGGCCATAGGTGGATCCAATCTCAATGCATTTGGCAAGGACAAAATTTTGATCCATCTGTGGGCAGGCTGGTTGTACTAAAGTCAATCCATCAGAAGAGATCATTGTGTTCTGCTGGCCAGGAAGTCTCCTCACCAGCAGAACACAATAGCGCTGCGGTCGGGATTCCCCCATCAACACTGACTGTGATGATAGGGAATCAAGTATTTTTTTTCCTTTCAACCATGGTGGAAAGAAAGAAAATTATATCATCTATGACCTGCATTAAATTGATAGTTGAACTGGACAGTATATAACTCAAAAGGTTAAATGCTGACTTGGATTTATTCCTTTTCTTATGAGATTTATCAGTATTTATTTTATGTATATTTTTTACAGGTTTTACTGTGAATAAAGAATAGAATATTAGACATGGGATCCGTCAAAAAATACGTTTTGTTTCGTTCCGTTTTATTTCGTATTCGAAAAAATTCGTAATTCGTGTTTCGTATACGGAATTTAATTCGGATTCATACGAAATACGGATTTCGTACGAATCGTAAGAATCGTTAATTTGGTTAACGAAAAGCGACACTCTACGAATAATATCCGAAAACGTATTAAGGTTGCATAACAACAGTCTATTGTGTGTGTGTGTACTGTGTAGACATTAGCTCTGCCTATGCCTAACGTGCTTCTAATGGATTCGTAAATTCGTTACTTTTTTTTGTTTGTTGATTGGTCATTTTACATGTCTCTCTTTCTCTTACAATGGCGCTGTCTAACGTGCTTCGAATGTATTCGTACATTCGTAACTTTTTTTTTTTGTTTTTTGATTCGTAATTTTCCGTGTCTCTTAAAATGGCGCTGCTTATGCTTAACGTGCTTCGAATGGATTCTTAAATTCGTTACTTTTTATTGTTTGTTGATTTGTCATTTTACGTGTCTCTCTCACAATGGCCCTGTCTAACGTGCCTCGAATGGATTCGTACATTCGTAACTTTTTTTGGTTTTGTTTGTTGAGTCGTCATTTTTCGTGTCTCTTACAATGGTGCTGCCTAACGTGCTTCGAATGGATTCTTAAATTCGTTACTTTTCTTTGTTTGTTAATCTGTCATTTTACGTGTCTCTCTCTCACAATTGCGCTGTGACTGTCTAACGTGCTTCGAATGGATTCGTAACTTTTTTTTATTTGTTTGTTGATTCGTCATTTTACGTGTCTCTCTGACTCTCTCACAATGGCGCTGCCTAACGTGCTTCGAATGGATTCTCAAATTCGTTACTTTTTTTTGTTTGTTGATTTGTCATTTTACGCGTCTCTCTCTCACAATAGCGATGTCTAACGTGCTTCGAATGGATTTGTAACTTTTTTTTTTTTGGTTTACTGATTCGTCATTTTATGTGTCTCTCACTCTCTCACAATGGCGCTGTCTAACGCGCTTCGAATGGATTCGTACATTCGTAACTTTTTTCTTTTTGGTCGTTGATTCGTAAATTTACATGTCTGACACAGTGGCGCTGCGGCGCTGCATGCTTCGAATGGATTCGTACTTTTCTAATACATCGCTGTTATTCGTAACTATTCGAAATCTCGTTTATTCTTTACTTTCGTTTTTGACATGTGCCTATAGTCTCCGCCCCTGGATGTAGTTTTGAGAGGCCGGCCCCTGGATGTAATTTAGAGAGACCGTGTGACTCCGTGTGACTGTAGTGTAGTGAGGGAGGAACAGAGAGAGAGCAGAGCAGAGACTGAGAGCAGAGAGAGTGGTATTGTTGGAGTTGTGGTTGTTGTTTTTGTGTGGACTGAATTTGTGATTTGTGTGGAATTAGAATGTCTGGGAGTGAGAATGTATGTGTGAGTGAGAGTGTTGGTTTGAAAGTTGTTGTTGTGAGTGAGAGTGGAGAGGACTCAGGGGATCGGATGAGTGGAGGGGAGTGCCGGATGAGTGGAGGGGAGCGCCGGATGAGTGGAGGGGATCGGATGAATGGAGGGGAGCGCCGGATGAGTAGAGGGGAGAAGAGTGGAGGAGAGAGGAGTGGAGGGTCAGGGGGTGGAGGGGAGCACAGGAGTGGAGGGGACTGGAGTGGGGGTGAGAGGAGGATCAGTGGGGGGTTGAGGAGAGAGGAGGGAAGAGTAGAGAAGAGGAAGCGTAGTAGAGAGGACAGGGAGAGGAAGCGTAGTAGAGAGGACAGGGAGAGGAAGGGCAGAGGGGACAGGGAGAGGAAGGGCAGAGGGGACAGGGAGAGGAAGCGCGGAGGGGAGAGGAGGCGTGAAGAGGAGAGGAAGAGTGGAAGGGAGCATGGCCATGGAAGTGGAGTGGAGCAGGAGCGGGAGCATGGCCAAAAAAAGGAGGCGTATGCCCCCCCCCCCCACATCAGAAGATGAAATGTCTGACACCGGCGACCACCAGCGAACCAAACGCAAGCAGCAGCAGAAGACGACGACGTCCTCAACAAGGGGGCCAGTCTTTACCCCCCAGGAAAACGCTGCTCTGGTGGCTGCTGTTAGGAGGGACAAGGCCACATTGTTCAGCCTCAACGTCCCTACTACCCAGAAGACAGCAGCCTGGGTTCAAGTCCGGGACTCTGTGAATGCCCTGTCCAAGGTTCGCAGGACCACCGCTGGTGTCAGGCACAGGTAATAATTATTCAAATTTTATATCACTCTTAAGCCCCATACACACGGTCGGACAATCCGCGGACCAGGTCGGTCGGATCCTGTCCGTCATACTTTGTCTGATGTTGGTTTTGCGTACACACGGTCGGACAAAGTTGTTGGAAAATCCGATCATTCTGAACGTGGTGACGTTTGTTGCCTACGACGGGACTACGTAGAGGCTAGTAGCCAATAGCTTTGGTCTTGTAATGTGATCTGAGCATGCGTAGCACTTTGTCCGGTCGGACAACCGTACACACGATCGGATTTGGTGTGATCAGACCGGGTTGTCGGCAAATCTTTCCAGCAGGAGATAAGACTTTGTCCGTCGGACAATCCGACGTACACTGTCCGATGGTGCATACACACGGTCTGATTTTTCAACAACATTGTCCGATCGGACAGAATCCATGAAAAAGTCCGACCGTGTGTATGGGGCTTTAGAACACACCCCATATTTGTGAAAAAACACACACAGTAGGCTTTGAGTAATAATCTGATTTGAACGTAACACAAATATATTTATTTGACACAGACACAGAAAAGTAACATGTAAAATAAAAATAATATTAACGTGTGTATATTTACTAAATATACTATTTTCATTGCAGATTTTATGATTGTCGGGCCTCTGTGCATAAAAAAAATTGAGAAGCAGGCCACTGGAGGCAAGACTGTCTTATTTAGACAGTGGGAGGCAGAGCTGAAGGATGGCCTCCTACTTCACGAAGATGCCCCGCCCCCTGGAGTGAGCACTGCCAGTGCCAGATCCGCCGCCAAGCACCAGAGACCTGGAGCTGGTGAGTAAAATAAAATATATCATTATATATTGCAGTTATATGGTTGTTGTTTCCAGCTCACTATATTTTTTATGACTACGGCATGTGAGACTTACGTTTTGCTTTACATTCATTTTTTCCAGATCGATCAATGTCATCATCACTGGAGGAGGGAACAGGAACAGCTGCTTCATGCCCCCCTCAATATTCTGGCAGTGGTGAGTACCTACTACCTACCTAACCAACACAAAGCAAACATAATAACAAACATCTATTTAACCACTTCAGCCCCGACAATTTTCCCCCCTTCCTTACCAGAGCACTTTTTGCGATTCGGCACTGCGTCGCTTTAAGCGACAATTGCGCGGTCGTGCGACGTGGCTCCCAAACAAAATTAGCGTCCTTTTTTTCACACAAATAGGGTGGTATTTGGTGGTATTTATTTGATCACCTTTGCGGTTTTTATTTTTTGTGCTATAAACAAAAAAAGAGCAACAATTTTTAAAAAAAAATCTATATTTTTTACTTTGTCATAAAAATTATCCCCAAAAAATATAAAAATAAATATTTTTTTCCCTCAGTTTAGGCCGATACGTATTCTTCTACATATTTTTGGTAAAAAAAATTCAGTTAAGTGTATAATAATTGGTTCGCGTGATCATGGACATATGTACGCAAATGATCATGTGCAGGTGATCACGGACATATGTGTGCAGATAATCATTGGCACATGTTATTTTACTGGGACATATGTGAGGGACATGTGTTTTTATTATTTGGGGACATGTGTTTTTATTAGGGGACATGTGTGTTTTGGGGACATGTGTGTTTTGGGGACATGTGTGGGGACATGTGTGTTTACACTGTGGGGACACTACACTGGTGATCAGTGAGTAAAAAGCTGTAAAAACAGCTAATACTCACTGATCACCAGCCGGCTGCAGCGATCCGCTCTCCTCTCCTCACCAACGACTTCCGTGTGAGGAGAGGAGAGCCGATTGCCTAGCAAACGGCTGTTTGTTTACATCACATGACGGCTGTGATTCGACACGGCCGTCATGTGATCAGGAGGGCCAATCACCGAGCCCTCCTGCCAATCCGAGATGCGCCGTGTCCGGGTGACACGGCCGCATCGGGATCGCGCCACTGCGCTGGCACGCGCGCGATCCCTCTACTTCAGAAGGACGTTCCAGAACGTCCGATCAGAAGTAAGGATGAGCCCGGTGTTCGATTCGAACCCATGTTCGAATCAAGCACCGGGTGTTCGCTCGCTCGGCGAGCCCAGAACTATTGGGGCCGCTCGCATCAAATTCGTGTGATGCGAGCGGCCCCGCAATGCATTGCGGCCCGCGCAGTGCAATGCTGGCTGATGATTGGCCAAGCATGCACTGTGACCCCGCATGCTTGGCCAATCACAGCGCCGGCAGCGAGGAGAGCCATAATTGGCTACAGGCAGGATGCCTGTAGCCAATTGTAGCTCAGGGGCTTTAGTACACGCCCCACGGTATAAGAGGCTTCGCATATTATGTTTCAGTCAGTGTCAGCGTGTCAGCGTGCTGCTGACTGCTGACAACAATATGTGCTCTATTTCTGGGGATATGTGTGTGCATGCTGTTAGAACAGCATTGCAGTATCACATCTGGGGGGTGTCTATAGGTGGCCTGTGAAGGGGGCAGGTTTCCTGTGCTTAGAACTTTCCCTGCAAAAAAGTGTCATTTTTGCAGGAAAAAAGCTATTTAAAATCACTTGCGGCTAATGAATTGATGGCTCCTGTAACACAGAGAACTGTCATTCATTAATAAAAAACAAAAAAAAAAAGCGTAGGGGTCCCCCCAAATTCAATAACCAGGCCCTTCAGGTCTGGGATGGATATTAAGGGGAACCCCAGCCAAAAAAAAAAATGGCGTAGGGTCCCCCTCAAAATCCATACCAGACCCTTGAGGTCTGGTATGGATTTTAAGGGGAACCCTCGCCAAAAAAAAGGCGTGGGGTCCCCCTCAAAATCCATACCAGACCCTTATCCGAGCACGCAACCTGGCAGGCCGCAGGAAAAGAGGGGGGGACGAGAGCGGCCCCCCCTCTCGCCTGAACCGTACCAGGCCACATGCCCTCAACATTGGGAGGATGCTTTGGGGGTCTAAGACCCCTAAAGCACCTTGTCCCCATG
The DNA here is from genome assembly GCA_028564925.1 of Lithobates sylvaticus. Lineage (NCBI taxonomy): Eukaryota > Metazoa > Chordata > Amphibia > Anura > Ranidae > Lithobates > Lithobates sylvaticus. The sequence goes on from CM053032.1 coordinate 206,478,876, forward strand.
TTGATGAGGACAAGGGCCTCTTCCCCACAACCGTGCACGGTGGTTGTGGGGGTCTGCGGGCGGGGGGCTTATCGGAATCTGGAAGCCCCCTTTAACAAGGGGACCCCCAGATCCCGCCCCCCCCTGTGTGAAATGGTAAGGGGGTACTTGTACCCCTACCATTTCACCAAAAAAGTGGCAAAAAGGGTAAAAATGACAGTCTTTGACAATTCCTTTATTAAAATCTTCTTTCTTCTTTCTTCATCCTTCGGTTTCTTCATCTTCTCCTTCCTTCATCTTCTTCCATCTTCTTCCATTTTCTTCTTCCTCCGATCCGCTTCTTCTTGCGCTGGTCTTCTCGTCCTTCTCGTCCGGCATCTTCTTCCGTCGGTGTCGGTGTCTTCTTGGGCCGCTCCGCGCAATGGGAGGCTCCCGCTGTGTGAGGCTCCGCTCCATCTGACAGGTCTTTTATAATGGAGGGCACCTGGTGACCCCGCCCCCTCTGACGCACAGAGACGTCATGGGGAATTCCATAATGGCTTTCCCCATGATGTCAGAGGGGGGCGGGGTCACCAGGTGCCCTCCGTTTTAAAAGACCTGTCAGATGGAGCGGAGCCTCACACAGCGGGAGCCTCCCATTGCGCGGAGCGGCCCAAGAAGACACCGACGCCGACGGAAGAAGATGCCGGACGAGAAGGACGAGAAGACCAGCGCAAGAAGAAGCGGATCGGAGGAAGAAGAAAATGGAAGAAGAAGATGGAAGAAGATGACGGAAGAGAAGATGAAGAAACCGAAGGATGAAGAAAGAAGAAAGAAGATTTTAATAAAGGAATTGTCAAAGACTGTCTCCTGTCATTTTTACCATTTTTGCCACTTTTTTGGTGAAATGGTAGGGGTACTTTTGTACCCCCTTACCATTTCACACAGGGGGGGGCCGGGATCTGGGGGTCCCCTTGTTAAAGGGGGCTTCCAGATTCCGATAAGCCCCCCGCCCGCAGACCCCCACAACCACCGGCCAGGGTGTGGGGAAGAGGCCCTTGTCCTCATCAACATGGGGACAAGGTGCTTTAGGGGTCTTAGACCCCCAAAGCATCCTCCCAATGTTGAGGGCATGTGGCCTGGTACGGTTCAGGCGAGAGGGGGGGCCGCTCTCGTCCCCCCCTCTTTTCCTGCGGCCTGCCAGGTTGCGTGCTCGGATAAGGGTCTGGTATGGATTTTGAGGGGGACCCCATGCCATTTTTTTGGGCTAGGGTTCCCCTTAAAATCCATACCAGACCTCAAGGGTCTGGTATGGATTTTGAGGGGGACCCTACGCCATTTTTTTTTTTTGGCTGGGATCCCCCTTAATATCCATCCCAGACCTGAAGGGCCTGGTTATTGAATTTGGGGGGACCCCTACGCTTTTTTTTTTTAATTTTTTTAATTTTTTATCAATGACTTTTTTTTATGAATGAGTTTCAATGAATCACTGTTCTCTGTGTTACGGGAGCCGTGAATTAACATTAGCCGCGAGTGATTTTAAATAGCTTTTTTACTTTCAAAAATGACACTTTGCGCAGAGACAGTTCTAAACACGGGAAACATGCGCCCCTTCACAGGCATACTATAGACACCCCCCAGGTACGAAATTTAAAGGAATATTACACTTTTATTGTTTCAATTTAAGCATTATTAAAATCACTGCTCCTGAAAAAACGGCCGTTTTTAAAAAAAAAAATTGCATTGATACATGTCCCCTGGGGCAGGACCCAGGTCCCCAAACACTTTTTATGACATTAACATGCATATTAGCCTTTAAAATGAGCACTTTTAATTTCGAGCGTTCGCATCCATTATAACTAATAGGGTTCTAAAGCTCGCACGGACTTTAGGTCCGTTCACGGGTTCTGGTGCGAGCCGAACGGGGGGGTGTTCGGCTCATCCCTAATCAGAAGTAGACGGCTCCCACCCGGCCGTCTATGTACAGTGGCCGGGTGGGAAGTAGTTAAGTACCGTAGTTTATCGCGATTCCAAGAGCGTTTGCAATTTTAAACCATAACATGTTCGATATCTATCTATTTTACTTGGAGTAACATCGTCTATCGCAATATCCCCAAAAATTGGGCTAAATAAATTTACTGTAAAATAAATTTTTCACCTAAAATTGCTTTTGAAAGGCCGCTGTGCAAATACACACATTATATATATTATATATAATGTTTGTGGTTCTCAGTAATTTTCTAGAAAAAAGTTTTGATTTTAAATTGTAAACAATAACTGTCATAAATAGGCTTGGTCCAGAAGTGGTTACCATAACTCTTTATTCTATCTTTAACAGAAAGCCTGAGCCGCCATATCCCGGACCCTCCAGCATCAGCTCCTTCTGACAGGAAGCAACGCCCCATTTCTCCTCAACGTAAGTACTAGAATACGCAAGCTGCCAATATAAAGAAACAGGACACAAGGCACCATCATCCACACTAAGTTCACTAACACATAAAAAAAGATACAACCATCCATTTTTAAGTTCATACACACACACCCCAAACTAGGGGTCTACCGATTATTGGTGGCCCCTTTTTTTGTAATAATCGTTATCGTTGACAAACTTACCAATATAGTGCTTCAAGGTGTTGTACTCGGGTGATGCTTGCAGCGGCAGACATCACCCGTCCGGTGCCGTTTTTTAACAACCAATGTGGCTAAGCAGCCGCTTGTCTGTTATTACAAACAGCTGGAGGGGAAGTCCTCCCCAGAAGTGCAGTCGCTGTAAATCTGAGGAGAAACTCTGAATTGAGGGGAAGCTCTGCTGATTTTATCTTCCAATCGTGTACAAACATTCTGTTTTTTTTTTCCCTTGCATGACTGTCCCCCTCAGATCTACAGCGACTGCACTTCCAAGTGCACTTGTAGTGGAAAGTGTATTTTCCTTTAGTAAATAGACCCCACTGTTAGTATTGTAACCTATAATTGTTTATTCTATTACTACAATATTTGGAAATGCATCTGATCTTAGTATCTGAACGCCACTACAATCAGACAGCCACCAGTAACAGTAAGTTAGTAACTAGGGTGGAACTTAGAAAAGAGTAGTGAAAATAAATTATTTAAAATAAACTGGTATGAAAATCGCTCGCCCTCCTACTATTCCACACCACCACTGCGCACAAAGAAAAATTAATTAAACACCTATGTGTATAAAAATAAACTAAGCAGCTACTTAAATAGATAAATAATGTAAAGTGATTTTAAATGAATAAAAACAGTAGCGCTAATAATCACAGTGTCTGTGAATAAACTAAATATTTAACCTGTGTAAACAATACTGAAAAATATGTATAAACAGTGCTAAAAAAACAACACAATTAATCACCTATATACATAAAGTGAAAAATTAAAGTGAAGTGTGATTATATATTTTTGCAGGTGTCCAAAAAAGGGAAACAAATCCAAACAAAAGTCCATAAACTGTTACTTGTAGTGATAATGTTTCAAAAAGTGACAGAAAAGTGAATGAAAAATCCTGAAGCAAATAAAGTTTTGAAGTGTCTTTAAACAAAATTCTTGAAGTGACTTGAAAAAAATATCTTCCACCACACCACCTGTGTTCAGTGCTACCGCACCCTAAGGAATCGCACTCACCAGCAGTATATGCCTTGCACTCTCATGCTCGGCCAACTCGCTTAATAGCTCCACATGGGTCACAGATGGATCCAGACAGAATGTTAGATAATTGCACTCCACATATAAGGAAAAAAGAGATGCTTCCAATAGTGAAGTAGAGTAAACCATTTATTTCAACAGCACACAAAATTCCTCAACCATTGTACTCACATCCTTCATATAAAAATAAGGCACTTCAGCATAACTTTTCAACAGGAAACAAGGACCCAGCAGTGGTGACCCGATATATTATGGTCTCGGCGGACCCGGCGTTAATACCAATATGTCTCACCCTCCACGCTGTCTCCTTTCTCTTTCACTTCACACGGCACAGCACACCCAGTAACTGGAACGTTGAATGTTAAATGCTCCTCACAGTTGCCATGTAACCATACCCAGACATGTTTCACCGAAGTGGCTTAATCATTGGGGTTGGTTACATGAACTCCTCAATCCCATTTAAACTCTCCTGCTCATTATCTCTTTCAGGCTGATTGGATCATTAACTCTTTCAGGCTGATTGGATCATTCACTCTTTCAAGCTGATTGGATCTTAAGTGTGCACATGCGCACAAGTGGTACAAATAGCGCATATGCGTGCGCACCACTATCATTCATGCATCGCGCACATGCGTTTATTTGCTTCAGGATTTTTCATTCACTTTTCTGTCACTTTTTGAAACATTATCACTACAAGTAACAGTTTATGGACTTTTGTTTGGATTTGTTTCCCTTTTTTGGACACCTGCAAAAATATATAATCACACTTCACTTTAATTTTTCACTTTATGTATATAGGTGATTAATTGTGTTGTTTTTTTAGCACTGTTTATACATATTTTTCAGTATTGTTTACACAGGTTAAATATTTAGTTTATTCACAGACACTGTGATTATTAGCGCTACTGTTTTTATTCATTTAAAATCACTTTACAAAATAAATTATTTGCTATATATTATAAAGAGAAAAACAAACCAACCTATTTTTATTGAAAGCGTTTGTTAACCTAAAAAAAAGAAACCTGTTCCCTTAAAAACTTAAGGAAGGACGACCCGCCGCAGTTATATGTCGGCTGTTTGAAGAGGACCACCATTCTTATGGCAGCAGATAGCTGCCATAACCCCGGTATCTTCTTCAGCGGGCGGTCCTCTTTCAGATAAAATTGGTTACTGCGGCGGACTTGCCGCAAGTTCACTTTTATCAGGGGCCAAAGAGGCGGTGGAGACGATCAGGTCCACTTCTGCCCTCCAATCTTAAAGGGGTTTTTTTTGGGTGGGGGAGGAGAATATGACATTTCTTTTTATATTAATTTTTTATTGCATTTTTGTGTAAATATGAGATCTGAGGTCTTTTTGACTTAATTTTTTCTATTACAAAGGATGTTTACAATACATTCCTTGTTATAGGAATATATATGTATATGTGACACAAAATGTATTTATTTTTTAAAGGACTATGTCAAAATAAAAAGGTATAAAATATGTTTTTATTATAATCTCTAGAAATCAATTTCTTTGAATGCTAGCATCAACATTGGCTATCTCGTCTATTTCAGATCAACAAGACCTGTCAGACGGGATTTCGCTCCGGGATGAGACCGAGCTGACCCCTTTGGCCCAGAAGCAGACTCTAGGGCCACAGGAAGCTGCCCCCCCTGTACGTCCTCCACTGCCTCACCCTCCAGAGGAGCAGCCAGTGCCGCAGTTGCCACCACCGACACCGAGTCAGACAACTGTCCTGCTGACAGAGATGCGGAGGCTGGCCAAAGCCAACAAAAAAATGCAGAGGGAGAATCGTAGGTTGAACCGGACCCTCCACCGTGCCATCAGAAACCACACTGATGATATGGAGAGGATGTGGGTCCGGTTCAACCAACAACAGAACCAGGCAATGGAGCATTGCAAATTATGTTTGCTGGAAGCAATTTCCAGACACAATGCTCCATTGCCTGGTACTAGCTCTACCACCACCATGAGCAGCCGAGAAGCCTCTCCATCATGAAACCAGCATCCACTGCGTGCTCCAGGACCATAGCTATTTTGTTTGTTTGTTCTGTTCAAATCTAATATATTATTTTATACTTTTATTTTGTGTGTAAAAATAAAGTTGTTTTGAAGTAATAAAACCAGCAGTCTTTAGTGCTTGATTTTGTTGAGGGAGGTGTTTATGTTTACAGCACACTAGACATAGACACACTGTGATAAGCCACATTGACACAGAAATACAAAGTACCCTCCTCCGCCTGCTCCGCAGCTCAAAAGGAGTGTTGCAAAGCGAGCTGTACATTCTGTCCCCCGCCCCATCCCATTCCCCATCCAAGGTAGCCAGGCAGACATAGGACAGAATAAGGTGACAGACACTACTGTACAACTGAACATAGAAATGTTTATTAGGTCTCTCTAAAGCATAAAGCAACTCCAACAATAAATTATTAATAACTTAACTTAACAGTAGTTAGTTCCCTTCTGCAATGGCAGAAAACACTCCCCTCCCCCCACCCAAACATATTGGGGCACATCAGGGCATATTGGGGCACATCAGGGCATACTGGGGCACAAGGCATATTATTGGGGCACATTGGGGAACATCAGGCCACAGCGTTTACCAGCTTGTGGATTAGTATAATTACATTTGGCACATTGAACAATTGAATGAGTATAAATATTTTTTGGGCATTTAAGAAAACTTTGATTGTGGGGAGGGACAGGGTCCAACTAAAGAGTCTAAGACCAAGAGGCCATCTCTGCTGCAGTGCAGACTGTCAGTCAGTTCAAGGAATGTCCAGAGTAAGGGAGGGGTACCCCAGCTTTGGCAAATTTATTTTCAAAAATGCTAACTGCTCCATTAGCTGGGGGGACAACTGTGATCTTTGGGGTGACAGGATGTTTCCCGTCACAGAAAACACCCGCTCACTCTGGACATTTGTCGGAGGGCAGGACAGTAGCTCCTTGGCAATATCTGCGAGGGCAGGCCACTCCTCGCTCTTCTCCTGCCAAAAAGACATAGGATCTGTGGTGGGGTGCACTGGTGGGGATGACAAATATGACATGACAACCTCCTTTGATGAAATGCGTTTCTTGGGGCGCACTATGCTGCTGGAGGTTCCCATTAGGGTGTCAAATGCCTCAGTCAAGACAGAAGAAGATGCTCCGCGACCGCTGGCAGGAGCTCTGCTGCTCACTTCAGTAGATGCTGTTGCATGGGAGAGGGGGTTTTCAATATCTTCTTCCTCCTCTTCCTCCTCTCCCAGCTCTAGCGGCCTTACTAGCTGCCTTTCCCTCTGACGCACCCTGCCAATCAGTCTGTCCCACCATGTTGTGAGAGCACTGCACTGCACAGCCATTTTGCCCTTGCAACGAGGGTCACACATGGCAGCCAGCATCAGTTCTGGGCAAGAGGCGGTCAAATCCTGCGTGCGCCTGCCCAATTCCAAGAGAAATGTGTTGAGCAGAGCCAACACATCAGGTTGAGGGCCACCACCAGGCAAAGGTTCCTGAGCTGACATGAACCGCTCCAATTTACTTTGAAGGTGGTTAAAAAGCGGCAGCACATTAGCAATGCTGGCATCCTCGCGGCTCAGATGTTCTGTCACAGAGAGGAATGGTTTGAGGACTGCCACAATCTGCCCAATTATGGCCCAGTCCTCCCTGCCTAAAGGTCTCTCTATGCCAATATTATGTTTGCAGGCCATGGCATGGAGAGCCTTCTGCTGTTCAAGGATGCGTTCCAGCATTGCTAGGGTTGAATTCCACCTAGTCCCCACATCCTGTTTTAGGCAGTGTTCTGGAAGGCCTGCCTTCCTCTGTTCCAACCTGAGGAGGTGGCTGTCCCTCACACTTCGATGGAAGTGGCCAGCCATCTTCCGACAAGAGTCCACCACTTTGGACAGCCTTCCATCGCCGCCAGAATTAGCCTCCACCAATCGAAAGCTGTCAGTTACCACATGGTGGAGAAGGTGGGCTGAGCAGCGCACACCCACAAATCTGCCATCCCTTATAGCCTTCACCATGTTGCTGCCTCCGTCTGTGACAATATAGCCAATCCTGTAGCTGTTGCTGTCAGTGTCTGCCTGTCCAAACCACTGCAGCAACATTTTCTGCAGGGCTTGCAGGATATTTTGCGCTGTATGCTTTTCATCAAGCACCAAGCGTGCAGGAGAAAAGAACGGTGCCCCTCTTTGTCAAGTGCTGATGACGAGGATCCAAATCTTTGTACATCATGGGACAGTGACACCTTGCCCTGCCACCAATGTGCCGTCAGGGACAGGAAGGCGTGTCGGGCACTAGATGCACTCCACAGGTCAGTGGTCAGGTGCACTGCCTGTCCACCTGCCTTTCTAATCTCCTCCTTCAGCACCCCAACACAAGACCTGTATAAGGCTGGCACCACAGTTTGGCTAAAGGTCTTTCGTGATGGCACACGGTACTGTGGTGCAACAGCCTGCATCAACTGCTTGAAGGGCTCACCTTCTACCATATTGAATGGTGCTCCTCCAACTGCAATAAGCTGGCCGATCAGGTGTGTTATCTTCCTAACCTGTGCCTGAGACATTCCTTTTGCACTGTGAAAGCCACCAAACTCTTCCAGGGTGGCCTGGTGGCTGGTATGGGTTGGATGTGGGGTGGTGGTGCTGGTACTTATGGTGGTGGCTGTGGTGGTGCCACTATTGGTATTGGTTCCTCTTTTGGTGTTTGGAGGGGCCACAATTTTCTCCCCTAATAGCACAGCCTGGTGGTGCACACGCATGTGCTGGTTCATCCCACTGTTGCTGAGATGCCCTATGTCTCGGCCCCGGCTGATGTCCCTGCCACAATGCTTGCATTTGGCCTTCTGACCAACGCCAATTTTGGTGAAATGCAGCCAAACGCTGGAACGGCAGCCAGCACCAATGACACTGCCCGCAGTGCCTGGTGATGGAATCACATCCACTGCAGTGGTTGGACTGTCTTTCTGAGGTTCAGCAGGAGGAGCAGGATGAAGAAGAGAATGTGATTGTGATCTGAACATCACAGGTATTTTGGGTGCTGTCGCTGTGGTTGCATTTGCCGATGATGCTGGAGGCTTTGAAATAACGGCAGGGGACTTATAAGGGGAGAAAAGTAGTAGGGAGTCAGGGGAGATATATTCTCCTGGGCTGTCGCTGGGGCCAACATGGGTAGATGCCGATGCCGATGGTTGGTAATCCAAGTTCTCCATGTGAAAGCTTGTTTCCATCTCTTTCTCTTCTACATTGCCAGGGGAAGACTGATGATCTTTACAATGTGTTGTAAACTGACTCTCCTCAGGCTCCTGCTTGCTTATCTCGAAGCTCCCTGGAGTGCTGATAGTGATATCATCATCATCATGAGCTTGTTCAGCCTGGGCCTTCTCACATGTCTCATGCAGCATGCTGTCCAAGATCTCCATCTTTGGCTGCACAAAGGTGTGTGCACTGGGAAGTTTACCTTTGGTCTGCCCTCGTCCTCTTCCATAAAAAGTACGAATGGGCATGCTAGTGCTACCACCAGCAGCAGTGGCAGAGGTGGTAGCGCCACTTTTCCTAGTAATGCTGCTGGTTGGAAAAGGTAAGTCCTCCTGGAACAGCTGGCGACGTGATGTCTGCTGTTTGGCAGGCTCTTTCATTCCTCCTGGTCGCCTCAACTTCATGGGAGGTGAGCTGAGCTCAGGGGGCGCAGACGCCGCAGAGACAGAACGTCCCACCTGCTGCTGTTGTACTTGACGCCGGCTCGAAGCTCTCCCTCTCCCAGCAGCAGCACTCTTTCTGCCTTGATCTCCTTGTTTGCTGCTCATTTTGCCTTCCAAGTCAAAAAAAGACAAAAAAAAAGATGAGCAGACTAAAACAAAAATCTGTAGTAAAAGAAGAAATCCAATAGCAAAATAAGCTATCAAGGATAATAATCTTGCAGACTCCAACAGATATCAGGGCAAATGAATATCAAAAATCCAAGGATCACGACGATATTTGAGCAGATGCACTGGCACAAATAGTTGACTGTATGATCTGCTCCACAAAGAGAAGTCATATGATCAGGGCGTGCCCTCTGCCCTGCCCTGTAGGCCTCAGCATCACAAGAAAACCTCTGATGTGATTGGTCAACCAACAGTCACATGTTTCTGTAGTAAAGAAATTTGGACCAACAAAGAATTCGTTATTATTCGTACACTGTCGATATTCGTTATACTGAATATCGAATTAATTCGAATCATTCGTTATATCCGCTATAATAATTTATTTTGTATTAGTTGAAATTCGATATTATTTGGTAGTTGGAGCCGAAATTCCAATCATTCGTTATATCCGCTATAATAATTTCTTTCGTATTAGTTGAAAATTAGAAATTCGATATATTTGGTAGTTGAATTCGAATAGTTTGGAGCCGAATTTCGAATCACTCGTTATATCCGCTATAATAATTTCTTTAGTATTAGTTGAAATTGAAATTCGATATATTTGGTAGTTGGATTCGAATAATTTGGAGCCGAATTTCGAATCACTCGTTATAATCCGCTATAATAATTTCTTTAGTATTAGTTGAAATTGAAATTCGATATATTTGGTAGTTGGATTCGAATAAATTTAGAATAATTTGGATCCGAAATTCGTAAACGGAATTTCGTATTCCGTACAGAATTCGTATCCAAAAAAATTCGTAATTCGGTTCCGTACAAATGTACGAATTTCGAAAAATTCGTACGAATTTACGATTCGTACGAAACTAACCGCACATGTCTATAGAATATAAACACCAAGATAATTTGTTTCCAATGGATTGTACATATTACATAAATGTCATGTTTTTGGGCTCATACACACTAGCAGTTGAGTTGGCGGTAAACCCCACATTTAAGCCATGATTTTACCACCCCAAGCACTCCCCTTTTGCCTAAAAATACATCAACCATGGGTTAATACATGCCACAGCCACAATGCTTTGCTTCATGGCCACAACAGGAATTATACCCACTGTCACATTCTGTGGGCACTACTAGACACCAAAATAACACAGTCAAGTGAATGGAGCCAGTATACAACTGTCCCACAGCCACATACAATGTACATTGTTGCAGCACAGTGGTGTGGCATTTATATGGTTAAAACATGTGGTGAGGAGGGGAGATATTTCCTTCTTACTGCCTCCCAAACACCTTTATCCATGTTGCTCTGTGGGAGCCGTTCTTTGATACAAAGTAGTGGAGGGATGTGTGCACAGGTGTTACTTGTTTCCGATTGCAATTAACATTTTAAAGAGGAGCTCCACCGGAATTATTTTTTTTTTTTTTAAATCAGCAGCTACAAATACTGCAGCTGCTGACTTTTAATAAATGGACACTTACCTGTTCCAGGTTCCAGCGATGTCGGCAGAAGATGACGAGCGACCGCTTGTCAATCGGCTGCCCCCGCCGCTATCCTCTGTCAGGGAATCAGGAAGTGAAGCTTGCGGCTTCACTGCCTGGTTCCCTACTGCGCATGCGCGAGTCACGCTACGTGTCGTTATTGGTCCCCGTTGTGTCCTGGGAACTGTGTTTCCCAAGACACAACGGGGCATCTTCGGATATGGGCGGGCCAGCTTCGGCTAGCTCGTCCCGGAAATGGGTGCAGATACCTGTATTATACAGGTATCTACACCCCCCTCCCCCCTGAAAGGTGCCAATTGCGGCACCGGAGGGGGGGAGGAATCCGATAAGCGGAAGTTCCACTTTAGGGTGGAACTCCACTTTAAAGAGAATGCTCTGTTTCAGCTTTATACATGCATCCGGTGATTGGACGATATGCATCAAAGAAGTGGGGCTGTGAGGCTGATGATGTCATGCTAATTGTGTCCGGTCCGTCCCCGTTTATCATCTTTTCAGGTCCGATTTCAGCCTGAATTTTTGTCTGAATTCGGACCTGAAACGGACCAAAAGACGCACAGGACCCCTGTGCAAATTTGCACCGGAGCCGCAGCAGAGATATGTGAACCGGCTCCATAGAGGGCCAGTAACAATCTCCTGCTATTTCGAATTGGATGCAGGGATGCACTAGTGTGAACCCAGCCTAAGGGATCCCTGCTAAGGCAGTATTGGATTCCTTCATTTCCCTTAAAGGAAGGAAGCACTTTTGACTGAAGTTGAGCAGCCTAACTTACCACTGGTGATTGCACTAAGTGTATGCATGAGGAGGAGGTTCACTTTTATCACACCAGAAGAATCACTGAGAGTACTTTCACACTGGAGCGGTGGGGGCGCTGGTGGTAAAGCGGCGCTATATTTAGCGCTGCTTTACCAGCACATTTCAGCCGCTAGCGGGGTGGTTTTACCCCCGCGAGCGGCCGAAAAAGGGTCAATACCGCCCGCAAACCGCCGCTGCAGCGGCGGTTTGCGGGCGGGTTCGGCACGCTCCCCCATCGTTTTCAATGGGACCGGGTGCTATAGGAGCGGTAAATATACCGCTCTATAGCGAGCCAAAGATGCGGCTTGCAGGACATTTTTGAGCGTCTTGCAAGCGCACCGCTTCAGTGTGAAAGCCCTCGGGCTTTCACACTGAAGATACAGCAACAGCTGTTTCGGGTCGGTTTGCAGGCGCTATTCTGTGAAAGGGGCCTTATTGTAGAAGTTTGGATAATTCACTGTGAATACACAGGATTATGTTGGTTTGTGGACTTTTTTGGCACACATATACTTTGCATGACTGATGCACTTTAATGGGATTTCATGATTTGATGCACCTTTGTATTATGTGTATAGTATTTGAATTATTTATTTAGGTTTTATTCATTGAATTGCATGTCGCATTACGCTACTATTTATTATTTTTTATATTTTTTTTCAGTTAATGGTAGTGCTGCACTATTGGAGACTCTTTTCTACAATGTAAAGTTGTGAGATGTACAGCTTGTATAACAGTGTAAATTTGCTGTCCCCTCAAAATAACTCAACACACAACCATCAATGTCTAAACCACTGGCAACAAATGTGAGTAACCCCTAAGTAAAAATGTCCAAATTGGACGCATTTAGCCATTTTCCCTCCCCGGTGTCATGTGACTCGTTAATGTTACAAGGTCTAAGGTGTGAATGGGTGTGTTAAAATTTGGTGTTATTACTCTCACTCTCTCATAAGTTCAATGTAGAAAAATGTAAAATAATGCATTTGCGTGGCAAAAATATGAATGCAATCTAAACACTGGGGGGAGAACCTCTGGGGGGCATACAATGCCAAGCTACTGCTAACAAAGCAAACAGAATATTGGCATGCATTAAAAAAGGGATCAACTCTAGTTCTGGGCACCAGTCCTTATGAAAGATGTACTGGAAATGGAGCGAGTACAAAGAAAGGCAACAAAGCTAATAAAGGGTCTGGAGGATAGTAGTTATGAGGAAAGGTTGTGAGCACTGAACTTATTCTCTCTAGAGAAGAGACGCTTGAGAGGGGATATGATTTCAATATACAAATGCCATACTGATGACCCCACAATAGGGATAAAGCTTTTTCGCAAAAGGGAGTTTAACAAGACTCGTGGCAACTCATTAAAATGAGAAGAAAATAGGTTTAACCTTAACCACTTGCCGACCAAGGACGTCATATGACGTGCTTGACTTTGAGTGGTGATATCTGAATGATGCGTGCAGCTATTGGCATCATTCAGATATCATTCTTTCCGGCCGGCGATTCTGTGCACCATAAGAATGATCATAGCGGCAGTTCCACCGCCTGATCGTTCTTATAGGCAGCGGGAGGGGACGTCCCCCCCTCCCGCCGCCATCCGATGCTTCTCCGGGCTCTCCCGTGCCATCGGGGGCCCGGAGAAAGAATTGCTTGCCGCCCGATGACGAGCATAGAGATTTCCGGTGACCAGATGGTCACCAGTCATCTCTATGACCGTCGGAGGCCCGGGCGCGACGTTATGACGTCACGCCCGGTACCCGGAAGTAAACAAAGTCGCGATCGCGGCTGTCAGCATGAGATCGGTAAAAAATTTTTTACCGATCTCATGCTTTCCAGCCTGGAGGAGAGATGTGGGGTCTTATTGACCCCACATCTCTCCATAAAGAGGACCTGTCACATACATTCCTATTACAAGGGATGTTTACATTCCTTGTAATAGGAATAAAAGTGATCCAAATTTTTTTTTTTTTTTTAAAGTGTAAAAATAAAAAAAATTAAGTAAAATAAAAAAAATAAAATAAAAAAAAAATATTAAAACGCCCCTGTCCCCTGTAGCTCGCAACAATTCTAGCACTAGACCTCCTCTGTAACTCTAAACTGGTAACCAGTAAAAAATATTAAAGCGTCGCCTATTGAGATTATTAAGTACCGAAGTTTGGCGCCATTCCACGGTTGTGCGCAATTTTAAAGCGTGACATGTTCGGTATCTATTTACTCGGCGTAACATCATCTTTCATATTATATAAAAAAATTGGGCTAACTTTACTGTTTTGTTATTTTTTAATTCATGAAACCGTTTTTTTTCCAAAAAAAAGGCGTTTGAAAAATTATTGCGCAAATACCGTGTGAGATAAAAAGTTGCAATGTTGCCATTTTATTCCCTAGGGTGTCTGCTAAAAAAACCGTACTCAATGTTTGGGGGTTCTGAGTAATTTTCTAGCAAAAAAATTATGATGTTTACATGAAGGAAAATAGGCCAAAATAGGCCCGGTAAGCAAGTTGTTAAACTACGTAGAGGGTTCTTTACTGTAAGAGCAGCAAGGATGTGGAATTCCCTTCCAAAGGCGGTGGTCTCAGCGGGGGGGCATTAATAGTTTCAAGAAACTATTAGATAAACACCTGAACGACCGCAACATACAGGGATATACAATGTAATACTGACATATAATCACTCACATAGGTTGGACTTGATGGACTTGTGTCTTTTTTCACCTACTATGTAACTATGTAACATGGCACCTCGTGGCAAAGAACTCTCTGAGGATCTGAAAAAAAAAGAATGGTTGCTCTACATAAAGATGGCCTAGGCTATACGAAGGTTGCCAAGACCCTGAAACTGAACTGCAGCATGGTGGCGAATACAGCGGTTTAACAGGACAGACTCCACTCAGAACAGAGCTTGCCATGGTAGACCAAAGAAGTTGAGTGCACATGCTCAGCATCATATCCAGAGGTTGTCTTTGGGAAATAGATGTGTGAGTGCTGCCAGCATTGCTGCAGAGGTTGAAGGGGTGGGGGTCAGCCTGTCAGTGCTCAGACCATACGCCGCACACTGCATTAAATTGGTCTGCATGGCTGTCATCCCAGAAGGAAGCCTATTCTAAAGATGAAGAAAGCCTGAAAAACTGTTTGCTGAAGACAAGCAGACTAAGGACATGGATTACTGAAACCTTGTCCTGTGGTCTGATGAGACCAAGATAAACTTATTTGGTTCAGATGTTTTCAAGCTTGTGTGGAGGCAACCAGGTGAGGAGTACAAAGACAAGTGTGTTTTGCCTACAGTCAAGCATGGTGGTGGGAGTGTCATGGTCTGGGGCTGCATGAGTGCTGCTGGCACTGGGAAGCTGCTACAATTCATTGAGGGAGCCATGAACACCAACATGTACTGTGACGTACTGAAGCAGAGCATGATCCCCACCCTTCGGAGACTAGGCCGCAGGGCAGTATTCCAACATAACAACCCAAAGCCCACCTCCAAGACGATCACTGCCTTGCTAAAGAAGCTGAGGGTAAAGGTGATGGACTGGCCAAGCATGTCTCCAGACCTAAACCCTATTGAGCATCTGTGGGGCATCCTCAAATGGAAAGTGGAGGAGCACAAGGTCTCTAACATCCACCAGCTCCGTCATGTCGTCATGAAGGAGTGGAAGGTGACTCCAGTGGCAACCTGTGAAGCTCTGGTGAACTCCATGCCCAAGAGGGTTAAGGCAGTGCTGGAAAATAATGGTGGCCACACAAAATATTGACAATTTGGGCCCAATTTGGACATTTTCACTTAGGGGTGTACTCAATTTTGTTGCCAGTGGTTTAGACAATATTGGCTGTGTGTTGATTTATTTTGAGGGGACAGCAAATTTACACTGTTATACAAGCTGTACACTCGCTACTTTACATTGTAGCAAAGTGTAATTTCTTCAGTGTTGTCACATGAAAATATATAATAAAATATTTACAAACATTTGAGGGGTGTACTCACTTTTGTGAGATACTGGGTGTTATTTACGAAAGGCAAATCCACTTTGCACTGCAAGTGCAGTCGCTATAGATCTGAGAGGGATATGCAAGGAAAATAAAAACCTGCATTTTAGCTTGCACATGATTGGATGATAAAATCGGCAGAGCTTCCCCTCATTTCAGATCTTCCCCTCAGATCTACAGCGACTGCACTTCCAAGTGAAAGCCTTTTGTAAATAACCCCCACTGTGTATGCATGTGTGTATATGTATATATGTGTGTATTGATATGCATGCATACATACATTTACCACAGTGTTTGTATTTTCCCTTATCGTCTTTCAGGACAGCCACCTGAGAGACCTTGGCTCCTCCCCTCTTTAGGAAACACCTGCGCCAGCTTGCTATAAATTTCCTCCTCCCCTGCTGCTCCTCAGTTATTTGTGTTTCCTCCAGGAGGGGAGACACCTTTTTGGAACCAGCCAGGAGAGTCAGGATTACCAGGGGGTATGTAAGGCTCAGGCAAAGGAAAAGGTCCACAAAACAAAGTAGCAGAGGCTCCTTTTTTTGGACAACAGACCAGGTAACTAACCTGGGAGAGACTGCCACCCCTGCATCCCTGAGCGCAGTGGAGGTCAGGGGGGTTCCTTCTCAGCTCCGAGTGCGGAGCACGGATACAGGTCCTGCCGTCCCATACCTCCAGCGGCGTGTAGCGCTCGCAGTGCGAAATACGCTGGGTATAGGGACCGGCGATGTCGGTGACGGGTGACGTCACGTCCGGCATGAGGGGGCGTGTACTTCCGGGTTCGCGGCTTCAGGTTCCCGGCCGCGAATCATGAAAAGGGACCAGGCATGGGCTAGGAGAGGAGCTACAAATGCTGTGGAGACAGCAAGAGCTCCAGTGGTGACACAAGCATGTCGGATGCAGAAGGGAGGGACCAGACTGCTCCGACAGAGACCAGCTCCAGCCATGTAAAGGTAAGGGGAACCTGGGGTGGACCTCCCCTGGCCTATAACCACCACCCATCCCCCTCCCCCTCAAGGGTTCAGCAAAGGGGGGGGTGGGCAGGTCCCTCCTGTGTCAGAGGGTTATTTTCATTGGGCCCCTAGTGTGGCAAGCCCATATGGAAGACGCTGTGCACCTGCAAGATGCAGGAAGCTTATGTCAGTATTAATGTGTGTGGGGTTTTTTCTTTATGTCTTTTCAGAAACCTGACAAGTCTAAGCCCTCTCATAACTCAAAAAGGAGGTGCCCTTCTTGTAAAAACACACTTAAAGATTCCTGGGGGAAAGCATTATGTAAGGAATGTATTCACAAGTTAGTGCAAGAACATTCCACAGAGCAGGGCAGTGATTTAGCGGCATCTGTCAAGGAACTATCTAGTACCTTTGTATCTTTCAAAACCTTTTTTTAAGGATTTCAGATCCCTCAACTGCAGACTGCTCCCCCACCAGTACTACCGGTGCTAGCAAAAGCACAGGCACTACCCTCCACTAGTGCCGGTCCTTTAGTAACTCCTAGAGAGGAGGCAGAGGACGAGCCTGACAGCGCAGCGTCCGGCTCCCAAGAATCTGAGGGTGAAACACTGGAAGGGGATTCCAGAAGACCCTCTAGATACAAACTCTCATTAGAAGAGGTAGACCAGCTGTTGGGAGCCATTCATACTACGCTGGGTATACAGATGGAAAAGAAACCTTTATCCCTGCATGATCAGATGTATGAGGGTTTAGGAGAACAGGAAAAGAAGAATTTTCCTGTTCATGAGGTCTTAATAGAGGCAATCAAGAAAGAATGGCAGGAACCTGAAAGGAAACCATTCTTTTCTAAAGCCTTAAAGAGACGGTTCCCATTTTCAGATGACGAGTCATCAGTGTGGAACAAAACCCCAAAACTAGACGCTGCCTTCTCACAAGTCTCCAGGTACATCGATCTAGCTTTTGAGGATATGAGGGTCTTTTCTGAAGCAATGGACAAAAGAATGGATGCCCTATTAAAAAAGTCATGGGACTCCACAGTGGGAAGCCTAAAGCCAGCCATGGCGGTCACGGTGGTAGCCAGAAATGTAGAGTTCTGGCTCAACCGTATACAGGCACATATTGAGGAAGGAACTGCAAAGGAGCAAATTTTGTCCTCTTTTCCCACTCTGCTCAAAGGCATCGCGTATATCGCAGATGCATCAGCAGAATTGGTACGCATGGCAGCCAGATCTTCGGCTCTAGCCAATTCTACCAGACGGGCCCTATGGCTAAAGACTTGGCAAGGGGATGCTGCGTCCAAAGCCAAGTTATGCAGGATCCCGTTTACAGGGGACCTGCTACTTGGGCCAGGATTAGAGAAAGTGTTAGACCGTACAGCGGACAAAAAGAAGGCGTTTCCGCTGAAACGGAAAGCACCTTGGTCCCAGCCTCAACAAAACAGAAAGAGGCAAAAGAGGGACGCTAAGTCCCGTTTTTCAATACCAAAGGCAACTAATCAAAAGAAACCTTGGGGTCAGCGAGGGAATAGCAAAGGAGGAGCAATTTTTCGCCCTCCTGAGCAGACCCGCAATAAAGAATGAAGTACTCCCAGTGGGAGGAAGACTGGGGGCCTTCATTTCACAATGGGAAGAAATATCCTCCAGTCAATTCATTTTAAGGACGATAAGAGACGGGTATTCCCTAGAATTCTCAAAATTCCCCCCAAACAGACTGTACATCACCAAGCTGCCAAACAGCAAGGAAAAAGCCAGAGGGTTAATGAGATCCATAAAGGACCTCAGGAAACAAGGTGTAATCATCACGGTACCAAGGGCAGAAAGAGGACAGGGCTTCTACTCCCATATATTCGGAGTACAGAAACCCTCAGGAAAGGTCAGACCAATCCTCAACCTCAAACCACTAAATCTATCCATAACCTACAAAAGGTTCAGGATGGACTCCATATACTCAGTGAAGGCCCTGTTGCCCCCAAACTGTTATATGGCGTTGCTAGATTTAAAGGATGCGTACCTGCACATACCCATACACCTAAATCACCAGAAGTTTATAAGGCTAGCAATAGAAACAGGAAAAGGAACCGTACACCTTCAGTTTCAGGCTCTACCCTTTGGCCTATCATCTTCGCCAAGAATCTTTACCAAGGTTCTGGCAGAAGCTCTGGCACCACTGCGACTAAAAGGCATATCCATTATTGCCTATTTAGACGACCTTCTCCTTTTTGCAAAGACACCCGGAAGGTTATTAGAAAACCTCAAGTATACTCGGGCATTCCTAGAGAGTCTAGGTTGGTTGGTGAATGTGGAGAAGTCAAGTCTACAACCCACACAACAGATAAAATACCTGGGGTATATAATAGACTCAGTCCAGCAAAAAGTTCTTCTACCCAAAGAGAAGATAGAAAAAATGCAAAAAGAAATAAAAACAATACAGACCAATGTACCCTGTTCTATAAGGAAAATAATGTCAAAATTAGGGTTGCTAACATCTGCAATCCCAGCAGTTCAGTGGGCAAACCTGCATTTCCGACCACTGCAAATGTTCCTACTAAAAGTGTGGGACCACAAGCAGGAATCTCTGGATTTGCAGGTATCAATACCAGCAAAAGTAAAGGAGTCCTTATGGTGGTGGAGAAGGACAGAAAATATAGCCGTAGGACGGCTGTGGATCCTACCTATCTCCCGGATCCTAACCACAGACGCAAGCGGTGTAGGGTGGGGAGCACACTAAAGCCCCATACACACGGTCGGACAATCCGCGGACCAGGTCCGTCGGACCATGTCCGTCATACTTTGTCCGATGTTGGTTTTGCGTACACACGGTCGGACAAAGTTGTCGGAAAATCCGATCATTCTGAACGCGGTGACGATTGTTGCCTACGACGGGACTACGTAGAGGCTAGTAGCCAATAGCTTTGGTCTTGTAATGTGATCTGAGCATGCGTAGCACTTTGTCCGGTCGGACAACCGTACACACGATCGGATTTGGTGTGATCGGACCGTGTTGACGGCAAATCTTTCCAGCAGGAGATAAGACTTTGTCCGTCGGTCAAACCGACGAACACTGTCCGATGGTGCATACACACGGTCTGATTTTTCAACAACCTTGTCCGATCGGACAGAATCCATGAAAAAGTCCGACCGTGTGTATGGGGCTTTAGACTCCCAGATAGCATAAGGTGCTTGGGGGAGGGAAGAGTGGACGAGATCGTCCAACTGGAAGGAGTTGAAAGCAGTATGGTTTGCACTCCAGTCCTTCCAGAAAGAGTTGAAAGGACATCATGTTCAGATCAGATCAGACAACTCGTCAGTTATAGCTTACATAAGCAAACAAGGGGGAACCAGAAGCGGAGTTCTGTGGGCCCTAGCAGAAGAGATCCTAAAATGGGGAGAGAAAAACATACTCTCCTTTTCAGCAGTACATCTAAAAGGAGACTTAAACAAAGTGGCAGACTTTCTCAGCAGAAAGAAAGTAAGAGAAGGAGACTGGGTGCTAAAACAGGAGGTATTCGACCAGATTAAAAAAAAAAATGGGGAATACCTCAGGTAGACTTATTTGCTTCCAGAGAAAGCAGGAAAGTTCAAGCCTTCTTCTCCCTAAAAAGGGAGGAGGGAGCACTCGTAGTAGACGCATTAGCGCAGAAGTGGGAGTTCAGCAGATGTTATGCATTCCCCCCACCAGTGCTACTACCCGCAGTGATAAGGAAATTACGTACAGAAAACACGTCATTGATCCTCATAGCACCTCACTGGCCCAGGAGACCGTGGTTCTCTATGCTCAAAGAACTAGCCATAGAGCCCCCTTGGTTTCTACCAATCCAAGAGGATCTGCTAGCCCAGGGCCCAGTGTACTGTCCACAGGTGGAAAGGTGGAAACTAGCCGCCTGGTATCTGAGGAACAGCTACTAAGAGTGAAAGGGTTCTCAAGTCGTCTGATAGACACACTGCTGAAAAGCAGGAAGGTTGAGACACGTAATATCTACCAGAGGGTATGGAAATGTTTTAATTGATGGTGTACAGAGAACAACTTTAAAACGCAAAGCTCAGTAGCAGTCCTAGAGTTTCTACAGAGTGGTGTAGACAAAGGGCTAAGCCTCAGCACGCTAAAGAGTCAAGTGTCAGCACTGTCAGTTTACCAGGAGAGGAGTTTAGCCTCAAACCCCTGGATAGTCAGACTCTTTAGATCTGTGAGCAGACAAAGGCCGCTACAGAGTACAGCCTTTCCAAAGTGGGATCTGTCATTAGTGTTGCAGACTATGACAGCAGACCCCTTTGAACCATTAAAGGATTGCAGCCTGAAGATGCTGACGCTTAAAGCAATCTTCTTGGTAGCAATTACTACAGCCAAAAGGGTCTGTGAGATGGAAGCCCTATCCATCAGACCCCCCTTTTGCCAAATCTTCCCGGACCGTATAATCTTCAAAATGGATCCGGGGTTTCTACCTAAAGTGGCCTCAAAGTTTCACAGGGGTCAAGAAATTGTATTACCATCATTTTGCCCAAATCCTTCTCATGAGAAAGAAGTGAAATTTCACAATTTAGATGTCAGGAGATGCATCTTGCATTATTTAGAGGCAACAAAGACAATTAGAAAGACGGAGTCTTTATTTATTTTATACACGGGAGCCAGGCAAGGGCACAAGGCTTCAAGGAGTACAATAGCCAGATGGCTAAGGGAAGCCATAGAACAGGCTTACAAACTAGGGGGTATGCAGATCCCAGAAGGAATCAGGGCACACTCCACGAGGGCAATGGCAGCGTCACAGGCAGAGCGAGCTGGAGCAACGCCAGAACAGATTTGTAAAGCGGCAACATGGTCCAGCTTTGCCACTTTTGTAAGACACTATAGAGTGGACCTATGGTCAGCTAAAGATCAGACCTTTGGATGTAAGGTCTTACAAGCTGTAGTCCCGACCTAAGGGTAAGTGCTCGGTTATCCTCTCAGGTGGCTATCCTGAAAGACGATAAGGGAAAAACGAAGTTACTTACGGTAACGTTCTTTCCGGGAGTCTTTCAGGACAGCCGGGTACCCACCCAGATGTATATCAAAGCATAGGTTTCCTTACAGGAAATGTGATATAAATTATTATATGTGTATCATATGTTCTTGTGTCACCCCAGCAAACTGGAGGTGCTCTTCAAAGAACTGAGGAGCAGCAGGGGAGGAGGAAATTTATAGCAAGCTGGCGCAGGTGTTTCCTACAGAGGGGAGGAGCCAAGGTCTCTCAGGTGGCTGTCCTGAAAGACTCCTGGAAAGAACGTTACCGTAAGTAACTTAATTTTTTTTCCATGAGGCTAAGCAAAAATTATTTAATTTCTGTCATTTATCAAAAGTGTTGGCAATCTTTGTAAAAAAAAGTTGCCATTATTTTTACTTAAAAATGCAAACAGCAAAGCACAGTGACCAATTCTGTGATTCAATGAAAGGCAACATGTGATTGGTTATCATAGATTCCTGCACTTTGCAGATCTTCATTGTTCATTGAACTGGTTTACTGAGATGATTTTTTCTCATTGAGCAACAAATGCTCACATCTGAATATCAACTCATGAAGAGAAGCATTTGAATACAATTTTGATCTGAGGATTGAAGATTTTGCCTTGTGTGTGATTGGATGATGCTTTATTGAATCAGGATTCCTGAAATCATTTGATTTTCTGCTATTTGTCATGTTTCAATGTGGCTCATGAGCTGGAAACACATGGCATATGTTATCTTAAAATGAGATATAAAAAATATAGGTAGATGGAGAGAGACTTACTAAAGTTTGACATTCACCAAGATATTTATTAGCATTGCAGCCTGTACAATTCTGCAACAAGAGTATAAAGTACATTGTTAGAGATAAGTATTTTGTTATTACGGTTATTATTATTATTATTATTATTATTAATATTATTAAGTGAAAATGGTAGATAAGGGAATTCCATATTTTTTTGTGATTTGGGTAGTATCTTTTTTTTATGTCTAAAAGGTGTATCATTAACCACTTAAGGACCGCCTCCTGCACATTTACGTCGGCAGAATGGCACGGCTGGGCACATCAATAAACACGTACGTTGCTCTTTAAGAGCCCAGCCATGTGTCACGCGCGCGCAACCGGCAGCACGCTCGCGACCTGTTCCTGAGCTCCGTGGCCGTGGCTGCGGGATCCGCGGACCCGATCGCCGCTGGTGTCCCACGATCGGGTCACAGAGCTGGAGAACGGGGAGAGGTATGTGTAAACAAACATCTCCCCGTGCTTCCTAGTGAGACTGTCACTGATTGTCTGTTCCCTGTTATAGGAAAAGACGATAAGTGATGTCACACGCCAAGCCAAGCCACGCCCACTACAGTAAAAGAACACACACAGGTCACACTTAACCCCTCCCCACCCCCTAGTGGTTAACCCCTTCACTGACAGTGTCATTTACACAGGAATCAGTGCATTTAAATAGCACTGATTGCTGTATAAATGACAATGGTCCCAAAAATGTCAGATGTGTCCGCCATAATTTCGCAGTCACAATAAAAATTGCTGATTGTCGCCATTACTAATAAAAAAAAATATTAATACAAATGCTATAAAACTATCCCCTATATTGTAAACCCTATAACTTTTGCGCAAACCAATCAATAATCACTAATTGTGATTTTTTTTTTACCAAAAATATGTAGAAGAATATGTATTGGTCTAGACTGATCTAAGACTCTATTTGTGGGAAAAAAAGGACACCAATTTTGTTTGGGAGCCACGTCGCAATTGTCAGTTAAAGCGACACAGTGTCGAATTGCAAAAAGGGACCTGGTCCTTTGGCTGCAAATTGGTCCGGGGCTTAAGTGGTTAAAGTGGTTCAAAAGGTAGAGGGTTTTTTAACGTAATGCATTCTCTGCATTATGTTAAGAAAAAACTTTGTTTTCAGCTCCTTCCCCCATCCCCCATTATACTTACCTGAGCCTGATCTCTATCCAGTGCTGTACCTGAGAGCAGCGTCCCCCTCCACTCTCTCTCTCCTCTCTGGCCATGGAGGCATCCATCGGCTCCTGATGCTGTCAATTGTAGCCATTTAGCAAAGAACAGAGATGGGGCTGAGTTGCGCTGTGTGTGTTAATAGACACACAGAGCCCAACTCAGGATCAATGAACATGAATGCCCCCCTAATAAGCCACTTGCTATGGGGGCACTCAGAAGGGGGATGGAGCCAGGAGCATTGGCTGGGACCCCAAAAGAGGAGGATATGGGCTGCTCTGTGCAAAACCATTGCACAGAACAGGTAAGTATATACGTTTATGATTAAAAAAACATATATTGTTTGGGGGAAAAATATAAACAAATTCCCTTTTACAGTACAATCAGTTTAAAGCTTAGGGGCAGCAAAACTCAAAAGGAAAAACTAAAAGTATAAAATAAAAACTTCCAGTCAGTAGGATGTGTCCCTTGTGCTGATTACTTTTCTGGTGAAAACCTCCTCCACCCTGCGCCCTCCAACCCCACCACCCTAATCTTCCAGTGTTGTAGGGGTCAATATTCTTTTACTGGATAGACTTTAGTAAATATTTTCCTATGTTCATGTTGGTCATAAAAAGAAAAAAATATATATTCTTGAACAGCTAATCTATACATAAAGTGTTAAAATTAGTACGCCATACCAGTGCTATAATCAATACTTTTGCTCCAATGTTGTAATTCTCTACATTTTTATCCTCCTAAAAAAAAGAACAGAGTCAAACTTACTACAAAGGAATGTGAGAGCATCCACTGCCATTAATCATATAATACACAGCAAATGGTTTGCATAAAATTAATTGTATACAGTTATTGTAACTGCCCTATTAAAAATTGGATTTCTTAAAGCAATTTCAAATCAATAAAACTTTAATAAAATCTTTGGCTGGGTGACAGCTGGTTTCTGTGCTCCTGTCTGCCAGTATGTTCTATAGCAGTGTTTCTCAACTCCAGTCTTCAAGGCGTCCCAACAGGTCATGTTTTCAGGATTTCCCTCAGATGAAACAGCTGTGGTAATTACTAAATGCCCGTACACATGATCCGAATATCGGATGAAAAATACTGCTTTCGACACGATTGTACAATAATTGGATCGTTAGTACAGAGCTTTCAAGAGCCGATCACGACAGTTCATCTGATATTATTCGATCGGACAAGCATAAAACTTTCATCATACAATACCAGATTGTACAATTTTTGTTTAGTCATTACAATTGTTGTCCGAAAATACAATACAAATACACTACAATATGTGACATCACTTCCTTCTTTTTTTCCTGTCTTTACGAGAATTTTCGTGACTTTAGGAACTTATTAAATCTCTACTTGCGACTAGTAAGCAAAAAAATTTGGACAATCTGTTGTCTGATTTTCGGATAGTGTGTACGGGGCATTAGGCAGTGAAACT
Source organism: Lithobates sylvaticus (assembly GCA_028564925.1). Taxonomy (NCBI): domain Eukaryota; kingdom Metazoa; phylum Chordata; class Amphibia; order Anura; family Ranidae; genus Lithobates; species Lithobates sylvaticus. The sequence goes on from CM053032.1 coordinate 206,503,964, forward strand.
GGTCAAATCACCTGTGCAAAATATTGGAAAGCCTGAAAACATGACCTGTTGGGGCGCCTTGGGGACTGGAGTTGATTAACGCTGTTCTATAGTAAGGCCATTGGCCTAAAGTGTCATGGCAAATGTCATTTTATAAAGAAAGTGTCAGCACACCAAATCCGATCTGTGGTCAGTGATTAAAGTGTCCATTTATGAACCAATATATGCCACAATAGTGACTATCACTTATCTCCATTGTACAGAGGTTTATGTGGCTGTGATGAGGAGTGGAGATGTTGTTCTGTCTCCCACTGCAGCAAAATCAGAGGAAATGATCTCCCTCACGCTTCTCCACCTCAGAGAGGGTAATAGCAGGGAAAGAGAAGAGAAACAGTCATGGGGGGGGGGGGGGGGGGGGGGGGGGGTTAATTTACTAAAGGCAAATCCACTGCAGTTGCTGTAGATCTGAGGGGGACATGCAACAAAATAAAAAAACAGCATTTTTGCTTGCACATGATTGGATGATAAAATCAGTAGAGATTCCCCTCATTTCAGATCTTCCCCTCAGATCTACAGCGACTGCACAAGCAGTGCAGAGTAGAGTTTAGTAAATCAACCCCAATGTGATGAGGAAGCAGATGAATGTCACTGATTGGCAGTAAAATCCCCCTTCTCATTCAGGTTATATATATATAAATATATATATATATATATATATATATATATATATATATATATATATATATACACACACACACACAACTATACATATACAGGTCCTTCTCAAAAAATTAGCATATTGTGATAAAGTTCATTTTTTTCTGTAATGTACTGATAAACATTAGACTTTCATATATTTTAGATTCATTACACACAACTGAAGTAGTTCAAGCCTTTTCTTGTTTTAATATTGATGATTTTGGCATACAGCTCATGAAAACCCAAAATTCCTATCTCAAAAAATTAGCATATCATGAAAAGGTTCTCTAAACGAGCTATTAACCTAATCATCTGAATCAACTAATTAACTCTAAACACCTGCAAAAGATTCCTGAGGCTTTTAAAAACTCCCAGCCTGGTTCATTACTCAAAACCGCAATCATGGGTAAGACTGCCGACCTGACTGCTGTCCAGAAGGCCATCATTGACACCCTCAAGCAAGAGGGTAAGACACAGAAAGAAATTTCTGAACGGATAGGCTGTTCCCAGAGTGCTGTATCAAGGCACCTCAGTGGGAAGTCTGTGGGAAGGAAAAAGTGTGGCAGAAAACGCTGCACAACGAGAAGAGGTGACCGGACCCTGAGGAAGATTGTGGAGAAGGACCGATTCCAGACCTTGGAGGACCTGCGGAAGCAGTGGACTGAGTCTGGAGTAGAAACATCCAGAGCCACCGTGAAGAGGCGTGTGCAGGAAATGGGCTACAGGTGCCGCATTCCCCAGGTCAAGCCACTTTTGAACCAGAAACAGCGGCAGAAGCGCCTGACCTGGGCTACAGAGAAGCAGCACTGGACTGTTGCTCAGTGGTCCAAAGTACTTTTTTCGGATGAAAGCAAATTTTGCATGTCATTCGGAAATCAAGGTGCCAGAGTCTGGAGGAAGACTGGGGAGAGGGAAATGCCAAAATGCCTGAAGTCCAGTGTCAAGTACCCACAGTCAGTGATGGTCTGGGGTGCCATGTCAGCTGCTGGTGTTGGTCCACTGTGTTTTATCAAGGGCAGGGTCAATGCAGCTAGCTATCAGGAGATTTTGGAGCACTTCATGCTTCCATCTGCTGAAAAGCTTTATGGAGATGAAGATTTCATTTTTCAGCACGACCTGGCACCTGCTCACAGTGCCAAAACCACTGGTAAATGGTTTACTGACCATGGTATTACTGTGCTCAATTGGCCTGCCAACTCTCCTGACCTGAACCCCATAGAGAATCTGTGGGATATTGGGAAGAGAAAGTTGAGAGACGTAAGACCCAACACTCTGGATGAGCTTAAGGCCGCTATCGAAGCATCCTGGGCCTCCATAACACCTCAGCAGTGCCACAGGCCGCATTGAAGCAGTCATTTCTGCAAAAGGATTCCCGACCAAGTATTGAGTGCATAACTGAACATAATTATTTGAAGGTTGACTTTTTTTGTATTAAAAACACTTTTCTTTTATTGGTCGGATGAAATATGCTAATTTTTTGAGATAGGAATTTTGGGTTTTCATGAGCTGTATGCCAAAATCATCAATATTAAAACAAGAAAAGGCTTGAACTACTTCAGTTGTGTGTAATGAATCTAAAATATATGAAAGTCTAATGTTTATCAGTACATTACAGAAAATAATGAACTTTATCACAATATGCAAATTTTTTGAGAAGGACCTGTATTGCCATGCTTCTTATGTCTTATAAAAGTCAGAGACCTTTACACCCTAAAAACCATTGCCTAGTGCTTAGGAAATGCCTTTTATATCCCCTAGGACCTAGTGTGGGTATATTTCCATACCAGACCTCAATATATTCCCATTCTATATGTGGGCAGTAAAAATAATAATAAAAGTCCTCTTGGAGAGGGACCATGCCTGAATAATTGTACTCCTATCATAAATACTTTTGGTTACAAATGTAATTGTCTAAAAATAAATAAAAACACAATTTCTTGCCTAATAAGTCTTTTATTAACAACTGATTTTATGTTAACTGTTATTTTTTTTCTTTCCCTGCTTACTTTAATTTTGCACATCAAAGGACCTGATGAAGGGGGAGTCTGTTTGGCCCCCGGAATGCATTGTTCTTTTTTCTGCTATGAAGCAGTTTTATCAATAAAAGCTTTGGTTGCTTGTTTGGTGCTCTCATTAGACTGTATATATGTTTATTGCTGTCTGTGTCCCTGCTAAGAAGTTTCACCTTCCCTGTTTGTCCTGATGAACATTGACGCAGGACATAAGGTGAAGGAAAATGCAAAATGTTACAGCTGTTACCAGGGCCGGACTGGCCTACCGGGATAGCGGGAAATTTCCCGGTAGGCTGCCTGCTCTGGGGCCGCTGTCAGCTAGGAGCTCTGTAACTTTTTTTTTTTTTTTTTTTTTTTAAAGAACAGCTGAGAGAAGCGCGGCTGTGCAGTGAACAGGAGGAGGGGCTGGCTGAGGAAATGTGTAGCAGGGAGGGTCGGAGGAGCAAGTAACCATCATGCAGCAGACAGTGTAACCCCCCCCCCTGCAGCCCGCCACATTTAAATGTACACATGCTGGATCGGGGATGAATGGGGGCGTCGGGAGGGAGATACACAGTACCTGAAGGCTGAAGCCGAGGAGATAGAGGATGGTATGACCACAGCAAAACTAATCCTGCAGCACACAGAGCAATGTCATATGTAATGCTGGCCGGCCGGTGTCATCCAGAAATCTATGCCTTGTCAGCAGTGTGCAGGTTACTGATCAGCCTCCTCTCCCTCTTGTCTGGCTCGGTACTCTTTCTTGTTTTTTAGCTTCCTAACCTGCTGATAAGATCGCTGGGAGAAGCTGCAGCCCGCCGGCATTCTGTGTCCAGTGAGGGATCACACATGTTTGGCTGTTAACCATTTCAGCTCAGCTATTTAGCCAGAGCTCTCTGTGTGCTGCAGTTTGATGTTTTTTGGATGATTTATTGCTAATTCAGGCTAGAAGCTTCACAGACTCATTAACTGTTTAATGTTCTCCACTAATCCTGACCAGATCACTGTAAGACCATATTTGCATTTTGGAAATTGGATGTGTTGCTGTCTTCTGGCACGTGGTTGTACTTTAAAAGGAGGATTACTAACTTGATCTTGAAGAGCTGCTTTAAGTAGAGTGTCACAGCCCTACTATACACTTTTACACTGAGTTCAGCCATACATCCATTCTCTGCCCATCTCCTGTACCATGTCTGCAGTCTCTGACCCTCTCCTGTACTATGTCTGCAGTCTCTGACCCTCTCATGTAGTATGTCTGCAGTCTCTGACCCTCTTCTGTAGTATGTCTGCAGTCTCTGACCCTCTCCTGTACTATGTCTGCAGTCTCTGACCCTCTCATGTAGTATGTCTGCAGTCTCTGACCCTCTTCTGTAGTATGTCTGCAGTCTCTGACCCTCTCCTGTAGTATGTCTGCAGTCTCTCACCATCTCCTGTAGTATGTATGCAGTCTCTGACCCTCTCCTGTAGCATGTCTGCAGCCTCTGACCCTCTCCTGTAGCATGTCTGCAGTCTCTGACCCTCTCCTGTAGCATGTCTGCAGTCTCTGACCCTCTCCTGTAGTATGTCTGCAGTCTCTGACCCTCTCCTGTAGTATGTCTGCAGTCTCTGACCCTCTCCTGTAGTATGTCTGCAGTCTCTGACCCTCTCCTGTAGTAGGTCTGCAGTCTCTGAGCCTCTCCTGTAGTATGTCTGCAGTCTCTGACCCTCTCCTGTAGTAGGTCTGCAGTCTCTGACCCTCTCCTGTACCATGTCTGCAGTCTCTGACCCTCTCCTGTACCATGTCTGCAGTCTCTGACCCTCTCCTGTACCATGTCTGCAGTCTCTGACCCTCTCCTGTACCATGTCTGCAGTCTCTGACCCTCTCCTGTACCATGTCTGCAGTCTCTGACCCTCTCCTGTACCATGTCTGCAGTCTCTGACCCTCTCCTGTACCATGTCTGCAGCCTCTGACCCTCTCCTGTACCATGTCAGCAGTCTCTGACCCTCTCCTGTAGTATGTCTGCAGTCTCTGACCCTCTCCTGTAGTAGATCTGCAGTCTCTGACCCTCTCCTGTAGTATGTCTGCAGTCTCTAAACCTCTCCTGTACTATGTCTGCAGTCTCTGACCCTCTTCTGTAGTATGTCTACAGTCTCTGACCCTCTTCTGTAGTATGTCTGCAGTCTCTGACCCTCTCCTGTAGTATGTCTGCAGTCTCTCACCATCTCCTGTAGTATGTCTGCAGTCTCTCACCATCTCCTGTAGTAGGTCTGCAGTCTCTGACCCTCTCCTGTAGTATGTCTGCAGTCTCTGACCCTCTTCTGTAGTATGTCTGCAGTCTCTGACCCTCTCCTGTAGTATGTCTGCAGTCTCTGACCATCTCCTGTAGTATGTCTGCAGTCTCTCACCATCTCCTGTAGTATGTCTGCAGTCTCTGACCCTCTCCTGTAGTAGGTCTGCAGTCTCTGACCCTCTCCTGTAGTATGTCTGCAGTCTCTGACCCTCTCCTGTACCATGTCTGCAGTCTCTGACCCTCTCCTGTACCATGTCTGCAGTCTCTGACCCTCTCCTGTACCATGTCTGCAGTCTCTGACCCTCTCCTGTACCATGTCTGCAGTCTCTGACCCTCTCCTGTACCATGTCTGCAGTCTCTGACCCTCTCCTGTAGTATGTCTGCAGTCTCTGACCCTCTCCTGTACCATGTCTGCAGTCTCTGACCCTCTCCTGTACCATGTCTGCAGTCTCTGACCCTCTCCTGTACCATGTCTGCAGTCTCTGGCCCTCTCCTGTACCATGTCTGCAGTCTCTGACCCTCTCCTGTACCATGTCTGCAGTCTCTGACCCTCTCCTGTACCATGTCTGCAGTCTCTGACCCTCTCCTGTACCATGTCTGCAGTCTCTGACCCTCTCCTGTACCATGTCTGCAGTCTCTGACCCTCTCCTGTACCATGTCTGCAGTCTCTGACCCTCTCCTGTACCATGTCTGCAGTCTCTGACCCTCTCCTGTACCATGTCTGCAGTCTCTGACCCTCTCCTGTAGTATGTCTGCAGTCTCTGACCCTCTCCTGTAGTAGGTCTGCAGTCTCTGACCCTCTCCTGTACCAGGTCTGCAGTCTCTGACCCTCTCCTGTACCATGTCTGCAGTCTCTGACCCTCTCCTGTAGTGTGTCTTACACATATACAAAAATTACATTTAAATCCTGCAAGGCTATTTAAAAACACCTAAATATATTAGAAAAATATGGGGATTTGGTGACACTATATGGCAGCCCACTTACTGCGTCAAAGTACCCCTTAATTAGTGGGTCCTACACTGGTAAAAGAATGAAAGATCCTGTGTCTCAACCATTGGAGATACACTCCTTTATGAGAGAACTGAAGGGACTCCTCCTATAAACTTGTGGACACTAATAAGAGGTAAGGGGGGGGGGGGTGGAGTTCTCCCATAAAGAGGAGTGTATCTCCAATGGTTGAGACGCAGGATCTTTCATTCTTTCACCAGTGTAGGACCCACTAATTAAGGGGTACTTTGAAGCAGTAAGTGGGCTGCCATATAGTGTGACCAAATCCCCATATTGTATGTGTACGCTGTTTTGGTGTTATCAGCAGCATCTTGAATGTAAATGCATTTTTAGGGTGTGCCCCCGAGTATGATCTTGTTTTTTACACATATACAATGAGAGAGAGAGACCCCCTAAAATACTGTATGAGTGGTAGAGACTCAGGGAGCGCTAAATGTCAGCCGTTCAGGGGTACAAATTACTTGCCTTACCTTGGGTGCTGACAACCCACGATACGTCGCTGGGGCTGGTATGAAATTATTTCCAGGGCTGGTTTTTATTCCCAGTCCGGCCCTGGCTGTTACCAGGACACGAGTTGAGGGGAAATCTTGCAATGTGAGAACACCTGTTTCTGTAACAGCTGTCTAAGAAGAAAATTCCCTCATTATATTGAGATTTCCTCTCACTTCCTGATGCATCTTCAGAATGGAAATTAAATAGAAATCTCCCTTTTTGGTACACAGACAGCAAAAAAGTAGAGATAAAACAAAATGTAGTGGGTAAAATAAAAACGTGACAGAGCTCGAAACTTTTCATGCTTATTTAGTTATATCTTTATTTTTATTTTTTTTCTAGTCTACTCTTTTGCTGTTAATAGGCTAAACACAAGTGAGCTGAGGATGGTGAAAAGGTATTCTTTTTTAAAATTAGTCCAAGCCACATTATGAAGATCTCTATTACATATCTAACATTTCAGCTTCACTTGTTATTCTCAGCTCTCTCAACTGTTTTACAGAAACTGCTTCACAGTGGTGGCTGGTGATAAACTTTTGGTGGCAAACAAACCCCCTACCCCCCCCCCCCCCCCAGGTCCACACTCACCCCTCCATCGCTGCGGCTTCCCAGGTGTTCCATCAAATCATGAAGTGTTTGGAATGCATAGCTCCATGAAACGCATAGCGCATGCGCAGTAAGTATTTTTTGGTCAGAATGTCACTTCCGTTACACAATCTGATGGGCAGCGGTAATCTGATAGAACACCAGCTTCCTCAGCCAACCCAATCCGCCTCCTGTCCTGATTGGCCAGGAGTAGAAGCCGGGAGACAATAGCGAGTATTGATTCATTAGTGTCACAAGTGGGTGGGTTCAGGACGCAGTGCTCTGCCACAGAGCCCAACATTTTTAAAGCCAATTAGAGCCTCAGGCTTTAATCATGTGTCTTGAGAAAAAACTCATAGAAACCTATTAATCCAGTGCCCTGCACATGCATTCTGCATGCAAACTAGGGAGCTGTATGCAAACTGGGGGGGGTGGTGCCCCTGCACCCCTTATGGACCGGCCACTTCTGCTGCTTCATGAGACAAATAATCACATTTTTATACCTAGTAGTAGATAACTTAAGGTGAATGTGATTAACTACAACTAAGTATACCATGACCTGGGTAAATGAGATTCTCCACAGCCATTATTTTTGTATAGTGGCTTTTTATAAGCAGTGCTTTCAAAGTAGGGTCATTTAGTAACACCTTGTTATAGTCACAATAAAATGTACCTTAAATTTTTTGGATGCACAAATATAATTGCCAACAGCGGGGAGTAAATATCCACATTCCTGAAAATGAACAACATATGTTAGTGATGAATATATCCAACATATAACAAAGAAATGCAATGTAATAGTACAGGATTATGACAGTCTGTTTGGCAAGTGGAGCTTTTGAAATGAATGGAGATGATTTAGTAAAGGAATAGAGTCTGTTTAATTAGCAAAGTGAATGTTCCCTTACAGTAGCTTTGTAAAACAATGACACTGTGTTCACTTCAATCATGCAATTACACTTAAGCCGGCCATACATGGATCAAAATTTGGTCAGTTCAGCAGGGACAGGCTGAATAAAAATCCATGTATGGGCTAGCTGGTTGTAAATAAGTTGATCTATCAATTGACTTGTGTACAAACAGCCTGTTGGGTTTTTCCAGAACGATCAATGCCACCAGCTCCCCACCCAGCAGATCATAAAAGCGCTGCTGGAGTGATTCCTCCATCCACTTTGAGTGTGTGGATGGAGGAATCAGATATTTTCTTGTTTAACCGGCTGGTTGAACAAAAAAAAAAGATCAGTGTATAGGCTGCCTTAAATAACAATCCCGTGTATTAAATGTGAACACAATTTTTCCTTACCCACTTTGCTATGTAAACAGCCTCTCTATATCTTTAGTACAGTAACCTTGTAAACGTAAGGATTTTTTCATGAAACAAATACAGGATAACATTGCATTAAGAGCCCTTTCACACTGCCAGCGCGGGGGTATCAGCTAGTTTTAGCAGCGTTTTATCGCTGTTTTTGTGGCACTTTTCAGAGCTAGCGGGGCATTTTTAACCCCGCTAGCGGCCGAATAAAGGGTTAAAAATGCTCAGAAGGCTCTGCGACTGTGGTGCTGCCCATTTATTTCAAGGGGCAGGGGTGCTAAAGCACCTCAAAGAAGCTGCTTGCAGGACTTTTTTTGATGTCCTGCCAGCGTATGCCCCAGTGTGAAAGCACTCATGCTTTCACACTGGGATTGCAGATGAGGCTTTTTTCAGGCGCTTTACAGGCTAAAGCACCTGAAAAACACCTCCAGTGTTAAAGGGGTCTTAAAGGTAAAATTAAAGATGCAATATATCTGTAGATGACAAAAATGTAATACAATTTTGTAAAAAAAAAAATAACAAAATGTGTGTAAAAGAACGGTTCTATACCATAAGATATATGGGACCTACAACCCATTCTATATTCCAATCGTGACATTAGAGGTGACATAACAGCACATTTTAGTATTTGAGCAGTTGCACTGGATGTCACTTACCCATACAATGCATTACCAGATTCTTATTGAACTAAATTAAGAATAGCACACTCTATCTTGTCTTGATGACAAATTAAACAAATAAATAACAAAAAACAATTGTTTATTTTCATTTTAAATCCTACCTTACCTTTAGTCCTTGTGCCAGACAATTAGGGTCATCTGCGTTAGGATTTACTGTACATGTAGTATCTATAATGCAACATAGACATAGTTTATTGCTGCTTGAAGACCCTCAAAAATGTGTCCACATTTTTCTAGCAATATAATACAAATCTTATTTAATGATTAATAGTACTTACTCCAATTATAGTCACCATCATCGCCGTCACTACCAAAGCTCAGACCGGACAGTGCAAAAAGTAGGAAGACCTTCATTGTTCTGATTGCTGATTTCAGCTCAATGAGTGATCGCCTGTTCATCTCAGCTCCTCATTTAACTTGTTAAAGTCAGTGACATCATTAAACACATGACATTGACACTGGCACATGTCCTAGACATCAAAAAACCTTGATGATGTAACATCCAATCAAAACTGCAGCAGTTAAGAAAACAAACAGTGTTTGCCAAGATGAAATTTAAAGCATTAAAGACAAGACATTTTAGTTTTAATTTTGCTTCCTACTATTTCATCTTTCTGCACATCATGGCCTTTGTACGATTTCTTTGTATTTTATGATGAGAATTGAGAATATGAGAAATTTCTGTACCAGGCTAATCCATTTGTCTTGGCACTTTCCTTTTTAATCCAACTAGATTTCGTTTTTAGTTTTTTATAGGAAAAATACAACAGAGGGCTCCAGAATAAGTACTCAGATAAATTGTTATATTAAATATTATATTGTGTATATTGTATAAAATGATATGAGCAATTTTAGGGACATCCTAGTATACTGCATTCTTTAAATCATTATGATCAGCAATGCAACTCACCATGCCCACTAGCAAGGTTCTCAATAATGTTAGTAGAACTAGATGTGCTTATTAAAACAACTAGGAAGAGTAGTTTGAAAATTAGTAATACATCAAACTTTGATCTAAAACCTAAGAACATATAACTCCATGAAAGTCCAGTTTTATTTAAGGAACCACTTGTCTTGGCTGCAGCACCTCACTGGAATAGGAACTTGGGTGGATCCCATTGGTACCTATAACACAAAATATAGAGACTGAGGGCAATACCATCTTAAGGCTGGCAATTGAGGGTTTGAATCTTGGCCGGTTCCTGCTGAACCGAACCATGTATGGGCAGACGGAATATTCCCATATTGATCGATGGATCAACTTGGTACAACCAGCCTGTCATCCAAATATCACTAGCAGCTGTTATATCCACTAGCAATAATCACTGTGGGGGGGGGGGGGGGGGGTCTGTCCACGCCCGGAGAACACAAGGGCTCTGCGGGAGGGATTCCCCTACCAACACTGACTGTGTTGATGAGGGAATGGTGCAATTTTCTTTCCTGTAACCCATCCGGGAGGGATCTTAGCAGGTTACCGACTGTGTGATGTTCTCAGCTCTGAGAGATTCAATGCAACATGTCAAGAACTGATTACGAAAACCTACTTTACAAAATTAACAACCCAAACCTTCCTTGTGCTGAACCTATGGCCCTTTGGTAAGTGGAGGTTGGTTTTAGTAACCCATTTAGTATGCTTTCCAGATCCACTATAACTGCTAATATTAGTCTGTTTCCTGAATAGTGCCCATTTATTTGGTGATCAATGATATGCCCCTTACATTGAGCGTCTGAGCTAACGTGTCCCCTTATGTTGGTCAGTGGTAGGGTGATCCCTTACTATGGTGGTCAGTTTTGGAATAGCCCCAGTTGTTGAGGAAGGAGGGTCAGTGGTGAAGTGCCTTCTTATATTGGAGGTCAATTCATTGGTGTTTCCTGAAATTGGTGGTCATATTTCAAAATGTCCTACTTCATTAGTTGTCAGTGGTGAAGTGCCTTATTTACATTGGTGATCATTGATGAAGTTGCCTATTATGTTGTTGGAGAGTGGGAGCTAAATAAAGTATAGATATAAGTGGGTTAAGTACCTAACAGAGGAGTTTTCTGTCATATTTTGCAGGATTAGTTTCTAAGCAGTGACATTAGCACTACAACTATGCAAGCACTGTGGTGCTGGAGAAGGTGATTGTAAGTCGGGTATTATTTAACCACTTGCTTTCTGGGCACTTAAACTTCCTTTCTGCCCAAGACAATTTTAAGCTTTCAGTGCTGTCACTCTTTGAATGACAAATGCGCGGTCATGCAGCACTGTGCCTAAATGAAATAGTCATCATTTTTTTCACACAAATAGAGCTTTCTTTTAGTGGTATTTAATCACTGCTGGGTTTTGTTTTTTTTTGCTAAAAAAGCAAAAAAAAATACCCCAAATTTTGAAAAAAAAAACTAGTTTGTTATAAAATTTTGCAAACAAGTAATTTTTCTCCTTTATTGATGTGTGCTGATGAGGCTGCACTGATAGGTACTGATAAGGCGGCACGGATGAGGCAGCGTTGGTGGGCACTGATAGGTGGCAGTGAGGGGCACTGGGAGGTGGCGCTGATGGGTGGCATTAATGAGTGGCACTAATGGGCACTAGGAGGGGCACTGGTGGGTGGCACTGAAGGGCACTGATAGGTGGAAATTAATGGCACTGATAGGCATCACTGATAGGCAGCACTGATAGACGGCTTGATGAGCACTGATGGGTCGCATTGATGGGTACCGATTGGCACTGGTGGGTGACACTGATAAGCAGCATTGCCTATTACTGAGGCATTGATGGGCACGGATTGGCAGCATTAGGGGCATTAATAGGTGGCATTGGTGGGCACTGATATGCACTTGTAGGTGGCACTGGCAGGTGGGTGTCTGTGTGCGGGACTGATGTCCCTCTGACAGAAGCCGGTAATCAACTTTTTTCCTCACCCTATCAGTGTGAGAAAAAAAGCCGATTACGATATTCTGTTTACATCATGTGATCAGATGTCATTGGCTGACAGCTGATCATGTGGTAAGGGGCCGGGATCTGATCTGTGATCAGCCGAGCCTCATTGATCACAGAGCATGCCACATGCGCCCTGCAGGGGGCACACAGGCAGCTCATGCACAGGAGGACGCACATGGACCCCCTCCCGGCAATTAAGTACCACGATGAAGCCGTCTTTTGGCTATAGCATGGGCTGGAGGATGTTAATGCCAGTCACCCATTAAGTGGTGGGATCTAATGACATGCTGTTTGCTCTTACAGTTAAGAGTACAAAAGAATACAACTGAATGAGCATTGCATGATAGATATGTAGACATAGCCACAAATATGTTTTGCTCTCAGCAGTGGCAGCCACTCCATTAGGGGTGCCACCCCCCAAATCCCAGCACCTCCCCACAATAAATGGAGCACCAGCCACCACTGGCTCTCAGTGTACATAAACCAATGGAAAAGCTGCACACATAAATTATTCAACTACACAATATCCTAAAACATAGGCGCACTGTCCCATTTAAGACAATGAGAATTAAAACCACATCATCACAATTTGTAACAAATCAGCATCAAGTCTAAAATTTTAATCCACAAACAAATGACTGCAGTGAGGATTCCAAAATCACTCCACCAAATGTGTCCACTTCAGTGTCACACCAAATCACTGTGCCAAAGTTTGCTTAGCAGATAGATAGAATATCTGAAATACAAGAGGTTGACTGTGCATAAGCTGTATGCAACATGGCACCACCTTCCACCATGGATCATCTGGCCACAAGTGGTATGCTCTGTAAAAGGAATCACATATGCCATGGGGAGAAGGCACAAGAGCAGTCCTCCCAATGCAGTAATTTAAAACCATGAATTCAATAAAAAATAGTCTCATTCACAATATAAAGGATGCCACAAGCATGTATAGCATTCCGCCATGTTGCAGCCAATGAGTGTGATAATGTCACTGGTCAAAGCTCCACCCAGAGACATTTTAAATGAAAGCAACATAAAAATACATATTTGGTATCCCAAAATTAAATAAACATATAGGGAGACATCCAAATGTAAATAGGGATTTTTAAATAAGTTAAAATTAAATATGTAATGAATAAAATAAAAATGAATGAAATTAAAATAAAATAAATATACAGTGGTGTAAATAAATAAATAAACAAACAGTTAAACCACTGGGTTAGTTCATGCTCCATAGAAATGAATCTATATACAAAATATCCAATTTAAAACATAATTTAGGATAGGCTATGGACCTCAAATGAATTAAAAGTTAATTAAATAATATAGTAGGTTGATACAATTTATTTTAAGAGCAATATTAAAAAAAAGAATGAATTGGATACGAACAATATGTGTTATGTCTCAAATGGACACATGGAGGTGCCAAAGAGTAACATCCATATTATAGAAGTAGAGAGTTGTACCACAGTCAAAACTGGAGGATGGAAAAAAATTATAAACCAAATGGGTTAACTGTATTTATTTATTTTAATCACTTTGTATTTAATTTTCACTGTTTTTAAATTGTTTATTTACATTTAGATGTCTCCCTTTATGGTTCTTTATTTTAGGATACCAAGGATGTATCTTTATGTAGATTTTAGAGCTGCTGATCATTTTAGTTCCCCTCTATTATAAATATTGTCTGTCCAGTAGAGGCTTGAAAAAGGAGCGAGGCGAGGCAACTTTGAAACATATAACCATGCCCCCTTGCATTCCACTGGCGCATGATGTCACTTTTGGTCTGGCACTGCGTTCCACCAAGGTCCCTGCTTCCTGGTGTTAATGCGCTTCTTGGTTACACTGAAACACACGGCCAGTAGCAGTGATTAGCTTGCTGGCATAGACTGATGTATACCCCAAGTTAGCAGAGCTGTTGTGACTATGAGACTTGGTTATAGGCATTATTCTTCATTATGTATATGTGAGCTTTTATCCATTAAGCGGGGGTTAGAAACCCATCAATCATGATCTACCCAACACCTGGAGGGTTGCTTAGGCAGCAACACGGTATATAAGAGTGTCTAGGGAATCGGCCCACCCATCCACTGATGAAGGCCAATGAGATGCCAACACATGTTTAGAGGCGAGGAGCCGAATCTGTGAAGCATCGTGAGTGTAGATTCGCAGTGAATGAAGTGATGATTAAAGACATGCTGTTTTAAAGTTTTTATCTTGTAAGTGGATTTGTTTTGGGGGCTTTTCATAAACATGCAAACAGAGTCACTATGGCACTTGTGTTTGTTGTTTCATGTCTATAACCTATGGAAGTAATAGTGAGATTGATCGCTTATGAGAAAGTGAAGGAAGGTTTGTCTGATCGCAATACAAATGCTGATTACCCACACAGAGGAGTAGTTTGGAGACTGTAGGATTACCATTGTGGAGTGAAAGTTGATTAGGGATGAGCCGAACACCCCCCTGTTCGGTTCGCACCAGAACCTGCGAACAGACCTAAAATTTGTGCAAACTTTAGAACCCTATTAGTCTATGGGACTCGAACGTTCAAAATCAAAAGAGCTAATTTTAAAGGCTTATATGCAAGTTATTGTCCTAAAAAGGGTTTGGGGACCTGGGTCCTGCCCCAGGGGACATGTATCCATGCAAAAAAAGTTTTAAAAACTGCATTTTTTTCAGGAGCAGTGATTTTAATAATGCTTAAAGTGAAACAATAAAAGTGTAATATTCCTTTAAATTTCGTACCTAGGGGGTGTGTATAGTATGCCTGTAAAGGGGCGGATTTTTTCCGTGCTTAGAACTGTCCCTGCACAAAGTGTAATGTCACAATTTTAAGTCCAAGTTCAATAATGATATTGGTCTATAGCAGTGATGGCAAACCTTTTTGAGCCCGAGTGCCTAAACTAAAATAAATACGTTGGTTTTCTGTTGCAAAGTGCCAACACGGCAATTCGCAAGCGAAAGAGAGGGGTTGTGAGAGAGAGAGAGAGGGGGGACAGCGAGAGTGAGGGGTGTGAGAGAGATGCTGAGAGGGAGGGGGGCTGAGAGAGAGGGGGGGCAGAGAGAGAGGGGTGTGAGAGATATGCTAAGAGAGAGAGGGAACAGAGAGCAAGAGGGGGAACAGAGAGAGGGAGGGGGGCTGAGAGAGAGGGAGAGGGGCATGAGAGATATGCTGAGAGAGAGGGGGAACAGAGAGCAAGAGGGGGAACAGAGAGAGGGAGGGGGGCTGAGAGAGAGGGAGAGGGGCTGAGAGAGGGGGGACAGAGAGCGAGGGGTGTGAGAGAGATGCTGAGAGAGAGGGGCAACAGAGAGAGGGAGAGGGGCCTGAGAGAGAGGAGTGTGAGAGGAATGCTGAGAGAGGTGAGCTGAGAGAGAGGATGAACAGAGAGAGGGAGGGGGGACAGAGAGAGAGAGAGATGGGGGACAGAGTGAGAGGGGTGTGAGAGATGGGGAACATAGAAAGAGAAGGGGGACAGAGAGAGAGAAGAGGGACAGAGAGAGAGGGGTGCATGAGAGATGCTGAGAGAGGGGTGAGCTGAGAGGGGGAACAGAGAGTGGGGGACACAAAGAGGGGGGGACGGAAAAAGAGGGGGGCTGAAAGAAAGGGAGGGGGGCTGAGAGGAGAGACCTCTAGCTCTGTCCTGGACCCTCTCGTGTGCCCACAGAGATGGCTCTGCGTGCCAGCTGTGGCACGCGTGCCATAGGTTCGCCATCACTGGTCTATAGTTTGAACTGTCTAGGGGGTCTTTATATGGTTTTGGTATCACGGTAACGTGGGCTCTCAAGAAATCTTCTGCAATCTCCCAGGCATCTTTCAAATAGTTGAAAGTTTTACAAGAGATGAGGTACTAGAGAAGCGGAAAAAGCTTTATAGTAGTGTGCAGTAAAGCCATCTGGACCTGGACTCTTCCCTGATTTAAGAAATGTAAAAGCTAGTATGAGTTCTTCTGTTAGGCCCCTTTCACACTGGGGCGTTTTTAAAAATAGCGCCTGTTCACCGCCTGAAAAAGTCGGGCCCCTTTAACTCCAGTGTGAAAGCCGGCGGGCTTTCACACTGGAGCGGTGCGCTAGCAGGATGACAAAAAAAGTCCTGCTAGCAGCATCTTTGGAGCGGTATAGGAGCGTTGTATTCACCGCTCCTATACCGCTCCTTCCCATTGATTAGAATGGGAAACCGCGGCAATACCGCCACAAAGCGCCGCTACGGCGGCGCTCTGCGGTGGTGTTTAACCCTATTTCGGCCGCTCGCGGGGGTAAAACCGCACCGCGAGCGGCCGAAGACCGCGGTTAAAACGACGGTAAAGCAGCGCTAAATATAGCGCTGCTTTACCGTCACCGCGGCTCCCCGCCCCAGTGTGAAAGGGGCCTAAATGGGTCCTCTAATTTGTTGTGAGTAATCATCATTATTCAATGTGGGTAAACCTCTATCTGTGAGAAATTGTTGGATTATATGTGTGCGTGACCCATTTTGATCCATCGGTTTGTGTGTGTTTGGCAAGTTATACAAATCAGTATAATAGTTATGGAATATCTGGGCAATTTTTGATTTAAATATTTTTATTAGCAATTTTTCATACAAAACAATAATAGTTGAGCATAACAGTGTGTATGTAAAATCACAGCGACAAATCCAGTACAGCTTCAACAGGTAGATAAAATGAGAGAAGTGGATAATCTGTAACCCAAATGAAAGGCACTACGTATACTCTTGAACAAGACAGGATTATCAGGGTGGTCTAGTATGGATCTCTATTGACGAGGTCTGATGCAAAGGAATATCCCTACCGCTAGCGGCCCCTGATCTAAAACCACCCTGTTTTTTGAACACTAACCGGGGGAAGTATGAGTATCAGCTGATGGATAGTGACTGGTCCTCCCCAGGGGCTCCACGCGTCCCACCCCTCTGGGATCACACTGTGGAAGCACGTGTCACCCCTAGGGCGCCCACGGCCAACCTCTTCCTAGGTGGTGCTACCTGCCCTCTGATGAGCTTTCAGGAGCCTCTGCCCACCAAATTAAGGGTGAGTTTGAAGGAGATTAAATTGTTCTTGGGGGGATATCAGGTGGTCTAAACCCTGATATCCTGTCCACAACTTATTGCCATTTCCGCAACAAAGAAAACAGTGGATATTGCATAACTTAAAATATGAGTGGGAGCAGAGTGTCCCAGTTAGGAGGAAGGAAAAAGGTGTGAAAAAGAAAGGGTGAGGAGTAGGAAAGGGAAAGAGTCAATAAATAAAGTAAGTGCTTTCATTGGTCCCTGTGGTACTCTGGGAAGAATATAAATATTACAGTATGTTGCCCAAGGTTCCCAAGTTTCGGTGAACTTTACTATTTGGCCATTAAGTTTCACAACTATTCATTCCTGTGCCATGATCCAGGAGACTTTTCTCCTGAGCCCCCTGAAGGAAACTGTGGGTTGTTTCCAGGCTTTGGCAATGGTAATTTTGGCTCCCAATAAAATGAAGTAGACCAGAGCTTGCGAGAATTTAGCTAGAGACGGGATACATCTATTTAATAGTGCGATGTTAGGGTCAGGGGTCACTGTTACCTCAGTGATTGAGATGATGGTACGGAACACTTTCTGCCAGAAAGATCTAATGCGAGGGCATGACCACCATGTATGAATCATCGTACCTTGCAGCTCGCATCCTCTGTAGCATAACGGAGATGTTACCGGAAAGATTACCACCAGTCTTGTGGTTGCGGGGACATAATACCACCTAGTCAAAACTTTGAGACTAGCCTCAGTAAGGGAGATGTTGAGAATACCTTTGTATGCTCGTTTGGATGCGCAGAACCAGTCCTGAGCAGTCCAAGAGCTGCCTGTCTTATCCTCCCAGGCCCGAGCATAGGAAGGCTTGTCCAAGTCCATTATCAATGCTATATAGATCAAGGAGATCCCCCCTTTGAGCTTCTGTGTTGTAACACCACTGTTCGTAGGGAGTTATTGTGGGGGGTTCCTTTTAATTGGACCAAAGTGTGTGAAGGAAATGGGAAATTTGGGAGAATCTAAATAATTTTGAGTCCAGCATATCCAATTTTTTCTTACAATGTGATAGGGTAAGAGGGCCCCCTGAGGAGAGAAAGTGACCAATCCTGTAGAGGCCTTTATGCGTCCACCATTGGAACGCTTTTATGTTCATCCCTGGTGAGAAATCAGCGTTATGGAGCAAATGGGTTAATGGCTTCATTTGTGAAGTCAGGGTGTGCTGTGAGTAGAGCTTGGAGCAAAGAGCCACCGAGTGGGAGAGAGTAGGTCATAGGATGGCTGACCTAAGTTTAGAGTTTCATCAAAACAGAAAATATATGGTGTTCAAAGGAGTTGATTGCCTTTCCATCGAGAGCCATTCAGGCTTCAGACCCCTAGAGTAAGTCACAGAAATTTGAGCGAGTTGTGCTGCCTGGAAATATCCCCATAAATTTGGCAGACCTAGCCCTCCCTGAGATTTCAGGCGAAAAATAATTTTGGAAGGACACCTATATCCTTTGTTACCCATACAAAACGAACAATCTCTGATTGAAATTTACTAAGGAATTGTTTCTTTATCGGAATTGGGAGAGAGCATAATAAATATAAAAGACGGGGGAAAAGTGTCATCTTTACTGCGTGAATTCTGCCCAGCCAGGATAGACCACACTCTGCCCACCTCTCCATGTCACCCCTGCATTTGTGTAATATAGGAGGGTAATTAGCTCAATTTTTTTTATTAATCTCAGGTGTTAGTTTGATTGCTAAGTATGGACTAGCCGTGGCCGCCCATGAGAAGTCAAAGTTGTTAGCTAGTTGTTGGACCAGGTCCTGGGGGAGTGTTGTATTTAATGCTATTGATTTAGTCATATTGACCCTCAGGCCCGAGACCTCACTAAAGATCCTTAATATCTTATATAGCATAGGGGTAGAGGGGAGGTGATGTAGAGGAGGAGGTCATCAGTGTATAGCGCGCACTTATGCTCCTGTTCGCCTCATTTCACCCCCTTAATGTCAGGGTTTGATCTTATCGCCACCGCCAATGTTTCAATGGCCACCGCAAAGAGGAGGGGAGATAGGGGGCAACCCTGTCTTGTGCCCCTGCCTATTGAGAATGAGTCAGAATACCTGCACGTCAGACGGACCTGCACCGCGGGCATTGAATAAAGGGATTTAATTAGGTTTAGGAAAGAAGGGCCAAAACCCCATCTCTTCAGTATCTCAGTGAGGTATTCCCAGTCTACTGGGTCAAAGGCCTTGTGTAGATCTATAGAGAGGAGGAAGCCTTTTTGAGGAGGTCTCTTATCCCACTATGATTGGAGAAGTGAGATGACGTCAATAGTTCTGCAAATTTGATCAGGTCCCTGTCTCCCAGGGATGAAGCCCACCTGATCTTTATGTATATATTCAAGTATAAAACTCGCTATTCTATTCGCGAGAGTCTCGGTCATTATTTTGATGTCATTATTAATAAGCAATATCGGATGGTAGTTGCCTAGTTCACCATTGTCTTTATCTGGTTTTGGGATTACCGATATATAAGCAGAGTTGAGGTCTGCACCAAGAGGGGCTCCATCCCTGAGAAAGTTAAATAGACGGGCCATATGAGTGGCTAGGCTAGGGCATCTGGGCAATATTTTCAGTTTTGTGTACCAATTGCTTACTCTTTTTTTATGGCGCATATGTTCATAGGTAATTGGGCATCTTTTAATGCTCTAGCAGGGAATTTCCCTGTTTTGTCACCATGTTCATAGAAGAATCCCTTTTTCAGAAAGAGAATCTTCTGTGCTTTCTGGTTTAGAACAGATTGCAACTTTTTCTTCAGTTCTAGTAGAATTGTGGATAGTTCTATCGCAAAGGATTTTGTTTCTAAATCGCTGATTTTGGTCACCAGATCGTTAAGATCGTTTAACATGAACAAATGTCTAAAGTCAAGAGCAAAACATTAAGAAACTGTAAACAAAACATGGGGATATGAGCCGCCCCAAAAATCCATTTGTATGTGAAACCACCTAATATGGTATGGGCATTGTAATTGGTGTTAAGCGCTGAATATATACTACATCAAAAAATTGTAATAGGCATTATTCTTTGTAATTCTTATTTCAGTGTTAACTGAAAAAGGCATAGAGTAAGACCACCTGCCATAGTTGGGGCATGTGCGTTTGTTGAGTTTAGTTTTTTTGGTAGAAGGAGGTTTAGAAGGAGAGGCTAGTGGAGTATGAGGAGGAGTAGTGCCCTGTGTTGGAATGTGGAACTTCTTGTACCATTCCGGGAGCTCAATTAATGGCAGGTGTACCTCACAGAAAGTTGTTATGTCCTCAATTAGTATTAGTTACCATCCTCAAGTAGTATTGTTTGCCCTGGTAGATGCCATTGAGGGCAAAAAAGAAAATGCCAGTGATAAGGTATCCCCTTCTCCCTCAGTGCTGTTAACAAGGAGCATAGTGCTTGTCTGTTTTGGAGCGTAATATGTGAAAGATCCTGGAACAGAGAGATTTTGTGCTCATTAACCTCCTAGGCGGTAATCCCGAGTCTGGCTCGGGTCCAGCTTTTTCTGCTGGGAGCGGTAACCCCGAGCCAGACTCGGGCTTGCGTGCAGGATGCAGGGGGGAAGTTACTTACCTTTTCCCCTGGATCCTGCGATGTCTCCCCGCTGTGTGAGCGAGCCGTCCGCTCGCTCGATTCACACAGTGCCCGAGTGCCGCCGATCTCCGTTCCCTGCGACGTTCCGACGCACGGGAGCGGAGATTGGCGCCAAATTCAAAAAAGTGTAAAAACACAACACACATACAGTACTGTAATCTTACAGATTACAGTACTGTATACCAAAAATACACATCCCCTTTGTCCCTAGTGGTCTGCCCAGTGCCCTGCATGTCATTTTATATAATAAAAATATTTTTTTTCTGCCTGGAAACTGGAGATTGTCTATAGCAACCAAAAAGTGTCCCTTTATGTCAAAAGTGGTTTTAGACCAGCTAGAAAACACAGATAAAAAATTAAAATCACAATTTATCATCAAACAATAAATTTAATGACAGCGACTATTCTGCAACTGAGCAAATTTCAGTGTTTTTGATTTGATTACATTATTGAATCATTTTTATATATATTTTTATTATATTATAATTTATTATTTTGTGTTTCAAACTTTATCATACCCGGGATGTCTACTAGACTCTGGTTCGGACAGATTTAAGTGAGTTATTCATAAGAATTGCATTCCTACAATATAAAAACGCCAAATTTCCATGCAAAATAATTGTACCGCTTTCAGCACAAAATTCCAGACAGAATCATACTGCCAGGGAGGTTAATGGCTCGGCTATGTCTTCTGTGCTTTTCGGTCCACTCTCCCTCTCCTGCCCTTCTGGCTCTATGCAGCAGCTCGGCTTCTCCTTCATTCTTCTCTCATGTGACATCACCAACCAGTGCATGCAGACCCCCACAACCACAGCCCAGGGTTGTGGGGAAGAGGACCTTGTCCTCATCAACATGGGGACAAGGTGCTGTAGGAGGCACCTCCCATGTTGAGGGCATATGGCTTGGTATGGTTCAGGAGGGGGGCTGCATGCTCAGCTAAGAGCCTGGTAAAGATTTTGGGGGAACCCCACCCTTTTTTTTATATTTGGCATGGTGTTCCCCTTAAAATCCATACCAGACCCAAAGGGAAGCTCGTTGACAGCTGATGACTCATCCGTTGTTAAGAACACCACAGCCAGCTTTCCAGCCTGCGTCTTAACAACCAGCTATTCACTGTGCCCTGAATGGGCAAAGATTTGCCCAATCAGGGCTTATAATTCACTGTGCAGCATGCAGTTCATTTTTTGGGCACTCTGTGAGTAAACATCCTGCCGAGCGCCCCACAAGTTTGGGTGTTTGCTGAACGGGCAAACAGTCGAGTTTGGGTCGAACTTTTGCTCAGCCCAAATTGCTCACCCAACTCTAATAACAAAGTTCTCATTAAAGGCCCGTCTAAGTCACCTGACTTAAGACCATGCATAGCATTATGGTTACAGGCCAGCAAATTCCCATATTATTTTGTCAGGTCTGTGAACCTCAAACACACGTTTCACCTTGAACCCATGGTAGCACCAAACCTTGTCCCTATAACTGTGTCCTATAATGATGTGGGGGTAAGCAGGCAGTGCCAAATTTAGACCTTAGGGGGGCCGTGGCACTTTAAATTCAGGGGCCCATCAACGTAGAACTTAAATTATATGATAAATAAAAAAGTGAACTGAAATGTATGATAAACCACATTTGTTCTACAAAAAAATATGTTCAATTTCCGAAGAAGACACTGATATTTTTTCTTCATTTTATTCACTGTAAGAATACACATTACACAGGTAATTGGAACTGGCAAGTCATACATCAGTTATGCATCAAACTACAAAAAGTATTTTCTTCCTGTACTTAGCATCTGCAAAATCTTTAAAGTCTATTTCACACAGGCTTTAACTTGTATAAGAGCAGTGTGAACAGCAAGCTTTGACAAAGCATTGGCAGCGCTTTCAGCAAGCTTTTGAAGTACCATTCAGCTACAGTTTTGTAAATGTTGAACACAGATCCTAATAGGAGTGCTAAATGACACTTTAAACCAGCTGCTAGTAGACTTCAGCAGGCTTTCAACAAGCTACAAAAAGATCTGAAGCCTGCTGGCAGCTTATTTAACCTCCCTGGCGGTATGATTCTGGCTGGAATTTTGTGCTGAAAGCGGTACAATTATTTTGCATGGAAATTTGGCGTTTTTTTTTTTTATTGTATGCCTGCAATTCTTATGAATAACTCACTTAAATCTGTCCGAACCAGAGTCTAGTAGACATCCCGGGTATGATAAAGTTTGAAACACAAAATCATAAATTATAATAAAATAAAAATATATATAAAAATTATTCAATAATGTAATCAAATCAAAAACACTGAATTTTCTCAGTTGCAGAATAGTCGCTGTCTTTAAATGTATTGTTTGATGATAAATTGTGATTCTAATTTTTTATCGGTGTTTTCTAGCTGGTCTAAAACCACTTTTGACATAAAGGGACACTTTTTGGTTGCTATGGACAATCTCCAGTTTCCAGGCAGAGAAAAAAAACTTTTTATCATATAAAATGACATGCAGGGCACTGGGCAGACCACTAGGGACAAAGGGGATGTGTATTTTTTGTATACAGTACTGTAATCTGTAAGATTACAGTACTGTATGTGTGTTGTGTTTTTACACTTTTTTGAATTTGGCGCCGATCTCCGCTCCCGTGCGTCGTAACGTCGCAGGGAACGGAGACCAGCGGCACTCGGGCACTGTGTGAATCGAGCGAGCGGACGGCTCGCTCACACAGCGGGGAGACATCGCAGGATCCAGGGGAAAAGGTAAGTAACTTCCCCCCTGTATCCTGCACGCAAGCCCGAGTCTGGCTCGGGGTTACCGCTCCTAGCAGAAAAAACGGAACCCGAGCCAGACTCGGGAATACCGCCTAGGAGGTTAAAGCAGCAATCAACACTCCCATTAGAATGTGTGTTCAACATTTACAAACTGGAGCTGAATAGTACTTTAAATGCTTCAACAAAGCTTTCCGAATGCTTTGTCAAAGTTTGCTTGTTCACACTGCTCTTATACAAGCTGAAGCCTGTGGGAAACAGGACTTCATAGGCGTGCGCAGCCTATTGCATTAGAGTGTGCACCTCAAACCAAAGCTCAAACATACATACACACACACACACATTCTTATAAATAAACGTTAACAAACATTTTAAAATGTATTAAAACATTTTTAATTAACAAAACATTTATCAATGTAAACAAACAGAATTTTTTTAACTTATTAATTAAATAATATTTTAACATAAACAAAGCTTTTAAATAAATCTCTGAATCAAATAAGCAATTTTAAAAATTGCACGGTAAGTAGGATTTTTTTTATGAGTGCCATGTTTTAATATCCTGAATTGTATTTACTGCATTAAATACATTTGTTAGATCCCCCAGCAACAATAGATCCCCCCAGCAACAATAGATCCCCCCCAGCAACAATAGATCACCCCACAAGAAAATACCCCCAGCAACAATAGATCACCCACAAGAAAATACCCCCAGCAACAATAGATCTCCTAGCATCCAGTATCAATATACTCTTCAGCAACCAGCAACATAAGCCCCCTCAACAGTAGAATTCTCCAATCAACAATTGACCCCCATAAACAATAGATCCCACCAGCAGTAATAGACTTCCCCAGCATCAATAGATCACCCAGTACAAATAGAGACCCCAGCAGCCAATATCAATAGACAGTCCAGCAAATCCTGCCACTTAGCATATACATTCAGTGCTGAGGTGCCGGAACTGTGTTCTCCCATGTTCCTGCTGAAAAAAAGCCCTGGAAATATGTATGTGGACATCAAACTGGCATCAAAAAAGTGGTTCGCACACTACAGACTATTATTATGGCTTCCTTCTCTACATGTTTTAAAGAAGAAGACGTCGCACAGAAGGTGTTATAGCACATCAAGAGTGAATCAAGACGTTCTTGGCACATTGTACTTCTTAGTTTGTTTTTAACATGTGCAAGTGTTGAAAAAGCTCTTTCACATGAGCAGCTTGTTATAGGTAAGACTGTAAAACATTGAACACAGTTGTAAAAAGTGTGGAATGTGGATGAACGATCTGATTCCTTAAGCCAATCAAGCCACTCTTTGATGGTGTTTGTGGTGCAACCTTTAGGAACAGGCCCATCATAATCTCAGAGCAATGTGATTTCTGCTTCCAATTCATCCGCTGACACCTTAAATTTATTGGCAAGGATTTCCATATCAGCTTTAACAATCTCTAAGTTCAGCAGTTTTCCTACTGCAGTAACAATATCACAAGACTCCTGTGCAAATCGCTGATCAATACCTGTTATTGATGAGTCCAGCATTGGGTAAAATTAAGTTATCCTCTCCTGTTCCTCCATTGTATCATAGTGATGTTGGGAATGTGCTGCCTCATCAAGAAGAACAGATGTTTTTCTTTTCCTAACTGGAGGAATAGATGTGGTGTTTTCTGCACACATTTCCGCACAGTCTTTGAAAATAGACTGAAAATATTCTGGGTCATTTCTCATGGAGACCAAAGAGTTGCACAAACTTTTCTCCACTGTCATTGCAGTAAGCAAGCTGAGATTTGATGCTTGCAAAGTCTTGCTAACTTTTACCAATATTTGGAGAATAGGGTGCATCATGTGAAGAGCAAAGATACTTTTGAAAGAACCTAATTCACAAATAAGGCCTCTTGCTCTTATTCTAGCATCAGCTAAACGACTTGTTTGGACAATCTCGCTTAAAGCCTTTAGAATAATGGAATAGTTTTGTTTTACTGCGGCCACGGCTTCTGCTCTGCATGACCATCTTGAAGTAGATAGTGACTTTAAAGATTTCAGCTGAGTTCCTACTTCTTTTGAAATCTTCTCCATTACAGCATGCCGAACAGGACTTGCCTCCATGAAGGCATACAGAGTCTGGATAATGCCAAAAAAGTCAAACACAGTTCTGTTTTGCTTACTTGAAGTGCAAGCATCTACTAGGACAAGGTTCAAACAATGGGCATAGCAGTGTACATAGATTATTTCACAATTTTTTTCTTTACATTTCATCTGAACGCCTGCAATGCATCCAGACATGGTAGCTGCTCCATCAAAGCATACAGAGATCACTGATGACCAGTCAGTTTTAAGAATTCCAAGAACTTTGGTTATCTGGTCAAAGATTGACTGAGCGTCAACTGTTAAGAGCCTCTGAAGCGACACAAAATGTTCAACTGGACTACGAAGCTCACTATTAAAATACCATACTATGACAGACATCTGTTCATGGTGTCCACAGTCAGCAGTATCATCTTCAATTATTGAAATAGTTTTTCCATTTGTTGATGACACAATTTTTTGTTGCACAACATTATGTAAGGATGTAATTAAATCATTTTGGATGCGATTACTCAGATACGTAGCATTTCGAGGAGATTCTTGCAAATGTCTTTCCATGACAGGATCATATTTTTTTAGTAGATGGACCATATCTAGAAGCAGACCTTTTTCATGGCTGTCAGTTTTTTCATTGTGACCTCTGAATGGTCTGTCACCTATTGCCAAACACCGAACAATGTCAATCAGTCTCTCCATAACAATTTGGTTTTGGCTCCTTTCTTCTTCTTTTTTGGATAGGTAAGCCTGCTTACTTTTATCTAATAGAATATTAATAGGTTGTTCTTCATTAAAGCTTGACCATGCAGAAGTGCTTAGCGTGTGGAATTTTGAAAGTTGGTGAGTTTTAAAACATTTATTATCCCTGTGCCAGTTTCTGAATCCCTTTTCAGTGAATGCTGGATCCGCATGACCTTTCTGCGTTGCATCACTACAAGAGAAGAAACAGCAATAGAAACAAAATGCTGCATCCTTTGCTGGACTCTATTCAATCCACCTATATTTTTCATACCAGTCACTCTGAAAATGTCTTTGTTTAATCCCTATTTTAGTTCTCGGAAACATTCTCAATTTTGGCTGAAAAGGGCCTCTAGAGATTCGACTCTGGGGTTCCAATCTATTTGTGGGAATACTACAGACCGGATCATCAGCTGATATGTTTGATGGCTTTGTTGAACATGAAGTGCTTGGCTGTTAACTAACAGAAGTAATATCTTCCTCTTGGTCATGACTTGCTTGTAACTAAGGATGAGCCTGGTGTTCGATTCGAACCCATGTTCGAATCGAGCACCGGGTGTTCGCTCGCTCGGCGAGCCCAGAACTATTGGGGCCGCTCGCATCAAATTCGTGTGATGCGAGCGGCCCCGCAATGCATTGCGGCCCGCGCAGTGCAATGCTGGCTGATGATTGGCCAAGCATGCACTGTGACCCCGCATGCTTGGCCAATCACAGCGCCGGCAGCAAGGAGAGCCATAATTGGCTACAGGCAGGATGCCTGTAGCCAATTATAGCTCAGGGGCTTTAATACACGCCCCACGGTATAAGAGGCCGCCGCGGCGGCGGCCTCGCATATTATGTTTCACTCACAGTGTCAGCGTGTCAGTGTGCTGCTGACTGCTGACAACAATATGTGCTTTATTTCTGGGGATATGTGTGTGCATGCTGTTAGAACAGCATTGCAGTATCACATCTGGGGGGTGTCTATAGGTAGCCTGTGAAGGAGGGCAGGTTTCCTGTGCTTAGAACTTTCCCTGCAAAAAAGTGTCATTTTTGCAGGAAGAAAGCTATTTAAATCACTCGCGGCTAATGAATTGATGGCTCCTGTAACACAGAGAGCTGTCATTCATTAATAAAAAACAAAAAAAAAAGCGTAGGGGTCCCCCCAAATTCAATAACCAGGCCCTTCAGGTCTGGGATGGATATTAAGGGGGATCCCAGCCAAAAAAAAAAAAAAAAAAATTGCGTAGGGTCCCCCTCAAAATCCATACCAGACCCTTGAGGTCTGGTATGGATTTTAAGGGGAACCCTAGCCAAAAAAAATGGCGTGGGGTCCCCCTCAAAATCCATACCAGACCCTTATCCGAGCACGCAACCTGGCAGGCCGCAGGAAAAGAGGGGGGGACGAGAGCGGCCCCCCCTCTCGCCTGAACCGTACCAGGCCACATGCCCTCAACATTGGGAGGATGCTTTGGGGGTCTAAGACCCCTAAAGCACCTTGTCCCCATGTTGATTAGGACAAGGGCCTCTTCCCCACAACCCTGGCCGGTGGTTGTGGGGGTCTGCGGGCGGGGGGCTTATCGGAATCTGGAAGCCCCCTTTAACAAGGGGACCCCCAGATCCCGCCCCCCCCCTGTGTGAAATGGTAAGGGGGTACAAAAGTACCCCTACCATTTCACCAAAAAAGTGGCAAAAATGGTAAAAATGACAGGAGACAGTCTTTGACAATTCCTTTATTAAAATCTTCTTTCTTCTTTCTTCATCCTTCGGATTCTTCATCTTCTCCTTCCTTCATCTTCTTCCATCTTCTTCTTCCATTTTCTTCTTCCTCCGATCCGCTTCTTCTTGCGCTGGTCTTCTCGTCCTTCTCGTCCGGCATCTTCTTCCGTCGGCGTCGGCGTCGGTGTCTCTGTCTCTTCTTGGGCCGCTCCGCGCAATGGGAGGCTCCCGCTGTGTGAGGCTCCGCTCCGTCTGACAGGTCTTTTATACTGGCGGGCACCTGGTGACCCCGCCCCCTCTGACGCACAGGGACGTCATGGGGAATTCCATGATGGCTTTCCCCATGACGTCAGAGGGGGGCGGGGTCACCAGGTGCCCTCCGTTTTAAAAGACCTGTCAGATGGAGCGGAGCCTCACACAGCGGGAGCCTCCCATTGCGCGGAGCGGCCCAAGAAGACACCGACACCGACACCGACGCCGATGCCGACGCCGACGGAAGAAGATGCCGGACGAGAAGGACGAGAAGACCAGCGCAAGAAGAAGCGGATCGGAGGAAGAAGAAAATGGAAGAAGAAGATGGAAGAAGATGAAGGAAGGAGAAGATGAAGAATCCGAAGGATGAAGAAAGAAGAAAGAAGATTTTAATAAAGGAATTGTCAAAGACTGTCTCCTGTCATTTTTACCATTTTTGCCACTTTTTTGGTGAAATGGTAGGGGTACTTTTGTACCCCCTTACAATTTCACACAGGGGGGGGGGCCGGGATCTGGGGGTCCCCTTGTTAAAGGGGGCTTCCAGATTCCGATAAGCCCCCCGCCCGCAGACCCCCACAACCACCGGCCAGGGTTGTGGGGAAGAGGCCCTTGTCCTAATCAACATGGGGACAAGGTGCTTTAGGGGTCTTAGACCCCCAAAGCATCCTCCCAATGTTGAGGGCATGTGGCCTGGTACGGTTCAGGCGAGAGGGGGGGCCGCTCTCGTCCCCCCCTCTTTTCCTGCGGCCTGCCAGGTTGCGTGCTCGGATAAGGGTCTGGTATGGATTTTGAGGGGGACCCCACGCCATTTTTTTTGGCTAGGGTTCCCCTTAAAATCCATACCAGACCTCAAGGGTCTGGTATGGATTTTGAGGGGGACCCTACGCCATTTTTTTTTTTTTTTTTTTTTGGCTGGGATCCCCCTTAATATCCATCCCAGACCTGAAGGGCCTGGTTATTGAATTTGGGGGGACCCCTACGCTTTTTTTTTTTTCATTTTTTTTTTTTTTTTTTTTTATCAATGACTTTTTTTTATGAATGAGTTTCAATGAATCACTGTTCTCTGTATTACGGGAGCCGTGAATTAACATTAGCCGCGAGTGATTTTAAATAGCTTTTTTACTTTCAAAAATGACACTTTGCGCAGAGACAGTTCTAAACACGGGAAACATGCGCCCCTTTACAGGCATACTATAGACACCCCCCAGGTACGAAATTTAAAGGAATATTACACTTTTATTGTTTCAATTTAAGCATTATTAAAATCACTGCTCCTGAAAAAACGGCCGTTTTTAAAAAAAAATTTTGCATTGATACATGTCCCCTGGGGCAGGACCCAGGTCCCCAAACACTTTTTATGACATTAACATGCATATTAGCCTTTAAAATGAGCACTTTTAATTTCGAACGTTCGCATCCATTATAACTAATAGGGTTCTAAAGCTCGCACGGACTTTAGGTCCGTTCGCGGGTTCTGGTGCGAGCCGAACGGGGGGGTGTTCGGCTCATCCCTACTTGTAACGCTCTGGAACTACACATGGAGTCATCAATTGGTATATCTGATGCCTGGGAGTGTACACCACACTGATCAGGAATATAAATAGTATCTTCTGGGTTGTTACTTGACTCATTACATACATTCAAACTTTTGTCATCCTGCACAGTTTTAGCCACTGACGAGTCTGAGCTATTCGATTTTTGGGGTTTCTTGAACACAAACCAATCCATATTTTAGAATTCAGTATGATACAATTTTTTTTTTTGCTAGAAAGTAGTGTATTTCAAACTGGACATACGGAATTAACTTAGTATATCAAGAGTATATAACCTATAAAGAAAAAGCTATCACAAGTACAAAAAAAATGCAAAAATATAACAGAGTAACCAGCAGGACAGGCTAGAGGAGAAACATGATGGTGCCTAAGCTGCTGCAGTATTTCAGTTTGCATTTGACTTTAACTAGCTGTACGAAAGACCTGTGACTCGCAGGCACTGACACATGCCTAGTGTTTACACTGCACAGCTGTAAGCACCTATGTGCATGAGCCCTTACAGTGCTTTATTGTAGCAGCAGCACTAATCATCCCACTGGCCCCAGCAAAAATAGCCCCCCAGCAATAAAAACTTCCTTCAGCAGCAACAATAGATCCACATTATCTACTGCAACATAAACAATAAATCATTAGGACCCTGTTTACATTTGAGTGTTTTGTAGCTTGTAGCTCGGAGCTCAAAAACACTCAACAAGTAAAAAAGAGATGTGAAAAATAAATAAATTATTTATTTAAAGGATAAATTCACCTTTCGGAAATTGTTACATGTTATACCCATTTGTAGTGCTGCAGCAGCAGCTGCCCACTGTCCACCTCCCTGTGGCAGCAGTATAGGTAGAAGTTCCCTGTTCTAGCTGCCACTGTTTGAAAGCCAGCACAGCTGTGTGGCACTCTGCCCCCATGGCTGCTTCATTCAGACACACCGCTCTGTGTGTCTGAGTGAATTATAAGCCCATCCTTGGCTTTGCATCCTTAGAAGCTGTTGGCTTGTAGTTCTCAATGAACAACCACGGAGCTGTGGAGCGCTGTGGTAGATCATTGAATGTGCCTGTCAGGGAGTAACAGCTTACCCGTACGGGTAAGCCAATATACCGACAGTGTACATGAGACCGGCATGGCATCAGTGATCTGCTGATCGCTGGTGCAATGCTTTCCAGGCATCTGCAACAAAAAATAACTGCACATTTTTTTTATTGATGGGCACACTGGCAGCAATTGATGGGTACAGTAGCTGCGTTCGATGGCACAGTAGCTGCAGTTCATGGCACAGTGGTGGCAATTTATGGGCACAGTGGCTGCGTTTGATGGGCACAGTGGCTGCAATTGGCACTGCTTTTTGTCTGCCATATATTGGGGCTGTGGGCATACGGGAGGTCGTTAATATACACTTAGGATTTTATTTTTTTATACCAAAGACATAGAATACATTTTGGCCTAAATTTTTTAAGAAAATTGATTTTATTGGATAGGTTTTATAACAGTAGTAGTAGTAGTAACAGTAGTAAGTAGAAAATATGTTTTTTTTTTTTTTAAATTTTGAAATTTTGTGTTTAGCAAAAAATAAAAAACCTAGTGTGGATCAAATACGACCAAAAGAAAGCTCTATTTGCATGAAAACAATTATATAAAATTCATTTGGGTAAAGTATTGCATGGCTGCGCAATTGTCAGTAGTGCAGTTAAATAGCAAAAAATGGCCTGGTCATGAAGGGGGAAAATCTTCCAAAAGGTTGCGGTTAAGTTGATTTTTAAATGTAATATTGTAGTGGTTGTAGTCATCTGACTGACATCCAATCGACAGCGCAAGTCATGAGACTAAAGAAAAAAGGGCCTCCACATAGTGCAGATGAATCCAAGATGAAAAAATATTAATTTGATAAAAACAAAATAAAAAATGTACAGACCATCAATAAAGATGTGTACATAGAGTGATCACAAAAAATAGTAAGAACAGCATGGTACAAAAAGCACAGCAGGCTATGCACCCGACATGTTTCAAACAAACGTTCTTCTACTGGGCATGCCTGTGTCATATGACTTTATGCACTATAGGTACTTGCCTGTGCCATGTACACATGAGTTCACCCATCATCATTTATGCACTTGACACTTTTAATGCATTTTTGTACATTTATAATATTTCTCATCACTTATTATCCACCAGTTGAATACTCACCCCTAAGGTGACCCGTGGGGGTGTTTGTATTCCCTTAGCCCTGCATTTTTTATTATTCATTCTATACACAATTTGTCATATTGTTGATGCTAGCGCCTATTTTCTACAAATTTTTTTGTATCACTAGTAGCATAACTTTTCTCACATATTTTTGACAAGCCAGGCAGGGTTCATATTGATTTGAATTGTGTGTGTGTGTGTGTGTGTGTGTGTGTGAATATATGTACATATATATTTATATATTTTGTTATATACATTATACCTGCCTGGCTTGTCAGCAAAAAAGTAAGTGTGTGTATATATATATATATATATATATATATATATATATATATGTAGCGGGGTCGTACCCCTTTTAGGGGAAGAGACTACATCCCCCATAATCCCCCAGGCTCCCGGGCTGCTTGTTTCCGCCCGAGAGGCTGCTGGGGGAGGTTATAAAAAGGAAGAGCGGAGACCGCCTCTCTCTCTTGGGACACTTCCTCTTCTGAGGCCTGACAGGACTGGCCTGCCTCTGCTGACGGAGCTTGTGACGCGGAGACTGCAGCCAGCGGAGACACCTGTGCGGACCGGAGCTGAAGGCCTGAAGCCTGGGCCTTGCAGCAGATGGAGTGAGACTCTCATCCCTCAGAGTCAGCAGCAGCGGAGCGGAGACTCATCCCTACAGACGGTCGGTCGGAGCTGAGGACCGGAGCGCAGGGGCTGTGACTGAGGAGACCGGAGCCGCCATTGGAGGGACCGGAGCTGAGGACGGTACCCACGGATTGGTGAGAGAGCTGAGAGGCTCATCCTGCATTGATACACACGTTTTATGCCTATTGAACTGCCTAGGCGCAATTTACTTCAGAGCAGCAAATGTTACTTTCTGTGGATTACAAAGACACCATTTAAAGCTACATGTGCACCACCTCTACAGATTCATTGCCGGTGAAGAACACTGTACTAGTACAAGGACTGAGCTCTATTACTAGGGATCAGGCCTAGTCCGTTAGGTAGGCGCAGATAGATTTATTGCACCTCAGGGGTGCATAGCATGCGGTCGCCACACTTGGAGCTCCGTTTCCCCATTGCTAGTTGATACATATATGTGTACATGTTTAAGTGCATATTGCAGGGACCTGCTAAAGTATTGTAAGTCATATGTTTAAATGCATGTTGCTATTCCTTTTCCTTACTGACAAAGTAAAGCCAGTTATTCTTATTTCAGCAGTCTGCTTGTGAGTTCATACCCATTACACTTAGAGTATAAGTGATGTTTATATGTGTATAGATTCATACCCCTTGACTAACTGTGCCAGAGCGGGTAGAGCCAAATTTGCCGGGGGTTGGTGGAGCTGTACTCAGGGACCCAAAACAAACCAGCGGCTCTCTTAACTGGGGGTAGCGCTACACGTGGGGGCTCGTCATCCGGGATCCTGAGTCAGCGGGAAAAGCCGCCAGAAGGTACCGGCATGGACCCAATAGAAGTGGGACGGTGGTCCGCAACATGGGCCGCTGACCCAGCCGCAGCAGCAGTCATTGAACTGCCAGGGATATGGCAGAGAGAGGCAGTCAAGCAGCTCATAATGTCATTATCCCCATGCCAGAAGTCATGGATAATGGACATGAGAAATGATGCTGGGTACACATACGCCTTAATAGAATGGAAGGAAGAGACTCCAGAGCAGTTCAGGAGCCAGAGCATACAGGCACCGAATGGTCAGGCCTACCAATTGCTGCATGTGCTGCCGCGCAAGGGAGACTGTTCTCCTATGAAAGCCATTCTATCCCCAAAGAAGGAAGAGCAGAAGGGCGCGGAAAGTCCCGCACAAACTACTCTTAGTGCAGAACTGTGTGCTGTCCTAGGGGAGATTGTGACTCAGTGCAGAAGAGACCCCGGGGATTACCCAATGTCGGGATACAGGAAACTCCGGATGTTTTCAGGGAGGACGCCTGTACCCTCGGGAGAAGAGGGATTTGAAGAGTGGTTAGATGGTGCCACGCAGGCCCTAGAAGAATGGGAGGTCTCAGAAGGCAGAAAGAAGCAAAGGATTGTTGAGAGCCTAAAGGGGCCTGCTTTAGAGGCCATACGCAATCTGAAGACAAGCAAAAAGGATTGCACTGCCCAGGGCTACATAGACATCCTGGAAAGTGTGTTTGGTGGGACAGAAAAAGTCACAGAACTTACCTATCAACTGGAACACTGTTACCAGAAGACAGGGGAGAAGCTGTCAGAGTACATGGGACGCATAGACAAGATCCTGCATAGGATTATCCTGAAGAAGGGGATAGATCCAGGGAAGGTAGATGAAGTCCGTGCCCAGCAGGTAATGAGGGGAGCCCAACCCCTGGACCCTGTCGCACTAGTACTACGTACCCGGCAGGATGGGAAGAGCCTGGACTACCCTGACCTCATCCGAATGGTCAGAGAAGAAGAGGCCATGTTGGAAGAGAAAAGGGAAAAGCAAGTGATGGGGTCTACAAAACCTCCAGTGGCCACGGTCAGGTCGGCCTTAACCCCTGAAAGAGACACAGAGGTAGATGCCCTGAAGTTGCAGATGTCCCAGATGATGGAGATACTGATGTCCCTAGTGGCGAAAGAGACGCCCAGTCCCAAGAAAGAAACAGGCAGGAAGGAATTGTTTCCAGCTGTTTCAGCACCAGCATCCCCACCTGACTACGGTGAGATGATTTGCTTTAATTGTGGAGGAATTGGTCATATTGCAGCTGTATGTTCCAGTCCCAAGAAGAAGAAAACAGAAAGTCGCCAGCCGGCGGGAAACGCCAAAGGGCCCCGGTGAAGGAGTCAACCGGGTGCCCATCACCTTCAGTGAGCTCCAAGAAGCACAACAGGAAGAGAAAGCGAGGAGATCAAACCCCTCGGAAGGAACCCAGGGATCCTCAACCAAGGTGCACTCCAGAGAAAGGGGGCAAGACCCCTCCGGAGAGACACAGCACCCCCAAGCGTGAACTCTTCAAAGTGAGAGATAACAATGTCCCTCAACGGGTTCACACTCCCAGTAAGAGAGAGAAAATTAATGCATACCAGGCTCAAGAAAAGATCAAGCGCAAATCCAGTGAGAAGAAGAAGAGTCCAAAGAAGAGGACAGCATCAACTCAGCCTTACCCAGAAAAGCTAGTTGGTCCATCCCCTACTGTACCCATCCAAGTGGAAGGAGTGTACACGAAGGCCCTCCTAGACACTGGAGCACAAGTGACCCTATTGTACAGGGACTTCTATGACAGATACCTGAGTCATCTGCCAATACAGAAGATAGAAGAGTTGGAGATAAGGGGATTGGGAACTCAGAGTTTCCCCTATGATGGCTACCTATCCATACGGTTGACGTTTGACCCATCCGTAGCTGGGAAGACGGAAGTGTTTGACACCTTAGCAGTGGTGTGTCCCCGCCCACCAGGAACCAGCAAGACGTCCCTGATTATAGGGACAAACACGGACCTAGTCAGAAGGCTTCTGACCCCCCTGGTGAAGAAAGAGAATCTTTCAACTCCCAAGATCCATCCCATGCTGAAGGCAGCCTATCAGCGGTTGGTCCTAGAGCAGAAGACCCCAAGTGAGGGGATAGGAAGGGTATGGAGGCTTGGAAAAGAAGGAGCAGTGTTACAGCCTGGAGAGGTGACCTGCATGAGAGCCACGGTGAAACTTACCTGGGAGCAGCCTGGCCCCTTTGTAATGTTGGAACCCGACCCAATGGAGGGTCACTCAGGTCTGGAGGTGATACCAGAAGTAATCTCATTGAAGGACCTGAAGAAGGCTAGGGGAAGAGTCCCTGTCAGCGTGAGGAACCCCACGGAGCAGCCCGTGGAGATCCCTGCCAGGATGCTTCTGGGACAGGTGAGTCCTGCTGTCCCAGTTGGCTGGTCAGAAGTGAAGGGGACGGGTGAAGGAGAAGATGTCTGGAAGAAACTCTCCATGGAAAACCCAAACCTACCGGGAGCTTGGAAAGAGAGAGCCAAGGCCCAGCTGACCAGATGGGAGAAGATTTTCTCTAAAGATGAGTTTGATGTGGGGTGTGCGAGGAGTGCCACCCATCGAATCCGCATGCAAGAGGACAAGCCATTCAGAGAGAGAGTGAGGCGAGTCCCGCTAGCAGATCTGGAGGATCTGAGGGAGCAGCTTGCGGAACTGAAGAAGACGGGAGTGATTAGGGAGTCCAGAAGCCCCTATGCCTCCCCAATTGTGGTAGTCAGGAAGAAGAATGGGTCATTGAGGCTCTGCATTGACTACAGAACTCTCAACAGGAGGACCATTCCTGACCAGTACACCACGCCAAGGATAGAAGATGCCTTGCAGAGTTTATCTGGAGCTAAGTGGTTCAGTGTGATGGACCTCAAGAGTGGGTATTACCAAATCCCCATGCATCCAGAAGATAGAGAAAAGACTGCCTTCATAACCCCAGTGGGATTCTTTGAGTTCAACAGGATGCCCCAGGGCCTATCTGGAGCTCCTGCTACGTTTCAACGCCTAATGGAAAGGACAGTTGGAGACATGAACCTCATAGAAGTCCTTGTGTACCTGGACGATGTCATTGTCTTTGGAAAGACTTTGGAAGAACATGAAGCCAGATTGGAGAAAGTACTGAAGAGGCTCAGTGAAGAGGGACTTAAACTTTCTCCCGAGAAGTGTCGGTTCTATCAGTCTTCTGTGAACTATCTGGGACACATAGTGTCTGAAAAGGGAGTGGCTACAGACCCTGAGAAGTTGGAGGCAGTTACTTCGTGGCCAAGACCCACAACAGTTACAGAACTCCGGTCTTTCTTGGGGTTCTGTTCCTACTACCGCAGGTTTGTGGATGGGTTTGCCCGCATTGCCAAACCCCTCAACGAGCTGCTCAAGACAGAAGGAGAGGAAGATGGATTGGGGCCTAGGAGGTCCCGTGAGTCGGTCCAAGACGAATGGAACTCAAGGTGTGAAGAGGCTTTCAGAACCTTGAAGAGAAGTCTCACCTCAGCCCCAGTTTTGGCCTACGCTGATCCCACTAGACCATATGAGCTACATGTTGATGCCAGCCATGAGGGCCTAGGTGGAGTACTCTACCAGGAGTATGAAGACCAGCTGCGACCAGTGGCTTATGTGAGCCGGAGCCTGACCCCCTCCGAGAAGAACTACCCCACCCACAAGTTGGAGTTCTTAGCCCTCAAATGGGCAGTAGTTGACAAACTGAGAGACTATTTGTATGGGGCCGAGTTTACTGTAAAGACAGATAACAACCCCTTGACCTATCTATTCACCACCGCCAAGCTGGATGCAACTGGACACAGATGGTTGGCGGCGTTGTCTGGATTCAATTTCAGTCTCAAGTACAGACCAGGGGCTGGAAATAGGGATGCAGATGCCCTGTCCCGAAGATCTCATGTCATAGCTGATGATTGGGAAGACTGGACCCAAGTGGCACCAGATGGAGTGCGAGCCCTTTGTCAGGGGGCTGAACTCCAAGCCAGAGGAGGATCCAGAGCTGAAGAGGTAGGAGTTACCACAGTGGGAGTCCCGAAGTGTTACTGTGGGGTAACTCAACTAGCAGAAGAGTGTCTACCGAAGCTGTCCAAGAAGGAGCTAAGGTGTGACCAATTGGAAGATCCCATGGGGAAATTGGTCCTGGAAGCCCTGGAAGACCAGAGTCCAGAGGGACTTCGCCTTCACCCTTCCAAAGAAGCTCGTCTACTGAGGAGAGAGTGGGACAAGCTACAGGTGCATCAGGGGGTAGTCTACCGAAGGGGCCCCTCTGATGGCCCAGAAGACAAGTGGCAGTTGTTTCTCCCAGAAAAGCATCGAGAGACTGTGCTGATTGCCTTACATGACCAGCATGGTCACTTGGGAGCAGAGAGAACCTTCCAACTTGTCAGAGACCGGTTTTATTGGCCCTGCATGAGGGCCGAAGTAGAGGAGTATTGCCATTCCTGTGCAAGATGCATTCAGAGAAAGACTTTACCTCATCAAGCTGCCCCAATGGGCCACCTACAGAGTCAAGGCCCAATGGATCTGGTATGCATTGATTTTCTCTGCCTTGAACCCGATTTGAGTGGATTGGGAAATGTTCTGGTGGTAACCGACCATTTCACCCGTTATGCTCAGGCTTTCCCAACCAAGGACCAGAAGGCCTCTACAGTAGCCAAGGTACTTCTGGAGAAGTACTTTGTTCACTATGGACTGCCACAGAGAATCCATTCAGACCAAGGAAGGGACTTTGAGAGTCGCCTGATCAGGAAGCTACTAGATTCTCTGGGAGTAGAGAAGACTAGAACCACACCGTATCACCTTCAAGGTGATGCCCAGCCTGAAAGGTTCAACAGGACCCTACTGAACATGTTGGGAACTTTGGAAACAGAGAAGAAGCAACATTGGAGTCAATACATATCAGCTCTGGTGCATGCTTACAATTGCACCACAAGTGATGTGACAGGTTTCTCTCCTTACCGACTTATGTTTGGGAGAGAAGCAAGATTGCCAGTGGATTTGGCCTTCGGCATTTCTTTAGACCATGCCTCTGCTGCCTCCCACAAAGGATATGTGGACAGACTGAGGCGCAGTTTGAAGATAGCTTATGAGAAAGCTCAAGCGGCCTCTGACCAGAGAGGGGCCCGAAATAAGAGGAACTTTGATTTGAAAGTTAGAGTACAGGACCTACAGCCTGGGGACCGTGTACTGTTACGCAATCTAGGGATCCCTGGAAAACACAAGATTGCTGATAGATGGAGATCAGAGCCATATATCATCTGTAGAAAACTTCCAGGATTGCCTGTTTACAAGTTGAAGCCAGAAGGAAGAGTGGGGCCTTTGAAGACCTGGCATAGGAATCACTTGCTCCCACTCACTGAAGCAGTCAGAATGCCTCCAGTAAGAGATGTACCTGAATCTGTTTCCATTCTGGATACCCCCAGGCCTAATACTAGGTCTCAGACATCCCAAGTTAGGGGTGGACAGGACCCCCAACCAGAAGAAGAAAGAGGAGAACTTGAATGGCTATGGCCTTCCTCAACCCCAGGAAATTCTGCCATAGATCTTCCACCTACTGAAGATGTGGAGGATAACACATTGAACCCAGAAGCCACAGAGTTTGTGCCATTCAGTGATGTGCCTGAGTGCTGGGAAGATATCCCTGGTCTCTACTCAGAGGAAGAAGTAGATGTTCCAGAACCAGAGATGTTGCCAGAATGTGTTCCTGAAGAAGTCCCAAGAGAACAGAGAGCTCGCAGAGTTGTGAAGCCTCCCAAGAAGTTAACTTACCCCAAGATGGGAGAAAGTTCAGAGGACTCTGTTACCACAGCAAGGAGAAGTGTTGAAGGCCCTGGCCCATCCACTGCTCATTTGGTGGAGGGCAACCCCAGCTCACTCTCTGGCACAGTTAAACAGGTCGCCCACACTGAAGTGACCTGTAGACAGGACAGCTCCCCATCTTATGCTAATTGGTGGGAGGCTCCCCTGTCCAAATTATGTGAACGTGTTGTTACCAAGGACGCTTGTAGTTTGAACACTGTCTTTGGGGACCAAAGATTCAAAGTGGGGGGAGTGTGTAGCGGGGTCGTACCCCTTTTAGGGGAAGAGACTACATCCCCCATAATCCCCCAGGCTCCCGGGCTGCTTGTTTCCGCCCGAGAGGCTGCTGGGGGAGGTTATAAAAAGGAAGAGCGGAGACCGCCTCTCTCTCTTGGGACACTTCCTCTTCTGAGGCCTGACAGGACTGGCCTGCCTCTGCTGACGGAGCTTGTGACGCGGAGACTGCAGCCAGCGGAGACACCTGTGTGGACCGGAGCTGAAGGCCTGAAGCCTGGGCCTTGCAGCAGATGGAGTGAGACTCTCATCCCTCAGAGTCAGCAGCAGCGGAGCGGAGACTCATCCCTACAGACGGTCGGTCGGAGCTGAGGACCGGAGCGCAGGGGCTGTGACTGAGGAGACCGGAGCCGCCATTGGAGGGACCGGAGCTGAGGACGGTACCCACGGATTGGTGAGAGAGCTGAGAGGCTCATCCTGCATTGATACACACGTTTTATGCCTATTGAACTGCCTAGGCGCAATTTACTTCAGAGCAGCAAATGTTACTTTCTGTGGATTACAAAGACACCATTTAAAGCTACATGTGCACCACCTCTACAGATTCATTGCCGGTGAAGAACACTGTACTAGTACAAGGACTGAGCTCTATTACTAGGGATCAGGCCTGGTCCGTTAGGTAGGCGCAGATAGATTTATTGCACCTCAGGGGTGCATAGCATGCGGTCGCCACACTTGGCGCTCCGTTTCCCCATTGCTAGTTGATACATATATGTGTACATGTTTAAGTGCATATTGCAGGGACCTGCTAAAGTATTGTAAGTCATATGTTTAAATGCATGTTGCTATTCCTTTTCCTTACTGACAAAGTAAAGCCAGTTATTCTTATTTCAGCAGTCTGCTTGTGAGTTCATACCCATTAC
This sequence comes from Lithobates sylvaticus, assembly GCA_028564925.1. NCBI lineage: Eukaryota > Metazoa > Chordata > Amphibia > Anura > Ranidae > Lithobates > Lithobates sylvaticus. The sequence continues at coordinate 206,544,164 of CM053032.1, forward strand.
ACTTAGAGTATAAGTGATGTTTATATGTGTATAGATTCATACCCCTTGACTAACTGTGCCAGAGCGGGTAGAGCCAAATTTGCCGGGGGTTGGTGGAGCTGTACTCAGGGACCCAAAACAAACCAGCGGCTCTCTTAACTGGGGGTAGCGCTACATATATAAATGCACACTTACTTTTTTGCTGGCAGGGACAGGGTTCATATCGAGTTGCCTTTTTATTTGGTCCATCCATCGTGTGGCTGCACTTTCCTGCAGTGCTGAGCCACATGCCTGCCGCTATCCGATCCCAGGCTGAGGCTCCACTGAGTCTGCTGCTTCTTCCAGAGAGCAGGCCGGAGGGGGGGCGGAGTGCCGATGTATATCACTCCGCCGCCTGCGGGACCTTTGCTGCCGGAACTATAGAAGACCCATCGGAAAATGTGCCTGGATCACTCCGCTGCGGCTGAGGTCCTGGCAACTACCTAGTCCCTGCAGTGCAGCAATTTCAGCAAACAGATGTTTTTTTCTTGCCAGGACCAAGCCAGGCCAGTGGTGACAACTGTGACATGAGCAGTACTAGTCACAACTACTCGCAGCAGTCACAACTAGCAATGAGAGCACAGGGATGATTAGGGTGTGCCTGGGCACACCCGACACACCCCGTGGCCACACCTATGCAGGACTTACTAACTCATTAAACTGTATCATCTTGAGGACTTTGACAGCCAGTAGGTGCAGAGCCCATAGACTTTCATGGGTCATTGTGGTTCCCAGATAATTAAAAGTGCCTATTTTCTGAACAACCTTTTTCCTGAACAACTAGTGACCATCATGCTCAAATATATTCTTAGACATTAACACCTGGAAAGGTATCAGCAGTCTGTTCACAATGTAATAAAACTGCCTGTTGAGATGGAGTGGGACAATACTGGAGCTTGGCAAAGGCTGCAAAGTGAACAATTTCCTCAATGAACACACTACTAAAGTCTCAAGGGAAAGTAAGTTTAATGTTTTCTGTAAAGGAAGTCTGGGTCAACCTCTGGGAGGGGAGCCCAAAGCAATTGCCCTTTTTGACCCGTTATAAACCCAGCACTGTTAGCAGGAGGAACCAGTGAGAACTGTTGGGGACCCAGAATTTTAACACCCCTGAAAGTGTTGGGTTCCTTTCGGATATCCCATGAACATTTTTTACACTATTTATTACATCTTAGCATGTTATATTAGATTTTAGTGATTGGATTTACCGTATATACTCGAGTATAAGCCGAGTTTTTCAGCACATTTTTTTGTTCTGAAAGTGCCCCCCCTCAGCTTATACTCGAGTCAAGCACTTTTCTGCAGCAAAAGATAGAGATACGGGGCCCCAAAGTCGGTTCGGAAAATGTCATTCTCTGCTGCAGAAAAGTGCTTGAGATTTTCTGACCCGAATTTGGGGCCCCATATCTCGGGGACACTTGGTGCTAGGAACCCCACATGTTGTATTCCAACCCAGTGGAATTAGCACTACAACATATCTATAGATTTGGGGTACAGGGCCCCAAATCGGTCAACTGTGTCCATCTGCATGGGCACAGTGAGGCTGCAAATGGGCATCGTTGACCCTCTTTTCCACTTACAGTAGCTGCGCATTTCTCACCCTAGGCTTATACTCGAGTCAATAAGTTTTCCCAGTTGTTTGTGGTAAAATTAGGTGCCTCGGCTTATATTCGGGTCGGCCTATACTCGAGTATATACGGTATATATTCTTTAATAAACTCTAAGGTTTTGTCTATACATCAGGTCACATCGTAATGGATATGAGAAATGTTCACAAAATGCAGGGGTTAACCAATGCTACATGTTCCATCTCACAAGGTGTGCCATAAAAACAAAATTTAAAATAGACACAATATTTGTTTTAATTAATGCTCTGTACACAAAATGTTTATGAGAAATATGAGGGAGAAAGTCTTGCTGGAACATGAAAGGTTTGGAGGCTACTACAAAGGAATCATTTGGCAGCAATGGTATGCAAACATCTTGGAGAGATGGCAAAGATGATGACAAAAGTTACAGTTGTTGCATCAGACTTTGTTAACTAAGAAACAGTTTTCATTATTACAGAGATTATAAAAGAAATGACCAGATTTTAGATTTAAAATAAAGGTTTGTGAAAAAAAAAAAAAGTATGAAAATCTTGTTAACTGCAGAACTGATCCAGAGAATGTAAGGTACAGCTTCCTATATTACAAACAACTTTAGCCCATGTTGAGTAGTATTTCTAATCATAATTGTAGCCTAAGGGGTCCAAACCTGGGTAACCCGTCAAGGTTATACTAACTAGTAAACAACAATAAAGGGAATCCATAATGGGCAGATCTATTGTGAATTACACTCATTTTATTTTGAGAGTTGGGCTAGCAATAGGCAGCTTGAATTTCATAAAATTCTTGATGATTTGGCCAAAATTCAAACCACAAGTGGTCCCGTGGGCACCACCTGGCTCAAAGAGCAGTGATTAAAAATGTTAAGTGGGTGGGAATTGTAGTGACTGCACAAATCAATTGCAGTCACTCAGAGAGCAACTTGTGGGCAAGGTCTGGCTGTGCCCATGGGGTACCACCGCGCCTGTAGGCGTGCTCACCAATGCCTGGAACCAGGCAGAGGCTTCAGTCATGTGAAGAATCAAATATTAATGCAGTCCCTGACTCAGAGGTGAGCCACTTGTGTGTAGCATTGATATTCGGATTTTCCTCCTTAAGATGTTCTATCCCATGTCACTACACACTCAATCTAGCTACACCTAAATGATGCTGCCTCAGGTTACCTAAACAGGTCCCAATGAACTATTTCAGTTGCCTTATGTACTCTTTGGTCACAGCTCCCCTGAGATCCAGACCTCATTCCCTTTTATACAACACGGGAGGGAGGATGGACCCCAGCAAAAAGCCTGTGAGCACAAACGGGGAAGACAGCAAAACATTAACCCCTTACCCAGTGGTGGAATTATAAGGGTCGCTGCGATCGCCATGGCGACCGGGCCCCTTGCTGCAGGGGGGCCCTCGGGGCCCCCCTGTAGTCTTCACTAGAAGCGGCGTCTGAGAGGAGCTCCCCGATCGCCGATTCCAAACTGTAATCGGCGCTGTACAGGGAGCTCCTCACATTAGGCTAAAGTGAAAGCAGCACAGTGTGTGCTGTGCTCTTTGTCTCCCCCTACAGTGCAGTACCCGTCCGGCACGAAGAGACAAGGTAAAAGGACTGCCGTTTTTTAAATTTTTTTATATAAGACTATCTATCTACTGTATGTGTGTGCATGCATGTGTGTGTGCATTATGCATGTATGTGTGTGTGCATGATGCATGTATGTGTGTGTGTGTGCATGATGTATGTGTGTGCCTGTGCATGCATGATGTATGTGTGTGCAATGCATGATGCATGTATGTCTGTGTGTGCATGATGCATGCATGTGTGTGTGTGTGTGTGTGTGTGTGTGTGTGTGTGTGTGTGTGTGTGCGCATGATGCATGTATGTGTGCATGATGCATGTATGTCTGTGTGTGCATGATGCATGTATGTCTGTGTGTGTGTGTGTGTGTGTGTGTGTGCGTGCATGATGCATGTATGTGTGCATGATGCATGTATGTCTGTGTGTGCATGATGCATATGTGTGTGTGCGCATGATGCATGTATGTGTGCATGATGCATTTATGTGTGTGTGTGCATGATGCATGCGTGTGTGTGCATGATGCATGTGTGTGCATGATGCATGTGTGTGTGCATGATGCGTGTGTGCATGATGCATGCGTGTGTGTGCATGATGTGTGTGTGTGTGTGTGTGTGCATGATGCGTGTGTGTGCATGATGCATGTGTGTGCATGATGCATGTGTGTGTGTGCATGATGCATGTGTGTGTGTGCATGATGCATGCGTGTGTGTGCATGATGCATGCCTGTGTGTGCATGATGCACACCTTTGTGTGTGTGCGCGCGCGCATGTATGTCTGTGTGTGTGCATGATGCATGTATGTCTGTCTGTGTGTGTGCATGCACGTGTGTGTGTGTGCATATATGTATGTGTGTGTGTGTGCATGTATGTGAGAGTGCATGTATGTATGTGAATGTGCATGTGTTTATCAGTGGCAGTGCATCCAAAAGGGCGCACAGGTGCCACCCCCTCTCTCCAGCCACTCCCTCTATGACAAATGGATAGGTTCATGCATAGCATGATTCTATCCATGGCCCATGCTGCCACCCCCATATTTAGGTGTCTTTTGGGGCACTGGGCGCCTGAATTACAGTGGCAGGGGGTGTTTTTGAAGCACCTGATTAGAACCATAGGCTCTAATAGGCTTCATAATTGGTGAACTGCGAGCGCCATGCTTGACACTCACAGTCCACCCAGGTGTGTTAGAAAAGCGAAATAATAACACTGAACCGCATCTCCACCAATCAGGTGTGCGGGTCTGTTACCCGTCACCTGATTGGCTGAAACGATAGGTGCAGCTATTGGACACCTATCAGGAGGCGAAGACAGGAGATGAGGATGGCAGGGAACGCAAGGAGGACCCCACTCTTGGCCGTCACCCGCAGCCCCACCATAACAGGGTAAGTGCCGGGCAGACAGCGAGCAGGCAGGGGGGGAGGAATCACAGTGGCAGCATTTGATGGCACACTGCCAGCATTTTTTTGGCACAGTGGTGGAATTTGATGGCACAGTGGCAGAGCTTGATGGGCACAGTGGCGGCATTTGATAGCACAGTGGCGGCATTTGGTGGCACAGTGGCAGAGCTTGATGGGCACAGTGGCGGCATTTGATATGAACTTTATATGCAGCCACCCACTTGTGACTGGGCCCTGGTGTTCTGTCATCGTGCTCGGAGAAAAGAGCTTTGTCTGGAGGTCGGGGGGCCCTCCATGGTTTCTTGCATCGGGGCCCTGAGCGTTCTAGTTACGCCACTGCCCTTACCCTTACATGGACAGCCAAGCTTACTAAACTGACAGCAGGCCACCTGCCTACAGACTGAACACAATAACAGATAATGCAGATTCCAACCGCCATGCTGTTAAGCATGGCGGTGGGAATCAAGTGGAATGATGAGAAATCAAGTGCCCAACTATAAATAACAAAAACAGTGCTGCGCTACTGAATAAATAATTGTGTAAACCAATATAATTCAATAAGAACCATATATACATATAAAGATAAGTAATACTAATAAGTCCAAATGAATATATGAGTGAATCAAAGTTCATAATCATTATCAAGTGATTTATTGAATTGGATCCAAAGATCTCAATTAACCCACAGTGCAAAATTATGTTTGTGCTCACCTCCACCAGTATCACAGGCTGCACACCTCACATATGAGTCAAAATCAACAGTATTCCCCTCTGGGGATAATGAAGATTACTGCATGGTATAGAAACCTTCACTTCATCATTTCAGATACCTGCTTCTTTGGGATCCAAAGAGCCCCGATCGCTTTACCTGATGGGATAAGTATGCAAAAAAAGAAGGCAAAAATCTAGTGTTCTCCATCTAAGAATATTTATTCTCGTAAAAAAAAAATAGAGGGTGAACTTACAAGTATGGCAATATAAGCCATAGCTGGAACAGCATTTAACCACTTGAGACCGCCTCACGCCAATATACTTTGGCAGAATGGCACGGGCAGGCAGAGTAACGTACCTATACGTTAGTCCCCTCCCGCCAGCGGGGGGGCGCAATCGGCATCATTCCAGGAGCGATCCATTCTGAGGGGGTGGCCACGGATTCATGGCCTCTCCCTCACGATCGCTCCTGACGAATGAGAAGCTTCCTCTGCTTCTCAAACTGTAAACAGAAGCAGAGAAAGTGATGGAACCCGAGGAGAGAAGACATCACTGTGAGTTACACCAACAGCACACTAACACCAGTACATGTAGGCACACAAATCACCCCCCAATCACCCCCCCCCCCCCGCACCCCCTGTCACAGTGACACCAATAGCAGTTTTCATTTTTTTACTGATTACTGCATTGGTGCCATTTTGTGGCTGTTATAAGTGTTAGGGCTGTTAGTGGTAGGCCCCTTTAGATCTAGGGTACCCCCCTAAGCCCCCTTATAAAGGTTTAACCCCATGATCACCCCTTAGTTAACCCTTTCACTCCCTGTCGCCAGCGTAATCTTTTTTTCTGATCGCCGTATTAGTGTCGCGGGTGACGCTAGTTAGCCTGTTAGTTATTTAGGTTCACCGCCAAGTTTGTATAGCATCAGGTACCCCTATATACTACCTAATAAAGGTTTTAACCCCCTGATTGCCCCCTAGTTAACCCTTTCACCCCCTGTCATCAGTGATCACTGTATACGTGTTACGGGAGACACTGGTTATTTAGTTTGTTTTTTAATAGCATCAGGACACCCGCCGTTTATTACACAATAAAGTTTTAACCCCCTGATCACCCGTCGGTGATATCAGTTTTGTTTTAGGGTCAGTTAGGGTCTGCGTCACCCCAGGAAGCATCAGATTAGTGCCAGTAGCGCTAACACCCATGCACGCAGCATACACCTCCCTTAGTGGTATAGTGTCTGAACGGATCAATATCTGATCTGATTAGATCTATGCTAGCGTCTCCAGCTGTTTAGGGTTCCCAAAAATGCAGTGTTAGCCCAGATACCTGCTAGCACCTGCGTTTTGCCCCTCCACTCAGCCCAGCCCACCCAAGTGCATTTTTGATCGCTCATCATCGCAAAACACTAAGCACATAACAGAAGCGTTCGCAGAGTCAGGCCTGATCCCTGTGATCGCTAACAGTTTTTTTTGGTAGCGGTTGATACAGTTGCTGACAGCCTAGGAGCTTTTTTCCTGTGAATATTACTACTGTACCAGTAAATTTAGAGCCCAAAATGGCAAATCGAAGGTACACTAGTGAACTGAAGAGGTCTACACGTTTGAGTATGACAGATATTGAAGAGGAAGTCACTCATCTGTCAGATTCAGGCTCAGAATACGATCCTGTAGATGACAGCGGCTCCATGACAGATAGCTCTGACAGCAGAGTTGTGGTCCCTGCTAGGGTCAGGCGTACCAGACCCTGATCTTCTTCTGCTGTAGTTGAGGTGCAAGAACCGCAGGGCTCTCGTATGGAGCAGAGAAGTACTAGTGCCGCTCATCCTTCTGGTGAACTGGCAAGCACCAGCGGCCTAGTACACCCTGATCGTACATCCAGCACTGCAGTATCAAGTGGTGATGTGGGGAGTCCTATAAGTGCAGTTCAAGCTGGCAAGGTGGCAAGCACAACTAGTGTCCCGCTGCCACGAGAAGACAAAGACAGGCCCGTCATGCTCATAGTGTCCTTCCTGCAGAATTTGCCAATACTAATTGGGAGCCCACCACTTCTGCAGCACCCGTACTTCCCCAATTCACTGGCCAGGTGGAAACAGTTGATTTTATGTCACTTGATTTTTATTCACTGTTTTTCACGGAAGATCTCTATAGATCTATTGTGGACCAAAGTAATTTGTATGCTGGTCAATTCATTGCCACTAATCCCCAGTTGTCCTCCTTTGCCAGAGATTGGAAACCAATTTCGGTTTACAAATTTAAGACCTTTCTGGGACTATCTCTCATCATGGGCGTAACTAAAAAGAGTGAGTTGCGGTCATATTGCTCCACTGACCAAATTCACCATACGCCCGTGTTCTCTGCCTCCATGACCAGGGCACGATACAAGCAGATCTTGCGGTTCATGCACTTCAACGACAATGAACTCTGTCGTCCTTGTGGAGACCCTGGATACGATTGGCTCTACAAAATTCGGCCCCTTGTAAACCACTTCAACGAACGTTTTTCAGCCTTGTTTACTCCCCATCAAGTTGTCTGCGTTGATGAGTCCCTGATTAAGTTTTCTGGCCGCTTGTCTTTCAAACATTATCTTCCCAGCAAGCGTGCCAGATATGGGGTCAAGATGTATAAGCTCTGTGACAGGGCCACAGGCTATATATATATATATATATATATATATATATAGTTTTATGGTTTACGAGGGAAGAGATAGTCACGTAGAGCCGGAGAACTGCCCAGATTACATAGGGAGAGCTGGCAAGATTGTGTGGGACTTGGTGTCACCCTTATTCGGAAAGGCGTACCATTTGTATGTGGACAATTATTAGATGAGCGTGACACTTTTTAGTCACTTGTTTGATCATCAGATTGGCGCATGTGGCACTGTGCGACCTAATCGCCGGGCTTACCCCAGAGGCTTGTAGATTCCAGTTTTAGGCTGGGGGAGAGAACCTGCTTGAAGTGTAATAATTTGCTTGCTGTAAATTGCAGGGATAATAAGAATGTTTTTGTTCTGTCCTCCCTTCACGCAGACACGGCGGTCCAAATTCCACCGCGACTGGTGTTGTGGAGAAACCCCTCTGTGTCCACGTATATAACCAAAATATGGGAGGGGTGTAACTCAGCGACCAGTTGTTGGCGCCGTACCTAGTTGCCCATAAGGCCAGACGCTGGTCCAAAAAGTGTCTGTATATTTATTTCAATTGGCTTTGCTGAATGCTCATGTGCTATACAGAGCTTCAGGACAGATTGGATTCTTCCTTAAATTCCAGGAAGAGATCGTCAGAGCCCTTCTGTTTCCAGACGGTGCTTCACCTCACCATCCCAATCCAAATGCAGTGAGCTGGCTGCATGAGAGACATTTTCCGTATGTCCTCCCTAGTACCGCTACCCAATGAGCCCCCTAAAGAAGATGTCGTGTCTGTAGCAAGCGCGGATATAGGCGTGACACCCGCTATTATTGTCCCTCCTGTCCTGACATTCCTGGTCTTTGCATTGGTGAATGTTTTGAACGCTACCATACACTAGTGGAGTTTTAGCGTAGGGTACAGCACTGCACAGAATAGGACACACTTCCACAGGGCCTCCCAAGATGCCATCGCATTTTGAGAGACCTGAACCTGGAACCGAACCGTTACAGTTACAGTTACAAATAAAATTGTAAAAGTATATATATATATATATTTATATTGTGACAGTAGGAGATGCTGTCAAGGTAAAATTTATAGTTTTGGGGACACAGGGTATGCACATTTGCTTGGTGCAAGGCTACGGAGCATAAATGTGTACTGGAGAAAACTACTTTCTCCAGGTTTTGGTATTCGTCATGGGGCTCTGTAGTTTGGAGATTCCACAGTGTTTTGGGTGGGACGGGATCTTCAACCCTGTGTCCAGACTTTGTAAATTACCAGCAGGGTGTGTGCTCAGGTGAGCACAGCACTTATAATGAGGGTATGGGAAGACCTCATGGCTCCCAGTTGGAGGCTGCTCCACACCCAGAGACAGGAGGTCTCCAGGAATCAGAGAGGTTGCAGGAGGAATCCAGAACATGTGACTGCACTAGGCAGTGCAATGGCCTGAGGACTAAGGCCAGAGCGGAGCTGTGGGCGCTAAAGAGAAGCCATCTACATTGAGAAATCCTGTGATCTGTGTGACCAGGATAAAGAGCAGAGGTACTGCTAAAGAGCCAGGTGGGCTAGCATTTTCTGTGTGATTATTTGCTGGAGAAGAACCCCTGTGTGGGAAACCTTTTATGTCACAGACTTTTATTTGCCTTTTTAATAAAAATGGGCTACCATGCCCTTAAATATAGTTCCTGACTGGCTTGACTCACTAACAAATGCATCTGCCATGAGAGCTAATTGTCCCCCATGTTACAAGTGGTTGTTGGATGCGGGCAGAAGACGGTGGAATCCGGGTCCTTGCTCCACAGTGAGTTCAAGTCAGAAACTATTGGATGTGTATGGAAGTGCAGCCAGGCAAAAAGCATTGTGTGTTGCAGGTGTACCTGTGAATGAAAAGTCTGACATAAAGGTTTCCCACACAGGGGTTCTTCTCCAGCAAATAAACACACAGAAAATGCTAGCCCACCTGGCTCTTTAGCAGTACCTCTGCTCTTTATCCTGGTCACACAGACCACAGGATTCCTCAATGTGGATGGTTTCTCTTTAGCGCCCACGGCTCCGCTCTGGCCTTAGTATTCAGGCCGTTGCTCTGCCTCTTGCAGTCACACGTTCTGGCTGCCTCTTGCAACCTCTCTGACTCCTGGAGACCTCCTGACTCTCTGGGTGTGGAGCAGTCTCCAACTGGGAGCTATGAGGTCTTCCCATACCCTCATTATAAGTGCTGTGCTCACCTGAGCACACACCCTGCTGGTAATTTACAAAATCTGGACACAGGGTTGGAGATCCCGTCCCGGTTGGAGATCCCGTCCCAACCAAAACACTGTGGAATCTCCAAACTACAGAGCCCCATGACCGAATACCAAAACCTGGAAAAATAAGTTTTCTCCAGTCCACATTTATGCTCTGTAGCCTTGCACCAAGCAAATGTGCATACCCTGTGTCCCCAAAACTATCAATTTTACCTTGACAGCATCTCCTACTGTCACATATCCCCTCCCCTTGTTTCAAACCCGAAGGGGCTGGAAAACACCAGCCCAAATCCTTGATTGGGCCTACGCAGCAAACAGCTGGCGCAGAGGTGCCCCAATCAAGGATTCTTCAAGTCCTGTGGGACCCATGCCTGGTTCATTTTAATGAACGTGAGCTTGTCCACGTTGGCTCTGGCAGGCGGCTGCGCTTGTCTGTGATAATGATCTCTGCTGTGCTAAATACACGTTCAGATAATACACTGGCTGCAGGGCAGGCCAGCACCTCCAAGGTGTAAAGGGCAAGCTCAGGACATGTGCCCAATTTGGAGACCCAGAAGTTGAAGGGGGCAGACCCGACATTCAGTATGTGTAGGCGTGTGCACACATACTGCTCCACCATGTTGGTGAAATGCTGCCTCCTGCTAAGACGTTCCATCTCAGTTGGTGGTGCTGGTTGTTGTGGCGTGATGACAAAGCTTTTCCACATTTTGGCCATGCTAACCCTGCCTTCTGAGGTGCTGGCAGTGCCCCGACTGCGTTGGCGACCTCTTCCTCCTCCTCTGCCTTCGCCTTGTGCTTCCACCGTGCCCCCGCTGTCAGGTGGGAATGCCACCAGCAGCGCGTCTACCAGCGTGCGCTTGTACTTGCGCATCTTACGATCACGCTCCAGTGAGGGAATTAAGGACAGTGCGTTGTCCTTGTAATGGGGATCCAGCAGCGTGGCCACCCAGTAATCAGCACCAGTTAGAATGTGGGCAACTCGGCGGTCATTGCGGAGACACTGCAGCATGTAATCGCTCATGTGTGCCAGGCTGCCCCGAGGCAACTAAAAGCTGTCCTCTGTGGGAGGTGTATTGTCTGTGTCCTCTGTATCCCCCCAACCACGCACCAGTGATGGCCATAAGCTGGTCTGGGTGCCACCCTGCTGTGAACATGGTTCCTCCTCCTCCATCTCTTCCTCCTCATCCTCCACCTCATCATCCTCTAGAACTGTGCCCTTGCTGGACAATTGTTTACCTGGCGTTTGTTGGTGCAGGAACCCACCCTCGTAGCCACTTGTAAATGACTGCCCTGAAAGCCTTGGAAATGATCCCTCTTCCTCCTCCTCCTCCTGTGCCACATCCTCTTCCATCATCGCCAGAAGCGTTTTTTCAAGGAGGCATAGAACTTGGATAGTAACGATGAGAACGGCATTATCGTCACTGGCCATGTTAGTGGAGTATTCAAAACAGTGCAACAAGGCACACAGGTCTAGAATGGAGGCCCAGTTATTGGCGGTGAAGTGGTGCTGTTCCACAGAGCGACTCACGCGTGCCTGCTGCAGCTGAATCTCCACTATCGCCTGCTGCTGCTTGCACAGTCTGGCCAGCATGTGCAAGGTGGAGTTCCACCTTGTGGGCACGTCACATATGAGGCGGTGAGCAGGAAGGCCGAAGTTACGCTGCAGCGCTGACAGGCGAGCAGCAGTAGTGTGAGAACGCCGAAAGTGCGCACAAATGGCCCGCACTTTCTGCAGCAGCTCTGGCATATCGGGGTAATTTTTAAGGAACCTCTGGACCACCAAGTTCAGCACATGCGCCAGGCAAGGGATGTGCGTCAAACCGGCTAGGCCCAGAGCTGCTACGAGATTTCGCCCATTATCGCACACCACCAGGCCGGGCTTGAGGCTCACTGCCACCAAACACTCATCGGTCTTTTGTTCCATGTCCCTCCACAACTCCTGCACGGAAAGTTTTAAAACTGCCTGCTGTCGTTTACCCCTGGCTGTGCTGAAGTTGGTGGTGAAGGTGCGACCACCGCCTCTTCCCCCGAACTTTACAGGTCACTTGCATGACGTTGATTCCATGGGGTCGAGGACCTCATCGTCCTCCACATCATCTTCCACCCAGTCTTCACCCCTGCCCTCTTTGTCGGTCTGCACAATTGCGAAAGCAGCAGCAGTTGGCACCAGTGTTTGGTCATCATCCGAAACGTGCTGCGATGGTCCTCCCATGTACTCATCTCGAAACATAAGTGGTTGGGCATTGGTGCACACAATCTCTTCCACTTCTGGGGCAGGGCTAAGTGGTAGACATGGGCGCTGTCAAAAAATGTGTTTCGTTTCGTTCCGTTCCGTATTAAAAAAAAAAAATCAATGGGACTGAACATAAAGTCAGTCTCTTTGCGGATGATGTCCTGCTTACACTCTCTAATCCCACTACATCACTACAGACGACATGGAACCTCCTGGAAGAATTCAGTGTAGTATCCTATTATAAACTGAATGCATCCAAATCCCAAATGTTAGGAATCAACATCTCCTCCCCCCTACAGTCGGCCTTGTCTAGAACCTTTCCCTTCCCGTGGTACTCGCACTCACTGCCATATCTGGGCATCCATCTGACACCGCACACTTCACAACTCTACAAACATAACTACAAACCCTTTTTGGAATCCTTACCCCAACAATTATCTCAATTGAGAAGTCATGGACTCTCAACAGAAGGGAGAATAGCGTCCCTAAAAATGCTACTATTACCAAAACTCCTCTATTTATTTCGCACCCTGCCTATCCCTCTGCCACATAACTTCTTTACATTTGCTCAGAAACTCTTTACACAGTATATATGGAACCATAAACCTCCAAGATGCTCGCTCAACACTATGACTAGACATCGGGGCTTACTACAAAGCCTGTGTTGTGGATCAAATTAAATATTGGTGGATGCCTTCCAAGTACAAAACATGGGCGCACATGGAATCTGATACGATCTTACATACAGATCTTAGGACTGCATTAATCGCCTTTAAAATAGGAGCTCCGCCACCTAGATCATTGGTCCCAACAGTTCAAGCATCCATCAAGATGTGGCTAGATATTCCTTTCTCACCTCTAGAGAAAGGGTCATTATGCAAAACCCCTGTCCCATTATCTGTCCTCTACCACTTTATTCCACATATTGACCTGAGAATATGGGAAACCAGTGGAATCACCCTAATAAGAGGAGACCTATACCGAGGAACTTCAATACAAACCTTTGCAGATCTTTCTTCTCAATTTCGCCTCCCACCCCTGACGCAATTTACTTATTTACGAATCAGATCCTTCCTCCACAAACAAGCCTTGCCCTTATACTTAGATATACCGGCTACTATACTTACATTCTTCCAAGAACCTAAAATTCCCCTAAAAGGGATATCCCTATTCTATACCACATTTAACACACACAACTCACCTTTGAAACCTACCACCATTACAAAATGGGAGGGAATACTGGGAAAATCCTTTACAGATACTTACTGGGAAAAAAACATTTTCTATCACATATGCCTCAACTAGATGTGCGAACCATTGGGAAATGTACCAGAAGGTCATCCACTCATGGTATCTCACTCCATTTAAACTTTCAAAATTTTACCCCTCTCATACAGCCCTCTGGTGGAGGAATTGTGGATAATCAGGTACATTATTTCACGTTCTATGGTCATGCATATCTTTGAGATAATTTTGGAATAAAATCTTCTCCACACTTTCAGACATAGCAGGTAGTCATGTTACCCCCTGCCCTGAACTAGCACTCCTACATTTGACCATTCAGGAATTACCGCCCAATATTAGAGTTGTAACAACACTTCTGCTTCTAGCTGCTAACCTCACAATTACGAGGCTTTGGAATAAATCTAACCCACCCTCCCCTTTGGATGCTGTACGTACATTAAATCACCAATGTGAAATGGAGAAATTACTGGCTATTACTAATCTTTCACTAACTTCATTTAGAGACAAATGGAATTTATGGTTATGCAACACTAAGTGTACAGTCAAAGTCTGAAATGTTTAACGAGATCGGAGGTTTTACACATTGACTCGCGATCCAGACCTTGAGCATGTTCTAAGATGGTGACTATTCTTTCCCCCTTCCCCTTTCCTTCCCTTCCCTCTAACCTCCCCCCTATTCAATGTATCTCAGCGATATAGGATCAATTGCAGGTTTACCACCTCACCGACGCCTTCTTGTTAACAGATAATCTACCTTCATCCGCTACTCCATGTTTCTGTTGAATTGTTAACTCTGTAATGTTGATGCAGATTTGAACCTGTTTCATTATTATTATTATTGTTTTACCACTTTATTATCAACTCAATAAAAAACGATTGAAAATAAAAAAAAAATCATATTTCGTAATTCGTGTACGAAATTTAATTCGGATTCATACGAAATACGAATTTCGTACGAATCGTAAATTTAAAAGTTTCTGTTAATTTGGATCGGAAACGAAATTTCGTATTTTGTAAACGAAATTTCGTACAGAATTCTTATGCATATTAACACCAGTCACGTTTCTGATACTTTCTGTTAATTTGGAACGGAAATTTGTTTTTGAAATTTCGCATTTCGTAAAAGAAATTTCGTACAGAATTCTTATGCATATTAACACCAGTCACGTTTCTGATACTTTCTGTTAATTTGGAACGGAAATTCGTTTACAAAATTTCATATTTGGTAAACGAAATTTCGTATTTCGTAAACGAAATTTCGTATTTCGTACGGAATTCGTATGCATAAAAATTCGTACGAACCCGAACTTTACATTTCGGGTTCGCTCCACCCCAATCTTGACAGCAACAGCGTTTTCTCCCACGATACATAAAGACGTGATTCCAGCACTGTAGGAGGTGATTTCACCACCACAGTTAAAAACAAAATGTTGCATGTATGCCCATCATTAGAAATGGGTGGATGAAGGGAGGTATTCTAATGGTGGGCATACCCACCGATCAATCTTTTTTTCGTTCAGCCCACAGGCTGCATGAAAAAAAAAGATTACAATATATGCCCAAAAAGACCAGCAACGTACTGGTATGTTGCAGGATTTGAGTGGTTATACCAGAATGATGCCTGCGGGTTTAGGTATCATCGTGGTATCATTCTTTTAAGCCAGCAGTCGGTTTTAATGTAAAAGCAATGCTAGTGGCTAATTAACCTCTAGGCTGCTTTTACAAGCAGTGGGAGGGAACGTCCCCCCTCTCACCGTCTTCCATGGTTTTCTCTGGCTCTCCTGTCCCAACAGGGAACCTGAGAATGCAGCCAGTCGTTCCGCCAGCTAACCATAGAGCTGATAAGAGAATAGCTCCAATCATCTCTATGGCCTAAGAAACCGGAAGCTACGAGCATTTCATGACTTAGATTTCACCGGATATACACAGCGCCATTGGGAAATTGGGAAAGCATTTTATCACAACGATCTTGGTGTGGTCAGATGCTTTGAGGGCAGAGGAGAGATCTAGGGTCTAATAGACCCCAATTTTTTCAAAAAAGAGTACCTGTCATTCCCTTTTGCTATCATAGGGGATATTTACATTCCCTGAGATAACAATAAAAATGCTTAAAAAAAAAATGAAAGGAACAGTTTAAAAATAAAATAAAAAAGCAGTCCCCCCTGCTCTCGCGCAAAAGCGAACGCAAGCGTTGGTCTGGTGTCAGATGTAAACAGCAATTGCACCATGCATGTGAGGTATCATCCTGAAGGTCAGATCGAGGGCAGTCATTTTAGCAGTAGACCTCCTCTGTAAATCTAAAGTGGTAACCTGTAAAGGTTTTTAAAGGCTTTTAAAAATATATGTTTGTCGCTGCACATTTGTGCGCAATTATAAAGCATGTCGTGTTTGGTATCCATGTACTCGGCCTAAGATCTTCTTTTTATTTCATCAAACATTTGGGCAAAATAGTGTGCATTAGTGCATTAAAATGAAAAAAGTGTGTTTTTTCCCCAAAAAATAATGTGTTTGAAAAATCGCCCCGCAAATACTGTGTGAAAAAAAATGCAACACCCACCATTTTAATCTGTAGGGCCTTTGCTTTAAAAATATATATATATAATGTTTGGGGGTTCAAAGTAATTTTCTTGTAAAAAAAATATGTTTTCATGTAAACAAAAAGTGTCAGAAAGGGTTAGTGGTTAGAAGAGTGGGTGATGTGTGACATAAGCTTCTATATGTTGTGCATAAAATGCCAGGACAGTTAAAAACCCCCCAAATTACCCAATTTTTGGAAGTAGACACCCCAAACTATTCGCTGAGAGGCATGTCAAGTCCATGGAGCATTTTATATTTTGCCACAAGTTTCTGGAAAATTTCTGGACAATTTTTTTTTTTTTTTTACAGAAAGTTGTCACTAAATTATATATTGCTCAAACATTTCATGGGCATATGTGAAATTACACCCAAAAATACATTCTGTTGCTTCTCCTGAGTACAGGAATACCACATGTGTGAGACTTTTTGGGAGTCTAGCCACGTACAGGACCCCAAAACCCCGAAAACAAAGCACCGCCTTCTGGCTTTCAAATGCCCTGTACACACGACCGGTTTTGCCGTCGGAATAAACTCGGAAGGTTTTTCTGATGAAATTCCGACGGAATTCCGCTCAAGCTGTCTAAAGGCCCGTACACACGGTCGGACTTTTTGACAACCAACATGCAAATTAGGTGGTTTGGACCAACATCCGACCGTGTGTACGCTCCATCGGACCAACTTTTTCCAGGTTGCATCGGACTTTTGTTGGCTGTGCGAACGGACCAACTTTCTGCCAACAAAAGTCCGAAGGACAAAAGTCCGAACGTGTGTATGCAGTACCAACTTGAGGGCCAACGCCCTTTGGACAAAAGTCCAAGGGAAAGTTGGTCCACGGTCCGACCGTGTGTATGGGGCTTTACATACACACGGTCACACCAAACTCCGGTGATGTAAAACACGACGGGACAACACGTACGACGTCTCGTACTTGCTTCAGACCATGCTCTGTTTTTGGAACATCGGAACAGCATACAGACGAGCGGTTTTCCCGATAGAAATTGATTCCCCCGGAAAAATATAGAACAAATTCTCTATCTAAGTCTGTCTGAATTTTCGACGGAAAAAGTCTGATGGGACATACACATGGTCGCTATATACGAAGAAAATACTTTTTCTGTCGGAATGTCTGACCGTGTGCACGTGGCATTAGGGTGTACATTTTTGATTTCACTCCTTACTGACTATCACAGTTTCAGAGGCCATGGAATGCCCAGATGGCACAACCCCCCCCCCCCAAAATGACCCCATTTTGGAAAGTAGACACCCCAAGCTATTTGCTGAGAGGCATGGTGAGTATTTTGCAGATCTCGCTTTTTTGTCACAAAGTTTTAAAAATTGAAAAAAGAAGAACATTTTTTTTTTTCTTTTCTTTCTTCATTTTCAAAAACAAATGAGAGCTGAAAAATACTCACCATGCCTCTCAGCAAATAGCTTGGGGTGTCTACTTTCCAAAATTGGGTCATTTGAGGGGGTTTTGTGCTATCTTGGCATTTTATGGCCTTCAAAACTGTGATAGGTAGTGAGGAGTGAAATCAAAAATTTATGCCCTTAGAAATCCTAAGGGCTGTGATTTGTTTTTGTGACCCCATACGTGGCTAGGCTCGGAGAAGCAGCAGAATGTATTTTGGGATGTAATTCCACATATAACCATGGCATGTGTGAGCAATATGTCATTTAGTGACAACTTTTTGTAAAAAAAATGTTTTTATTAATTTTTTGTAATTTTTCAATCACTTGGGACAAAAAAAATCAATATTCAATGGGCTCAACATGCCTCTCAGCGATTTCCTTGGGGTGTCTACTTTCCAAAATGGGGTCATATGGGGGCGAGGGAATCGCGCCCGTGCATCAAAATGGCAAAGAGGCTGGGAAGCCCAAGCCATGACACGCACAAGTGGGCAGGGCAGTCTTGAGGTGTCGGGATACACCTAGCCACCAGGGAGATGACGCAACCACCGGGATGAACAAAGAAAGGTGCCCACGACATCTAATGACTAGGGATGAGCCAAACACCCCCCTGTTCGGTTCGCACCAGAACCTGCGAACAGGCCTAAAGCTCGTGTGAACTTTAGAACCCTATTAAAGTCTATTGGACTCGAACGTTCGAAATCAAAAGTGATAATTTTAAAGGCTAATATGCATGTTATATGGAAGTGGGGGTGGTGCTGCGCTGTTCCCCAGGGAGGTGGCCAAATCTACCACAAGGTGGCAGTAATGGGATAAAGACGTAAACCCTTTAAGTGGAGCAATCATATGAGACAATAATAGTTGATGATGCGACTATTAAGTCGAAGTAATGCGAGTTGCGATAGATAATTCCCTTACTATACAAGATAAGGGGTATGGTGTGACCAATACAGGTTAATAAAAATTGCTATTGGTGAACCCAGGTAAAAATATATATAATAATAGAATTGTAAATAGTACTAAGGTGCGAGAGTGTAAATAGAACTAATAGCACCTAAATAAAACTAATAATAAAACACCATAAGCAGGTAATAAAAAAATCAGATATACATATAGAATCATATAAGTGAACATATGGTAAAAATGCATCTATAGATAAATGCAGCAGTCCCCCACAGTCAGTCCCCACCACCCGCCCTTACCCTCCTCCTTCCACGGTAGCGCAGGAATACCCCACTACATAATATGCATGTTATTGTCATAAAAAGTGTTTGGGGACCTGGGTACAAAAGTACCCCTACCATTTCACCAAAAAAGTGACAAAAATGTTAAAAATGACAGGAGACGGTCTTTGACAATTCCTTTATTAAATTCTTCTTTCATCTTCTTTCTTCTGGTCTTCTTCCTTTCTTCATCCTTCGGTTTCTTCATCTTCTTCCATCTTTTTCTTCCATCATCTTCCATCTTCTTCTTCCTCCGATCCGCTTCTTCTTGCTCTGGTCTTCTCGTCCAGCATCTTCTTCCACGGCATCGGCTTCTCTTCTTCTGTGTCGGGCCGCTCCGCTCAATGGGAGGCTCCCACTGTGTGAGGCTTCGCTCCGTCTGACAGTTCTTTTATAACGGAGGCCGGGGCCACCTGGTGACCCCGCCCCCCTCTGACGCACGGGAACTTGATGGGGACTTCCCTATGGCTTTCCCCATGATGTCACAGACCCCCAAAGCACCCTCCCAATGTTGAGGGCATGTGGCCTGGTACGGTTCAGGAGGGAGGGGGCCACTCTCGTCCCCCCCTCTTTTCCTGCGGCCTGCCAGGTTGCGTGCTCGGATAAGGGTCTGGTATGGATTTTGAGGGGGACCCCACGCCATTTTTTTGGTGCAGGGTTTCCCTTAAAATCCATCCCAGACCTCAAGGGTCTGGTATGGATATTTAGGGGGAACCCCACCACATTTTATTTTCTAATTTGACGCAGGGTTCCCCTTAATATCCATAGCAGACCTGAAGGGCCTGGTAATTGAATTTGGGGGAACCCCCACGCTTTTTTTTTTTGTGTAACAATGTCTTTCAATGAATGACTGTTCTCTGTATTACGGGAGGCGGCAATTCATTATAGCCGTGAGTAATTTTAAATAGCTTTTTTTCCTGCAAAAATGACACTTTGTGAAGGGATAGTTCTAAGCACGGGAAACATGCGCCCCTTCACAGGCATACTGTACACACCCCCCAGGTACAAAATTTAAAGGAATATTACACTTTCATTGTTTCACTTTAAGCATTATTAAAATCACTGCTCCTGAAAAAGGCAGTTTTAACCACTTGCCGACCGCCCCATGTAGATATACGTCGGCAGAATGGCACGTACAGGCAGAACCACGTACCTGTACGTGCCATTCTTTAGGCGGTTGGGGGGTCCGATCGGACCCCCCTCCGCCGGCGGGGACGGTCGGCATCGCTTCAGGAGCGATCCGGGACGAGGGGACGGCCAGTGGTTTCTGGCCACCCCCTCGCGATCGCTCCTGGCGAATGAAAAGCTTCCCCTTCCTGTCTATTGTATAGACAGGAAGGCGGAAGTGATGTCACGCTCGGTGCGCCGGTCTATGTGACCGGAGACGCCGAGCGGCGAACATGTTAAGGTTAGTGCACAACACTACACTGACACCAGTACAGTTAGGCACACAAAACACCCCCCTGTCACCCCCTGATCACCCCCCAGATCACCCCCTCCCCCCCCAGTCACAGTGTCACTAATTGCAGTGATCATTTATTTACTGATCACTGCATTTAGTGTCAGTGTGACTGTAATAACTGTCAGGGCAGTTAGTTTTAGGTCCTAGGTAGCCCCCTACCCCCCCCTAATAAAGGTTTAACCCCCTGATTGCCCCTAGTTAACCCCTTCACCCCCTTTTGCCAGTGTCACTAAGCGATCGTTTTTCTGATCGCTGCATTGTGTCGCTAGGTAACCATTTTTTTTTTATTTTAACCGCCATGTTTTATATAGGTTCATAAATAGTTTTATAGGTCAGGTACCCCCATATTACAACCTAAATAAAGGTTTTAACCCCCTGATTGCCCCTAGAGTTAACCCTTTCACCAGTAATCACCGTATAACTGTCACTGGTGACGCTGGTTAGCCAGTTAGTTATTTCGTTATTTAGGTTCCCCGTCAGGTTTTTATATAGCGTCAGGTACCCCCATATATTACCTAATAAAGGTTTAACCCCCTGATTGCCCCTAGTTAACCCTTTCACCCCCTTTTGCCAGTGTCACTAAGCGATCGTTTTTCTGATCGCTGCATTAGTGTCGCTAGGTAACCAGTTTTTTTTTTAGGTTAACCGCCATGTTTATATAGGTTCATAAATAGGTTTATAGGTCAGGTACCCCCATATTACAACCTAAATAAAGGTTTTAACCCCCTGATTGCCCCTAGAGTTAACCCTTTCACCAGTGATCACTGTATAACTGTCACTGGTGACGCTGGTTAGCCAGTTAGTTATTTCGTTATTTAGGTTCCCCGTCAGGTTTTTATATAGCGTCAGGTACCCCCATATATTACCTAATAAAGGTTTAACCCCCTGATTGCCCCTAGTTAACCCTTTCACCCCCTTTTGCCAGTGTCACTAAGCGATCGTTTTTCTGATCCCTGCATTAGTGTCGCTAGGTAACCAGTTTTTTTTTGTATTACTGTTACGGGTGACGCTGGTTAGTTAGCTTGTTTTTTATACTGTCAGGGCACCCGCCATTTATTACCCAATAACGGTTTAACCCCCTGATCGCCCGGCGGGTGATATCAATTAGGTTTTAGGGTCAAATAAGGTCTGCGTCGCCCCAGGTTAGTGCCAGTACCGCAAACACCCACGCGCAAAGCATACACCTCCCTTAGTGGTATAGTATCTGAACAGATCAATATCTGATCTGATCAGATCTATACTAGCGTCCCAGCAGTTTAGGGTTCCAAAAAAACGCAGTGTTAGCGGCATCAGCCCAGATACCTGCTAGCACCTGCGTTTTCCCCCTCCGCCCAGCCCAGCCCACCCAAGTGCAGTATCGATCGATCACTGTCACTTACAAAACACTAAGCACACATAACTGCAGTGTTCGCAGAGTCAGGCCTGATCCCTGCGATCGCTAACATTTTTTTTGTGGTAGCGTTTTGATTCAGTCGCTAACAGTCAGGAGCTTTTTTACCTGTGAATCTCAAAAAAATAAAAAAAACAAAAAATAGTTGTCGTTTTATTGTTCTCTCTCTCTCTCTATTGTTGCTCTTTTTTTACTCCATTCTATTCTGCAATGTTTTATTATGTTTTATCATGTTTTATCATGCTTGCTTTTCAGGTATGTAATTTTGTTTACTGTGTTTTAGTGTTAAGCATTTTTTTGTTTTCAGGTGCGCCATTCAGTTGCAGCGCGGATTTATTTATCTTGACAGCAACAGCGTTTGCTCCCACGATACATAAAGCCGCGACTCCAACGCTGTAGGAGGTGATTTCACCACCACAGTTAAAAAAAAGAGCATATATGCCGAAGCATGGGGGCAGCAGGGGGCGGGGAGGAGCGATTGGCTCCTAATGCCACGTACATACGGTCGAAATTCCGACCGTGTGTACACGGCATAACTTTTGCGGGAGGATGCCCCCATGCATCGGCATATATAAATGGTGCATGTATGCCCATCATTAGAAGTGGGTGGATGAAGGGAGGTATTCTAATGGTGGGCATACCCACCAATCAATCTCTTTTTTTCGTTCAGCCAAGAGGCTGCATGAAAAAAAAAAAGATTACAATATATGTCCAGTATGTTGCTGGACTTTGAATGGTTATACCAGAATGATGCCTGCAGGTTTAGGTATCATCTTGGTATCATTCTTTTCAGCCAGTGATCGGCTTTCATGTAAAAGCAATTCTAGCGGGTAATTAGCCTCTAGACTGCTTTTACAAGCAGTAGGAGGGAATGTCCCCCCTCCCGGATATAAACCGCGCCATTGGGAAATTGGGAAAGCATTTTATCACACCAATCTTGGTGTGGTCAGATGCTTTGAGGGCAGAGGAAAGATCTAGGGTCTAATAGACCCCAATTTTTTCAAAAAAAGAGTACCTGTCACTGCCTATTGCTATCATAGGGGATATTTACATTCCCTGAGATAACAATAAAAATCATAACAAAGAAAAAAAATGGAAGGAACAGTTTAAAAATAGAATAAAAAAGCTAAATAAATAAAAAAAAAACTAAAAAAAAAAAAAAAAAAGCACCCCAGCCCCCCCTTCTCTTGCGCAAAGGCGTACACAAGCGTTGGTCTGGCGTCATATGTAAACAGCAATTGCAGCATGCATGTGAGGTATCACCGCGAAGGTCAGATCGAGGGCAGTAATTTTAGCAGTAGACCTCCTCCGTGAATCTAATGTGGTATCATGTAAAGGCTTTTAAAGGCTTTTAAAAATGTATGTAGTTTGTCGCCACTGCGTGTTTGTGCGCAATTTTAAAGCATGTCGTGTTTGGTATCCATGTACTCGGCCTAAGATCATATTTTTTATTTCATCAAAAATTTGAGCAATATAGTGTGTTTTAGTGCATTAAAATAAAAAAAAGTGTATTTTTTCCACAAAAAATGCGTTTGAAAAATCGCTGCGCAAATACTGTGTGGAAAAAAAAAAAATGCAACACCCACCATTTTAATCTGTAGGGCCTTTGCTTTAACAATATATATAGTGTTTGGGGGTTCAACGTAATTTTCTTGCAAAAAAAAAAATATGTTTTCATGTAAACAAAAAGTGTCAGAAAGGGCTTTGTCTACAAGTGGTTAGAAGAGTGGGTGACGTGTGACATAGGCTTCTAAATGTTGTGCATAAAATGCCAGGACAGTTCAAAACCCCCCCCAAATGACCCCATTTTGGAAAGTAGACACCCCAAGCTATTTGCTGAGAGCAATGTTGAGCCCATTAAATATTTTTTTTTTTTGTCCCAAGAGATTGAATAATGAAAAAAAAAAAATATATATATTTTTTTTACAAAAAGTTGTCACTAAATGATATATTGCTCAAACATGTCATGGGCATATGTGGAAATACACCCCAAAATACATTCTGTTGCTTCTCCTGAGTACGGGGATACCACATGTGTGGGACTTTTTGGGAGCCTAGCTGCGTACGGAACCCCAAAAACCAAGCACCGCCTTCAGGCTTTCTAAGGGAGTAATTTTTTTATTTCACTTCTCACTGCCAATCACAGTTTCGGAGGCCATGGAATGCCCAGATGGCATAAAACCCCCCAAAATGACCCCATTTTGGAAAGTAGACACCCCAAGCTATTTGCTGAGAGGTATTGTGAGTATTTTGCAGATGTCGCTTTTTGTCACAAAGTTTTGAAAATTGAAAAAAGAAAAAAAAAAATTTTTTTTCTTTACTTTCTTCATTTTCAAAAACAAATGAGAGCTGTAAAATACTCACCATGCCTCTCAACAAATAGCTTGGGGTGTCTACTTTCCAAAATGGGGTCATTTGGGGGGTTTTGTGCTATTTTGGCATTTTATGGCCTTCGAAACTGTGATAGGTAGTGAGGAGTGAAATCAAAAATTTGCACCCTTAGAAATCCTGAAGGCGGTGCTTGGGTTTCGGGGCCCCGTACGCGGCTAGGCTCCCAAAAAGTCCCACACATGTGGTATCCCCATACTCAGGAGAAGCAGCAAAATGTATTTTGGGGTGCAATTCCACATATAACTATGGCATGTGTGAGCAATATATCATTTAGTGACAACTTTTTGAAGAAAAAAAAAATTATTTTTTATTTTTGTCTTTATTCAATCACTTGGGACTAAAAAAAAAAATATTCAATGGGCTCAACATGCCTCTCAGCAAATAGCTTGGGGTGTCTACTTTCCAAAATGGGGTCATTTGGGGGGGTTTTGTACTTCTCTGCCATTTTAGCACCTCAAGAAATGAAATAGGCAGTCATAAATTAAAAGCGGTGTAAATTCCAGAAAATGTACTCTAGTTTGTAGACGCTATAACTTTTGCGCAAACCAATAAATATACGCTTATTGGCATTTTTTTTACTAAAGACATGTGGCTGAATACATTTTGGCCCAAATGTTTGACTAAAATTGAGTTTATTAGATTTTTTTTATAACAAAAAGTAGAAAATCTCTTTTTTTTTCAAAATTTTCGCTCTTTTTCCGTTTATATCGCAAAAAATAAAAATCACAGAGGCAATCAAATACCATCAAAAGAAAGCTCTATTTGTGGGAAGAAAAGGACGCAAATTTTGTTTCGTTACAAAATTGCATGACCGCACAATTACCAGTTAAAGTAGTGCAGTGCGAAATTGAAAAAAGACCTCTGGTCCTTAAGCTGACAATTGGTCCGGGGCTGAAGTGGTTAAAACTTTTTTTTGCATTGATACATGTCCCCTGGGGCAGGACCCAGGTCCCCAAACACTTTTTATGACAATAACATGCATATTAGCCTTTAAAATTAGCACTTGAGATTTCTCCCATAGACTTTTACAGGGTGCTTGCGGCTTTTCGAATTTGCCGCGAACACCCCAAATTGTTCGCTGTTCGGTGAACAGGCAATGTTCGAGTCAAACATGAGTTCAACTCGAACTCGAAGCTCATCCCTACTAATGACCATCAAGAGGAAGTGAGCAAGCAACGGCACTCTAACTATGATAATGATAGCAAATGGGATATACATACATAAATACAGAGATGCAGTTTTGAATACAGCTTAATACATCATGGGGTACATAGAATGTAATTGACAGCAATAAAAGTTAGTTATAGTTCAGTGGATACCACATAAGACAAAAGACCCCGATCAGCCCATGTAGGGTGTCATAAGGGCACAGATCAATCCAAATCAGCGGCAAAGTCTGATAAGAGAAAATCAATGATGTATCAAATGTCTTCTCTTTGTATCAATAAAATTATATAATATTTTTATTAATATTGAGTATATATTGTTTAACCACTTGCCTACCAGGCACCAACACCCCCCTCCCATCCAGACCAATTTTCAGCTTTCGGTGCTCTCACGCTTTGACTGACAATTACTCAGTCATGCAACACTGTACCCAAATGAATTTTTTGTCCTTTTTTTCCCACAAATAGAGCTTTCTTTTGGTGGTATTTGATCACCTCTGGGTTTTTTATTTTTTGCGCTATAATTGAAAAAAAGACCGAAAATTTTGAAAAAAAACGCATTTTTCTTTGTTTCTGTGATACAATTTAGGAAATTATTAATTTTTCTTCATAAATTTTGGCCACAATTTATACTGCCACATATCTTTGGTAAAAATAACCCAAATTAGCGGATATTATTTGGCCTTTGTGAAAGTTACAGACTCTACAAGCTGTGGTGCGAATCATACAAAATTGATCACATCTGATGTACTGGTGACCTATCTCATTTCTTGTGACCCGAACAAGCCAGGAAAGTACAAATACCCCCCAAATGACCCCTTTTTTGAAAGTAGACATTCCAAGGTATTTAGTAAGAGGCGTGGTGAGCTTTTTGATGTTGTCATTTTTTCCCACAATTCTTTGCAAAATGAATTATTTTTTTATTTTTTATTTTTTTTCTACAAAATTGTCATTGTAATAGGTTATTTCTCTCACATGGCATGTGTATACCACAAATGACACCCCAAAATAAATTCTGCTACTCCTCCTGATTATTACGATACCACATATGTGGGACTTTTCCACAGCCTGGCCACATAGAGAGGCCCAACATGCAGGGAGCGCCATCACGTGTTGTGGGAGCATAAATTACACATCTAAATTGTTGACTACCTATTACACTTTTGAAGGCCCTGGAGCACCAGGACAATGACACGTGACACTGACGTGGCACTGATGACACGTGACACTGACGTGGCACTGATGACACGTGACACTGACGTGGCACTGATGACAGATGGTACTAATACGGGGCACTGATGACACGTGACACTGATGACAGATGGCACTAATATGTGGCACTGATGAGAGATGGCACTCATACATGGCACTGATATCACGTGGCACTAATATGTGGCACTGATGCGAGATGGCACTAATACAAGGCACTGATGCGAGATGGCACTAATACGTGGCACTGATGACAGACGGCACTAATACGTGGCACTGATGACACTGATGACAGATGGCACTGATACGTGGCATTGATGACAGGTGACACTGATAACAGATGGCACGTGACACTGACAGGTGGCACTGATGACAGATGGCACTAATATGTGGCACTGATGACAGGTGGCACTGATGACAGATGGCACTAATATGTGGCACTGATGACAGATGGTACTGATGACAGATGGCACTGGCAGATGGCACTGGGGATGGCACTGGCAGATGGCACTGGGGATGGATCTGGCAGATGGCACTGGGGATGGCACTGGCAGATGGCACTGGGGATGGCACTGGCAGATGACACTGGGGATGGATCTGGCAGATGGCACTGGCAGATGGCACTGGGGATGGCACTGGCAGATGGCACTGGGGATGGCACTGGGGATGGCACTGGCAGATGGCACTGGGGATGGCACTGGCAGATGGCACTGGGGATGGCACTGGCAGATGGCACTGGGGATGGATCTGGCAGATGGCACTGGGGATGTCAATTTATTTATTTATTTTTTTTTTAAAAAAACTTGCGGCGCTGCAGCCGTTCATCTCCACCTCCTCACATGCTGTCTCTGTGTGAGGAGGAGGAGCGGCGCTGAGAGATGATCTCATATGTTTACATATGAGATCATCTCTCATTGGCCAGGGCGATCGCACTGTAAACGGCCGCTGTTATTGGCCGTTTACAGCGATCTGTGATTGGCCGTGTCCGAGGGACACGGCCAACACAGAATTTCCCTGCTGCGCGCTCGTGAGCGCGCACAGGGAACGAGGAAAGGGGAGGCCGTCATATGACGGCCTCCCGGGATTTGGCATCCGCGCTGTGGCCGTCATTCGGCTACGGCCGGATGCGAAGTGGTTAATATTGGTACGGTAATAGTCCTGCTTAACCACTTTCAGACCGGACCAATTTGCAGCCAAAGGACCAGGCCCCTTTTTGCGATTCGGCACTGCGTCACTTTAACTGACAATTGCGCGGTCGTGCGACGTGGCTCCCAAACAAAATTTACTTCCTTTTTTTCCCACAAATAGAGCTTTCTTTTGGTGGTATTTGATCGCCCTTGCAGTTTTTATTTTTTGCGCTATAAACAAAAATAGAGCCACAATTTTGAAAAAAATGCATTATTTTTTATTTTTTGCTATAATAAATATCCCCAAAAAATATATAAAAAAACTTTTTTTTTCCTCAGTTTAGGCCGATACGTATTCTTCTACATATTTTTGGTAAAAAAAATTGCAATAAGCGATTATTGATCGGTTTGCGCAGAAGTTATAGCGTTTACAAGATAGGGGATAGTTTTATAGCATTTTTATTAATAATTTTTTTTTATTAGTAATGGCGGAGATCTGCGATTTTTTTTTTGTGTGACTGCGACATTATGGCGGACACATCGGACATTTTTGACACATTTTTGGGACCATTGTCATTTTTACAGCAATTAATGCTATTTAAATGCATTGATGTCTGTATAAATGACACTGGCAGTGAAGGGGTTAACCACAAGGGGGCAGTGTAAGGGTTAAGTATGCCTAGGTGTGTGTTTTTTACTGTGGGGGGGCGTGGCTGTCGGGGCTGTTTATCTCGGCATCTCCCCGTTCAGCCGCCCCGTGAGACGATCGCGGGGGTCCCCCGCGGCGATCGAGTCCGCGGGGACCGCGATCGGACTCACGGGGGTCCCGACCGGCGCGGGAGCGCGCCGCTCCCGGCACGCTCCCGATGACATGGACAGGCAGAAAGGAGGGACTTATATATACGCCCTCCTGCCTGTACGTGCCATTCTGTCAACGTATATCGTCGTGCGCCGGTCGGCAAGTGGTTAAAGTGGAGTTCTGCTAAAAAAAAAAATTAAAAGTAAGCAGCTATAAATACTGCAGCTGCTGACTTTTAATAATTGGACACTTACCTATCCCATGGTCCAGCGATGCGGGGGACCAAAGCCCCACTCGTCTCCTCTCTGCGGCGCCGGCATCGTAACTGTGGGCGTGAGCCGTGCCGCACGCAGTGACTGGCTGAGCAATCATCTGGGACCTGCAACGTGTCCCAGATGATTGCCGAGAGGGAGGGGGGAGAGGTGATCTCCCTTCCGGTGCCGCGGTGTGCCGGGAGGAAAAGAGGGTCCCGGCTTCCCCCCCAAAAAAAGACATGCCAAATGTGGCATGTCAGGGGGTCAATTCCCTTAAAGCAGAAGTTCCATTTTTTGGTGGAACTCCACTTTAAATGCTCCTTTCTGGGGGGGGGAGGCGCATCCGACCAAGGTCAGGAACAGCTGTGTGAGAGCAGAGCTCAGGCTCCACTGACCGTACAGCGACAATCCTAAGTGACAGAGGTACTTCCCTTACAACCTACAGCTTCTCTCAGTAGCACCTACACCTGGCGTTATGTCTAAACGGAGGTCCCACTGCTCTGGCTCACAGGAATTGACAGATTTTTTTGCTCCGGCCGGGGGACAGGTGTACCAAGATGGCGCCTGGCCCAGCCACATGTGCTGTGGCTGAAGAGAAAGTTTTTCAGGGACCAGCGACTCGGCATCCTCAGTGTGTACTGCTATACACCGCTCCACAAAGGATAAATCGAATTAATCTCCCCCTGATAGCCCCACTACTCGCAGCCCTGCCAAATTTAATAAGGCCAAACAGGGAGAATTGTCTGGAGAAGACTCTGACATGGAGGAAATTGCTGCAGAGCATTCCATTCAAACTTCACTAGAGCAGTTCCCTGCATCTTCTCAACCAGTGTCAATAAATGATCTAAAGAAAATGTTGATCTCTTTGAGATGTATTACATGTAGATATGGTGAAAATGCTGAATCCTATTAATGCTTCAGTGCAGGATTTACAACAGAGGGTGTCTCATGTAGAACATAAAATGTATGATGCATTATCTGCCCACTACAACCTAGTTGATGCCTATAAGGACCGGCAGAATGAAATACAAAGAATGACAGCCAAATTGGCTGACTTGGTGGACGGCTCACGCAGAAATAATATTAAATTCCGTGGCATTCCTGAATCGGTTTCCGCAATGGATTTAAAGGGATTCCTACACCAATTACTATGCACTCTTGTGCCTGCAGCTAATGATGCTGAGCTGGTCATTGATAGGGCACACAGATTGCCCAAGCCGTCTTTCCTTCCTGACACAGTACCAAAAGATGTATTGGCCAGAATACATTATTTCCACGTTAAAGACCATGCCATGCGAGCCAAAAGAAAAAAATCCACTAGAGGGTTAATTTGCTGGCATTGCACTGTACACAGACTTATCTCAGGCCACCATCCAACACAGGAAGCAACTCCTTATTATCACTAAAGCTCTAAGAAATCAAAATGTGACCTACCGATGGAGGGCCCAAATCTAAACTAACAGTGATATTTCAGGATAAAACGGTTAACATCTACAAATTAGAAGCTGGTCTCCGTTTCCTCAAGGAATGGCACATCATTCCCGCTAAAGTCCCATCGGAAAGTAGACTTGGGCCTTCCAAAATCTGGAATGAGTGGTCTTAATCATCCTAGGAGTGCAATCAATCAGGCACCTCACACATACTTACTTAGTGCAGTCTTTTGCCTATTACTTTTTTAGGTTTTCAAGTTTGCAGCCCTTTTCATCTATTTGGCATCTATATGCTGAGTAGGGATGAGCCGAACACCCCCCCCGTTCGGCTCGCACCAGAACCCGCGAACGGACCTAAAGTCCGTGCGAGCTTTAGAACCCTATTAGTTTTAATGGATGCGAACGCTCGAAATTAAAAGTGCTAATTTTAAAGGCTAATATGCATGTTAATGTCATAAAAATTGTTTGGGGACCTGGGTCCTGCCCCAGGGGACATGTATCAATGCAATTCTTTTTTTTTTAAAACGGCTGTTTTTTCAGGAGCAGTGATTTTAATAATGCTTAAATTGAAACAATAAAAGTGTAATATTCCTGTAAATTTCGTACCTGGGGGGTGTCTATAGTATGCATGTAAAGGGGCGCATGTTTCCCGTGTTTAGAACTGTCTCTGCAAAAAGTGTCATTTTTGCAAGTAAAAAAGCTATTTAAAATCACTCGCGGCTAATGTGTATTGACGGCTCCCGTAATACAGAGAACAGTCATTCATTGAAACTAAAAGTCATTCATAAAAAAAAAGTCATTGATAAAAAATAAAAAAAATTAAAAAAATAAAAAGCGTGGGGGTCCCCCCA
Organism: Lithobates sylvaticus; assembly: GCA_028564925.1. Lineage (NCBI taxonomy): Eukaryota > Metazoa > Chordata > Amphibia > Anura > Ranidae > Lithobates > Lithobates sylvaticus. The sequence goes on from CM053032.1 coordinate 206,575,081, forward strand.
AATTCAATAACCAGGCCCTTCAGGTCTGGGATGGATATTAAGGGGAACCCCAGCCAAAAAAAAAAATGGCGTAGGGTCCCCCTCAAAATCCATACCAGACCCTTGAGGTCTGGGATGGATTTTAAGGGGAACCCTAGCCAAAAAAAATGGCGTGGGGTCCCCCTCAAAATCCATACCAGACCCTTATCCGAGCACGCAACCTGGCAGGCCGCAGGAAAAGAGGGGGGGACGAGAGAGCCCCCCCTCCCGTCTGAACCGTACCAGGCCACATGCCCTCAACATTGGGAGGATGCTTTGGGGTCCCCCCCAAAGCACCTTGTCCCCATGTTGATGAGGACAAGGGCCTCTTCCCCACAACCCTGGCCATTGGTTGTGGGGGTCTGCGGGCGGGGGGCTTATCGGAATCTGGAAGCCCCCTTTAACAAGGGGACCCCCAGATCCCGCCCCCCCCTGTGTGAAATGGTAAGGGGGTACTAAGTACCCCTACCATTTCACCAAAAAAGTGTCAAAAATTGTAAAAATGACAGGAGACGGTCTTTGACAATTCCTTTATTAAAACCTTCTTTCTTCTTTCTTCATCCTTCGGTTTCTTCATCTTCTCCTTCCGTCATCTTCTTCCATCTTCTTCCATCTTCTTCTTCCTCCGATCCGCTTCTTCTTGCGCTGGTCTTCTCGTCCGGCATCTTCTTCCGTCGGCGTCGGTGTCTGTGTCTCTTCTTGGGCCGCTCCGCGCAATGGGAGGCTCCCGCTGTGTGAGACTCTGCTCCGTCTGACAGGTCTTTTATAACGGAGGGCACCTGGTGACCCCGCCCCCTCTCTGACGTCATGGGGAAAGCCATAGGGAATTCCCCATGACATCCCCGTGCGTCATCCTGCCTGTAGCCAATTATGGCTCTCCTCGCTGCCGGCGCTGTGATTGACCTAGCATGCGGGGTCACAGTGCATACTTGGCCAATCGTCAGCCAGCATTGCACTGCGACTAGCGCAATGCATTGCGGCCGCTCGCATCACACGAATTTGATGCGAGCGGCCCAATTAGTTCTGGGCTCGCCGAGAGAGCGAACGCCCAGTGCTCGATTCGAACATGGGTTCGAATCGAACACCGGGCCCATCCCTAATGCTGAGCCCTACCGAAAAATGCAGACTCATCTGCTTCTGGAATCTGTGGCAGGCCCCAGACTCTTTTTTACTTTTGTTATTCTTTTGTTCTGTGCCCTCACGTGTCACATTCCAATCATTGAGCTCCCAAGTTGGCAAATGGCAAACAAGGAAAGCAGATCTCCTGTCGCACTGGATGACAAGATACCACCCTCCTCTTGGCCTATGGTCCTACCCTGCACTTCAGTATCAGCTATCTTAGAACCCACTTCCCTATATAAAAGAGAATTTAACAAGATCAGATGTCCTCTGCACTGTAATAAGGCCGGAAAATTATTGGCATGACAAATCCAAGCTAGACAAACCAAAACTGTCACAATTAAATAACCCAATAAATGGTAATACTGTCAAGGTGGCATTCTAGTTCCACACCTGCAAGAAATCTTTAATACAGCAACATCATCTGGGTCTTTACTGACAGAAATGCTTAGGGCCTTAATTGTCACGCTGCCCAAACCAGGAAAGGACCCCGCTACTTTAAAAAGTTTCAGGCCTGTATTTCTTTTAAATGCGGATTTTAAGATCTATGCGAAGGCTATTGCCACTTTTATTGCTGATGTGATGCCAACTTTAATTAACCCTGATCAAGTTGGATTTGTAAAGGGAAGACAGGCACCTGATGGCATCCCTGGATTATTAAACTTACCGTATATACTCAAGTATAAGTCGATCCGAATATAAGCAGAGGACCTACTTTTACCACAAAAAACTGGGAAAATGTATTGACTCAAGTATAAGCTGAGGGTGAGCCTCACTGTGTCCATTGCATGCCTCACTGTATGCCTCTGTGTCCATTACATGCCTCATTGTATGCCTCTGTGTCCATCACATGCCTCACTTTATGCCTCTGTGTCCATTACATGCCTCACTTTATGCCTCTGTGTCCATTACATGCCTCATACCTGATTCACAGCGTGTTTCCCTATTATGGACGAGGACGAGGAGGAGGCGCGGCTTTTGAACACTGGTCGGTTGCCGTCTGACTGCATGACATGGCTGAGTGTTCGGCCTAGAAGGCGCGGTTTTTGAACACTGGTCGGCTGCTGTCTGAGCATTACACGGCTGATCGGGTAGGGAGATGGCACAGTGACTCGAGTATAAGCCGAGGGGGCACTTTCAGCACAAAAAATGATCCTGATCAAAAATTTACATACCCTGGTGATTTTGACCTAATAACATGCACACAAGTTGACACAAAGGGGTTTGAATGGCTATTAAAATTAACCATCCTCAGCTGTGATCTGTTTGCTTGTAATCAGTGTGTGTATATAAAAGGTCAATAAGTTTCTGGACTCCTGACAGACCCTTGCATCTTTCATTGAGTGCTGCACTGACATTTCTGGATTCTGAATCATGGGGAAAGCAAAAAAATTGTCACGGCCATGTGCATCGGGCCCCCCACCGTGCAGCGGGCACATGCGCGCCCTTCCAGTGGCGCACGCGCGCCCTCTGTCGGCTCTTTAAGGAACCCCGTACCTGTAGGGGGTTTCGCGCAGGGGAGCCATTCTGCCCCCATAAATAGATGTGAGCCGGTCAGGGACCGGTTAATAAAAATCCTTAAAATTAAAAAAAAAAAGGATACATTTTTCCCATGGGACATTGAAGGGCAGTAACCATAACTTCTATGTAAAAAAAATGTAACAAAGCTGTATTTGACAAGTAAATAAAAACAAGACTTGAAACCAAATAAATAAATAAATTCTTCTTTCTGGGCGATTGGTTGGGAACCATTCCCTAGTCTCCCTTTTCCTTGAGTGCATAGCTGCTATCCTAACTCCTGATTTCCAGGAAATAAGGTAATGGTGGTTCACTGAAGGACTGAAATGCTTATAAATATTCAGCACTACCATTCACCATCAACATAATGAAGAAAATTATTATTTTCATCCCTATATATGAGAATTCAGAGCCTTTTCTGACAGTATTGTATACAGGATTGCTAGAGCAGACAAATAAATGTAGTGTAATGCAATGTGCTATTGGTACTATTGGAGCGGTCATAGCTTTGTCCATCAGAACAGTCAGATATTCAGCAGTGATAGAAAGGTTTAGAAGACTGATACAGATATGTTCACCTATAAGTGCTGACAAGTGATACATGTAGCAGTGACATACATTTAGAGAGGCCAGGGGCCATATTTGAAGTGATTGTAAAGGCTCAAGGTTTTTTTACATTAATGCATTGTACCTTCATGCATCTCCCCAGCTCCCCCAATACTTACCTGAGCCCCATCTTGATCCAGCAATGTGCACAAGAGCAGCGGCTGTCCTGGGTCTCTTCCTGCTGCTTGCTATGGTGCACTTGGCAGGAGGAAAGGGCTAGGTGTGCCAGCGGAGAACTCAAGAAGAGAATTATTGTGGCTGCTTTGTGCAAAACCACTGCACATAGCAGGTAAGCATGACATGTTTGTTATTCAAAAAAAAAACTTCTAGATCTAAAAGCCTCTTATTTACTTAGTTGAAGTTGAAATGTGGGCAAAAGAAAATATGACATATAGTATATGCTGCTTTCTGACAGTAACATTAAATTAGTATTAAACCCTCAGTTTTTAATTCATATTTCCATCTAGCTTCAATTCATTATTTGTGTAGCGGGGTCGTTCCCCTTTTAGGGGATAAGACTACAGTTCCCATAATTCCCCAGGCTCCCGGGAGGATGGTGGTTTCCGCCCGAGAGGCTGATGGGGGAGGTGATATAAGGAAAGAGGAAGGACCGCCTCTTCCTCTTCTGACGCAGGGATCACAGAGAGAGGAGACACCTGTGCGGGCCGGGACTGCTGAAGGCCTGAAGCCTGGGCCTTGCAGCAGACAGAGAGACTCTCACACCTCATTGTCAGCCTGAGCAGAGCGGAGCCTTTTGCCAGAGAACGGTCGGTCAGAAGGAGGACCGGAACGCCGGGGCTGTGACGGAGGAGGCCGGACGCCGCCAGTGGAGGTCCCGGAGCTGAGGACGGTATCCGGAGTGGTGAGCGAGCTGAAAAGCTCATCTTGCACTGTTATTTCACTTTATGCCTATTGAACTGCCAAGGCAAATTTACCTCAGAGCAGAAGATTGTTCTTTCTTGTGGATTACAAACACACCATTTAAAGCTACATGTGCACCACCTCTACAGTTCTTGTGCCGGTGAAGAATACTGTTTTCTCCCAAGGACTGAGCTCTATTGTTAGGGATCAGGCCTGATCCATTAGATAGTCGCAGTTAGATTTGTTGCACCTCAGAGGTGCATAGCAGACGGTCGCTACACGTGGCGCTCCGTTCCCCATTGCTGTCCAGATACATATATGTGTACATGTTATAGTGCATATTGCAGGGACCTGCTCATGTGTTGTAAGTTAAGTGTTTAATGCATGTTACTATTTCTTTTCATACTGCCAAAGTAAAGACACAGTTATTTCAGTCAGCAGTCTGCCTGTGAGTTTGAGGGCTCGTAATCCGGGATCCTGAGACAGCGGGAAAACCCGCCAGAAGGTACGGGCATGGACCCGATAGAAGTGGGACGGTGGTACACAATATGGGGCACTGATCCAGCCGCAGCAGCAGTCATTGAACTGCCGGGGATATGGCAGGAAGAGGCAGTCAGGCAGCTCATAATGTCGCTATCCCCATGCCACGAATCACGGATAATGGACATGAGAAATGATGCCGGGTGTACATATACGCCCTAGTAGAATGGAGAAGTGAGACCCCAGAGCAGTTCAGGAGCCAAAGCATACAAGCGTTGGATGGTCAGACCTATCAATTGCTGCATGCGCTGCCGCGCAAGGTAGACAGTTTTCAAATGAAAACCATGCTATCCCCAAAGAAGGAAGAGCAGAAAGACACAGAGAGTCCCACACCTGTGAAAACCACTCTTAGTGCAGAACTGTGCGCTGTCCTAGGGGAGATTGTGACTCAGTGCAGAAGAGACCCCGGGGACTACCCGATGTCGGGATACAGGAAACTCCGGATGTTTTCAGGGAGGAAACCTGTACCCTCGGGGGAAGAGGGATTTGAAGAGTGGTTAGATGGCGCCACACAGGCCTTGGAAGAATGGGAGGTCCCAGAAGGTAGAAAGAAGCAAAGGATTGTTGAGAGCCTAAAAGGGCCTGCCTTAGAGGCCACACGCAACCTGAAGACAAGCAAGAAAGATTGCACTGCTCAGGATTACTTAGACATCCTGGAGAGTGTGTTTGGAGGGACAGAGAAAATCACGGAGCTTACCTATCAACTGGAACACTGTTACCAGAAGACAGGGGAGAAGCTATCGGAGTATATGGGACGTATAGACAAGATCCTACATAGGATTATCCTGAAGAAGGGGATAGATCCGGGGAAGGTAGACGAAGCCCGTGCTCAGCAGGTGATGAGGGGAGCCCAACCCCTAGACCCTGTTGCACTAGTACTGCGCACCCGACAGGATGGAAAGAGCCTGGACTACCCCGATCTCATTCGGGTGGTCAGAGAGGAAGAGGCCATGTTGGAAGAGAAACGGGAAAAGCAGACGATGGGGTCTACAAAACTTCCAGTGGCCACGGTCAGGTCGGCCTTAACCCCTGAAAGAGAGACAGAAGTAGACGCTCTGAAGTTGCAGATGTCCCAGATGATGGAGATACTGACATCTCTGGTGGCAAAAGAGACGCCCAGTCCCAAGAAAGAAGCAAGCAGGAAGGAATTATTTCCAACTGTTTCAGCACCAGCATCCCCACCTGACCAGAGAGAGATGATCTGTTTTAACTGCGGGGGAGTGGGCCATATTGCAGCTGTATGTTCCAGTCCCAAGAAGAAGAAAACAGATAGCCGCCAGCCGGCGGGAAACGCCAGAGGGCCCCGGTGAAGGAGTCAACCGGGTGCCCATCGCCTTCAGTGAGCTCCAAGAAGAATGGCATGAAAAGAAAGAGAGGAAACCAAACTCCTCGGAAGGAACCTAGGGTTCCACAACCAAGATATACCCCAGAGAGAGGGGGCAAGACCCCTCCGAAGAGACACAGCACTCCCAAGCGAGAACCCTTAAAAGTGAGAGATAACAATGTCCCTCAGCGGGTTCGTACTCCCATAGCGAGGGAGAAAATTAATGCATACCAGGCTCAGGAAAGAATCAAGCGCAAATCTAGTTGGAAAGAAAAGAGTCCAAAGAAGAAGACAGTATCAACTCGGCCCTACCCAGAAGAGCTGGTTGGTCCATTTCCTACTGTACCCATACAAGTGGAAGGAGTATACACACAGGCCCTCCTAGACACTGGAGCGCAAGTGACCTTATTGTACAGGGACTTCTATGACAGATACCTGAGTCATCTGCCCATTCAGAAGATAGAGGAGCTGGAGATATGGGGACTGGGAACTCAGAGTTTCCCCTATGACGGCTACCTACCCATAAGATTGACCTTTGACCCATCCGTGACTGGAAAGGCTGAAGTGTTTGATAGCCTGGCAGTTGTATGCCCCCGCCCGCCAGGAACCAGCAAGACTTCCCTGATCATAGGGACGAACACGGATCTAGTCAGAAGGCTCCTGAACCCCCTGGTACAGAAGCAGAATCATTCAGCTCCCAAGATCCATCCCATGCTGAAGGCGGCCTACCAGCGGTTGGTCTTAGAGCAGAAAACCCCAAGTGAGGGGATAGGGAAGGTGTGGAGGCTTGAACGAGAAGGAGCGGTGTTACAGCCTGGAGAGGTAACCTGCCTTAGGGCCACAGTGAAGCTTAATTGGGAGCATCCTGGCCCCTTTGTTATGCTGTAATCTGACCCAATGGAGGGTCACTCAGGCCTGGAAGTGATCCCAGAAGTGATCCCAATCAAGGCACTGAAGAAGGCCAGGGGAAGAGTCCCAGTGAGTGTGAGGAACCCCACGGAGCGGCCCGTGGAGACCCCTGCCAGGATGCTGCTGGGACAGGTGAGCCCTGCTGTCCCAGTTGGCTGGTCAGAAGTGAAAGGGGCGGGTAAAGGAGAAGATGTTTGGAAGAAACTCTCCATGGAAAACCCAAACCTACCTGGAGCTTGGAAGGAGAGAGCCAAGGCCCAGCTGACCAGATGGGAGAAGATTTTCTCTAAAGATGAGTTTGATGTGGGGTGTGCGAGGAGTGCCACCCATCGAATCCGCATGCAAGAGGACAAGCCATTCAGAGAGAGAGTAAGGTGGGTCCCGCTAGCAGATCTGGAGGATCTGAGGGAGCAGCTTGCGGAACTGAAGAAGACGGGAGTGATTCGGGAGTCCAGAAGCCCTTATGCCTCCCCAATAGTGGTGGTCAGGAAGAAGAATGGGTCGTTGAGGCTTTGCATTGACTACAGAACTCTCAACAGGAGGACCATTCCTGATCAGTACACCACGCCAAGGATAGAGGATGCCTTACAGAGTTTATCTGGAGCTAAGTGGTTCAGTGTGATGGACCTCAAGAGTGGGTACTATCAAATTCCCATGCATCCAGAAGATAGAGAAAAGACTGCCTTCATAACCCCAGTAGGGTTCTTTGAGTTCAACAGGATGCCTCAGGGCCTGTCTGGAGCTCCTGCTACCTTTCAACGCCTCATGGAAAGGACTGTTGGAGACATGAACCTCATAGAAGTCCTTGTGTACCTGGATGATGTCATTGTCTTTGGAAAAACTTTGGAAGAACATGAAGCCAGATTGGAGAAAGTGTTGAAGAGGCTCAGTGAAGAGGGACTCAAACTTTCCCCCGAGAAGTGCCAGTTTTACCAGTCTTCTGTGAACTATCTGGGTCACATAGTGTCTGAAAAAGGAGTGGCTACAGACCCTGAGAAGTTGGAGGCAGTTACTTTGTGGCCAAGACCCACAACAGTCACCGAACTTCGATCTTTCTTGGGGTTCTGCTCCTACTACCGAAGGTTTGTGGATGGGTTTGCCCGCATTACAAAACCCCCAAACGAGCTGCTCAAGACAGAAGGAGAGGAAGATGGATTGGGGCCTAGGAGGCCCGGGGAGTCGGTTCAAGACCAATGGAACTCAAGGTGTGAAGAGGCTTTCAGAACCTTGAAGAGGAGTCTCACCACAGCCCCAGTTTTGGCCTATGCTGACCCCACCAGACCATATGAGCTACATGTTGATGCCAGCCATGAGGGCCTAGGTGGAGTACTCTACCAGGAGTATGAAGATCAGCTACGACCAGTGGCCTATGTGAGCCGGAGCCTGACCCCCTCAGAGAAGAACTACCCCACCCACAAGTTGGAGTTCTTAGCCCTCAAATGGGCAGTAGTCGACAAACTAAAGGACTATCTTTATGGGGCAGAATTTACTGTAAAAACAGATAACAACCCCTTGACCTATCTATTCACCACCGCCAAGCTGGATGCAACTGGACACAGATGGTTGGCGGCGTTGTCTGGATTCAACTTCAGCCTCAAGTACAGGCCAGGGGCTGGAAATAGGGATGCAGATGCCCTGTCCCGAAGATCCCATGTCATGGTCGATGATTGGGAAGACTGGACTCAAGTGGCACCAGAAGGAGTGTGAGCCCTTTGTCAGGGGGCTGAACTCCAAGCCAGAGGAGGATCCAGAGCCGAAGAGATAGGAGTTACCACAGTGGGAGTCCCAAAATGCTACTGTGGGGTAACTCAACTAGAAGAAGAGTGCCTACCGAAGCTGTCAAAGAAAGAGTTAAAGGTGTGACCAATTGGAAGACCCCATGGGGAAATTGGTCCTGGAAGCATTGGAAAACAAGAGCCCAGAGGGACTCCGACTTCACCCTTCCAGAGAGGCTCGCCTACTGAGGAGAGAGTTGGATAAACTACAGGTGCATCAGGGGGTGGTCTACCGAAGGGGCCCCTCTGATAGCCCAGAAGATAAGTGGCAGCTGTTCCTTCCCGAAAAGCATCGAGAGACTGTGCTGATTGCCTTACATGACCAGCATGGTCACTTGGGAGCAGAGAGAACCTTCCAACTTGTCAGAGACCGGTTTTATTGGCCCTGCATGAGGGCCGAAGTGGAGGAGTATTGCCATTCCTGTGCACGATGCATTCAGAGGAAGACTTTACCCCATCAAGCTGCCCCAATGGGCCATCTACAGAGTCAAGGCCCAATGGATCTGGTATGCATTGATTTTCTCTGCCTCGAACCCGATTTGAGTGGATTGGGAAATGTTCTGGTGATAACCGACCATTTCACCCGTTATGCCCAGGCATTCCCAACCATAGACCAGAAGGCTTCCACAGTGGCCAAAGTGCTCCTAGAAAAATACTTTGTTCATTATGGACTACCACAGAGAATTCACTCAGATCAAGGAAGGGACTTTGAGAGTCGCCTGATCCGGAAGTTACTGGACTCTTTGGGAATAGAGAAGACCAGAACTACACCATATCACCCTCAAGGGGATGCTCAGCCTGAAAGGTTCAACCGGACCCTATTGAACATGTTGGGAACTTTAGAGACAGAGAAGAAGCAACACTGGAGCCAACACATTTCAGCTCTGGTGCATGCTTACAACTGTACAACCAGTGATGTGACGGGTTTCTCCCCCTACTGGCTTATGTTTGGGAGAGAAGCAAGGTTGCCAGTGGATCTGGCCTTCGGCATTTCCTTAGACCATGCCTCTGAGGCCTCTCACAAAGGATATGTGGACAGACTGAGGCACAGTTTGAAGATAGCTTATGAGAAAGCTCAGGCGGCCTCTGACCAGAGGGGGGCCCGAATCAAGCGGAACTTTGATTTGAAGGTTCGAGTACAAGACCTACAGCCTGGAGATCGTGTACTGTTACGCAATCTAGGGATCCCTGGAAAACACAAGCTTGCTGATAGATGGAGATCAGAGCCATATATCATCTGTAGAAAGCTACCAGGATTGCCTGTCTATAAGTTGAAGCCAGAAGGGAGAGTGGGGCCTTTGAAGACCTGGCATAGGAATCACTTGCTTCCACTCACTGAAGCAGTCAGAATACCTCCAGCAAGAGACTTACCTGAATCTGTTTCCATTCTGGATACTCCCAGACCCAACACTCGGTCCCAGACCTCCCAAACTAAAGGGGGACAAGGCCCCCAACCGGCTGAAGAAGAGAAAGGAGAATTTGAATGGCTATGGCGACTTCAGGAAATTCCGCCATAGATCTTCCACCTACTCAGGATGTGGAAGATGGAACACTGAACCCAGAAGCTACAGAGTTTGTTCCACTCAATAGTGTGCCCGAGTGCTGGGAAGATATCCCTGGTCTCTACTCAGAAGAAGTAGATGTTCCAGAACCAGTAATGTTGCCAGAATGTGTTCCTGAAGAAGTGCCACGAGAACAGAGAGCTCGCAGAGTTGTGAGGCCTCCCAAGAAGTTAACTTACCCCCAAATGGGAAAAAGTTCAGAGGACTCTGTTACCACAGCAAGGAGAAGTGTTGAACGCCCTGACCCATCCACTGTTCATTTGGTGGAGGGCAACCCCAGCTCACTCTCTGGCACAGTTAGACAGGTCGCCCTCACTGAAGCGACCTGTAGACAGGACAGCTCCCCATCCTATGATAATTGGTGGGAGGCTCCTCTGTCTGAATTATGTGAACGTGTTGTTTCCAAGAAAGCTTGTAGATTGAACAATGTCTTTGGGGACCAAAGATTCAAAGTGGGGGGAGTGTGTAGCGGGGTTGTTCCCCTTTTAGGGGATAAGACTACAGTTCCCATAATTCCCCAGGCTCCCGGGAGGATGGTGGTTTCCGCCCGAGAGGCTGATAGGGGAGGTGATATAAGGAAAGAGGAAGGACCGCCTCTTCCTCTTCTGACGCAGGGATCACAGAGAGAGGAGACACCTGTGCAGACCGGGACTGCTGAAGGCCTGAAGCCTGGGCCTTGCAGCAGACTGAGAGAGACTCTCACACCTCATTGTCAGCCTGAGCGGAGCCTTTTGCCAGAGAACGGTCGGTCAGAAGGAGGACCAGAACGCCAGGGCTGTGACGGAGGAGGCCGGACGCCGCCAGTGGAGGTCCCGGAGCTGAGGACGGTATCCGGAGTGGTGAGCGAGCTGAAAAGCTTATCTTGCACTGTTATTTCACTTTATACCTATTGAACTGCCAAGGCAAATTTACCTCAGAGCAGAAGATTGTTCTTTCTTGTGGATTACAAACACACCATTTAAAGCTACATGTGCACCACCTCTACAGTTCTTGTGCCGGTGAAGAATACTGTGTTCTCCCAAGGACTGAGCTCTATTGTTAGGGATCAGGCCTGATCCATTAGATAGCCGCAGTTAGATTTGTTGCACCTCAGAGGTGCATAGCAGATGGTCGCTACACGTGGCACTCCGTTCCCCATTGCTGTCCAGATACATATATGTGTACATGTTATAGTGCATATTGCAGGGACCTGCTCATGTGTTGTAAGTTAAGTGTTTAATGCATGTTACTATTTCTTTTCATACTGCCAAAGTAAAGACAGTTATTTCAGTCAGCAGTCTGCCTGTGAGTTTGAGTCCATTACACTTAGAGTATAAGTGATATTTATATGTGCATAGATACATACCCCTTTACTAACTGTGCCAGATCGGGTAGAGCAGATTGCCGGGGGGTTGGTGGAGCTGTACTCAGGGACCCAAATCAAACTTGCGGCCCTCTTAATTGGGGGTATCGCTACATTTGTATTTCCAAAAATGTTATTATTTTGCTCCAAAACATGTTTTTGTTACCACTTCAAAACGTGCCTGTTGCTATCTTGCTTTCCCAGCAGCTTCCCCAAACTTCCAATCAGGGAACGCACACTGTTCATATCATAAAATCATCAGTTTTATATTTTTTTCAATGAACTTTATTGCTCTGATTTTTTTTCCCGCTGGTCCCTCTTACCTCAGCTTCCTGCACTGGAGAACCAGCATTTTTTTTTTTTTAATAAACATTATTCCACAGCTTTTTTTTTATAGTGTCATGTAATCAAACGCAGCCCGCTGTCCTGACTGGGGCACACATGATGGGGTGGCTATGTTGAAGCCCCAGGGAGACTCAGAAGGCATCATAGCCTCCATATAGAATGCATTCCATGGTAAATAGTTCTATTTTTTCTTTTAAAGACAAAAGAACACAGAGTAAGAAACAAGCCAACATTTCAGCAAGAGTGATGCCGCCACCAAAAGAGGGGGGGAGGGAAGGTGGTTAGGAAATGAGGTAATTATACATGACAGCTTCCCACTGTCAATGGTTGCTAAGGACAGCGGCAGGGTACACAACTGCACATACATCCCAGCCTTAAAATTTCCTATCCATGTAAGCACAGGGGTGTGGCCCCAGTGATGTCATTGACCATATATGGTCATGTCTCTATACAGTCAATTACATCACTGGGAGACCCCCCGCCCCACCTTATATATAACGTTGCCATCCAGAAAACTTGTCATTCGGCGGGTGACAAGCAAACAAGTGGGACATGGCCTGGTGATGGAATTGTTTCTTCTTTCGGGGGACATCATCTTTTGTATATTGTAATTGTCATGGATCTGCATCACTGGTTGACATGATTAACAATGGATTTTCAACGAGGGACACTTTTGGGGGATTTTTTTTTTATATATATTTAAGGACTTCAAACATTTGGGTGTCTTTATTTCTAGGGTTTAAACTTTTTTTGAATGAGTAGAGGTTCTAAGTATACTCATGTATACCCATACTCATTTGAATAGAGGACCGCCAGTATCAGGGTGCCACCTTATTGTTAAAAGGGGCTTCCAGATTCTGATAATACCCCACCTATAGACCCTCACAACCACCAGGTCAGGGTTGTGGGGAAGACATTCTTGTCATGAATATGACCAGGAAATCTGGCTCATACCTCCCCCTTTCCTGGCCAGCCAGGCTGTATACTCCAATTAAGGGTCTGGTTTGGATTACTGGCGGGTATTTTTTTGACTTATGGGTTAGGTAAACCCTAAAATCCATACCAGACTTGCTGTAGGAAGTGCTACAGTAAAAAAGCACACAGATCCAGTGGCAGCTAGTGCTCAAATTCTTTTTTAGGGGGGGGCGCAAACAAACTTAAAGATTCTGAAAAAAAAAAAACATCAATTGCAGCCTCACTGTGCCCATCAAACGCAGCCACTGTGCCATAAAACGCAGCCACTGTGCCATCAAACACAGCCACTGTGCCCATCAAACGATGCCACTGTGCCCATCAAATGCCACCACTGTGCCCCATCAAATGCCACCACTGTGCCCCATCAAATGCCACCACTGTGCCCCATCAAATGCTGCCACTGTGCCCATCAAATGCTGCCACTGTGCCCATCAAATGCTGCTATTGTTCCCAAATGCCACCACTGTGCCCATCAAATGCTGCCACTGTGCCCATCAAATACCGCCACTGTGACCCCCCCCGCCTGCTCGTCGTCTGAACGGCACTTACCCTATCTTGGTGGCTGGTGAGGCAGCGAGTGACGACGGTGAGCTGTGGGACCTTGCAGCAGCGAGCTGTGTCCTCCATGCGTCTCCTCCTAATAGGTGTCCAATGATAGCACCTGCTGTTTCTGCCAATCAAGTGACGGGTAACACACTCGCCCTTCCTGACTGGCGGAGATGCAGTTCAGTGTCAGAAAAAGCAAATATTAATTTGCTTTTCCCTGACAGACCTGGGTGAACTGCGAGCGCAATGCTTTGCACTCCGAGTTCACCTTTTTTGAAGCCTATTAGAGCCTATGGATCTAATCAGGTGCTTAAAAAAACACCACCATCGCTGTAATTCAGGTGTCCGAAAAGGAACCAGGTGCCTGAATAGGGGGTGGCGGCGGCCATGGATAGATTCATGCAATGCATGAATCTATCCATTATACACAGAGGGGAGTGGCAGGAGAGAGGGGGCGGTGCCCGAGTGCCCTTAATGAATGTGCGCCCACTGCACAGACCCCTCCAAAGGTCCCCAAAATACATAGCAGACCCTTTGGTGGATATGAGTGTTTTTATTTTATTTTTATACAAAGAATCTGTCAATGACAGCTGTCAATTTTCTTTACCAGCAATTTTAAATCGTTTTCCTTTGTAAATGTCAGAGCTGTTGTAGCACCTTCTGTACATCACAGAAATATTTCCCTTCACTGGTAGGATTAGGATACCCACCAGGCATCTTATTTAAAGGAACTGGACATGTTTAATGTTTCACTTTATGCATTTAAAAACAAAAAAAAAACACTGCTCTTCGCTAAATGTATTTATTTTTTTGCATTGGTACATCCACTCCAGGGCAGTGCCCACTTCCATGCAATTTCTTGACACTCCCTTTGCTTTTTAACCCCGAAAATTAGGCATTTTTTTAATTTGGCAGATCATATTGATTTCAATAGGGTGCAAGTTCAACATCCAAACTTCTCCGAAGTTTGCCAAACCCTCAAAACCCTTGCTGAGCTGAACCCAGGGCAGTTTGGCTCATCACTAGTTCTCAATATAGTAATATCGGGTAATATATGTACATTACAAGGATTTTTAAAAACATAGTTGCAGATTCGTACCTTTTGTTATTGTGTGTTTCTCCGTGCTCATGTGGAAAAGTAAGTCTAATGGGAGTGGTTTCATAATTATCAATTAGCTGTGCACCTGCAGGGCACTAATGAGGAAAGCTGCTGGGCCTGCATTCCTTTAGACGTGTTTTGTTCCAGGGGATGCCTGAAATCTGACTTGTATCTTAGTGCAGACTTCTGGCAAAATCAGTGAGCCAATCACACAAGCAGGAAATTATGTTTCTGGGGGGTACTGTACACATATTGCATTTACAGAAAATGACAGCGGCTGCAGATTGAAAAGTAAAGGTAATTTTTAATAACATTGAATTACAATATGACTTGTGTTGCAATTGTATATGCTATATAATTTTTTCTTTATTTGCTATTTTTTTCCCCACAAAAGTGGAGTAATACAGTTTTAGAAGGGCATAACTTCTAATAATTTCCAAGAGTATTGTGCTCCAGGTACACCTATCTTGGCCAATAATATCACAGAATATTGAATTTTTGTTAATGCAGGTTTGGGCAGTGGCGGCCCATCCATTAGGGGTGCAGGGGTGCCGCTCCACCTAATCCATTTGCATGGCCCCTAATCTACATGCAGGGCGCCGGACACATGGATTTCAATGGGTTTGTTTTTTTTTTGAAGCACATGATTAGAGCTGGAGGCTCTAACTGGGTTTAAAAAAGGGTGGACTCAGGGCGCAGAGCACTGCCCACCCACTTGTGTGACAATAGCAAATTCATATTAGCTATTGTTTTTCTGGATTCTCCTCTGGGCCAATCAGGAAGCTGGTCCTGAGACCCGATTGGCCAGGGAGTCTCAGGACCCAATTCCTGTTCGGCCGGGAGGAGAATGCCTGTGTCATAAAAACCGTCATGTCAGACAGCTTACTGGTGTGCGCGCTCCTGTGCACGCATCCTAGGGGGCGCACATGCATCCGGGGGCGCGCGCACGGTGGTTTGCGTGCACCTGTGTGCGCTGTTGGCGCCAACCAGCCTATTTAATCAGGTAGCACCTGTTGGCCAGTGCTGCCTGATCTTCAGCTTCCCAGAGACCTTGCTCTTGTGTTTGAATCCTGTTTATACCTTATCTGATCCTGTGACCCAGCTTGCCCTTTGGAATTCCTGGACCTCTGCCTGCCTAAAGACCTCTGCCTGCCTGACGATTCTTCTGCCTGCTCCTCTGTACCTCGCCATCTGAACGCTGCCGAACCCTGTATGTATCCGGATTACCCCACTTTGTGCTGAGTGACCTGTGCCTGCTTTCAATACTGCACCTTCTCACCAGTGAACCTTTACTATCTGCATCCGGGACTCTTTAACTATCTCTCCTACCCAGTGCGTCAACATATCTGGACTTTACCACACCATCTGTATATCCTGCATATCTATACCCATCTTGCCACCAGTGGAATCACCATCTGTGTACCCTGCATATCTGTACCCATCTTGCCACCAGTGGACTTTCACCACCAACTTCCGGAAACCCTGCACCAGGCTCTCATACCCTTCCTGACTCTCGTGCCTCCTGTACCCATCTCCAGGGGCTGTGAGTGGGACCCGTACGGGAGACCTCCCTCTGCCCTAGTGGACTCATCGGACAGGTACGTACCAGCGTGATAGTATCAGGCAGCCATGACCGAGTCCGGGCAGGGGGCCTCCCCCATGGAGGAAATGTGCAGACACCTAGCGGGTCTAACCCAAGCTGTGAAAGGCCTACAGGAAGGCTATTCTCGGTTGGAAGAGCAGGTCCAAGCCATGTCCTCATCTTCTGTCCCTCAGGTGGCATCTTCGGTTGGGTACCCCCAGGCACCCTCTGTGGTCATGCTACCACCAGAACCCAAGGTACCCATACCGGAAAAATTCTCTGGGGAGTGAAGTAAGTACCGTGCTTTTCGCAATGCCTGTGAACTCTACTTCGCCCTGCAACCACAGAGTTTTTCATTGGAAGCTACACAAGTGGGGTTCATTATCTCCCTTCTGACCGGTGAACCTCAAACCTGTGCCCACCGCCTGTTGGAGCAGAAGTCTGTGTCCTTGGATTCCCTTGATCATTTCTTCACCGCAATGGCTCAGCTGTATGAGGACCCTCAACCCGCTGCCACGGCTGAAACTGCACTAAAATCTTTACAGCAAGGTCGTAGAACGGCCGAGGATTATGCCGTTGAATTCAAACGCTGGAGCTCTGATACAGAGTGGAATGATGCGGCACTGCGACACCAATTTCGCAGAGGACTGTCGGACTCCCTAAAGGATGAGTTGGCTCATGTAGGGATCCCTCAGTCCTTAGATGAACTTATTAATCTGTCAGTTCAAATTGATCGCCGCCTCAGGGAAAGACGGGCCGAAAGATCTTCCAGTCCATCTCGCCCTTTCTGGATGCTTCCCAAAGTACCTGGTCCTTCCAACCTAGTCCCCTCGGCTTCATCTACCCCGGTTCCAGGGGCTCCAGAACCAATGCAGATTGGACTAATTCGGCCTTCCTTGACCCCAGAGGAAAAGATGCACAGACGGGCCCATAACCTATGTTTATACTGTGGGGAACCTGGACACTATGCAAGAACGTGCCCCAACAAGACACGTAAGTGTTTGTCTGCTTCTTCCTTATGTGCACCTGCCTTGCTCTCACTATTGTTTTGCAGCTCTCCGGTCGGAGCATTCCAGTATCAGTCATCATTGATTCAGGGGCATGCAGCTGCTTCATTGACCAAGTTTTTGCAACCAACCATGGCATTCCTCTTCAACCCAAGGTCCGGGGCCTTGCGGTCCACCTGGCGGATGGTTCCACACTTAGTTCCGGTCCGGTTACCCAGGAAACGGAACCCCTATTGACCACCATAGGATCCCAACACCAGGAGCTCCTACGACTGGATGTAATACCATCTCCTCTCTTCCCGATCATATTAGGAATGCCCTGGTTGCGAGCTCACAACCCCAGTATCAACTGGGCTACGGGTGAAGTCCAGTTCCCTTCTAGATACTGCCGTCAGAACTGTCAATGTGGGACACCCGATCAACCGGCTCCACTTCTATGTATGGATACTGATTCTGAACTCCACCAATCCATCCCTAAACCCTACCGGGACTTTTTAGATGTATTCAGCAAACACAGGCCTTATGATTGTCCCATAGAACTTCTACCCGGAACAGAAGTACCCTTCGGAAGAATCTTTCCACTTACTGAACAGGAATTGGGCACTCTAAAAGACTACATAGACAAGAATCTGGCAAAAGGGTTCAATCGTCCTTCCACATTCCCGGCCGGTGCAGGTATCTTTTTCGTCGAGAAGAAGGATCATTCTTTACGCCCCTGCATCGATTACCGTGAATTAAACAAAATCACTATTAAAAACAGATACCCTCTTCCACTGGTGCCAAAACTGGATCTCCGTGGGGCTTACAACTTGATCCGCATCCGGAAAGGGGACGAGTGGAAAACGGCCTTCCGTACTTGATTTGGGCACTACGAGTACCTCGTCATGCCATTTGGTTTATGCAATGCCCCAGCAACTTTCCAGCACTTCGTTAACAACATCTTCCACGACTATTTGGATCTGTACGTCATTGTCTATTTGGACGATATTCTAATTTTCTCTTCCTCCCTGGCTGACCACCGCAGGCACGTCCGAAATGTCCTTGCCCGTCTAAGACAACATGGACTGTATGCTAAATTTGAAAAATGTAATTTGAGATCCGAAGTGTACAATTTTTGGGGTTAATCATATCAGCAGAAGGAATCAGAATGGATCCCGAAAAAGTATATGCCATCTTGGATTGTCCAGGACCCATAGACAGGAAGGGAGTGCAACGCTTCATTGGCTTTGCCAATTTCTATAGGAAATTTATTATTAAGGGTTCTCCTCTATCATTTCCCCCATCACTGAACTTACCCGACAAGGAATTCGATTTCACTGGACCCCCAAAGCACAACTGGCCTTTGAGAGACTCAAAGAACTCTTCACTTCAGCCACTATTCTTAAACATCCGAACCCAGCCTTGCCCTTTGTTTTAGAAGTCGATGCCTCGGAGATTGCAGTGGGAGCTGTGCTATCTCAGCGACAGGGTGCCAAGGCTCTTCTCTTTCCAGTGGGATTCTTCTCCCGAAAACTGACCTCTTCGGAATGTAATTACGATGTGGGCGATAGGGAACTTCTCGCCATCAAGGTAGCTTTTGAAGAATGGCGCTACCTATTGGAGGGTGCTGCACATCCTGTTCTGGTGTACACCGATCACAAAAACTTGGAGTACCTGAGAACAGCTAAAAGATTAAGACCTCGGCAAGCCAGGTGGGCTCTATTCTTCTCACGTTTCCAACTCCATATAACCTATCGGCCTGGCTCCAAGAACATCAAGCCAGATGCTCTTTCTCGGATGTTTCTGGATACCGAGCACGACATTCTCCCCGATACCATTCTACCAGCCGGGAATTTCCTGCTCTTGCAAGAGGATCTCATGTCTCGGATCAAACAAGCCTCAATTGGGATGCCTCCCCTGGATGGAGTTTCCAGTAAGGACGGATTGTTCTGGCATGAAGGCAAAATTGTGGTCCCAGAAAAATTGAGGTTACATGTATTAGAATTATGCCATGACCACAAGCTGCCCGGACACTTTGGTACCTCAAAAACAATTGACCTACTACTACGTACCTTCTGGTGGCCCCATCTGACCAGGGATTGTAGGAAATATGTCGAATCATGCTGTGTCTGTGCCCGAAATAAGACTAGCCGAATAAGAGCCTGGGGTCTATTAAAGCCTTTACCAGTTCCAGAAAGACTATGGAGTATGGTTTCAATAGACTTTATTGTCGAACTTCCCCCATCAGCGGGGTTTTCTTCTATCTTTGTCATAGTAGACAGATTGTCTAAAATGGCACATTTTCTGCCCATGAAGGGCACTCCTTCAGCTCTGGAAACAGCACAAACATTCATTAAAGAAGTAGTCAGGTTACATGGAGTTCCAACAAATATCGTTTCGGACCGTGGTGTCCAGTTCACCTCAAGATTCTGGAAGGCTGGCTCTCTGTGGATCTCTGGAAATCGAGTTAGCGTTCTGATCTGCATACCATCCACAGACAAATGGCCAGACTGAGAGAACCAATCAGACATTTGAACAATATTTGCGCTGTTTTTCTACCGTTTCCCAAAATAATTGGGCCTCCTTGTTTCCCATTGCTGAATTCTCATATAATAACTCTCTGCACTCAGCTATTAACCAAACACTGTTCTTCACCAAATATGGGTACCATCCATCCTTCCTACCTAGGTCAATTCCTGAATGCTCCATACCCGCAGTTTCGGAGACACTGGACTTTTTCTCCACTAACAACAAGCTACTACAGGAGACCATGACTAAAGCTCAGGAAAATTACAAAATAATCTTTGATGGAAAGAGGCGCGGAGAACTTATCCTGGAACCCGGTAATCAGGTCTGGTTGTCCACTATGAATTTGAAGATGGCCTGCCCTTCCAGGAAATTAGGTCCTAAATTTTTGGGTCCTTTTTCCGTGAAGAGAAAAATTAACAATGTCGCCTACGAATTGGATTTACCTACTTCCCTGAGAATACATCCAGTCTTCCATGTTACTCTTTTGAAGCCGGTGACTCCAAATCCCTTTGCTGGCTGCAGGGTTGGTCCCCCCAAACCTATCATTGTCAATGACGAAGAGGAATTCGAGGTGGAAGCAATCCTGGATTGTAGAAAACGGCATAACCAGATCCAGTTTCTCATCAAATGGAAGGGCTACGGGCCTGAAGACAATTCATGGGAACCTGAGGACAACCTGCATGCGGGTGAGTTGTCACGAACTTTCAAAAACTCACATGCCTCCAAGTTGGCTCAACTGGGCATCTGGAGGCTGCCCTTAAGGAGAGGGCACTGTCATAAAAACCATCATGTCAGACAGCTTACTGGTGTGCGCTGACGCGCGCTGGTGTGCGCGGTCCTGTGCACGTTCCTGCGGGCGCAGGCTTGCGTGTGCGCACGCGTCCGAGGGCGCGCGTGCGGTGGTTTGCGCGCACCTGTGCGTGCTGTTGGCGCCAACCAGCCTATTTAATCAGGCAGCACCTGTTGGCCAGTGCTGCCTGATCTTCAGCTTCCCAGAGACCTTGCTCTTGTGTTTGAATCCTGCTCATACCTTGTCTGATCCTGTGACCCGGCTTGCCCTTTGGAATTCCTGGACCTCTGCCTGCCTAAAGACCTCTGCCTGCCTGACGATTCTTCTGCCTGCTCCTCTGTACCTCGCCATCTGAACGCTGCCGAACCCTGTATGTATCCGGATTACCCCACTTTGTGCTAAGTGACCTGTGCCTGCTTTCAATACTGCACCTTCTCACCAGTGAACCTTTACTATCTGCATCCGGGACTCTTTAACTATCTCTCCTACCCAGTGCATCAACATATCTGGACTTTACCACACCACCTGTATATCCTGCATATCTATACCCATCTTGCCACCAGCGGAATCACCATCTGTGTACCCTGCATATCTGTACCCATCTTGCCACCAGTGGACTTTCACCACCAACTCCCGGAAACCCTGCACCAGGCTCTCATACCCTTCCTGACTCTCGTGCCTCCTGTACCCATCTCCAGAGGCCGTGAGTGGGACCCGTACGGGAGACCTCCCTCTGCCCAAGTGGACTCATCGGTCAGGTACGTACCAGCGTGATAGCCTGGCTCTTCTCTTATTGCTTCATCTCGGCTTGGCTCCCAGCTCGGCTTGGATCCCATCTGCCTCCTTACAGTAAGGCATCCGATCGTGGCCTCCCACCTGTCTCCCGTAATAAGAATATACTGTATTATCAATGGCTGCAAAGGCATATGCAAATGTTTGCAATGACATTGAACAATTTCTGACTGAGAAGTGTGTATTGGAACAGAAAATTGGAACAAACGTGTACATTAAGAGACAGTTGTATTGCCTCGTTGAATCAAAGAGAGTCTGAGAATGAGCGTATTATACTGCTGCTTAGGAAGGAATTACAGGGTGCACAGGCAGCCATAATGGAGTTATCCTCAGCAAAGGTAGATGCTCTACAAGAGGGGTCTCAAACTAGTGGCCCTTTAGCTTCTGTGAAACTACAAGTTCCATGAGGCATTGCAAGGCTGACAGTTAAAAGCATGACTCCCACATGCAGAGGCATGATGGGACTTGTAGTTTTGCAACAGCTGGAGGGCTGCTAGTCTGAGATCTCTTCTCTAGAACAACAATTAGGTAAACCTGATGCTTTCTTCTGGAGCATGCACGGCTTCCTGACATGGCGGGCGTCTGCTGAGTGAGCTCCGGGACCCGTCCGTTCTCCGAGGCCCCCGTACTGCTCAATTCGCTACACCAGCTCCGGGGGTAAGCTCCTTACATCACCCCGTTCCCCGAGCACCACATGGGAAAGATTGGCCAGCAACAGCATACCTACAATCCGCTGTTTGGCCCGCGGGCGGGATCGAGCATGGACCGCTTCCTCACTAGGCCGCAATCCGTGGCCTCGAGTAATTCCGCCGATCCATTCGCTACGATGGACGCCCTTCTGGGGACAGATGAGCTCAGTAATCTATCCGACCCTGCTCCGGACCATGCTCCATCCGCTTCACAAGGGATATTAACCCCTCACATCTTGGATGCAAAACTAGATGCAAAGCTCCAAATCCTCCTTCAGCAAATCACCCGGAACATTGTGGCTGAGGTGAGCAAAATATCCACTGAGCTAAGGGGAGAAATTGATGATGCCTTAGAGTACAAAATTGATGACATGGTCAATTATGTGCAGGCCATAGAGGAAGAGAACCACCATCTTAAGCAATCTATTACCCTATTGCACCTACAACAAGAAGACCTTGAGAACAGAGAAAGACGTCAGAATCTCAGGTTCCGTGGTATCCCTGAAACAGTAGGTGACTCCTCATTACGCTCATACCTCCTGGGGCTCTTTAATACACTTGCCTCCACAGTTGTGCATGTGGACTGGCACCTAGATAGAGCACACCGCTCCCTGGGCCCAAAACCTCCGGCTGGAGCTAGGCCCAGGGATGTTATTGTGCGTTTTCACTTCTATGACAGCAAAGAGGCTGTGAGTTTAGAAATGCAACAAATCCCAAATCTCTTATAAGGGTGCCAAGCTACAAATATTTAGCGACCTTTCGCCCATCGCCCTGGCAAAGAGAAGAAACCTTCGTCCGATTACGGCACACCTACAACAGCACCGGGTCCCATATTACTGGGGTTTCCCCTTTCGTCTTGTTGTCTCAAGTCGTATCATTAAGAGAACAAATTAAGACCTTGCACTTTAACAAAGCAGCGAAAGCCTTACTATGGACTAAACAAATATTTTACGAATTCTCAAACAAACCTCACAAGATGTTGGTTAATAAGCTCCGCCCACATCCTTTCAACTCCTTTCCTGACTTTCTTATTAAAACAGATGGTACTAAAACCCATTGTCCCCGTGAAATGTCTAAAGCCCCATACACACGGTCGGACTTTTTCATGGATTCTGTCCGATCGGACAAGGTTGTTGAAAAATCAGACCGTGTGTATGCACCATCGGACAGTGTTCGTCGGTTTGTCCGACGGACAAAGTCTTATCTCATGCTGGAAATCTTTGCCGTCAACACGGTCCGATCACACCAAATCCGAGCGTGTGTACGCTTGTCCGACGGACAAAGTGCTACACATGCTCAGAAGAAATTCTGTGACGGAAGCGGTCGGTCAGGTAAAACTACCTTTCCTAATCGACACAGCACATTCGTCACGCTGCAATGTTAAAATGTCTTTAATGCAGCGCATTCTCTTTTTCTTTACAATGCAACAAGAATGACATCTTTTAGCTGCTCCTATTCACCCGCACTTCTCACAAACTTACTTCTTGATTACTTTGCAGCATTTATACACTACATGTTTATTTTGACTCTGAACGGAAAAGAATCTTTGTTATTTTTTTACCATGATTTGTCTTTTTTTTTTTTTTTTGGGGAATACATATTGGAATGTTTTTTTGTTTTTGTTTTTGGAGGGGGGTTGTGTGTCTCAAATTACCAAAAACACATTATTAACATTTGTATTTCTTGCTTAAATTTACTAGGAGGTTGTTTGTTGTTGGTGCCCCTTGTTAATTCTACTTTAGGATTAGTGAAATGTACCTGCTTACTCAAAGAAAAACTGTCATTGTAGCAAAGTAAAACACAATAGTCAATGATTATTTCAAATCAAAAAAACCTTTATTTAGGTCACACCAACAAACCAAAGAGGAACGCAGCCATGGTGAAACTTGGGGAATTTGCAAAGTCTTGGCCCCCCACGGCAACCATCATTGTTCAAGCGTAGAAAATTGGGGGCCTGAGGAGTACGTATATTAAGGGGAGTGCAATCTGGTCGTGAAGTCCAAAGTATCCGGAACTGCAGCAGATGCCATCTAGGTCCCCAGGCTCTGGTACTACAAGAGGCTCCATCTTCTCTCAGACCAGACTGATTCCAGGTCGTCACTCTCAGGTCTTCCTTCCACGCTTCCTTGCACGCTGTGGCTGTCGTGCTGGTGGGGTGGCAGAAGGAGGAGGAGGAGGAGGAGGAGGCGGAGCATGGTAGCTATGGCAAACATGTGTGACTGGGGTCATCTCCCCAGCCCTACCCTTATTTAGGACATGGAGGATGAGCCCCTCACACATGTTGCGTTGCCTCACCTCCATACCCATCATTTTTGTGACAACCACCGAGCCAAAGGTCTCCTCGTCGGCGGGTGTGGCATGTAGGGAGTCTGAAGCCTCTCTGATCATGCGGAGCGCTGACTGTGCCGCATAACCCCCCCTTCTCGCCCTTTTGTACGGAAGGCGGAGGGGAGGGGTTTGGGTGTCAGTCAGGCTCCGAGGCCTAGCCCCCTCTTGGCTGCCACTACCCAGCTGGTGGCTGCCACTAACCCCTGCCTCCTCCTGACTGCCACCTTCCACAGCCACCTCCTGGCTGAGGTCTTCCTGTGTATGAAAAAGGGACATAGTTTCAGTTATTTGTTCATCAAACACACACAATTCTCATCTAGTGACTGTTGCAAAATGTTTACAAATAGAAAACCATACAATTCTCAGCCCAGCAGTTTAGATTCTGGCCCCAAATGTCTCCAACACTACTGTCAGTTGATATGTCAAACACGTTAGGAACTAAGCAATTGGGGATCCTGAATTAAGTGAACATCATTCATTATTCCCATAAATGGTAACAAAACTACTATACCTGGAACAAGCTGGGCTCCTCCACCTCTTCCATACTGGAAGGCCCAGGTTGCTCCTCGGAAGCCTCATCAGGGGTGGCCTGCGCGCAAGGAAGCGTGGAAGGAGGAGTCGAGGTTGGCTCCGTGACATCAGTCTGGTCTTTCAGAAAATGGAGACTCTGATAGTACCAGAGCTTGGGCACATAGACCTCATCTGCTGAAGTTGCAGTTTCCTCAGACTTCACGACCTTCTTCCGCTCCCTGATATACGCACTCCTCAGGCTGCCAATTTTCTTTCTTAGATCATCAACAGTTGCCGTGGGGAACCTTGGCTTGACAAATTCCACAAGTTCCTCCAGGGCTGCGTGCCTCTTTGGTTTGTTGGTGTAATGTGGGTGTTTACCCTGCCATAAAAGGGGAATTTCCCTGAATTTGGCAATGAAGAGGGGGAGAAAACTCACGTCGTTGAATCCCTGCATAATCTCTGCAAGACACAACACCACACAAAACCCTCTCAATTATGTCAGTCTAAACTCTCCTAATCTTCTCCATAAAGAAGCCTCAAGTTCAAATCAGTCTAGGCTAGTTATGTACCAACGTCAAATTGTACCTTCGTTTGTAGCGATCGTCTCGTGTGAGTTTTCTCTCCCCTCGTCTCCCAGATCGTGGCTACGACACAGGCGTGTGACGTTTTATATACAGTGCGCATGCGTCAAACTCCGCCCGCCCCTGACGATCTTTCTCGTCTATTCCCCACCCCTTCTCTTTACGGCGCAGTGGGGAGAGCACATGGCGGGGACACAGCAGGTGCGCCACAAATATCCCACCAACGAGGAGGAGGACGAGGAAAGTCCGGAGGCAGAAACGTCCCGATCCCGGAGCCTGAAATTCAAGGCCTCCAATATGTCATTTGGAGAAATGTTGGAGATGGTGGACATATTAAAGAGGAGCGACTATGATGGGAAGTATGGGCCTTACCTCAACCCCAATGTCCGCAAGGCCAAGATCATGTCTAAAGTTGTGAGAAGGCTGTACAATCAGTTTGGGGTCCAACGATCCAAGGAGCAACTGAGGAAACGCTGGTCAGACCTGAAACTGAGGGAGGCCGATCAGTACAGAAAGATCAAGCGAATTCTTCTAAAAAGTAAGTAGTTGTGTTTTGTGTTTGATTTCTTGCTTGCATACTGCTCCATTGTGGTTTGATTTTTACAAAGTTGTACATTCCAAAATGGCCACTTTCAGGTTCGTCTGTGCATTCGATCGTACTCAGCCTCGATCTTTCTGCCACTGTCATGGTCGTGTGTGTGTCCATTCGATCGTACGCAACCTCGATCGTTCGGCCACTTATAATACGATGTTTGGTGTTTTTTTGGGGGAAAGGAAGTTTGTTCTCACTAGAAATGTCATCAAGAATGTAAAGCCAATTTATTCAATGTAAAGGAGAGGTCACCCAGTAGCTGTTTACCCATCTGGACTCTAGAGCACTAGTGCTGGGACACCCAAACCCCCTTTTTATTAGGCTTTTCCACACATGTGCTCCAGTGGATACTAGAGGGGGGTCTCCATCACACAAACTTCTACCAAAAAGCTAGTCAGTTTAGCACCTTTACAAAGTGACTACATTCATGTAGTTGACATTTGTAACTGGCCAAACTAAAATAGTGTCCGTCACTTTCAAGCAATGTTTGTCATTTCCTATTTCTGCCCTCAATAGATTGTGTTGCTAAATCTTCCTTTTGTACATTCTCATAGGGGAGCGAAAACTTGGGCCGTCTGAGGAAACCCCCAAACCAACACCTCCCAAAAAAGGGGGAAAGAGCAGAAGCAGAGGAGGAGGAGGAGGAAGGAGAGATCATCGAACTTGGAGAAATTGTCACCACAACAGGTGAGTGTTGGAGAACACAGCTACTGGTAAGCTAATCCATGTATGGCTGCCTCATTTCCAACACCCCATTTTTGTTTGTTTGTGGTTTTTAGGTGACGTGGATGTTGTGGAAGAAAAATCGCACTTTACCACAGAGAGTGCCCACGTACTCATCGGAGAGATAATGGTCTGCAATAGAGATCTAGATTACATAAAGCAAAACATCAATGATGTTCAACAAAAATTGAAGAACATCATTGATGTTTTAGGAAAAATATGAAAACGCACCAAGTAATTAACACACATTTGTGCCAGCTTCTGAACACATTTGCAACTTAAAAACTGTGTGAAATTTGGAACATGCACACATTGTGTCCACATGTGCTAGCTCCCATCATGGTGGATGAATGCCAACGTTTTTTTGGGGGTGCAAACACTTTACGAACTACGAAAGTGGTTGTGGTGAAGGGGTTGCACCCCCAAAAAACGTCCATTCATCCCCATGATGGAAAATGGCACTTTTGAAGCTTCTAGGCATGTGTTTTACCATCTAATGACCATTTTCAGACCCAAATTGTGTGCATGTTCTAAATTTCCACTTTCCGGGGGTGACCCCCCCATGTGATGAAGGCAAGATCAAACACACTTTGAACATATAGTCATGTCTGATCTTGTCTTCACTTTACAAAGTTGAACTTTCCTAGTTCATAGGTTCTGTTTTGCTCCATGCCTGGTTTTACCAATTGCGGAATGTTTGTAAACAATGTTGTAAATAACCAAGATGTTGTCAGTTTTGGCGTGAAGATTGTAAACGCACTTGTGAAGGTTTTCCTAGTAAACTTTTTTATTTTTCTAAATGTGTGGCTTCCTTATTTAAAAAACACAATGCATTATGTATGTAAAATGTAAAGGATATGGGGGGCAATGGGTGTTATTTACTAAAGGCAAATCCACTTTGCACTGCAATTGTCTTGCCCAGGGAACTTTTTCAATGCACTTGTAGAGCATAGCGGATTTGACTTATGTAAATGACACCCACAGTGCTTTGTACGAAAACACGGAGCACACCATTTTTCAGAATACACACATGTCAGACCTGGTGATGAAAAGGAGTATTTTGGCTGTCAGTTATGCAGGACAAACCTTCTCTAGACCAAAGATTAGGTAGCAAACACACAACATGAGAAGAATCTTTTTGGGAAGAAGAGACTGTTACCTCCTTTTGCCCAGAAAGTGCATTCCCACTGTCGAAGGCAAAGGGAAAAAATGTCAAGGTAAAATAAGCTAAAAACAAGACTGAAATGACAAGAAATCATAGGTTGGTTCAAATATCAGATTTATTAAAAAATGCCTCTCACACATCGTCAGGCAGAGCAATGGCCCCCCTACCCACAAAGTACTCCATATATTGGTCGCGGACCACGCGGGCATTTAGAGGGGGCAAGCCTGGACGTGCCACTCGAAGGGCTGTGAGGTCCGCATTTGGAGGGCCCTCCACATCTGGGCCAACGGGCACCACATAGTTCCTGTTATGTCTTTTGAGGAAGTTGTGCAATATGCAACAGGCAAGAACTATGTGGTTCAGTTTGTATTCCGCCAAGTTAAATGCCGTCAGGAACAGGCGGAAGCGGCTGGCCAGGATGCTAAAAGTGTTCTCCACCACTCTTCTGGCTCTGGACAGCCTGTAGTTGAAGACCCTCTGGTCCGGGGTGAGGGTCCTCATCGGGAACGGCCTCATCACATGGGGAGTCAACGCAAACGCTTCATCTGCGACAAAGACGAAGGGGAGTCCTTCGGCATTCTCCTCTGGAGGTGGCAAGCACAGACTGCCACTTTGGAGACGCCAGTAGATCTCCGTGTGCGTAATGGCACCGCCATCCGATATCCGGCCGTTCATCCCCACGTCCACATACATAAACTCGTATGTTGCCGACACCACCGCCAACATCACTACACTATTAAACCCTTTATAATTATAATAGTAGGACCCCGAGTTGGGCGGTGGGACGATGCGGACGTGTTTCCCATCAATTGCCCCTCCGCAGTTAGGAAAGTCCCAACGGCTGGCAAAGTGGGAGGCCACAGTCTGCCATTCCTGTGGCGTGGAAGGGAACTGTGGAGTGAAACAAGAAAAAAAAATTAGTCACTTTGCACCTAAACATTGCAAGCAGATTAGACAATCAACATCTTGGAACAAGAGCATTGTATAAAATTGGAGGCTGGAAAGTATTTGCACAGAAAAGTAGAGGCTCCCCTTCACAGATGACTCACCCCCCATCAATCCCCACACTTCTGATGGGCCATTGGCAATAACTAGGGTTTTGGGGGGGGGGGGACAGGTAACCCTCTGCACTTCATTGATTGGCAAATGGCTCAATAATGTGTGCTAGTTTGGCCAGACCCTCTGTACTTAACACTATTGGCAGCCCCCAGGAAAGATAAAAAAACATTTCAACCCCCCCACCCCAAAAAAAGGCAGGCACATTGTGACATTCTGAAATTACCAAGAAAGCTAATAGGAGGGAAAGAAGACAAAAAATTAGGAAATGGAATGTATGGAGGCAGCCCCTTGCACTACATGCTTTGCTGAATTCATCCCTAAAGATGCCCACTATAAAGAGGTAGGTATATAGTGTGTATGGACCTTGGGAAAGCCAGCAGATAAAGGATTGGTACCATCTGACAGAGCAGTTGGGGGAGGGGGTTCCTAATGAGTTTGCCACCCCCCCCCCCCCCCAACAAAAAAATAAAAATTCTAAAGGGGCTCTACATGAAGTAAACCACACAGCAAACATTTGTGCATATTTTAGGGGGTGTTTGGGGACAAACAATACTATGCAGCAGACAAAAGACATTGATTAAGTGACTAGGCCATAGGTGTCTATTGGGGCAGAAGAGCATGCTGGTGAGGTAAGTGAAGGGAAAAATGCATGAAGGAGAAAAGGGGCACAGCATATTAGAACATATTGCAATCATGGTAATTAGGGAAGGAGGTCAAAAATACAAGACATTAGCAAACAGAGCATACATAGATGGGAATAGTAAAGTAGAAATGTTACCTTAATATAGTCCTCCTGCAGGACCTGAATGATGGCAGAACAGGTCTCTGGAATAATGAGTCCCAGGGCCTGGGGAGAGATACCTGAAGAGAACTTCAAATCCTGAAGACTTCTCCCTGTCGCCAAGTACCTCAACGTGGCAACCAGCCTCTGCTCCGGAGTAATGGCTTGTCTCATGCAGGTATCCTGCCGGCTGATAAAGGGGGTCAGCAAAGCCAAAAGACGGTGAAAATCGGGGTCCGTCATCCTGAGAAAGTTCCTGAAATCATCAGGATTATTCTCCCGGATCTCACGAAGCAAAGGCATGTGCGAGAACTGGTCACGCTGAAGCAACCAATTCTTGGTCCACATACTCCTCGTCACTCTGTTCATGGACGGGTCTTGGGTCAAAGCTAAAAGCCCGACACCAATTCCGCGTACAGCACGAACTCGGCGACGAGTACGCACGGGAAACATCGCTCAGAAGGTCACAAAAGGTCGGCTGGTCAGAACGGACAAACAGAAAGCACCGATAAACAGCAAGGCCTGAAAGAACGAACTGAATACCAGCAACGAGCAGACAATAAGCAGTGCAAATCAAAGCGTCCTATATCAAGATATAGGCCGCAATGACCAACAAATGCGAACTGACTACACGCACTAATAAACAGATACGCACGACAAGCACAAACTGAAGAGCAGTAACGATCTGAGTCAGAAAACTGAGAAGCGCGAATCTTAAGTCACCAAACTTCCACTAACTCTCGATAAACACGGGATCAGCAGAAGGAGCCCAACGGGTGCCTGACGTGGTGCTGAACTTCCCTTTTGTAATCTCGTGGACGACGACTTACGTCACGACGTTCTTCCGGACCGGATATTCCGACAACGTAGTCCGACCGTGTGTACGCAACACCAACATCGGACAAAGTACGTCGGACAGAATCCGACCGACCTGGTCCGCGGATTGTCCGTGCGTGTGTATGGGGCTTAAGACTCTTGGCAGTTTCTACCAAAAACTTTACAATTGCTTGACACCCGAAAATCACTTTAATTTTTCCCAAGAAAAATTCAAACACTTTCTTTACTGACCTTAGACTTCCGACTCTTTCCTCTTCAGACCTCATTGATCTAAATGCACCTATCTCTACTGAGGAACTCTAGAACACCATTAAAGGCCTCCCTCTACATAAATCCCCTGGCCTGGACGGGCTTCCGTATTTCTATTATAAAACCTTTCTAGATATTCTATCCCCCCACCTACTATCTCTCTATAGCTCCCTCCTTAAAGGCCAACTCCCTAACCCACAGTTCACACACTCTTATATATCTGTAATCCTTAAACCTGGGAAAGACCCCTCCCTCCCAGACAATTATAGGCCCATAGCTCTGTTAAATACAGATTACAAAATATTTACTAAAATCCTTGCATCCAGATTGTCCAAATACATTCCAAAACGTATTAACAGGGACCAGGTGGGGTTTGTCCCGACCAGACATGGGGGGGACAACACCCGTTGTACAATAGATCTTATTGATTTATTAGACAGAAATTCTCATTCAGCTCTGGTTCTAAGTCTTGATGCACAAAAAGCCTTTGATAGGCTGAGCTGGCCATATATGTTCTCTACCCTTGAACGATTTGGTTTTAGAGGTCCCTTTATCAGTGCACTTCAGGTCTTATACTCCCAGGTTTCTGCCCAGGTTCAAATGTCTTCCTTCCTGTCACCTTGCTTCCCCATGCATAATGGCACTCGGCAGGGCTGCCCTCTTACTCGATTGCTTTTCATCCTATGCCTCAAGCCCCTTGCCGAGTCCATCCGCTTACATCCAAATATTCATGGGGTGGTGATGAGACAGAGGGAATACAAGCTATCATTGTTTGCGGCCCTTACTATCCCTTCCTTCACTACATGGCCTCCTCTTTTCTTTTGGCGCTATATCAGGCTACAAGGTCAATACTTCAAAAACCTAAGCTCTTCCCATACACACCCCCCCTTCTATCTCAACTGACATCCTCCTTCCCTTATAAATGGTGCTCCACATCCCTTAAATACCTGGGGATACATCTTACACCCACTTACTCCACACTCTACTCCCAAAATGTCCCCTCTCTAATTACAGATATCAATAAATCACTGCAATTCTGGTCCAAATACCCTCTCTCCTTGTTAGGCAGAATAAACGTCTTAAAGATGTCCATCCTACCCAGGCTATTGTATCATTTTGAAACTCTGCCTGTAGCAATTCCCCTTTCCCAACTTAAAGCCATTCAAAGAAGCTTTCTGAAATTTATTTGGAACAATAAGGCACACCGCATAGCAAGCTCGGTAGTGTTCTCTCTCAAATCTCGGGGGGGCCTGGGTGCCCCGGATATTATAAAATACTACTACGCGACTCACCTCAGGACTGTCGTCTCCTGGTCCAACTTGCAGGCACCCAGTCATTGGTCTGATATAGAGAAAGGTGTTTTGTATCCGGTGCACCCATGCTCCCTAATCTGGTCAGAATCGCCACAAATACACCCTATTTTTAATCGCCAATGCACTGCCCCTATGAATTTCTCCCTGTCTATATGGCACAAATGTCGTGTGACTTATTCCCTTTCATCTACTTGCCCACCCCTTTTAAATGTTTTATTTAATCCATCTATCCCTGATAGCCTGTCCCTGGGACACATTTTTCCCTGGGCCAATGCGTCTGTGTTTCAACTGCGTAACCTAGTTAACCCTGTTTCTAGACGCCTACACACATTTGACACTTTGCGCGAAAAGTTTGCGATTCCCTCCAAAATGTTCTACTTTTATTTACAAATTAGGCATCTTTTCCAATCATGCTCCCCTACCCTAACTCGATATACCTACCCCTTTTGAATCACTTTGTGCCCAAGGTCCCCATCAATTACATTTAGTTTCCTCCATTCACCTTATCCTCCAAGAGTCAACTCCCATGTCCAAAACTACTCATCTGTACATGAGAAAGTGGGCACTTTTATTAGGTAGGCCTATCAGTCTCCAAGTATGGGACAGGATCTGGTCCTCTATCTTCAAATCCTCCAAATGTGTCCTTCAGAAGGAAACATCCATCAAAATACTTATGTGTTGGTATAAAACCCCTGAAGTCATTCATAAATATGACCCCTCGGTCCCGGCGCACTGTTGGCGCTGTGGGTTGGCAGTTGGTTCCCTGTACCATATTTTTTGGCAGTGCCCCTTGATTCAACCCCTCTGGCAGGAAGTAATGATTCTGATACAGAAGGTGGTGGATGTGTCCCTGCCGCTTGATCCTATACACTATCTGTTGGGCCTTCCCTTTCCAGGCATCACAAAACATGGCAACCGTTTAATAACATACTTTTTGTTGGCTGCCAAATGATTAATTCCCCTCTGTTGGTTATCCAATTCCACCCCTCCTAAGTCCAGACTGCTCCAACTCATAGCAGACAGTCGCAGGATGGAATATTTAACAGCCTCTGTTCATGATAATATTCCCCAATTTAATAAAATATGGGATCTCTGGGATATGTTCCCCCCTGCCGGCTACTATGCCATGATTGGCCTAATCCTCCACTCCTCTCTGGTCGATGTATTACCTCAGTGAAACTTCCTCCCCTTGTTTGTTTTCTGTATGCCACCTTCTAACCTCACCTGTTTTTTTGCTCTTTACCTTGAACTATGTATTGACCTGTATTATGTTTGACCTCTACCATATGTAACATGTTTATGTATACTAATTCAACCTATACCTATTTTTTTCCTATTTGGTGGTTCACTTGTGTGGACTGCATATGTTGTTGATACCTGAAATTGAGTATTTTCTACTCTGAGTTATTGCATTTTCTGTATCTTTTGAACATTTTCAATAAAAATACAATTATAAAAAAAACCTGATGCTCTTGTTGATGCAAGTAAGGTTGCTATGGTAGGAATACATGTTGTAGATCTGACTGAGGGGTACCTAAATAAAAGTGCGGTAACTGCACTTGAAATTTATTCAGGAGTTGAAATGGAATACGCGCCTGATCTTTTCAAGCATAGTAACACGGTGACAGTGTTCTGATGAGTCCATTGCTAGTGACGCCTCAGACGATGAAAGTATAAAATCTGTGATTCCAATCATAGTAATGGTATGCAGCAATATGAGTCTCCATCGCCATATGCTCAGAGAAGGGCCTATGCAGGGAGACCCGCTCTCAAATGCTTTGTTTGTAAAAAGGGGGTCACATTGCAAGGTATTGTTTGGTGGCTAAAAATGATATGCAAAGGACATCGAACTACCCAAAAACTACACTAAGGCGTTATGAAGTTGATTCTGCGAGATGGGGTAGCAATCCAAGGCATAGAGGCCATAGTAATCAAACCCGTGTCCCTTTCAAAACCCAAATGCTGAGGCTACAAACTGAAAATAGTCAGTTAAGGCAGGAATAGCATCTGTATATGGATCAGCTGAATACACTCAAAATAGAGGTAGCCACATGTTCATTAAAGTATAGCACTGGGGGAAACAAATATTTTGTTAACAGCCCTTAACCTCTTCAGCCGCGGAAGGATTCCTGACCACAGCACTTTTTGCGATTCGGCACTGTGTCGATTTAACTGACAATTGCGTGGTTGTGCGACGTGGCTCCCAAACAAAATTTACGTCCTTTTTTTCCCACAAATAGAGCTTTATTTTGGTGGTATTTGATCACCTCTGCGGTTTTTATTTTTTTGCGCTATAAACAAAAAGAGAATGACAATTTTGAAAAAAAAAATGCATTATTTTTAACTTTTTGCTATAATAAATATCCCCCAAAAATATATAAAAAATAATGTTTTCCTCGGTTTAGGCCGATACGTATTCTTTTACATATTTTTGGTAAAAAAAAAAATTGGCAATAAGTGTTTTTGATTGGTTTGCACAAAAGTTATAGCGTCTACAAAATAGGGGATAGTTTTAAGGCATTTTTATTAATATTTTTTTTTTACTAGTATTGCGGACACATAAGACAATTTTGACACATTTTTGGGACCATTGGCATTAATACAGCAACCAATGCTATAAAATTGCATTGATTATTGTAAAAATGTCACTGGCAGTGAAGGGGTTAACCATTAGTGGACGGGGAGGGGTTAAGTGTGTCCTGGGGGAGTGTTTCTAACTGTCTGGGGGATGGGCTAGCAGTGACATGACACTGATCGCTGCTCTCGATGACAGGGAGCAGATGATCAGTGTCCTGTCACTAGGCAGAACGGGGAGATGCTGTTTACATCGGCATCTCCCTGTTCTTAAGCTCCGTGACACGATCGTGGGTATTCCCATGGTGATCGAGTCCATGGGCATGGTCACGGAGCTCACGGCAGGTGCGCACGTACATGGCGGGAAATTCGAAGTAAGGTATGGGTACGTTACTTTACCCAGCCGTGCCATTCTGCCGACATATATATGTTGACAGCGGTCGGCAAGTGGTTAATGAGTCGCATGGATGGTAAGAATTTTCTGGTTAATGTTTCTTTGCTATTGTAGGGGTATGTTTTGGGCTTACCAGTTACCTCCTCGTGGCTTGTCTGTGAATGTCCAGGGGTTCCCAGGGTTAGTACCCAACAACTTTGGATGCTGACACATAAGTCATTTTTAAGGTTTTTATTCTGCAGTGGTAACATCCAACCATCTCAGATAGGAATAGAGGGCAAGGGTGAAGAAACTCAGGCACCTTGAACTGCTGACATCCACTGAATGTCTCTAATCAACCCAGAGAGTAACCACTTGCAGCCGGGGACTTCAATGCCGGATAGAACTCTAGCCAGAGATCTAGCAGCCAACAATGTAATCCGGAAACTTGCAAAAGTCTCTGACGCAGAATAAACTTGCGACTGAAGATAATTAGGAACCTTTCTCACAGTACCTGGAACTTTCTCTGTCTCCTTGGCAGTACTGTGGAAGTGTGGATTCTTTAGTGTCCATACAACTCAGCTTCCAGGCTCTCATCGAGGTGCCAGCTTGTTAGCCCTCCTCCGAAGAGTCCTCCCCTGGTCATTTGTACAAGTTGAAGTGTCCCTTCAATACCGAGGGCACGCCGGGACGCCTTGAATCCTCCTTCAGTTACTGGGCCTAGGGCTAACCAGCTCCGAGACTCGGGAACAGACACATCCCCACCCCCAACCATGCGGGTATATGGGGCTAGTCAAACTGACCATGTTTGTGGGACGGCAAACACTCCTAGGCCCGGGACCTCTCGCGGGGCTACCCCGGTCCAGAACCAGGAAGCAAGAACCCCAAACACGTGACTTCAGCACCTTAAGTACCCTTCCCCAGACTACACAGCGGGACCAGACGCGCCCACTGATTGGCTCCGGGAAAGATTGGTACCCAACACGTCCAACCAGGCCTGGTTCTCAACCTGTCATGGGTACCTCACTTCAACTATGACCAGGCAGAACCCTAGTACAGCCCAGCCAAACTGATGCCAAAGTAAACCTGTACAATTAACCCTCAGAACCCCATTACTGTTGTTGTGGAAATTATATTGTATAAAATTAATGTGGACATTTTATTCTAGGATGTGTATTTTTATAGATTGTCATCTGTCTCCCTGTGTCTGATTTAATCGTGTGCACTTCCTCCTGTGAGTGCCCTCCCCTTTACTCCATGTAACTTCCTGTGATGTCATTTTGTATTGAGGAAATGCCCGGCTGTTGGAGGCGGGCACTTCCTGTTTGTGAAAGCTTTTGTGATAATAAAAGGCCATGCTGGCTAGTGTGGCCAAGGGTGGCTGACGAACCAAGGCAAAGATGAGGCTGTAAGAATACTTGTTGTTGATGGCTGTTTACTGGGGAATGGGAAACCAGGGGCTTGGAAGGATAGGCATTATATCATTAAGACAGAAATGGGTATTTATATTAGAAACAGGAAAAATTGGCTGTTTGCTATACAGACAGTCAGATTTTTACCATGTCAGATGGCTGGCCAGGTATTTACGGGGCAAACAGAGCTTTCCCTCTTCACAGGCAGATAGAGGGGGGAAACAGAGCCCAGTCCAAGACACGTTTGTTGTTCTGAGACAAAAGGGGTACGTTTTCTCTGCCTGATGCGTTGGGGAAGCTCAGCTTTGCAAAAAGAACACAAATGTTTTTGTCTTTTGGTATAATGCTGGAAGTTTGATCGTGTGTGTGTGTGTGAGTGTGTATGTGAGTGTATGTGAGTGTGTATGTGAGTGTGTATGTGCGTGTGTATGTAAGTGTACGAGCTATGTATAACTGAATGGATCTCTGATGTGCTGAACAAACATCACTGTATTTCTCAATGGCTGTTTGTCTGATGCCAGATTGTATGAGAAAAGAGGGTATGTGTGAGCCGTATTATACTGTGGTTTATGTGGCGTTGTCGTTTCATTGGATGGCATGTGTTACTCTCAATTGTGTGGCAAGATTACATGCTTTTCAGTGAAACTGTTCCTAAACTGTGTGTCTATGTTTAAGTGTGCATTTTCAAATGTGTGGGGAGAAGGGTTGGCTTGTTATGGAAGTTGATGCCACAGTGAGTAACTTTAGGGGGGGACAAGAAGTGTATTTTGTTTTAAGTTGTGCTGGGTCATCCTATAGAGGAAGGGGCAGACATCATTCCTTTGTGTGTGAAACCATGTGCTGTTTTCTTTTAAGTGAATGTAAGCTATTGTAGTTTAGCTGTTGTTTTAGTTTCGGCGGGAAAAAAACTCCATCTTGTTGTATCTGCTGTGTTCAGCCTTTGGGGCAGATTTTCAACGCTTAGTGCAAGGTAAATAGTACGGTTTGTCCTGTTTTAGAAAGGTGATTTAGAGGCACCATTTTCCTTTTTAAGTGAATTCTATTTTTGTACTTTTCACATATTTTTAAGTAAAGCTATTGCGTTTTCTGTATTGAATTTTGATTTCCATTTGAATCTACACTGGGTTTCAGTGTATAGTGAAACTAGCTTTGCAAGTGTATGGGAGTGTCTCAGATGGTAATTCATTGTTTTTTTTTTTAGGCTTGTATTGTTTAAACCTGCACTTGAAAATCTAGGCTCCCCTCCCTCTTCCTCTTCATTGATATTTAAATTAACCAGTTTGATGAGTTTTGATGTATCCACCGGAGGGGAGGGTCTTTTTGATTGTTTGTGGCCTGCAGTGGAAGGGAAAGGCTTTGATTGCACTGTTGTGTGGTATTCCGGTCTCAAAACTTGTGGTTTGATTTCCCAGGGGATATGCGAGTCAAGGGGGATTGCAATATGGGGATTTATTCCACCCACTCCTGGAAAAAAACGTTTTTTTATTTGCTGATGTTAGCCATAGATTTTTCTAATGTCTTGATAGACAAAATATAAGCTATTCAAGGCTTCCCCTCCCCATCCCTCTTCTTGTTCAGTTGTGCAACAGGAAGTTGGTGGGAGGAGCCTGGGGTCTTTTGACTAAGGACAAAATCATTTTGATTTTTAAAGTAAATTAAGGTTTATATTGTAATACAGTTTTGGGGAGGCATTCAAGTTATAGTAATATCAAGTCCCTATGTGTTATTTTTAGTCTTTATTTGTTTTGGCTTTTATAGCTTTAGCTGAGTCTTGTAGAAAAGACTTTGGTTTTTAAGAAAAACATTTTTTATATTCACTATATAGTTTGCAGTAAGTAGTACATTATTTTTGTTCATGCCCGGATTGTTAGTTTATTATTAGGTTGATCATATAACTACTGAGAACAGACGGCTGTCCCCATTTTATTTTTATTTCTTTTTAAGAAAAGCCACATTATTGAGCAGGCATAGGTGCTCTGTGTAGTGTCGTCTGGTGACGCAGTGTACGGCCGTGCAGCGCAATGAGTTTGTGTATGCATACACTGAGACGGGTAGAGATCTGATTCGGGGGGTGATGACACCCTCGTTCAGGTTTCTAGTTGAAGGACTAGCTGTAGTCTGACAATTCACCGCAAAAGCAGCCACCTGACGGTGCTCTCCGAATTTTAGGTGCGTTTACGGTTTCCTTGGACGCGGGGGTAAGACAATAAGCCAATTCGAATTGCCATGGACACTAGGGGGGTTCATGTATGGGAAATAATGGAGATTTCCCACAGTCAGGCAGTATGGCACAGTGCATGAAATATGTAGCTCAGCTGTGGCTTCAGAAGTTTATTATGGTAAAGCGGGAGGGGGTGTACAGAAGGTGGTTTCAGTCCGGAAGGAACCGCATTTATGTACACCTGGCCCGAGGGGATAGCAGTGACTGGTGATCCAATGCTGAGAGGCAGGCTGGGTCCATCAACACTAGATCTATTGTAAGTACAAGGGGGGACCAACTGCGCAAACCAATAGGGTAAAAAAAGGGGGGGGAGAGGGTCTGTGATAATCAATATAAGTCAACAAGTGCCGCAGCCACCATCGAAAGTGTTCACACACCCATAAGCAGTAACATAAATATATAAAAAATATATATAAAAATGGGGCGCTATCAAAAATAATTAAAATTAAGAT
Organism: Lithobates sylvaticus; assembly: GCA_028564925.1. Classification (NCBI taxonomy): domain Eukaryota; kingdom Metazoa; phylum Chordata; class Amphibia; order Anura; family Ranidae; genus Lithobates; species Lithobates sylvaticus. The sequence continues at coordinate 206,614,161 of CM053032.1, forward strand.
AAAAAGATCATGATACAAATATTAATGAAAAATATAAAATAAATAATATGATGAAAAAATGTGTGGCGCTTAATCCAGGCCAGGAAACCAATCCTAAGGGGAAGGGAAACTCCAAAGAATGGTTCCACAGAAGCGTCTAATAGTTAATGTCAAATTCCAGCAGGTATAGCAGCAACGTCATGGACAGTGCTATATCAATAAATACAAAGTGCATCCAAAATGATCAATCCAAAGTGAAGAAATGTGAAAGTAAATAAATAGATAAGTTCATAAAATAGAAATAAAAATAAATGAGAATAGCAATAAATGATTAAATAATAAATAAATGCACGTGGTCATAACGCCAAGCAAAAATGAGTGAAACAATAAAAATAATGCGTGAATAATACGTGAATAGCTACGTACTAGGAAATGTGCAAAATGCAACTGGTGCAAAAAATGCCTAAAAATTGCAAACAACGTGCAAAAAAAGCATGTGCAAAAACGCAAATAATAATCAAAAGTAAATGTGAAAGTCCAGATAATAATGACTGTGCTAATTAGCAAGCGTCCATGGCATTCTAAGTTGCTGTGCTAAAATAAAGTGTCCAGTGCAATCAAAAACGATTAAGCTCCCATACACGATGCAATCAAAAACTCCTGTGCAGTGGCTCCTCCTAATCAGAATGCAATCTTTATGTGGTGGTAGTGATCTCTTCCATGCAAGAAAGTGCCGATCCAAATTATTTCCCCCAGCCTCTTACCTTAGGCAAGAGGAAAAAAGCCTTTTTAGTAACAGGGAAACAGATCACCTCCTTTGGGCTTCTCCAGATAGATGTCATAAATACTTTCTCACACTCTCTCCATAAATCCGGCAGACATGGGGGCAGAAAGAGGGAGGCATTCCATTGTGCAGTATTCAAGACAAATTTTATTAAGGATAAAATAGACTTACAGTTTAAGTAGAAGTAAACAAACAGCGGTAATGCAAAGTACGATCCCGGCCGAGATCGCACATGGGTCACCTGACTCTGACTCCTGACGCGTTGCGTCACGCACACGTGACCTTTTCTGAACCTACCACGACAGCCGTGTTGTGGGTGTTGTATTTTAGTAAAAACGTGAAAGTAAGGGTTACAAAGGGTTAACTAAAAAAGGAAGTTTTCCCCCCCAAAAGGGAGAATGGGGTTTTTAGGCAGCACAGTGTAAAGGGTTAGATAATTGATGCAACATAAGTCAAAGATAAAAGGATAAATGTTTTATTGTATTGACACCACTGTGACAATAGGTTTAAAAGACATGAGCCTCACTCAAGAATACCATACAACGATCATACAGTAAAACATACAGTGTTACATAGACAGGCAATGCTTTTCAAAGTGTCATGTTTGCTAGAAGCAAAAAATGGAACAAAAAGTAAAACCTGACGCGTTTCAACTATTATCTGTGTAAGTCTTCTTCAGAGGATTACTTTTTTAGAAAAGGTGTCTTTGTCTGCTGAGATATAAAACATAATGGTATAACACGCTTGTAGGCATGTAGTAAATGCAATCATCTCTTAGTAACTATGCATGGTAAATATTAGCATCATCCATTGTAATAGAGCTTTATATATTTACCCAAGTATGTATGATTGATATCATGGGCTTCTTTATTTGAGGATCTTTCTAAAATGATTCTTCTTCTCCATGCGGCTCCGAGGCGCTTCCCCACCGGTCGGGGTGAACCAGGCAACAAGTTTCCGGGCGCAGGGCTTACAGGGGGTCACACGAATCTGGACCAGTCGCAGCCGATTTAGTCAGGTGACGTTCGGGACAAGGGAAAGGGGGTGGGACCCAGTTCCTGCATCGATAGTCCAAAAGAGGGAGAGGGTTGAAAGAATTTTGTTCTAATCGTAATGTATAAATTGTTTGTCTTTTTTATATATCATAAGAACGTCTTGTTGAGACGTCTTATTGGGGCGCACGTCCCTCATATATGCAATATATAGCCTACTTGTATGTAGCCTATTATGGCGTATACCATATGGCCTACTTATCCTATACGAGCCATTTCTTAATGTTTGCATACCTTTCCTTACCTCTTTTATTATAAGTTCTATGTATTAGGTGTTGTTATGTGCGGAACAATGTGGGAAGCGGAGAATTGATGTGGGGAAGGGGAGGGCGGGGAAAGGGTAAGACCATTTTTTCACACTGCTCACCATTTTCTCCACATTGACTTACACCGTACATAGTTCACTATATTAGCCCCCCATCATACATTCACACACCCTCACCATATTACACAAATAGCCCCCCCCACCTTTCCCCTTCCCTCATCTCTTCCTTTCCCCCATCCTGTTCCCACCTTTCATCACTTTTATCTGTTTACCTTCTCCCCTCCCCTCCACCTGAGTATTTCCCCCTCCTTTTCTCTTGCTTTTCTTCCGTCGTCTGTATGTGCGCGCCATACAGTCATTTTTTCCCCCCTGTTTTTCCCCCCTTCCTTTCTACTCTTCTTTCTCGTTTTCCTCCCTCCCCGTCGTCTTCCCTTCCCCCCCCCCTTCCTTTCCCTTCTTTCCTTTTCGCTCTCTTTCGCCCCTTTTTTTCTCCTCTTCCTTCCCGTCCCTTCCTTTTACTCTTTTCCTTTTCCCTCCCCACCTTGCCTCAATCTTTCACGGCCCATTCCAGGCCCTTCTTCTGCTACCCATCATTTTCCCCTGGCTCCTCTTCCTGTCTTCCCTTTCCTCTCCCCCTTTTTTTCCCTTCCTCCCTCCCTCTTACCCTTTCCCCGCCCCCCCTTCCCCACATCAATTCTCCGCTTCCCACATTGTTCCGCACATAACAACACCTAATACATAGAACTTATAATAAAAGAGGTAAGGAAAGGTATGCACACATTAAGAAATGGCTCATATAGGATAAGTAGGCCATATGGTATACGCCATAATAGGCTACATACAAGTAGGCTATATATTGCATATATGAGGGATGTGCTCCCCAATAAGACGTCTCAACAAGACGTTCTTATGATATATAAAAAAGACAAACAATTTATACATTACGATTAGAACAAAATTCTTTCAACCCTCTCCCTCTTTTGGACTATCGATGCAGGAACTGGGTCCCACCCCCTTTCCCTTGTCCCGAACGTCACCTGACTAAATCGGCTGTGACTGGTCGAGATTCGTGTGACCCCCTGTAAGCCCTGCGCCCGGAAACTTGTTGCCTGGTTCACCCCGGCCGTTGGGGAAGCGCCTCGGAGCTGCATGGAGAAGAAGAATCATTTTAGAAAGATCCTCAAATAAAGAAGCCCATGATATCAATCATACATACTTGGGTAAATATATAAAGCTCTATTACAATGGATGATGCTAATATTTACCACGCATAGTTACTAAGAGATGATTGCATTTACTACATGCCTACAAGCGTGTTATACCATTATGTTTTATATCTCAGCAGACAAAGACACCTTTTCTAAAAAAGTAATCCTCTGAAGAAGACTTACACAGATAATAGTTGAAACGCGTCAGGTTTTACTTTTTGTTCCATTTTTTGCTTCTAGCAAACATGACACTTTGAAAAGCATTGCCTGTCTATGTAACACTGTATGTTTTACTGTATGATCGTTGTATGGTATTCTTGAGTGAGGCTCATGTCTTTTAAACCTATTGTCACAGTGGTGTCAATACAATAAAACATTTATCCTTTTATCTTTGACTTATGTTGCATCAATTATCTAACCCTTTACACTGTGCTGCCTGAAAACCCCATTCTCCCTTTTGGGGGGGAAAACTTCCTTTTTTAATTTAGATAGGGTAAAACCCGATGACAGCAAGAAGGAGGATGAGGAGAAGAGGAGATACAGGCTGATTCCTAGGACCTTCCAAAACTGGCTTCAGGCGTTTGCAATTCTGGCAAGCGTGATAGGGGAGAAGGAGCCGGAGCACTGCTCGGCCCTTTTCTGTTACCTGGATGCCATTGGGGAAGCACATAGGACCTATGGGGGATTGTCATGGCTGCGCTATGATGAACAATTCTGCCAGAGAAGGGCAGTCAGGCCGGCCCTTTGCTGGGACCACAAGGACATCAGTTTGTGGATGCGCTTGATGTCATCGGCGAAGCCGGCGGGGCAGTTTTTTCAGGGGGGGGGGCGGTGGATCAGGGGCTTCAGGTCAATCGGCCGCAAAAAAGAAGGGAGTCTGCTGGCAATATAATGAGGGCACCTGCAAATTCGGAACGGGATGTAAGTTTAAGCACGAGTGCTCAGGATGTGGGGGGTCTCACCCTAGTTTGCGGTGCTTTAAACAGGGAAAGGGCAAGGCCAGCGAGTCTAGCAACAAAGGGGAAGACGCCGGTGAGAGTGGAAAGAATGCTGCCTTTTCTAGGTAGGTATCCGGATCAGGCAATGGCCCAATTGTTGGCAGCGGGTTTCGGGGAGGGCTTTGTGATTCCTGCGGTATTGGGCTCGGTGCCTCTGGGAGCGGATAACTTGAGGTCAGCTCAGAGACACCGGGCAGTGGTATCTGAGAAACTACACAAAGAGGTAGCGCTGGGCCAAATGGCGGGCCCCTTCCCCGAGATGCCCATCCCCGATCTAGTGGTTTCTCCTTTGGGAGTGGTCCCCAAGAAGGAACCGAATAAATTCAGGCTTATTCACCACCTGTCTTACCCCAAAGGGGGGTCGGTGAACGATGCCATTGATCCCCAGGCTTGCGCAGTCCATTACACATCCTTTGACGCGGCGGTCTTTTGGGTACGTAAGTATGGTAGGGGGGCGCTGATGGCAAAGACAGACATTGAGGCGGCTTTTCATTTGTTACCTGTTCACCCCGATAGCTTTTACTTATTGGGTTGCAAGTGGCAGGAAGAATACTACGTGGATAAGTGTTTACCTATGGGTTGCTCTATCTCGTGTGCATTCTTCGAATGTTTTAGCTCGTTTGTGGAGTGGGTGGTGAGGGACGTGTCTGGTTTGAGTTCAGTGATCCACTACTTGGATGACTTTCTGTGTGTCGGTCCGCCCGCATCCAAGGTTTGTGCGGTGTTACTGGCGACGCTAGAGAGGATAGCAAGGGATTTCGGCATTCCCCATGCACCCGACAAGACGGAAGGGCCCAGGACAGAGATTAGTTTTTTGGGGATCATCCTTGATTCGGTAGCCATGGAATGCAGGTTACCGGAGTCAAAGTTAGTGGCGTTGAAAGCAGAAGTGCGGGCATTGGTGGGCCAGCGCAAAGTCCAGCTCAGAGTCCTACAATCAGTGTTGGGCAAGCTCAACTTTGCGTGCAGGATTATCCCGATGGGTCAGATTTTTAGCAGGAGGTTGGCAGCGAGCACAGGGGGGGTTGAGTCGCCCAGGCATTACGTGACACTCTCGAAGGACCATAAGAACGACCTGCGGATGTGGCACGTATTCCTGGACAACTTCAACGGGAGAGCGCTATGGATGACGGGGCCAGTGAGCAACTTTGACCTTGAGTTGTTCACGGACGCCGCGGGGTCGGCGGGTTACGGGGCCTTTTTCAAGGGACGCTGGAGTGCGGGCCCTTGGCCGGAGAGCTGGAAACAAATAGGGTTGATCAAGAACATGCTGTTACTTGAATTGTTTCCGGTGGTGCTGGCGGTCGAACTGTGGGGTGAATTCTTCCGGGATCGGAAAGTTCGCTTCCACATCGATAACTTGGGGGTAGTACAGGTTATCAACAAGGTGTCAGCGGCATCGCCGCCAGTGATACGCTTGTTGAGACATCTGGTGCTCAGGTGCATGCAGTTGAACATTTTCATTCATGCAGTGCACCTGCCAGGACTGGACAACGTTATCGCTGATGCTCTCTCTCGGTTTCAGTGGGAAAAGTTTCGAGAGCTGGCGCCGGAGGCAGAGCATCAGGGGATCCCGTGTCCGGCGGAGATGTGGAAGATTGCCCTGGAAGAATAGCGGGATGGATTCAGCGGTCGGTGAGCGAAGGGACTTGGAAAGCATACAGGAAAGTATGGGACGAATGGGTTGCTTTCCAGTATCAGGCCTCAGGGGGAGAGGGTGAACCTAGGCTGCTTTTCATTTATTTTATCGCCAGGCACATGGAGAGAGGCATTTCCGTGTCGAGGCTGGGGAGTTATGGCGGCCATGGCCTTTTGGTGTAAGCTCGGGGGGGTGCGACTGGACGAAGGAGTTCTGGGCGCGTCAGGCGGTGAAGGGTTACAAGAAAGGGAAGTTGCGGCGGGACGAGCGACGGCCGGTGACGTTCGAACTGTTGGGCAGAGTGGTGGACACTCTGCGTGGGGTTTGCTCGTCCGGTTACGAGGTGGGTCTTTTCCGCACGGCTTTCGTGTTGGCTTTCTTTGGGGCTTTCCGCATAGGGCAGCTGGTAAGTTCCTCGAAAACGAAGGGGGATGGATTGGCAGTGGGGGACGTGCGGTGCTCAGGTGACAGGTTGGTATTGCACCTTCGGAGATCAAAGACGGATCAGCAGGGCCGAGGCAAGGATGTGGTGGTTTTCGCCATTCCAGACGCCAAACTCTGCCCCGTCTTGGTCACGAGTGTGTTTTTGCAAGGGAGGCCAACTGGGGAGGGCCCCTTGTTGGTTCACCAAAATGGCGAGGCGCTGTCGCGCTTTCAATTCATAAGAGTTTTCCAAAAATGTTTGAGTAAACTGAATATGGGGGATTTGAAATTTTCCTTGCATTCATTTAGGATTGGGGCGGCGACGGAAGCAGTCAGGTGGGGTCTAACAGAGGAGGCGGTAAAACAGATCGGGAGGCGGTAAAACAGATCGGGAGGTGGGAATCCAGGCGTTTCAGGTCATACGTTAGGACGGATTTAGTGGAATGAAAGTTTTATGAAAATAGAGGGTTGTGTGAGGTGCCGACATGGTTTCGTGTGGTACATTAAAGTGAAGTTCACCGGAGTTTTATTGTTTTTCTTTCAGATTCAACACCAAGTCTCGTGTGCATCATAGGGCATTCCTATGTCTGCTGGGGAGCCAGAAGGGGTGATGACAGACCAGACAGCAGACAGCTAGGTTTCTCTAGGAGGGAGGCCTACATAAAGTGGTTGGGTTTCCCGGGGATGCTCTGGAGCCGTCTGATCCCGGAAGCGCTGAAGTTTGCGAGATGGGATAGGCCTCCGGAAGTTCTAGTCATCCATGTTGGGGGTAACGATTTGGGGCTCAGGACAAAACTTGACGTCACTAGGGACATCAAATATGACTTGTGCCGACTTCAGGCGGCCTTTCCCAACACAGTCCTGGTCTGGTCAGATATGATAGCCAGGACTTCGTGGCGTTTTGCCAGGTCAGTAGATTTACTTAACAAGGCCAGGAAAAAGGTTAACCAGGAGGTCAGCAGGTTCTTTATCAAACATGGGGGGTTGGCCATCAGGCATAGGGAACTAGAGGTCGACACTTGGCGCTATCTGAGGGCTGACGGAGTTCACTTGAACCCAGTGGGCACAGATATGTGGGCCATCGGTATTCAGGACGGGATTGAGCGAGCACTTAGGGTGTGGAGGTGCGCTCAAGGTTAAGGTGTTAACCTTGTTTGCGGTGGCGGATGTTGGGTGACGTAGGCATAGAGAAGAAACCCCCTCCCCACAGAAAACTTGATGCGGGACCCATTGGAGATATGGGCCCGTTTGGTATATTCCTTACAAATGATGTAGGGAATATGGTGGATGACTGCACTGCGGGAATAGTTTTGTCTCTGAGCTAGTATGTCAGCTTGAGGCCTAGTTACAGTTGAGATGACCGCAGTGCACGAGTTGTTGTTTATGGTAATTTGGGTGGGGGGGGGGTAATGTCCTGCTATAGGCCTACGTCACGTGTTTCTGATATTGTTTATTTGTTTGTTTATTTGTTTATAAAAGTTATTTATAAAGTTATTTATATATTTTGTTATTTAATAAAGGGGCTGCTACGGCCTATTTAACACTCTAGCACGGTGTGGCCTCCGTTACTGGGAAAGGTAAGGGGGTGGGAGTGTATAGCTGGGCAGCTCAGAAATGTAGCTATGTGGTACTTGGTCAAGAACAGCCCGCAGCTATGAACGAAGAGATCAGCGCAGGGCTGGCATGAATAAAGTCAACATGCCATTTGTGGGTATGGCCGTTTAAGGATTGCTAGGGGGGTGGAGCCAGGCAGCAGGAAGGGGAGGGTCACGCCTCCCCAGAGTCAGTCTGCTGATAGGAAAGTTCCTGCCCTCCCGCCCTTTGTTTTAATATGATTTCTCTTCACAGGTATAGAGTAATGTTATTACAGGATCGTTGGATGTCATAGCGTTGGCGGATGTTGGGTGACGTAGGCATAGAGAAGAAACCCCCTCCCCACAGAAAACTTGATGCGGGACCCATTGGAGATATGGGCCCGTTTGGTATATTCCTTACAAGTGATGTAGGGAATATGGTGGATGACCGCACTGCGGGAATAGTTTTGTCTCTGAGCTAGTATGTCAGCTTGAGGCCTAGTTACAGTTGAGATGACCGCAGTGCACGAGTTGTTGTTTATGGTAATTTGGGTGGGGGGGGGGGGTAATGTCCTGCTATAGGCCTACGTCACGTGTTTCTGATATTGTTTATTTGTTTGTTTATTTGTTTATAAAAGTTATTTATAAAGTTATTTATATATTTTGTTATTTAATAAAGGGGCTGCTACGGCCTATTTTACACTCCAGCACGGTGTGGTCTCCGATACTGGGAAAGGTAAGGGGGTGGGAGTGTATAGCTGGGCAGCTCAGAAATGTAGCTATGTGGTACTTGGTCATGCTTCTGACTTTATGTGTTTGGTTGATTCTTTAACTACTGTGTTACAAAAGTTTAAAGGTGCACATGATAATGGTGCTAATAAGAATATGGTTAATAAACAAAGGGCACAGGTTTCTGGTGTAAATATTGATGTTAATGATGTTGTTATGGAAACACAGAGGGCACAGTTATCTGGTGCAGGAAACAGTTTATGGAGTGATGATAATGATTTGGTTGTTAAAACAAGTGGGGCACAGGTATCTGGTGCAGAGTTTGGTTTGCAAAATATGCATTTTAAAACAAATGTTAAAGCACATGGTATTGGTGCAGAACAAATGCAGCAGGCTAATGTTGCTGCTAATGTATTTCAGAGGGCACAGGTTACTGGTGCAAACATTAATGATATTAATACAGTTTATAATGCCATGGAGGTTACTCCTTCAGGGGCACTTAAAAATAATACAGATACTTTACATTTTTCTGATTATTTGAATGATGTTGGCTCCATATGGCAGGATGCTAGTGAAGCCACTCAGATTAAAGATACATTTTTCTCGCTCAAAAATCATTAACCCTGCCTTGCCCCTCAGACCCACGGCCTTATTAGCAGGGGAATCTTCTTTTAAAGAACCCCTTCCATGTACACTGTCACCGTTGGGCTTTCATTTACCTCAGGCAGTAAAAGATAAGATTTGGAGGGCGTGGCTTGGAGCGCAATGTGGACGGCCGCACAGTAAAGGAGCTCCGGGAGACTGAGAGGCCCGGGACCTGCCGATACCGTCGAAACCCCTATAATGTCCACACAGCTCAAGAGGGGGACTCACAGACACACTCTCCGCTCCTTTGCGACCCCTAAAAGGAGAAACACAGCCGCGAACCTGAACAAATATAGATACAACAGCGGAGGGAGGTCTGCCAAGATGGCGCCCACACACAGGCAAAGCGTGGAGGAGGACATAGAAGATGACGAGGTGTCCCTGCCGGCTTCTGAGGATTCAGCAGCAGGTAATAACATTACCGACAGACCCCTCACATATGCTACCATGACGGACATAGCTACAGACATCAAGAGATCATTCACCTCTGCAATCACGGACATAAAAACTGAGCTGCTCAAACTGTCTGAACAAATGGCGGTTACTGAGAGAGCGGGGAAGAGGAGAGACAGGGCCCTGGTGAGGCTGGACGACGTTGCTATCTCCCACACACACCATCTCATAGAAATGAACAGGCATTTAGAAGATTTGGATAATAGGGGGAGACGCCACAATATCAGGGTCAGAGGCATTCCTGAATCTGTACCGACTGATCAAATCAAGCCAGCACTGACCACCATTTTTAATGAATTACTGAACAGGCCAGAACATTCCCCAATTGACTTTGATAGGGCTCACAGAGCCCTGCGGCCCAGAGCACCGGATGATAATCCACCCAGGGACATTATCTGCTGTCTCCCCAACTTCTGCCTGAAGGAAGAAGTTCTACAGAAAGCCAGGGCAAACGAGCAAATACTCTTTCAGGATTCCACAATACAGCTATTCCAAGATCTCTCCCCTATCACCTTAAAAAACAGGAGAGCATTGAAACCACTGCTAGCAGTCCTGAAAGAAAGAAACATCAGTTATAGGTGGAAGTTCCCCTTCGCTCTGCAGGCATCCTTCATGGGGAAGCAGCATGTGCTCAAAATCCCTGAAGAACTAAACAGGTTCTGCGATAGTCTCCAAATCGCACCAATAGATCTACCAGACTGGTATGCAGACTTCATGCTGCCGCCAGAGATCAACAACCCACAATTCAACCCAGGGCCCTCACCTATGCAATCTCCTCTTCAGCAAGGAAAGCAAAGAAGAAACAGCAGCAGACACAATTTTGATTCTCCATCCTCTTCTAAGAGTGCAAAAAGCCAGAGGATCAAATAGATGTCTTATGTTAAAAGTCCTCATGACTAATCCCTGTCTCCAGGACCTACCAAGTTCCATCACCCCTTTTCATGGCCTCCTTCTTTTTTCCTTTTGTTTTTTTTTGATGACCCGGCGGTACTGACTTAGACCCAATTTCAATCTCACCTTGGACGCCTGTTCTGCCCTGTGTGGACGCATCACACTGTAGGGCCAATCTGAATTCGTCAGATCAACAACAGCAGACAGATGCAGAAACATAACAGAAGAGAAGCATTTTCCATGACCAACCACCAGAGGGCACAAGGAGACTACAATACCACCTCAAGCAACTTGAGGAAGAGAAACAAACATCTAAAACTCACAGAACAAATATGACAACATGGGAACACTTGTCCATATCGCTGCAAACTACACACCTCAGGAAAAACGAGCATATGTAAGGAGATATCTTCCGCAGGACTCACCACCTGAGGACGCAACATCACACAAACCAGGAAGAAGTGGGAAGGCAAGCAGCCGACTAGCTGTCTTTCTTTTGGTTTTTTCCCTTTTCTCCTCTCTTTTATCCCAACAGGTACATCTCAACCCTGCTTGACATCCAACCACCCACAGGGAAGGTGAGACCTCTCCCACAGATTCACCACCTCAACCTTCCCTCGGCTAACTGACACCGCAACCACCCAGTTCCTGCACGCAGCAATTGACGTCAAGTGTACCACTTATCTGAGGAGGCTTTTACAGCACTATGGACAAAGGCAACAACCCAATCGGGCTCTGCCAACAAGGTTCTCTTTTTCTTTCTCCTAATGTTTACTCAGTGTATTGTATTTACTCTTCTTTTTTTTTTTTTTTTTTTCTTTTTTCTTCCTTTTTAATTTGCAGCGCTAGAATATAGGTAGCAATAACCATGACAATAATACAAGGCTAAACGGCTTTTTTACTCACAAATAACAGGGGCACTCAACCTGACAATATAATGGTCTTATGCCGAAATCAGCATGACATACTCTTGAGGAGAATGGAGGCACCCAACAATCCCATGATAACACTAACTCAAGTATACTAATCTATCCCTAACCATGCACTGGCGTACAGCGCCTAAGTATCAACCCGAATGAACCTTACTCCAGATGTCAACCAAACTGAATTGTTATGGTAAACTTTACTAAACTGAGACCACCTACACCTCTTATTGTGGGCCCCCTCCATCCTCCTCAATGGGTTTGCACCGCAAACATGGCAAAGACGTTGATGAAATGTTTATGTGTAGGATCGAATGAGTGTAGAATCACCAATACTCAACGACCCTAATGGTCGCTTTATGACCAATCACCCTACATTTCCATGCATAACGAACCTCTCCACACCCTACTTGCTTCTTTATGGTCATACAATGCTACTTGAACCGAACATGGATCGGTACCTATATATACTGATCAAACCGCCCACAGATCTGCTGATGGCCCACAGGGCACGCACTATTCCGCTACCCTGTTAATAGTCCAGGTGACAATTGATCTACTACAGCCGCAAGGTTCCACTGTTATCTAAGGTTCTTAAAGTTATTTATAAGTGATTTATTTCAGTGGTCAATACACCACTTAAGTTATTGGTATCTCATTGAATGACACTTAAAACCAGCAATGACCTACCCCTGTGTCCCCCTCTTCACGACACACACATGCTAAAGACGGTTAAAACTATGAACAACAATCAATCTCACAACACCCCCGGGCCTCCCGGTCTTACTATAGACCCTACCTCTAGGTAACACAGACCCCTCACTGGCAATACCTTCCTTGCCGGTGACTGACATCCACTACCGCTCCTCCCACTTTCCCCTAAGAGTACAATCAGTACCTGATTTTCTTAGGTACTATCCGGCTCCTCACCACTTAGGTGAGATTTGAGCATCCACTCAACAGCCCCCCTCCACCCCAGACCCCACGACAAACCCTCCCTCCCTCGCCTCAATCCCCCCCCCCCCACACCCTCCCTCTCCCTGACCCTTGTATCATCCAACCACGCAAAATCTGTCCCCCTGAAAGTTGGAACACTAAGCCAACTGATACATTTCACGGTCTGAACCCCAACCAAACACTACCCAGCCCACCACAACCAGTCACCCAGGGCGCTTAGAAACGTCACAACATGGCATACTCCCAACTAGGGAAGTCACCGACTCTTGTATCACACAACGTTAATGGCCTCAACCAGCCTGAAAAAAGATCTAAGTTACTAAGGGAACTTAAAAAAACCTGCCCGATGATAGTGTACCTACAAGAAACTCATTTCAAGACTAAGCACATACCCAAAATCACAGACAACATATACACAGAAATACACCACGCCTCTAACCCCCTAGCTAAGACGAAAGGTGTCTCAATCCTCATTAACAAAGAAGCCCCTTTCAAACTCCAGCACAAACTTATAGACCCGGAAGGTCGTTACTTGTTCCTCAAAGGAGACTGGGCCGGGACACCTGTCACACTAGCTAATGTTTACTTCCCAAACAAGACACACGTCCCTTTCTGCAGAAAACTCATAGACGAACTGAAAGGGTTTGCAGACGGATGCATTATCCTAGGCGGAGACTTCTATTACCCCCTCTCGCCCCTCAGAGACACCTCCACAGGCCACATGACAGTGACATATAGAATACTCAGGCGCATCAAATTACTGATCAGTTCTCTCTCTCTTGTTGACACTTAGGCCCCTTTCACACTGGGGCGGTGAGCCGCGGTGACGGTAAAGCAGCGCTATATTTAGCGCTGCTTTACCGTCATTTTTACCGCGGTTTTCGGCCGCTCGCGGTGCGGTTTTACCCCCCGCGAGCGGCCGAAAAAGGGTTAAACACCCCCCGCAGAGCGCCGCCATAGCGGCGCTTTGCGGCGGTATTGCCGCGGTTTTACCGCGGTCTCCCATTCTTTTCAATGGGAAGGAGCGGTATAGGAGCGGTGAACACACCGCTCCTATCCCGCTCCAAAGATGCTGCTAGCAGGACTTTTTTTTTCATCCTGCTAGCGCACCGCTCCAGTGTGAAAGCCCGCCGGCTTTCACACTGGAGTTAAAGGGGCAGGATTTTTTCATGCGGTGAACAGGCGCTATTTTTAGCGCTGCACCGCATGAAAAACGCCCCAGTGTGAAAGGGGCCTTATAGAGCTGTCCATACCACAGCAAAGGACTACACCTTCTTTTCCCACCCCCACAAAAAATACTCACGTATTGACCTCATATTTGTCACACAACGAGACATCCAAAACATCAGGTCAGCAGACATAGGCATTATATCGCTCTCGGACCATGCCCCCACAGCAATCTCTATACAACTTGATTCCCCTAAACGACCATTCTTCAATTGGAGACTGAACGCCTCTCTACTAACAGACCAGGAGATAAAAGACGACATACACAACGCTATCAATGACTACTTCAGGATTAACACCGACTCGGACACTGACCCCCTGACTAACTGGGAAGCGCACAAGAGCGTCATAAGAGGACATCTAATGAAATGGGGTGCAAGGAAGAAGAAAGAGAGGGAGAAGGAAATAACCAGTCTGACCACACAAATACATAAACTAGAAACGCTGCACAATCACTCTCTATTCTAGTTGAGGAAGAGCTTACAAGATGCAGGACTGCACTAAAACAAATACTAGACATCAGGGTTAGGAAAGCACTCTTCTTTAAGAAGGGCATCTACTTTGAACACGGCGACAAAAGTGGGAAATTACTGGCCAAGGCCCTCAAAGACGCACAGATGACAAACACAATACATGCAATAAAAGACGCAGACGGCACGCCCAGACACGGCCCTACTGAGATCGCGGACCTCTTCCATAAATTTTACACGAAACTCTATAACCTACCGAACCAACATAAACCCCACCACCTTACACTTACAAAACAAGAAACAATAGATCAGTTTCTAAAAGACAGCAAACTACCCCAACTATCCCAAGAAGATGTGCAACAACTAGAGGAGCCCATAACTACTACAGAGATTTTGGGTGCAATTAAAGGACTAAAATTGGGTAAGAGCCCTGGCCCTGACGGCTTCACTTCTCAATATTATAAGACCTACGTACACCAACTAACCAAACCCTTACTAACGACATTCAACTACTTAGCTAAACACAAACACCACCAAGACCCCTTTCTAATGGCACACATAGCAGTGATCCCAAAACCAGACAAAGACCATACAGACTGCGCAAACTATAGGCCAATTTCCCTACTAAATACTGATCTAAAACTCCTAGCCAAAATACTGGCCAATAGAATGAAACCCCTTTTAGCAAAGATTATCGGTCCCGAACAGGTGGGATTCATGCCGGGGAGGGAGGCAAGAGACAATATCACCAAAGCACTTAACCTGATACATTTTACCAAACTCTCCAAGAACGACAAACTCATACTCTCCACCGACGCCTGAAAAGGCTTTTGACAGAGTCTCTTGGGACTACATGATATGTACCTGTTCCCATATCGGTCTAGATAAAAATATGATGTCTTGGATATCAGCACTCTACCAAAATCCTCAGGCCAGAATCAAAGTTAATAACACACTCTCTGACCCGATAAAAATACGAAACGGTACGAGACAGGGATGCCCCCTTTCCCCCCTCCTTTTCATCATCTCACTGGAACCCCTAATTAGAATGATCAACATTAACAAGGACATAAAGGGTTTCAAGGTTGGGGATGGAGAATATAAGACTGCGGCATATGCAGACGATCTCCTATTCTTCCTTACAGAGCCACACATCTCCATCCCCAACCTTGAAAAAACATTTGAAACCTTCGGTTACATTTCTAATTTTAAAATTAATAGCGCAAAATCCGAAGCCCTGAACATTAACCTACCACCAGACCAACTGAGATTACTGAAAGACAACCACACCTACACATGGGTAACACATACGTTGAAGTATTTAGGGATTAAGCTAACCAAAGATATAGACTCTCTATATCATCACAATTATGAACCACTACTAAAAACATTAATTAGAGATCTCCAAAAATGGCAATCGAAAACATTTTCATGGTTCGGTAGAGCTGCCATACTCAAAATGACGGTACTACCCAGACTCCTCTATTTCTTCAATGCCCTCCCCATTAAAATACCTGAGACCTTTTTCTCCACCCTAACCAGAGCGCAGAGACGATTTTTATGGGCAGACAAAAAACCTAGAATACAGATCAGAATACTGCAACTCCCCAAGAACAGAGGCGGTATAGGACTTCCAAATTTTAGGAAATACCACCAAGCATCCCACATCACACGCATAATAGACTGGCACTGCCATAAGACAAATAAAGACTGGATACAATTGGAACAATACCTCACACCATACAACCTCTCCTTCTACCCCTGGACTAGACACTCCAAAACAGACAAAGAACTAGACCACCCACTGGTATCAACCACGCTAAAGATCTGGCAAAAAATAGCGGGGAAGCACAAACTTGCATCAATTCCAGGCCCACTTACACCAATCACAAACAACCCAGACTTCCTCCCAGGCCTACACCTCAAACACATACAGGCACGAACGACGACTCAATGCGTGACAAACTCACAAATAAAAACACTAGATGACTTACGTACAGAATGGTCCATTTCCTGGTTTTTGGTTCTATTTGCAACTAAAAGATTTCTTGTTGAACAGTAAATATAGAGCATCATACTGCCTTCCACTACTCCCTTTAGAAGAAATATTTCTCAAAGGATCCCCTGTTAATAACACTACCTCGTTAGCTTATAACTGGCTAAGCCATACTGAGAAAACAGACAATGATAAACACAAAAAGAGATGGGAAAGGGACCTGAATATTACAATAACGGACGCACAATGGGAGAAGGCATGTATCATAACCCACAAAAGTTCCTTGAGTTCCAGATATCAAGAAATATCGTACAAAATATTAACTCAATGGTACATCACACCCCTCCAAACCAGGAAATGGTCCTCCACTGACTCCTGTTGGAGATGCAACAGACACAGAGGCACCTTCCTCCATATCTGGTGGACATGCCCCCCTATCCTAACATTCTGTACAGAAGTGATCACATGGATTAAAGCCATAACAGACACCAAATTAGAACTCACACCTGCAGCCTGTCTGATAAATGTAAACAATGCCACCATAAGCAGATACAAAAGATCCCTTACCAGACACCTTTTGCTAGCAGCCAAAACACTTATCCCCCTCCACTGGAAGACCGCACACACACCCACCATCAAAGATTGGATCGACAGAACAAACTATATTCACAAAATGGAAGAAATAGCCGCAATGAAACAAGAAAACAACCCCCGCTTCAATGAAACATGGCAACCATGGTTACTATTTAAGTACTCATCTGACTACATCTCGCTCACCGACTCAAATGACTCAGACAATCCCACATCATCTAACCCCACATCTCCTCACCACCCAGACTGATATGTGGCCCCCTAAAAGGACACAAAGATATACAACATCCAGACCCTCATAATCTACCAGACCTCAATTTGGCTAATCGATACTCTTGAACCAACACCAGAGATCTCCACACTATACGATATAATGGAATGTGACCCATTCGACCTAACCCTACACCCTGAAACCCACCAATACCCCCCCCCCCCCCCCCACCCCTCCCACACCTCCCCCTTATAAACACTAACTCAGTGAAAATGTTTAAGTTTGCCCTATTATCCAATCATACTGCTATATTTGAAATATCATATGTATATCCACGCTGTTAATGTAACCCCATTCAATATTGTATGCCTATGAAAATCACATGTTATATTATCTGTTCTGTTTCAATTCTTAATAAAAACTTTGATTGAGAAAAAAAAAAAAAAAAAGATTTGGAGGGGGGAGTTTCTAGATATATTGTCATTGTTACCTGCGTCAAAAGAATTTTTATACAAAAATGACAAAACAGGGGATAGGTCTGAGGAGGATAGGAGGAGGGCCATCCCCAAAACTTTCCAGAACTGGTTACAAGCATTTTGTATTTATGCGGCTTTTGTGGGAGAACGCTTCCCTGACAAATGTCTGGGTCTCTTTCAGCATCTGGATATAATTTCTGAAGCCTTTCGCCATTTTGGCGGTTCGGCCTGGTTTACATATGATGAAAACTTCCGACAGAAACTAGCAGTGCACCCCTCACTGCACTGGGGTTCTAAGGATGTGGGATTATGGCTGAACCTTATGCTTCCACCTAAGCCACATTTCACCCCTAATAGGCCAGCAGCCAATCCTCAGAATGTATTTCGCAAAGGTTTTTGCTTTGCCTTTAATGATGGGCAATGCAAATTCCTATCAAACTGCAAATATAAGCATGAATGCTCAAATTGTGGTGGAAATCATGCAGCCAGTAGATGTTTTCGAAAATCCTCTGAAACCTCTTTGCAGCCATTTCTCAGGGAAGCTCATGGTAAAGGCAATGACTCCAGTGAAGCTGGAAGAAATGCTACCTTGGTTAGAGCATTACCCAGACCGCAGGATGGCGGCCCTGCTAATTAACGGCTTCAGGGATGGTTTTCTGGTCCCGGCCTTTAGGGGAACAGGTTGCACTATGGTACAGAATCTGCAGTCAGCGGTCATTTATTCTGAGGTGGTTCAAGAAAAAATATCTAAGGAGCTAACGGAGGGCAAAATTGCCGGCCCCTTTTCATCTCCTCCATTTAAAAAAAAATTTGTTTTTCCCCGCTCGGGATAGTCTCTAAGAAAGAAAGTGGTTGCTTCCGGATAATCCACCACCTCTCTTACCCTTTAGATTCATCCTTAAACGATGAGGTCTCAGATGTGGATGCTCCGGTGGTCTATGCTTCCTTTGATGAAGCTTTACTCCTGTTAAGGAAATTTGGGCAAGGTTCCTTGTTGGCTAAAGCTGACATTAAGTCGGCCTTCCGCCTCCTTCCGGTTCACCCCCAAGGCTTTAACTCTTTAGGTTTTCAGTTTAAAGGTCAATTCTTCTTTGATAAATGCCTCCCAATGGGTTTTTCACTGTCTTGTTTTTATTTTGAAGCATTTTCTACCTTTTTGAACTGGGTACCCACATGGGGGTTCTCTCCATTACCTGGACGATTTTTTATTTGTGGGTCCAAGCGATTCCCTAGCGTGCTTAGAATCTTTACAGATGTTCTTTAATGTTTGCAAACAATTTGGTGTTCCACTTGCGCATGAAAAAACTATTTTTCCTTCTAGTAGTATTGAATTTCTGGGAATCACAATTGATTCCGCCGCGATGGAATTCAGATTGCCAGTACCTAAGATTCAAAAAATGAGAGCTTTGATCAGTTCCTTTTTGCTGCATAAAAAGGTCCTGCTTAAGGAGGCTCAGTCTCTATTAGGTCTTTTTGCATTCTCAGCTAGAATCATTCCCATGGCTAGAATTTTTTCTCGCAGGTTTTCCCTTTCTATTAGTGGTTTGAGAAACCCTCATGCCCATGTTCGTATTTCCAAAGGTATTAAGGAAGACCTAAGAATTTGGGATGCCTTTCTGTCTGACTTTAATGGTTCCACAGTGTGGCAGCACAAATTTGTTGACAGCAACCAACTAGAATTCTTTATGGATGCTGCCGGATCTTCGGGTTTTGGTGCATTTATGAAGGGTCAGTGGTGCGCTGCCGAATGGCACCGGGATTGGCTGCAGAGGGATATTCTTCAGAATTTGGTCCTCCTGGAGCTTTTCCTGGTTATAGTCTCATTAGTAATTTGGAAAGATGCGTTCAAGAATTGTAGGATCAAAGTCTACACTAATAACAGAGGTGTTTTCTTTGCCATTAACACATTATCCTCCAAGTCTGACCCGGTCATTAAGTTATTACGTTTTCTGGTGTTGCACTGTATGAGATTTAACATCTGGCTAAAAGCCGAGCATATAGCTGGTATAAATAATAACATTGCTGATGCTTTATCTCGTTTGCAGTTCAAGAAGTTCCGGGAGTTGGCACCGACGGCAGATCAGGATGGAACCCCTTGCCCAGATTCCCTCTGGGGCTTAATTTGGAGCTGATTCTTTCCAACCTCAGAAATTCTGTGTCCGCAAAGACATGGTCGGACTATAAGTTGTCATGGTTGAGATGGTGTGCCTTCTGCAAAAATGTAGATATAGATGAGTTGAATGTATCGTCTTACGTTGCATTAGCATTTACGTCTTCCTTAATCCAGGCTAAACTTAGTCCGGTATCAGTGGGTAAGATCCTAGCGGGAGTATCTTTTTTCCTGAAATTTTCAGGTGCTCCACCCCCTTACTTCTTTCTTTCAGGTCAGTCAAATTTTAAAAGGTTTTAGGAGGTCTAAGCCTTCTAAGGACTGTAGGCGCACCATCTCTGTCAAACTACTTGTAGACTTTCTGGGGATCTTACGATCTGTATGTTCTTCCAATTTTGAGCTGTTTTTTCAGTAGCCTTCTTTGGGGCCCTTAGAATTGGGGAATTCACAGCTATGAATAGGAAATCTTTATCCTACCTCCATAGTGACCATGTGTTTTTAAACAAGAAGTCTGTTAACCTTTTTTCTTTGTAGGTCTAAGTCTCATCCGGTAGGTAATGGTCAATGGTTTTCCTTGTCTAGATCTGATAACCCAGCGATTTGTCCAGTTCTTCACATATCTAAATACATATCAGTCAGGCCTTGTTCAGAAGGCTCATTTTTTTTTTATTCATCAGGATAAATCCTCTCTATCCAGGTACCAATTCTCTGCTGTTTTGGCCGCATGCTTGAAACACCTGAATCCCTCTGGTTTTTCATTTTCATCCCATTCTTTTAGAATAGGGGCGGAAACTACAGCTGAGGTTTTGGGTTTCCCTGAAGATAAATTGATGAGGATTGGTCGGTGGGATAGTAGTAGACACAAGTTATATATCGGCCCTGATTTACTAATGTTATGAATTCTCTTTTTCAGATTTTGGCAAAACAGTGGTGTGGATAGTAGGACACTCCTACGTTTTCTGGGCTGCCAGACATGCCGGAACTAGGACCTACTCCACCAATTTAGGTCTGGACAATGACTCTTATGATTTTTTGGCCAGGTGTAGGGATGGGCCCGGTGCTCGATGCGAACCCACGTTCGCATCCAGCACCGGGCGTTCGCTCGCTCGGCGAGCCCAGAACTATTTGGGCCGTTCGCATCACATTCGTGTGATGCGAGCGGCCCCGCAATGCATTGCGGCCGGCGCGGCCGGCGCAGTGCATTGCTGGCTGATGATTGGCCAAGCATGCACTGTGACCCCGCATGCTTGGCCAATCACAGCGCCGGAAACTCGGAGAGCAATAATTGGCAACAGGCAGGATGCCTGTAGCCAATTAAAGCTCAGGGGCTTTAGTACACGCCCCACCATTTAAAAGGCCGCCACGCCGTCGGCGCCGGTCACATGAGTTCCGGCTTTAGGAGAGATCAGTCTGCTGATTCTGTCTTTGCTTGATACATTGCTCCAGAAAGATTTGCTCTTCTTTGCTAAACCATTGGCTAGTTCTTTGCTAAACCATTGCTACCTAAGTCATTGATCGTTCGTTCATTGCTGCTGATTGTGTTTTTAGCTGCTGCTGGGGATTAGTCTGGTGCGTGCTTACTGTTAGTACAGTATTGCAGTAGTACCAACCGCAGTGCTGTTAGCACAGCATTGCACCCCAAAGGCACCCATAGGACTTCTAGTGTGTTAGTGGCAGCAAACAGAGCTCCTATATTTTCTTCTCAGCAGCACCCATAGGACTTCTAGTGTGTTAGTGGCATCACACAGAGCTCCCATATTTTCTTCCCAGAAGCACCCATAGGACTTCTAGTGTGTTAGTGGCATCACACAGAGCTCCCATATTTTCTTCCCAGAAGCACCCATAGGACTTCTAGTGTGTTAGTGGCATCACACAGAGCTCCCATATTTTCTTCCCAGAAGCACCCATAGGACTTCTAGTGTGTTAGTGGCATCACACAGAGCTCCCATATTTTCTTCCCAGAAGCACCCATAGGACTTCTAGTGTGTTAGTGGCATCACACAGAGCTCCCATATTTTCTTCCCAGAAGCACCCATAGGACTTCTAGTGTGTTAGTGGCATCACACAGAGCTCCCATATTTTCTTCCCAGAAGCACCCATAGGACTTCTAGTGTGTTAGTGGCATCACACAGAGCTCCCATATTTTCTTCCCAGAAGCACCCATAGGACTTCTAGTGTGTTAGTGGCATCACACAGAGCTCCCATATTTTCTTCCCAGAAGCACCCATAGGACTTCTAGTGTGTTAGTGGCATCACACAGAGCTCCCATATTTTCTTCCCAGAAGCACCCATAGGACTTCTAGTGTGTTAGTGGCATCACACAGAGCTCCCATATTTTCTTCCCAGAAGCACCCATAGGACTTCTAGTGTGTTAGTGGCATCACACAGAGCTCCCATATTTTCTTCCCAGAAGCACACATAGGACTTCTAGTGTGTTAGCGGCATCACACAGAGCTCCCATATTTTCTTCCCAGAAGCACCCATAGGACTTCTAGTGTGTTAGCGGCATCACACAGAGCTCCCATATTTTCTTCCCAGAAGCACCCACAGGACTTCTAGTGTGTTAGCGGCATCACACAGAGCTCCCATATTTTCTTCCCAGAAGCACCCACAGGACTTCTAGTGTGTTAGTGGCATCACACAGAGCTCCTATATTTTCTTCTCAGCAGCACCCATAGGACTTCTAGTGTGTTAGTGGCATCACACAGAGCTCCTATATTTTCTTCTCAGCAGCACCCATAGGACTTCTAGTGTGTTAGTGGCAGCACACAGAGCTCCTATATTTTCTTCCCAGAAGCACCCGTAGGACTTCTAGTGTGTTAGTGGCAGCACACAGAGCTCCTATATTTTCTTCTCAGCAGCACCCATTTTTTATACTATATACACTACCGACTACAATGGCTGGAAGACCGCCAAGGAGAGGCAGAGCGTGCCGAGGCAAGAACACAGGGCAGGCAGGCTCTGTTTCTAGAGACAACAGTGCTAGCCGTGGACGTGGTCGTGCATCGTCATCAGCACGTGGCCATGGGACACGCTTGTCTTTGTTTTCGGCAGCTGGACATGTGGAGCCGCATCATGCCGAAGGCTTGGTAGAATGGATGACCAAGCCCTCCTCATCCTCCTCATCCTCTCTCACCCAGGCTCAGGGTACTGGCAGAGCAGCTGCCAACGCGTACTCAATGGCATCATCAGCCACCCCTTCCCTAGACCCACCATGTCCTCCTGAGGAGTCCCCTGAACTCTTTGAGCACAGTGTTGGGTACATGCTCCAGGAGGATGCCCAATGATTCAAAGGCTCGGATGATGATACCCAGCTTGAGGAAGTCAGTAGTGTGCGCGCAGAGAGAGGGGATGCTGAAGGACAGCAATCTGGCAGTACTGTTCCACCAGCTGCAGCTTACTGCCAGGTTTGCTCTAGTGGTGAAGAGGGAGGGGATGATGAGGTCACTGACTCCACGTGGGTGCCTGAAGGGAGAGAGGAGGAGGAGGAGGATGCGGCGTCACATGTCCAACGAGGCAGGATGCCCCCTGGAGGCCAGCTAGAGGCCAGCACTGCAACTGTACCACACCGCAGAGCTCCGCCTGTGCAGGGCGCTGCCTCTGCACGTTATCAGAAAAGTTCTTTGGTGTGGGCCTTTTTTGAGACGAGTGCATCAGATCGCACCACTGCTATTTGCAATATTTGTCTCAAGCGTATCTCGCGTGGCCAAAACATCAGCCGCTTGGGCACCACAAGCATGAGCAGACATATGTCGACCTGCCATGCAGCTCGTTGGCAAGCACACATAAAAGACCCACACCAAAGAACAAAGCGGACCTCTCCTTGCTCCTCATCAGCTGGGATCTCCATCCCCACTATATCTTCAGTCCTCTCTGAAAGCTGCTCTGAGAGGACTGAAGGTGTAGAATTAGGTGTGTCACAACCAAGTACTTGCAGTACACCGACGTCCGATTGTAGCAGGCAAATTTCCCTGCCCCAGCTGCTGGACCATCGAATAAAGTATACTCCCAGCCATCCACATGTCCAGCGGTTGAATGCTAGCTTGGCTAAATTGCTAGCACTTCAACTGCTGCCTTTTCAGTTGGTAGACTCGGCCCCCTTCCGTGAGTTTGTTCAATGTGCAGTTCCTCAGTGGCAGGTTCCCAAACGCCACTTTTTCTCACGGAAGGCGATTCCGTCTCTCTACCGGCATGTGGAAGGCAATGTCCATGCCTCGCTGGACAGGGCAGTCAGCGGTAAGGTGCATATTACCGCTGACTCATGGTCCAGCAGGCATGGACAGGGACGTTATCTTTCTTTCACGGCCCATTGGGTCACTCTATTGGCAGCTGGGAGGGATGCAGGACAAGGTGCAGTAGTGTTGGAGGTTGTTCCGCCACCACGCCTCCAAAATGCTACTACTGGTTGTGACACACCTCTCTCCTCCACCCCTCCTCTTCTTCTTCCTCCAGTGCTCTGTCCTCGGAACCAGCGGTGCTCCGTAGGCGTACAAGGGGCTACGCGAGTACGCAGGCAAAAAGATGCCATGCCGTGCTTGCGCTGGTGTGTTTGGGGGACAGGAGCCACACTCGGCCAGAGGTTCTGGCAGCTCTGCAGGGGCAGGCCGAGAGGTGGTTGACGCCACGTCAGCTTAAGCCAGGAATGGTCGTTTCTGACAATGGCACCAACCTCCTCTCCGCCCTGCGACAGGGGCAGCTCACCCATGTGCCCTGTATGGCTCACGTCCTCAACCTGGTGGTGCAGCGGTTCTTGGGCAGGTTCTCAGGCTTACAGGATGTCCTGAGGCAGGCCAGGAAAGTCTGTGTGCATTTCCGCCGATCTTATAATGCCAGTGCTCGGCTGACTGAGCTGCAAAAGGAGCTGAACCTGCCCAAGAACCGCCTAATATGTGACATGCCCACCAGGTGGAACTCAACGTTGGCCATGCTGCAGCGATTGCACACGCAGCAGAGGGCCATCAATGAGTACCTTTGCGACTACGGCACCAGGACAGGGTCAGGGGAGCTTGGCTTTTTTTCCCCACGCCAGTGGAGCATGATCAGGGATGCATGCACTGTCCTCTCACCATTTGAGGAGGACACGAGGATGGTGAGCAGTGACAGTGCATGCATCAGTGACACTGTACCTCTTGTCCACCTGTTGGAGCATACGCTGCGTGGGATAATGGACAGGGCACTTGAGGCAGAACAGAGGCAGGAAGAGGAGGACTTCCTTGCCTCTCAAGGCCCCCTTTATCCAGACAGTGTTCCTTCTGTCCCACCCATCACACAGGATGAGGATGAGGAGGAGGAGGAGGAGGAGGAGGAGGAGGATTGTGTGAGCATGGAGGTGGAGCCTGGCACTCAGCATCAGCAGCAGCAGTCTTTTAGGGATGATGTACAGTCCCAACAAACCAGTGGACTTGTACGTGGCTGGGAGGAGGTGGCTGGCGATCATGTCATCCTCAGTGACCCAGAAGACTCCGGACCGAATACCTCAGCTAACCTACGCTGCATGGCCTCCCTGATCCTGCAAAGCCTGCGGAAGGATCCTCGTGTTCTTCGGATCAAGGAGAGGGACCATTACTGGCTGGCCACTCTCCTTGATCCACGGTACAAGGGTAAGGTTGCGGACCTTATCTTGCCGTCGCAGAGGGAGCAGAGGATGAGACATCTCAGGGAGGCCTTGCAGAAAGGTCAGTGCAACGCATTCCCAGAAACTGGGAGGTTACAAACTCCTGGTCCTGGACGACGAGTTGCTGAGGCTTCGGTCAGTAGCAGAAGAAGCGGTGGGGAAGGTGGACGTCTGACCGATGGGTTCAGACAATTTTTTAGTCCGCAGCCCCAAGGTATGATCGGTTCCAGCAACCATCGCCAGCGTCTGATATACATGGTGCAGGAATACCTAGGGGCAAGGTCAGACTTGGACACCTTTCCCACCGAAAATCCTCTGGCACTGGGTCCTGAGGATGGATCACTGGCCAGAGCTTGCACAGTATGCAATTGAGCTACTGGCCTGTCCTGCATCCAGCGTTCTTTCCGAACGCACATTCAGTGCTGCTGGAGGATTTATCACCAATCATAGGGTGCGCCTGTCCACCGACTCGGTTGATCGACTGACCTTCATAAAAATAAATCAGTCTTGGATCACCACCAGCTACCAGGCACCTGAAGCGGATATAATGGAATAATTTATAATGTCACATCCCTTCAAGACTGCCTATGCTGATGCTGAGTGACTGTCCTGTTATGTTCACTGACTATCCTCCTCCTCAATGATCCATGCCACCACACCAGTGCCTAAGGCACAATTTTTCAGCCCCTGTATAACAGGGGCGTGTACTTACAATTTTTTTTTAAAATGCTTCGCAACAGGTGTGACTGCTGTGCTCCAAGTACAGTATCTGTGAGGGGTTGCAGTGTTGTGGCACCAGCACCATTGCCTAAGGCACAATTTTTCAGCCCCTCTTGGGGCGTGTAATTACAATTTTTAGGCAATGCTTTGCAACAGGTCTCATTGCTGTGCTCAGAGTACAGTATCTGTGAGGGGTTGCAGTGCTGTGGCACCAGCACCAGTGCCTAAGGCACAATTTTTCAGCCCCTGTATAACAGGGGCGTGTAATTACAGTTTTTTAAAAAGATGCTTCGCAACAGGTGTGACTGCTGTGCTCCAAGTACAGTATCTGTGAGGGGTTGCAGTGTTGTGGCACCAGCACCAGTGCCTAAGGCACAATTTTTCAGCCCCCGTTGGGGCGTGTAATTACAATTTTTAGGCAATGCTTTGCAACAGGTCTCATTGCTGTGCTAAGAGTACAGTATCTGTGAGGGGTTGCAGTGTTGTGGCACCAGCACCAATGCCTAAGGCACAATTTTTCAGCCCCTGTTTAACAGGGGCATGTTATTACAAATCTTGATCTAATAGTTCACAGCAGGGCCCATTCCTGCGCCCACCAAGACTAATTATGAGGGCCTACAGTCTTGTGGCAACACCGTCCACCACCACCAAAGGCCCAATTTTTCTGCCCTGTTCAACAGGTGCATGCAATTCCAAATCTTGATCTAATAACTCACAGCAGGGCCCATTCCTGCACCCACCAAGAGTAACTGTGAGGGCTTACAGTCTTGTGGCAACACCGTCCACCACCACCACCACCACCACCAAAGGCCCAATTTTTCTGCCCTGTTCAACAGGTGCATGCAATGACAAATCTTGATCTAATAACTCACAGCAGGGCCCATTCCTGCACCCACCAAGAGTAACTGTGAGGGCTTACAGTCTTGTGGCAACACCGTCCACCACCACCACCACCACACCAAAAGGCCCAATTTTTCTGCCCGGTTCAACAGCTGCATGCAAGTACAAATCTTGATCTATTAACTCACAGCAGGGCCCATTCCTGTGCCCACCAGTCTTGTGACTACACCAACATCTAATAGGGCAAATTTCTGCAGAGTATATACGGCAGGCCCCTACTTTCAAACATCCAACTTACAAACGACTCCTACTTGCAAACGGAAAGAGAAAACAGGAAGTGAGAGGAAATCTACCCCTAGGAAGGAAAATTCTATCCTGTTACATTTAATTTGGGAAAAAGGTATCTCCTCTCTACTGATGCTTTATCACCAATCCTTGTTTCAATTAAAACCCCACTTTTCCTAAAACATTTGTCATTATGACGGAAAGTGAGGTGACATGTTCTGAACAGATGTGCAAAGACAGCAAATGTTACAGGGGTGATAACCCCTCCCTATGTTCTCCAAAAAGCTTAAAAATTGTTTTTTTTTGGGATGGAGCTACACTTCATAATGTACCTGTTCAGATTCTACTTAAGAACAAACCTACAGTCCGTGTCTTGTTTGCACCACCTATATAGTGCTGTTTAGAGTATATAGGGTTGTAGGTATAGGGTTTTATTTTGGGTGCGGGGTCCCCCTTAATATCCATACAAGACCCAAAGGGGCTGGGGTGGGGGGGGGGGGTGATGGGGTAGCCATGCCATTTTTCTCAAGGATTTTCAGCCATATGGTGGCCAGGACAAGACATGACATTAAAGCCGCAAGTGGTTTTAAATTCTTTTTTTCCTTTACAAATGTCATTTTGTGCAAGGACAGTTCTAAACACGGGAAACACATGCCACTTCACAGGCATACTTTAGACACCCCCAGGTACCATATTTAAAGGAAAATTTCACTTTTTTTTTTCATTTTATGCATCATTAAAATGACTGCTCCCGAAAAAACGTTAGTTTTTAAAAGTTCTTTTTGCATTGATATATGTCCCCTGGGGCAGGACCCGGGTCCCCAAACCTGTTTTATGACATTAACATGCATATTGGCCGTTGTAATTAGCAATTTTGATTTTGAACGTTTGCGTCCATTATAACGAATAGGGTTCGAAAATTCGCGCGAACTTTCGGTCCGTTCGAAGGGTCTGGTGCGAACCGAACCCGGGGGTGTTCGGCTCATCACTAGTCAGGTGTTAGAAGATTGCAGTGGCGGGATCTTAAAGAGCAGGTAGATTATTTAGCTTAGGAAAAACAGGTACTTTGGAGTTAATGTGCGAAATGAAAAGAACCCTTTTTTCCATTAAACTCATGTTTCCAGAGGTAGTTTTGGCCTTTTCTGAAATGATACCACGTTTGTTATGGTCTCCTTATGGTAATTTGTTTTATTTAGACAGGATAAGGAGGCGTCTCAACAGGACGATCCACAGTTTCCTTAGTCTATCTGGTGATTTATCTATTTATCTTTTCACCACTGCGAATTGGAAGGTTTTGTGCCAGGTTTATTCAGAAATGATATGGTACATTTATCTCCAATAGGCTTAAACATTTTCAATATGGATTTGCAGTCCATAATTGAAACAGCCATGGTGGGGGGGCCTCAGCCATTATCTCCGCGGCTGTCCTCGGCCGTTGGGGAATAGTCGTCCAGCATTGGCTGGATGGACACCACTTAATTTTGTTTTAAATATATTTTAGCCGAGATGGCATTTTTTATATTTATATTTATTAAATTTATAATCTCAAAATATTAACCCCCCTTTTTTGGATAACACCGTGGCCAATTATTTCCAATAAATAAATATTTGAATGATATACGGTGTGTTTTGTTGTTATTACGGAATACCTTTGTGCTAACCCATGTCACTTACATGATCCTTACTCATCAGTCTCAGATTTATCCCCTTACTTTCTTGGGACGGGTCATCTATATATTGGAAGACAATGAACCAAGGGTTTTGATTTACTAATGTAATACAGATGGTTTACTGTGAAAATTAAACTTTTACTAGCTGACCATACACATGAGGAATTTCAGATGATTCCTGTAGAATTGGCCAACATTCAAGCCATAAGTGGTCCTGCAAGCACCATCCAGCTCAACAAACGTCAATCTAAACTTGACTGAGCCAGGTAGAAAATAATCAGCCCAACAGTGTCTGCATCCTATGAGATGTTCAGGTATTCAGGCAGTTGCAGGTGGTGTAATTGGTGAATATAGAAGGCCAGCAGTCAAGATGTCCTCAACCACTATGTGTAACTTGGATGGGGCAATAAACTGATTTTTCCATTTCAAGCTGTGGGACTGAATGAGATACACCAAGCCATGTATGGTAAGCCTTAGAAAACTAGATGAAGCTTTGTTCACTTTGAATGCCTAATCATGCGCAAATGAAATAGACAAACAGGATTTTTTGCCTGTGATTGGATGATTGCATTGAAAACAGCTTCACCTGATTCACTAAGCTAAGTCTCCATTTCTTTAGTAAATAAACAGTTAGCGTTTACCAAAGCAGAAACGATTCTTACTAGAAATCAACGAATTAATTCTTTAAAATCACCTGTCCACCTTCTCTTATTCGTAGGACCATGATACACTAGAGATCCTGAACTACTGATAGAGTAATTACTCAATGGGGGTTATTTACGAAAGGCAAATCCACTTTGCACTACAAGTGCAAACTACAAGTGCAAACTACTACAAAGTGCACTTGAAATTGCACTGAAAGTGCACTTGGAAGTGCAGTCGCTGTAAATCTGAGGGGTAGATCTGATATGAGGGGAAGCTCTGCTGATTTTATCACCCAATCATGTGCAAGCTAAAAAGTTTTTAGTTTCCTTGCATGTCCCCCTCAGATCTACAGCGACTGCACTTCCAAGTGAACTTTCAGTGTGATTTCAAGTGCACTTTGCACTTGTAGTTTGCACTTGTAGTGCAAAGTGGATTTGCCTTTCGTAAATAACCCCCATTGTGTTGCTTCCTTGCAGGTCTTATGAGCAAGCTATCTCTGGCGAGTGATATTTTGTAGTATTTTTGTCATTTTGGGAGTTACGGCACATACAATTAAAGACGTATTTATAAACCAGTGAATATGGCATTAAACAATAATTCACTGCAGGTGAATAGCCCTAGGGAATTTGTTTAAATATGCAATAAACTATTCACCACCAGTGAATGTTCAGTGAATGCCACCTTCACTACCTAAATCTGCTGAGCTGGCATCATTTTATAAATATGTGATGCATACTTTTGGGGGTTTTGTCATGCATTTTACTATTTTAGTCAACTGAAGAACTGATGTCTCTGTTTTTTTTTTTCAACTATGTCTATTCCAGTTTATAACAAAATAGTAATTGCAACACTGATTCAATAATACAGTATATAAAAAGATTCAGTGTGAACATTCATGCACAATAAATATTATGATAGAATACATGTTTTTTTTTTTTTTACTAAAGGCAAATCCTCTGTGTACTACAAGTACACTTGTAAGTGCAGTTGCTGAAGATCCGAGGGGGACATGCAATGAAAATTAAAAAAAAACAGCATTTTTGCTTGCACATGATTGGATGATAGAAGTCAACAGAGCTTCCCCTCATTTCAGATCTTCCCCTCAGATCCACAGCGATTGCACTTCCAAATGCACTTGCAGTGCAATTGTAGTACACAGTGGATTTGCCTTCAGTAAATAAACCCAACCGTCCTCCAAACTATAGATCAATATATTTTTAACCAAAAC
Source organism: Lithobates sylvaticus (assembly GCA_028564925.1). NCBI lineage: Eukaryota > Metazoa > Chordata > Amphibia > Anura > Ranidae > Lithobates > Lithobates sylvaticus. Next base: position 206,644,764 of record CM053032.1, read on the forward strand.
GAATTTTAAACTAAATTAGGTTAAATAAAGCAATACAATGGTGCAACGACTAAAAAAATCCCATTGCCAATAATATTTTTCCAAATAAAGAAAAATCTTTGAGGTGACTACTACCACTAATACGGGACAACACACTTACCAGAAGTGCATGCCTATCTCGCTACAAGATCAGTGTTTGCCTAGCCTTGTAGCGAGATAGGCACACACTTCTGGTAAGTGCATTTTCCCATATTAGTGGTGGTGGTCACCTTGTTTCAAAGATTTTTCTACACTTGGAAGAATAATATTGGTGATGGGAATTTTTTTAGTTGTTACACTGTTGGATTTCTTTATTTGAACATATTTAATTTAAAATTTATTTTGGTTAAAATATTTTAATGTATAATTTGGAGGACTTTAGTTGATCACAATGTTTATTGAATGATTTATTGTGCACACATTTTCACACTGAATATTTTATATTATTGAATCAGTGCTGTAATTATTATTTTGTTATTTTACTTAGGGGTTTGTATTTGTTTATAGCTGCTGGTTATTGGTAGAAGAATAAGTTATTTGGTTCACAGTTTTGCAATATCATTTTCTTACAATTTATTATATCCATCAGCGCTGAAGGGTTTATACACCTATTCCAATGTCTCTGAAGAATAAGTAGCTCTTACTTTATAGACCAATGGGCTTATCTGATACAGATATGGTAATATTCAAATTAGTCATATAGCTAATTTTAGATGATCACAACTGGATCAGATAAATTGCCTTGTAATGCTCTTTACACTGTCATCTTTTTTGTAATAAATAAGCTTATACAAAGATCTGCTGCAAGCCCTCATCTGACTCCACCTTGGCCTGATTTACTGAGACTGATTTACTAAAGGAATTGAGAATGTTTACACTATAAATTGAATAACTTCAACGATCTAATTATAAAAAAAACAACTCCCTGTTCACTTATTTCATCTGCCCATGATTGGGTAATTTATAGGGGAACATTCTCAAATCATCCTCAGTACCTCTCTGACCGGCTGATATGAACAATCAGAAATTAAGCGAGTGAACAAGCAAACTTACCAAAATATTTATACCAACGTTAAGGGCTTCGCTTCCAGTTCCTCCAACTGGCACCAAAAGATGTTTCTATAGACAAAATGCAACAGGATTATGTATGCATGCATGTCAAATATTTCACTTAATACAGATAAGGTGTAGCTTTAAAGAATACAGATAATTTATATAGAACAAACAAGTTAAAATTTCTGAAAAATGAACTTACATTTAAAAAATTAGATAAACATTTTCTTTTTTTGCATTGTAGATGTGTGTGTGATCAGTGCTCATTTATGTTTCTAGTGTTTTATAGATTTTTTTCTTTTTAAATATTTGAGTACATTACTGTATCAGATTAAAAATTGATCACAATATCTACAATATTCACAGTAACGGATCCCAAAAAAACATGGCGATATATTTACGGGATTAGGAGCTTTGATGTTTTATGATCACAGGCACACACACTTTTTATATGTCTTTATTTTTGTCATGTAGACATTTACTATGAAAGATAGTGAACTGTGATATATATGTATGTGAGAAGTGTGTATATATATATATATATATATATATATATATATATATATATATATATATACCGGTATATATATATATATATATATATATATATACATATACACAGACACACACATATGCCGTATTTATCGGTATATAACACGCACTTTTTTCCCATGAAAATCAGGGGAAAATCGTGGGTGCGTGTTATACGTCGATCCCCACCGATCCCCTGCCGATCTCCGCTGACTGTGAGCGGAGCGATCGCCGCCGAAATACACATAGTCGAGTGTACTCAGGGCCGGATTCCCCACAAGGCCACTGAGGCCAGGCCTCGGGGTGGCAGTGGTGCAGGGGCGGCGCCGCTTCTGCCGCGACTTCTCTGCTTTCGCTGGAAACTCTCATCCGCTAGCCAGCCTGTTTTGTCGGCGCCGCTGCTTATTTCACGGGGACCGATCAGGCTTGTGTACTCCCACTTCCTGGTGACTGGAACGCACCATAGGGCGGACGTGATGTCATCAGCCGGAAATGATGGCCGCGTTGCCTCCCATGTCTTGCATCATTTTGGGCTGATGACATCACGTCCGCCCTATCGTGTGTTCCACCGCTACCAGGAAGTGGAAGTACACAAGCCTGATCGGTCCCCGTGAAAAAAGGAAGCGGTGCCAGCGAAACGGGATTGCTAGCGGGCGGGAGTTTGCCGCCCCACTGAATGTGCCCCTGAATGTCCCCTGTCCACAGAGTCCATTCTTGGTCCATACATGACAGCCACTAAAGTGGGCACCAGGGCTGCTGTTCATGGGGCCCCATACATCCTACCTGACGGGGCCCCATTCAACCCGGTGGCAGGCGATGTGGCAAGTGACACCCTGCATCCGCTGACAAGTGACGTGGCAAGTGACACCCTGCATCCGCTGACAAGTGACGTGGCAAGTGACACCCTGCATCTGCTGACAAGTGACTTGGCAAGTGACACCCAGCATCTGCTGACAAGTGACGTGGCAAGTGACACTCTGCATCCGCTGACAAGTGACATGGTAAGTGACACCTTGCATCTGCTGACAAGTGACGTGGCAAGTGACACCCTGCATCTGCTGACTAGTGACGTGGCAAGTGACACCCTGCATCTGCTGATAAGTGACATGGCAAGTGACAATCTGCAACATGTGGCAAGTGACAATCCGAAGGCAGGTGACGTTGGCAAGTGACATGCTCAGGCTCTGACTGATTCTGCTTATGGTGAGTTGAACGATTTTATATAACAATGTAATAATAGAAATATTGCACTTCAATCATTTTTTTTGCAATACGGCACTGCGTCGATTTAACTGACAATTGCGCAGTTGTGTGATGCTGTACCCAAACAAAATTTTGAATAAGGTTAGAACTAAAACATTGTAGGGAGTTTCTTACTGCTATAATCTTTAAAAGGCATTTTCTGCATTAGAGTATTTTCAGTCTGTACAATTAAAGCCAGTTATTTTCAGTGTTCTCGTGTGTGGAGATATGTTTTTAATTGATCTATTGTAGCAGTCATCGATAGAGGACGAGAATGGTGTGTGTGTGTGTGTGTGTGGGCGGCATTGAAGGACCTGGCCTTGGGGCGGCAAAGGGAGTAAATCCGGGCCTGAGTGTACTTGGCTCTTCTCGGCTCTTCTCGGGTCCGCTCACAGTCACGCCCAGTCCCGCCATTGGACCTGTGTTATGTCCATCATAGGGCAGGACTGGGTGTAATTGTGAGCAGAGCCGAGAAGACCCGAGTACATTCGGCTATGTGTATCTCGGCTCCGCCCAGTCCCTGCTATCTCGGCGGCGTTTGCTCCACTCCGGTGTCCTGTCGGATAGTGTCCCCCATCGGATACTGTCCTCGGCGGTGCCAATTTTAAATGGTGATGGACACTGAGGGGAAAGGCTGCACTGGGACAAGGCTGCACTGGGACAAGGCTGCACTGGGACAAGGCTGCACTGGGACAAGGCTGCAATGGACACTGATAAGGCTGCATTGATGTGCATTTAAAAGTAAGTTTTTTTTTTTTCCTTAAACTTCCATCCTAAATGTTTTTCAGAGTCACAATTTGAACGGTTCCATAGGCACAAATAGGGTGCGACTAAATGATATTTGCAACCGGAAACATGTAATACCTGTGCACACATCCTTCTACTTTGTATCAAAGAACCGTTCTCACAGAGAACGAAAAAACACATAGAAAAGAATGTCCATATGGGACAGTATAGTTGGAGTGAATCTGGTTCTCCCTAAATTATAGTCTTTGACCTTTTTAGGTCTTAAACAATATGGATATTTTCCATGTTTGTCCTGTGCACATTGTTCTAACATGATTGAGGATTCATCTTTTACATAAACACACACAGGCAAAAAACGACTTTAAAGGAACACATGTCAGAGCTCTTTTGTAGTTTATACATTAAAATGCCCCATGTGGTTTGTACTATATTGGGGAGAAGACACAGAGGATGAAATATAGATTATCACAACATAAATCAGCCAGAGCTCCCTGTTCCCAAATATTTTTCTATGCACAGCCAGACATTCCATCTCCCAGCTTAGATTTATAATCATTGATCACGTTCCTAGATCACGGAGGGGTGACAACAGGGAACTGCAGTTGAAATGCAGAAAGGTTAAGCAGGCCATAGGTGGATCCAATCTCAACGCATTTGGCAAGGAGCGGACAAAATTTCGATCCATCTGTGGGCAGGCTGGTTGTACTGAAGTCAATCCATCAGAAGAGATCATTGTGTTCTGCTGGCCAGGAAGTCTCCTCACCAGCAGAACACAATATCGCTGCGGTCGGGATTCCCCCATCAACACTGACTGTGATGATGAAAGAAAGAAAATTATATCATCTATGACCTGCATTAAATTGATAGTTGAACTGGACAGTATATAACTCAAAAGGTTAAATGCTGACTTGGATTTATTCCTTTTCTCATGAGATTTATCATTATTTATTTTATGTATATTTTTTACAGGTTTTAACCACTTGCTTACTGGGCACTTAAACACCCTTCCTGCCCAGACCAATTTTCAGCTTTCGGTGCTCTCACACTTTGAATGACAATTACTCAGTCATGCAACACTGAACCCAAATTAATTTTTTGTCCTTTTTTTCCCACAAATAGAGCTTTCTTTTGGTGGTATTTGATCACCTCTGGGTTTTTTATTTTTTGCGCTATAAATGAAACAAACCGAAAATTTTGAAAAAAAACGCATTTTCTTTGTTTCTGTGATAAAATTTAGCAAATTATTAATTTTTCTTCATAAATTTTGGCCACAATTTATACTGCCACATATCTTTGGTAAAAATAACCCAAATTAGTGGATATTATTTGGTCTTTGTGAAAGTTACAAACTCTACAATCTGTGGTGCAAACTATACAAAATTGATCACATCTGATGTACTGGTGACCTATCTAATTTCTTGCGACCCGAACAAGCCAGGAAAGTACAAATACCCCCCAAATGACCCCTTTTTTTTGAAAGTAGACATTCCAAGGTATTTAGTAAGAGGCATGGTGAGCTTTTTGATGTTGTCATTTTTTCCCACAATTCTTTGCAAAATGATTTTTTTTTTTTTCACAAAATTGTCATTCTAATAGGTTATTTCTCTCACATGGAATGTGTATACCACAAATGACACCCCAAAATACATTCTGCTACTCCTCCTGAGTATTACGATACCACATGTGTGGGACTTTTACACAGCCTGGCCACGTAGAGAGGCCCAAACTGCAGGGAGCACTGTCACATGTTCTAGGAGCATAAATTACACATCTAACTTGTTGACTACCTATTACACTTTGAAGGCTCTGGAGCACCAGGACAATGACACGTGACACTGACGTGGCACTGATGACAGGTGGCACTGATACGTGGCACTGATGACATGTGACACTGATGTGGCACTGGTGACAGATGGCACTAGTATGGGGCACTGATGACACGTGACACTGATGACAGACGGCACTAATACGGGGCACTGATGACATGTGACACTGACAGATGGCACTAATATGTGGCACTGGTGACAGATGGCACTAATACGTGGCACTATCACGTGGCACTAATACGTGGCACTGATGAGAGATAGCACTAATATGCGGCACTGATGACAGATGGCACCGACACGTGGCACTGATGACACGTGACACTAATGACAGATGGCACTGATACGTGGCATTGATGACACGTGACACTGATAACAGATGGCACGTGACACTGACAGGTGGCACTGATGGCACATGGCACCGACACGTGGCACTGATGACACGTGACACTGATGACAGATGGCACTGATACGTGGCATTGATGACACGTGACACTGATAACAGATGGCACGTGACACTGACAGGTGGCACTGATGACAGATGGCACTAATATGTGGCACTGATGACACGTGACACTGATATGGCACTGATGACAGATGGCACTGACGTGGCACTGATGACACGTGGCACTGATGACAGATGGCACTGGGGACAGGTGCACTGGGGACACAGATGGGGACAGATGGATGGGGACAGATGGATGGGGACAGATGGATGGGGACAGGTGGATGGGGACGATGGTGACAGGTGGATGGGGTGGATGGTGACAGGTGGATGGGGTGGATGGTGACAGGTGGATGGGGACACAGATGGTGACAGGTGGATGGGGACAGGTGGCTGGGGTGGATGGTGACAGGTGGATGGGGACTAAGATGGTGACAGGTGGATGGGGACAGGTGGATGGGGTGGATGGTGACAGGTGGATGGGGTGGATGGTGACAGGTGAATGGGGACACAGATGGCAGTGGGCAGATCGCACATTTCGTTTTTTTTTTTTTTACTTACGGCTGCTGCAGCCGTTGATCTCTCTCCCCACACGCTGTCTGTGTGAGGAGAGAGAGCGGCGCTGACAGATGATCTCATATGTTTCCATATGAGATCATCTCTCATTGGACACGCCGATCTCGCTGTAAACGGCTGCTGTGATTGGCCGTTTACAGCGATCTGTGACCGGCTGTGTCCGACGGACACGGCCAGCACAGAACTTCCCCGATGCGCGCTCTCAGGAGCGCGCATTAGGGAAGTAAACAACAGGACGTCCAGGGAGGTCCTCCCTGCAGGGAGCGTCCGCGCTGCAGCCGTCTTTCGGCTATAGCACGGGCGCGAAGAGGTTAATGTGAATAAAGAATAGAGTATAAACACCAAGATAATTTGTTTCCAATGGATTGTACATATTACATAAATGTCATGTTTTTGGGCTCATACACACTAGCAGTTGAATTGGCGGAATGGCGGTAAAACCCCACATTTGAGCCATGGTTTTCCCACCCCAAGCACTCCCCTTTTGCCTAAAAATACATCAACCATGGGTTAATACATGCCACAGCCACAATGCTTTGCTTCATGGCCATAACAGGAATTATACCCACTGTCGCATTCTGTGGGCACTACTAGACACCAAAATTACACAGTCAAGTGAATGGAGCCAGTCTACAACTGTCCCACAGCCATATACAATGTACATTATTGCAGCACAGTGGTGTGGCATTTATATGGCATGTGGTGAGGAGGGGAAATATTTCCTTCTTACTGCCTCCCAAACAACTTTATCCATGTTGCTCTGTGGGAGCCGTTGTGTGCACAAGTTGTTTCCGATTGCAATTAACATTTTAACCTTCTGAGATCTGCGCTATAGCCGGATGATGGCTACAGCGCGGATCTAACTGTCCGGGACAGGGTCTATTGACGTCTTCCCGTTTGAAGGGCACGCGGCGCGCTCTGTGATTAGCGAGTCTGTGAGACTCGCTGCATCACAGATCCGAGTAAGGGGTCGATCACTACCCTTTACCACATGATCAGCTGTCAGCCAATGACAGCTGATTCTGTGATAATAACAGAGCCGGTAATCTGCATTTTTTTCCTCCTCACACTGACAGCGCGAGGAGAGAAAAAAAAGCTGATCACCGGCGGCAGTGAGAGGGACATCAGTCCCGATCACTGCAATGTGCCCAAGGTCCATGGTGCCCACCTGTGCCCTATACAAGTGCCGCCTACAAGTGCCCATTAGCTCCACCTGTCCGTGCCCCCAGTGCCATCTGTCAGTGCCCACAGTGCCATCTGTCAGTGCCCACAATGTGCCTTTACAGTGCTGCACATCAGTGTCACCTACCAGTGCTCATCAGTGTCACCTAACAGTGCCCATCAGTGCCATCTATCAGTGTCCATCAGTGCCATCTATCAGTGCCCATCCGTGCCACCCATCCGTGCCACCCATCCATGCCCATCAGTGCCATCTTATCTTTTCCCATCAGTGCAGCCTATCAGTGCCCACCAGTGCAGCCTATCAGTGCCCACCAGTGCCGCCTTATCAGCGCATAACAATGAAGCAGAAAAATTACCTGTTTGCAAAATTTTATAACAAACTATTAAACATGATTTTTTTTTTCCATCTTTTTTTGTTTGTTTAGCAAAAAATAAAAACCCCAGCTGAAATTATACCACCAAAAGAAAGCTCTATTTGTGTGAAAACAATGATAAAAATTTCATTTGGGTACAGTGTTGTATGACCGTGCAATTGTCATTCAAAGTGCGTCAGCGCTGAAAGCTAAAAATTGGTCTGGGCAGGAGGGAGGGTTTAAGTGCCCAGTAAGCAGGTGGTTAATCACATACAGACCGGACCAATTTGCAGCCAAAGGACCAGGCCCCTTTTTGCGATTCGGCACTGCGTCGCTTTAACTGACAATTGCGCGGTCGTGCAGCATATCTCCCAAACAAAATTTACGTCCTTTTTCCCCCACAAATAGAGCTTTCTTTTGGTGGTATTTGATCGCCCCTGCGGTTTTTATTTTTTGCGCTATAAACAAAAAAGAGCTATAATAAATATCCCCCAAAAATATATAAAAAAACATTTTTTTTCCTCAGTTTAGGCCGATACGTATTCTTCTACATATTTTTGGTAAAAAAATCGCAATAAGCAATTATTGATTGGTTTGCGCAGAAGTTATAGCATTTACAAGATAGGGGATAGTTTTATAGCATTTTTATTATTCATTTTTTTTTTTTATTAGTAATGGCGGCGATCAACATTATGGCAGACACATCGGACATTTTTGACACATTTTTGGGACCATTGTCATTTATACAGCAATCAATGCTATTTAAATGCATTGATTCCTGTATAAATGACATTGGCAGTGAAGGGGTTAACCAGGGGGTGGCAATGTAGGGGTTAAATTTGCCTAGGGGTGTGTTTCTTACTGTGGGGGGGGGCGTGGCTGTCAGCTAGTGAATGCTGATCTCTGCTCCAATCACAGGGAGCAGAGATCGGCGTCACTAGTTGCTAGCCAGAACGGGGAGATGCTGTTTATTTACGCATCTTCCCGTTAAGCCTTCCCGTGAGACGATCGCGGGACCTGGGACCGGCCTCACAGGGGTCCCGACGGGCGCGGGAGCGCCACTCCCGGGGCGCGCTCCCGATGGCACGGACGGCATTAACCTCCCTGGCAGTATGATTCTGTCTGGAATTTAGTGCTGAAAGCGGTACAATTATTTTGCATGGAAATTTGGCGTTTTTATATTGTAGGCATGCAATTCTTATGAATAACTCACTTAAATCTGTCCGAACCAGAGTCTAGTAGACATCCCGGGTATGATAAAGTTTGAAACACAAAATAATAAATTATAATATAATAAAAATATATATAAAAATGATTCAATAATGTAATCAAATCAAAAACACTGACATTTGCTCAGTTGCAGAATAGTCGCTGTCATTAAATGTATTGTTTGATGATAAATTGTGATTCTAATTTTTTATCAGTGTTTTCTAGCTGGTCTAAAACCACTTTTGACATAAAGGGACACTTTTTTTTTGCTATGGACAATCTCCAGTTTCCAGGCAGAAAAATATATTTTTATTATTAGTATTATAAAATGACATGCAGGGCACTGGGCAGACCACTAGGGACAAAGGGGATGTGTATTTTTTGTATACAGTACTGTAATCTGTAAGATTACAGTACTGTATGTGTATTGTGTTTTTAAACTTTTTTGAATTTGGCGTCGATCTCCGCTCCCATGCGTCGGAACGTCGCAGGGAACGGAGATCACCGGCACTCGGGCACTGTGTGAATCGAGCGAGCAGACGGCTCGCACACACAGCGGGGAGACTTCGCAGGATCCAGGGGACAAGGTAAGTAACTTCCCCCTGTATCCTGCAATGCAGCCCGAGTCTGGCTCGGGGTTACCGCTTTTGGTACAAAAAACTCAACCCGAGCCAGACTCGGAAACACCGCCAGGGAGGTTAAGAAGGGACTTATATATACGCCCTCCTGCCTGTCCGTGCCATTCTGCCGACATATATCGTTGTGCGCCAGTCGGGAAGCGGTTAAAGAGAATGCTCTGTTTCAGCTTTATACATGCTTCACCTGAGCAAGGACTGTGATGGTTCAAGAGATTACATGGATTTATCACATATCAAGTTTGTCGATTTTACTAATTTTTTAATAAACCACCCGAGGACCTTTAAAGAAGTCCGGTGATTGGACGATATGCATCAAAGAAGTGGGGCTGTGAGGCTGATGATGTCATGCTAATTGTGTCCGGTGCGTCCCCATTTATAATTTCAGGTCCGATTTCAGCCTGAATTTTTGGCTGAATTTGGAACTGAAACGGACCAAAAGACTCACAGGACCCCTGTGCAAATTTGCACCGGAGCCACAGCAGAGATATGTGAACCGGCTACATAGAGGGCCAGTAACAATCTCCTGCTATTTCGAATTGGATGCAGGGATGCACTAGTGTGAACCCAGCCTAAGGGATCCCTGCTAAGTCAGTATTGGATTCCTTCATTTCCCTTAAAGGAAGGAAGCACGTTTTACTGAAGTTGAGCAGCCTAACTTACCACTGGTGGTGATTGCACTAAGTGTATGCATGAGGAGGAGGTTCACTTTTATCACACCAGAAGAATCACTTATTGTAGAAGTTTGGATAATTCACTGTGAATACACAGGATTATGTTGGTTTATGGACTTTTTTGGCACAAATATATTTTGCATGACTGATGCACTTTAATGGGATTTCATGATTTGATGCACATTTGTATTATGTGTATAATATTTGATTTATTTATTTAGGTTTTATTCATTGAATTGCATGTCACATTACGCTACTATTTATTATTTCATACTTTTTTCAGTTAATGGTAGTGCTGCACTATTGGGGACTCTTTGCTACAATGTAAAGTAGTGAGTGTACAGCTTATATAACAGTGTAAATTTGCTGTCCCCTCAAAATAACCCAACACACAACCATTAATGTCTAAACCACTGGCAACAAATGTGAGTAACCCCTAAGTAAAAATGTCCAAATTGGACGCATTTAGCCATTTTACCTCCACGGTGTCATGTGACTTGTTAGTGTTACAAGGTCTAAGGTGTTAATGGGGAGCAGGTGTGTTAAATTTGGTGTTATCACTCTCATTCTTTCATACTGGTCACTGGAAGTTCAATGTAGAAAAATTTAAAATAATGCATTTGGGTAGCAAAAATATGAATGCAATCTATACACTGGAGGGAGAACCTCTGGGGGAATCTAGGATGGAAAAGGACCTGGGGGTTCTAGTAGATGATAGGCTCAGCAATGACATGCAATGCCAAGCTACTACTAACCAAGCAAACAGAATATTGGCATGCATTAAAAAGGGGATCAACTCCAGAGATAAAACAATAATTATCCCGCTCTACAAGACTTGTGTCTTTTTTCAACCTCACCAACTATGTAACTATGTAACATGGCACCTCATGGCAAAGAACTCTCTGAAGATCTGAAAAAAAAGAATGGTTGCTCTACATAAAGATGGCCTAGGCTATAAGAAGGTTGCCAAGACCCTGAAACTGAACTGCAGCATGGTGGCCAAGACCATACAGAGGTTTAACAAGACAGATTCGACTTAGAACAGACCTTGCCATGGTCGACCAAAGAAGTTGAGTGCACATGCTCAGCATCATATTAAGAGGTTGTCTTTGGGAAATAGATGTATGAGTGCTGCCAGCATTGCTGCAGAGGTTTAAGGGGTGGGGGTCAGCCTGTCAGTGCTAAGACCATACGCCACACACTGCATCAAATTGGTCTGCATGGCTGTCATCCCAGAAGGAAGCCTATTCTAAAGATGATGCATAAGAAAGCCAGAAAAACTGTTTGCTGAAGACAAGCAGACTAAGGTCATGGATTACTGGAACCTTGTCCTGTGGTCTCATGAGACCAAGATAAACTTATTTGGTTCAGATGTTGTCAAGCATGTGTTGTGGCAACCAGGTGAGGAGTACAAAGACAAGTGTGTTTTGCCTACAGTCAAGCATGGTGGTGGGAGTATCATGGTCTGGGGCTGCATGAGTGCTGCTGGCACTGGGAAGCTACAATTCATTGAGGGAGCCATGAACACCAACATGTACTGTGACATACTGAAGCAGAACATGATTCCTTCCCTTGGGACACTGGGCCGCAGGGCAGTATTCCATCATGATAACGACCCCAAACACACCTCCAAGATGACCACTGCCTTGCTAAAGAAGCTGAGGCTAAAGGTGATGGACTGGCAAAGCATTTTCTCCAGACCTAAACCCTATTGAGCATCTGTGGGGCATCCTCAAATGGAAAGTGGAGGAGCTAAAGGTCTATAACATCCACCAGCTCTGTGATGTCACCATGGAGGAGTGGAAGAGGACTCCAGTGGCAACCTGTGAAGCTCTGGTGAACTCCATGCCCAGTGCTAAGGCAGTGCTGGAAAATAATGGTGGCCACACAAAATATTGTCACTTTGGGCCCAATTTGGAAATTTTCAATTAGTGGTGTACTCACTTTTGGTGCCCGCGGTTTAGACATTATTGGCTGTGTGTTGAGTTATTTTGAGGGGACAGCAAATTTATACTGTTATACAAGCTGTACACTCGCTACTTTACATTGTAGCAAAGTGTAATTTCTTCAGTGTTGTCACATGAAAATATATAATAAAATATTTACAAACATTTGAGGGGTGTACTCACTTTTGTGAGATACTGGCTGTTATTTACGAAAGGCAAATCCACTTTGCACTGCAAGTGCACTTTTTTAAGTGCAGTTGCTATAGATCTGAGAGGGATATGCAAGGAAAATAAAAAACAGCATTTTAGCTTGCACATGATTGGATGATAAAATCAGCAGAGCTTCCCCACATTTCAGATCTTCCCCTTAGATCTACATCGACTGCACTTCCAAGTGCACTTTCATTGCAATTTCAAGTGCACTTGTAGTGCAAAGTGGATATGCCTTTCGTAAATAACCCCCACTGTGTGTGCATGTGTGTGTATGTGTATATATATATATATATATATATATATATATATATATATATATATATATATATATATGTGTGTGTGTGTGTGTGTGTGTGTGTGTGTGTGTATTGATATGCATGCATACATACATTTACCACAGTGTTTGTGTTTTTTTTTTTTTTTTCCATGAAGCTAAGCAAAAATTATTTTATTTCTGTCATTTAACAAAAGTGTTGCCAGGGGCGTGGCCTGGCTTGCCGAGAAGATGGACGCTTAGCTCCTTAGCTCCCGCCGCCTCACGACTTTAAAGCTATCCATCGGAGGTTCCACTGCACCCATCTGCCGCTAACACATGGGGACTGCTTTGCGGACATCGTCTACCTCACGATCCCGCTCCCCACGGAGGAATTCCGGGAGTCTGAACAACACCATCCCTGATATGTTCAGGACCACCAGAGGTAACATGGCGCCTGCTCACCTCAGGGACTCACAAGATCGATCTCCCGCCCTATCTGACATCCAGCTGCATCCTACCCCGCTACCATCATCCAATGTCAGGTCTGCGGAACTCACCCTGCCTCCATCTCAACCCCAGCTGAGCATCCATGACCTGAGGGCCATAGCAGAAGATATTAAGGGCACCCTCTCGGCGGCCATTGCAGAGCTGCGCCTAGATCTTTGCGCCGTCAGTAATAGAGTAACGGCCGTTGAAGACAAACTCAGTATACAGGGAGCGCACACCCTGCAACTACGTGGATACGCACACCCTGCAACTACGAGACATGGCCCGCCATCTGGAAGACCTTGACAATAGGGGCAGACGCCATAACCTACGGGTCAGAGGTCTTCCAGAAGCCGTCGAGGGAGATCAAATTTTGCCTGCCGTTACGGGTCTCTTTAATGACCTGCTTGGCCGCCCTCCTCAAACCCCACTTAACATGGACAGAATCCACAGAGCCCTCCGCCCTAGGGGTAGAGACACTGATCCACCTCAAGACGTAGTTTGCTGTATTGCTGATTTCAAGACCAAAGAAACGATCCTGAAACGAGCCAGGGAACGGCCTCACATCTCACATTCTGGCGCCACGATACAGATTTATCAGGACCTTTCCAGCATAACTTTGCAGCATCGCAGAAATCTTAGACCACTACTTGACGCCCTCCGCACCCATGGGATTGCTTACAAATGGAAGTTCCCATTCTGTTTATCGGCCGCTTCCCAGGGCCATACGGCGCTTCTAAAAGTACCAGAAGATCTACTGCGCTTATGCCACACGCTGAACATCCCGCTTGTGGCGGTACCAGATTGGTTCTCGGAGTTCCGCCTCTCGGCAATACAAAGGGATCCCCCTGCGCCAGAACTCATGGAAGCTCAAGATCAAGATGACCGACAGGCCAGACCACCCTCCACCATGGGAGACCGAGAGGCTCGCAGGTCTTACCATTGCGACCGCAGCCCATACCACTCACCTCCTTCCAGGAGGTCCAGGAGGGACCGTTAGAAATGCCCTCACCGATGTCCACCTTTTTGTTACTACAAGCTGTTAAACATAGTTTCCTCGTTACAGTCCGGCCTGTCCCTTGACCCTCTGTCTACCCACTCAAACCACTGGGAACTGTTCAGCAATGATCCGGACCAGCCGTGACCATATACCCATGATCAACCTTATGCCAGGCGCCGCAGTCGTTGGTTAGTTTCCACGCTGATGGCATCCTGCAGTTTATTCGCTTCCTCACCGGACCCCACAACCACCGGGCGCACTGCTTCAACCCAGGTACGGTGCTCTAATAGCCTAGCCTTTGTCCCCAGCTCTGAACCGACTGCCCGGGCTGCAATCCACCCTACACCGCGGATTGTAGTAATGCTTGGGAAGGCTTTATTCGACTTGCCTGCTACAACCCCCTGATTCTATTTTACTTTTTCTTCTTTTTATTTTTTATTTTATTTTTTGCTGCTTAATTTGACAAAAAAACGTCATCTTTGGGTTGCACGGAGTGACAAGTACTCTTCCTCCTCGTTCCCCCTCCGCTCCGCACTACAATCTCCAAGGTGCTTAGCAACCAACCGTAGGATTGACGCTGCACGCTATCGCAACCCGTGCCTGACGTACTTACGCTCTCAACCCGGAAACGACCTTCAGCATGTTATGAACAGCCTACCGTATACCCTACTGCTTCATTCACCGGCTCCACTACAGCACAGATGACACACAAACTACAATTGACACCAGCCTGACCCCCAAAGACGACATTATTCACTGTGCACCGCTCCTGCTCCCCATACCACCTAGCAGCCCGGCTGGAACCTGGACTCCATTTCCACATTTTTAATGATCCTGCACGCCTCACTGGCTCCTCCTGCTTGCAAGTATTCCGGTGATAACATATATGTTGCTAGCAGCTTTTATATATGCCTTTTATTTACAGGTACATCTACTGGTTCAGTGGGCGAACGGAACATGTTTTGACATTTATGTATTTTTCTTTTAAATGTTTTTTCATTATTCAAAATGTTATGTTTGTCAGTGCCATAGGTGACACCTCGACATTCTCCACTCTACTTCACTCAATATACACTATTTCTCTCTTGCTTTGCTTAGTACTCCCTGGTGACATCCCGGTCTCCTAGGCAACATCATTTAACACCTCCTGATTTGGGTAAATCTCCTACTATCTCCCTTGATTCTGGTCAAATTACCCTTACCCACTCAATAGACCCCTTCCATACACCGTACAACTTACACCCATGTTATTGCCCTTAATACCTCCCACATTTACTATCTCCACATAGTCGTGACTTGGCGGGACTCCCTTGATTTTCTTGATTTACCCGTACTCTTCTCCAAGCCATAGTCAACCCCCACACAGTAGCGGCTTCAGGTGCTTCCTCTCCATAGCGAGGAGGAGCCCTGTCCCCGCTCTGTACATATACCGAACCTACTGATTTGAGACAGGCAGGGATTGCTCCCTGCTGCCTCTTCGGTTTTCTAGTGGTACACACCACACCTATCCCCGATCCACACACAACACTCTATCTCACATCAGCTTGCTTAAATTCTCTCCCACTACTCGCACTCAGTCCGCTAAACGACTGACATGGACACCCCCGACCCCTCACAGGATACAACACATTCTCTTATGCGCATGAAAATATGCTCCATTAACACCCGTGGCCTCAATACTCCCGAAAAACGATCACTATTACTTTCATACTTGCTTAAGACTAAAACCCACATTGCTCTACTCCAGGAGACCCGCTCCAGATCCGATCGCATCCCCAAGCTTCATAACAAACATTTCCCCACAGTCTACCACGCTCCCAATCCAGAGGCCAAATCCAAAGGAGTTTCTATCCTCATCTCCCGTCATTGCCCCTTCCAAATTACTGATGTACAAAAAGACGTGAATGGCAGATTCCTCTTTCTAAAAGGGACACTTAACAATAGGACTGTCACAGTTGCCAATCTGTACGCTCCTAACACTCATCAAGTCACATTCTTTCGCAACACCCTACACCTACTCACCGCCTTCCAATCGGGTACTCTAATTGTTGGAGGGGACTTCAACGTGGCACTTAATCCCTCTTTGGACACCTCCAAAGGCCACTCCACACTGACCTTTAAAGCTCTACGTGCAATTAAAACCCAGTTCCATGAGCTATTATTACATGATTCCTGGCGCACCTTACATCAAAGATTTCACCTTCTTTTCCTCACCCCACGACCAATACTCAAGACTCGATTACCTTTTTATAACCCAAGATGACCTTTCATACCTATCAACGGCCTCCATTGACCCGATGTTTTTATCTGACCATAATCCAGTATCCATGTCCTTGCACCTTCCTTCCACGGCAAATAGATCTCCCATATGGCGCTTAGACAACTCCTTACTCACAGACCCAGCGAATGTTCAAACGATCTCCAAACGCCTCACTCAATACTTTGCTGAAAACTCTTCGGATAGCTCCTCCCCAATGTTGGTCTGGGCTGCTCACAAATGTGTTATTAGGGGATCATTTATCTCTTTAGCAGCAACACGTAACAAACTTAGAATCGATCTTTTAACTGCTAAAATCCATGACCTTGAGCAGAAACACAAAGCCTCCCTTGCCGCTGAGGTCTTAACTGAATTGACCCAGACCAGAGAGGAACTCCTTGAAGAACTTCATCTCAGACTGAGACGTAACTATGCTGTTTCCCAAAAAATGTTCTATGAGTTTGGCAACAAGTCTAGCAAATTATTAGCTAAAGTTCTTCAAAACAAGAAGGCGGCTCATACTATTCATTCAATTAGAGACAAGACAGGTAACCCCCTTACCAAGACTGATGACATTGCCGACCAATTTGTGGCCTATTTTTCCCAATTATACAATCTTCCTACCCAGCCATCAAACCCAGACCTCCCCGACCGTGAATCGGCCATTCGAGAATTTCTACAAAAATACTCTCCCACGCCGATCCCAGAATCTGAAGCCGCTAGCCTTAATTCCCCTCTCACAACACCAGAGGTCCTTTACGCCATGAAACAACTAAAAACGGGGAAAAGCCCTGGCCCTGACGGCCTAACGGCCAGTTATTATAAATCTTTTCCAGACATACTGATACCCCACTTAGTGACAGCTTTCAACAACTATTCCCCAACGGATACCACACATAGGGATATATTGGAAGCACACGTTACACTCATTCCAAAACCTGATAAAGACCCTATGTTAGTTACAAACTACCGTCCCATATCATTACTTAACCTTGATCTGAAATTGTATGCTAAGGTGCTAGCCAACCGTTTACTGCCCCTTCTCCCGAATCTGATTGGCCTAGATCAAGTAGGATTTGTCCCTGGTAGGGAAGCCAGAGACAACACCATTAAAGCGCTGAATATTCATCACTGGCTTACCTCCACATCGACTCCAGGTTTCTTCCTATCCTTGGACGCGGAGAAGGCGTTCGATAGGGTGGCGTGGGATTATATAGAAGCAGTGCTCCACACACTTGGTTTACCACAGCTCTTTATCCGTATGATTATGCTTTTGTACTCCTCTCCCTCTGCTAGGCTGAGGGTTAACGGCCGCCTATCGAACGCCTTCTCCATAACCAATGGCACCCGTCATGGTTGTCCCCTATCCCCAATCATTTTCCTACTCACTATGGAACCCCTCCTACGACGGCTCAGAGATAACCCTGACGTGAAAGGCCTGACCATCAATCATAATTCATACAAAATCGCTGCCTACGCGGATGACGTTCTACTCTTCCTTTCTGACCCACTCGTTACAATCCCCAACTTACTGAAGGACCTCTCCCTTTTTAAATCCCTTTCCAATTTGCAAATTAACTTTTCTAAATCCCAAGCCCTGAATGTCTCATTACCGGCCCCTTTAGTATCACAATGTAAACTTAATTTCCCATTCCAATGGGCCCCTCAAGCCATCTCCTATCTAGGGATTAAACTACCCACTAAATTGTTGGACTTGTATGCACTTAACTTTGCAAATGCACTTCAAACCATCCAAGGTGACTTGCTCAAATGGCATTCAGGCTCCTTTTCCTGGTTTGGAAGAATAGCAATCCTGAAAATGAATATCCTCCCTAGACTCCTATATCTGCTACAAGCTATCCCCATCACCTTACCTCAGGCTTTCTTTACAGCGTATCAGCGTATGTGTAGGACTTTCATATGGAAAGCCCAAACACCTAGAATTAGTTGGACTCGTATGACTCTCCCTAAACTTCTAGGCGGTCTCAGCCTCCCCGATAGTCGCAAATACCACCTCGCGTGCCATTTAACTAGGGTAGTGGATTGGCATGTACACAAGCCACATAAAGACTGGATTCGCTTGGAACAAGCTTTCTCTTCCATCCCATTAACTCACTTACCATTTCTCCCCAAATCTCGGGCCCCTAAACCCCTCTCAACACATCCATTAATCAATGCCACGCTGCTCTCCTTTCATACCTCATGCACTCATATGAAACTAACTCCAACATACGGTCCCATGACACCTTTGACCGACAACCCTGATTTTCCACCAGGTCTAACTTTGAAAGCCCCGCTGACAACTGTTCCTGACAAACCCCCAATAGCCTCTGACTTCTTTCTGAAGGGGAACCTTTTATCGTATCACTCAATGTCCCTCTCTTTCCCGGAATATCATATCCCCTTCTTCAAATTCCTCCAACTCTGTCATTTCTTTCTCGCCTCGACTCAAAACCCACAATGGCACAGAGAACATACGTCTTTCGAGTCTCTATGCCTTAGCACTGAACCCCAAAGACACGTTATATCGGCCACATACTCACTACTCTTCTCCACACATATCATCAAAAATGATACCCTAGTTGAACGGTGGGAATCGGACCTCGCCGTCGACTTATCGTCAGTAGATTGGGAACGTATTTACCACCATATACACAAGGGTTCAGTAAATGTCTCCTCTCAAGAAAATAGATACAAAATCCTCTCAAAGTGGTACAGAACTCCGGACAAAATTCACAAATTCCATCCACTGGTCCCCCCGATATGTTGGCGATGCAATTCAGCTCTAGGAACACCTCTCCACATCTGGTGGGATTGCCCGCTCCTACTTCCATACTGGACAGAAATCCATCGCCTAATATCCCAGATCACAACATATACCCCATATGCCCAATTTCTCCTACACCACACCTCCATTCCCCAAAAGGCATACAACAAATCACTGACGATGCATCTTATTAATGCAGCAACCCAATGTATACCGGTACATTGGAGATCTACAACACTTCCCACGATTGCTGAATGGATTAAGCGTACCAACAAGATTTCAGAAATGGAGAGTCTCATACACCAGGCCACGGATGCCCCAAATAAATATGGAACCACGTGGGCTTGTTGGAGACATTTCCGTGACCAAACCTCTCCGGCCACTCCTCCACCCCACCTACACACACCTCCCTGAATTTCTGCACGACATGGCCCACCTCCTGGGTGACGTACTACCTATACTTAGGTACCCTGCTGCCCTGACACTACTTACTGATCCCCTGGATCTTTGATCCATATACTGCTCTCCAGACTTCTCCCGGTTCCTTACTTCTCTTCCCATGTGAAAAGCCACATGCCAATCCCACGATGTGGTAGACATATTATCCTTTTTATGCTACGTTGCCTCCCTCCGATATCTGTTTCCCTTCTAGTGTCCTACCCCCGCTCACAGCTAGATCCCTGTGGGGGTGAGTGGGGATAGGCAGAACTGGTACAACGTATCTTCTTGCTCCTTACTTGTCAACACTTCTTATACACATCAGAAACCTATGTTACACAACTAACACGATCGTACAAGCTACTTAAGGTTGCTACTTCCCACACAACGTGAGACTCTCTCTATCTAAAGAGGACTAATGTCCATAATTTCTCTCACCTGGATCACATTTTCGACTCCTGATCACATGTCGTTACGTACTGTGACTGATATGTTCAGTCTTACTGTTCATTACCATCTTTGTTATACCTCGGTTTGTATTTTGTAATCTGTACAAGTTTTGCATTTGTTGTACACCTGCAAATTTTCAAAAAAAAAAAAAAAAAAAAAAGTGTTGCCAATCTTTGTAAAAAAAAAGTCGCCATTATTTTTACTTACAAATACAAACAGCAAAGCACAGTGACCAATTGACAATAAGTAATCATTTTTGTTTGCTCCGAATGCTGTGATTCAATGAAAGGCAACATGTGATTGGTTATCATAGATTCCTGCACTTTGCAGATCTTCATTGTTCATTGAACTGGTTTTATTGAGATAAATTTTTTTCTCATTGAGCAACAAATGCTCACATCTGAATATCAACTCATGAAGAGAAGCATTTGAATAAAATTTTGATTTGAAGATTGAAGATTTTGCCTTGTGTGTGATTGGATGATGCTTTAATGAATGTTTTGCATTTGTTGTACACCTGCAAATTTTCAATAAACTTTTTATTTTATATGCATGTTAATGTCAAAAAAAAAAAAAAAAAAAATTTTTTAAAAATGGCCGTTTTTTCAGGAGCAGTGATTTTAATAATGCTTAAATTGAAACAATAAAAGTGTAATATTCCTTTAAATTTCGTACCTGGGGGGTGTCTATAGTATGCCTGTGAAGGGGCGCATGTTTCCCGTGTTTTTAGAACTGTCTCTGCGCAAAGTGTCATTTTTGAAAGTAAAAAAGCTATTTAAAATCACTCGCGGCTAATGTTAATTCACGGCTCCCGTAACACAGAGAACAGTCATTCATTGAAACTCAGTCAAAAAAAAAAAAAAAAAGAAAAAAAAAAAGCGTCCCCCCAAATTCAATAACCAGCCCTTCAGGTCTGGGATGGATATTAAGGGGGATCCCAGCCAAAAAAAAAAAAAAAAAATGGCGTAGGGTCCCCCTCAAAATCCATACCAGACCCTTGAGGTCTGGTATGGATTTTAAATCCATACCATACCAGACCCTTATCCGAGCACGCAACCTGGCAGGCCGCAGGAAAAGAGGGGGGGACGAGAGCGGCCCCCCTCTCGCCTGAACCGTACCAGGCCACATGCCCTCAACATTGGGAGGATGCTTTGGGGGTCTAAGACCCCAAAAGCACCTTGTCCCCATGTTGATTAGGACAAGGGCCTCTTCCCCACAACCCTGCCGGTGGTTGTGGGGGTCTGCGGGCGGGGGGCTTATCGGAATCTGGAAGCCCCCTTTAACAAGGGGACCCCCAGATCCCAGCCCCCCCCCTGTGTGAAATGGTAAGGGCCTACAAAAGTACCCCTACCATTTCACCAAAAAAGTGGTTGTGGGGGTCTGCGGGCAGGGGACAGTCTTTGACAATTCCTTTATTAAAATCTTCTTTCTTCCCCCTTCGGATTCTTCATCTTCACCTTCCTTCATCTTCTTCCATCTTCTTCTTCATTCTTCTTCCTCCGATCCGCTTCATCTTGCGCTGGTCTTCTCGTCCTTCTCGCCGGCATCTTCTTCCGTCGGCGTCGGCGTCGATGTCGGTGTCTTCTTGGGCCGCTCCGCGCAATGGGAGGCTCCCGCTGTGTGAGGCTCCGCTCCATCTGACAGGTCTTTTAAAACGGAGGGCACCTGTGACCCCGCCCCCCTCTGACATCATGGGGAAAGCCATCATGGAATTCCCCATGACGTCCTGTGCGTCAGAGGGGGCGGGGTCACCAGGTGCCCTCCATTATAAAAGACCTGTCAGATCACACAGCGGGAGCCTCCCATTGCGCGGAGCGGCCCAAGAAGAGACAGAGACACCGACGCCGACGGAAGAAGATGCCGGACGAGAAGGACGAGAAGACCAGCGCAAGAAGAAGCGGATCGGAGGAAGAAGAAAATGGAAGAAGAAGATGGAAGAAGAAGATGAAGGAAGGAGAAGATGAAGAAACCGAAGGATGAAGAAAGAAGAAAGAAGATTTTAATAAAGGAATTGTCAAAGACTGTCTCCTGTCCTTTTTACCATTTTTGCCACTTTTTTGGTGAAATGGTAGGGGTACTTTTGTACCCCCTTACCATTTCACACAGGGGGGGGGGCGGGATCTGGGGGTCCCCTTAAAGGGGGCTTCCAGATTCCGATAAGCCCCCCGCCCGCAGACCCCCACAACCACCGGCCAGGGTTTGGGGAAGAGGCCCTTGTCCTAATCAACATGGGGACAAGGTGCAAAGCATCCTCCCAATGTTGAGGGCTCTCGGTTCCCCCCTCACCCCCCCTCTTTTCCTGGCCTGCCAGGTTGCGTGCTCGGATAAGGGTCTCGTATGGATTTTGAGGGGGACCCCACGCATTTTTTTTGGCTAGGGTTCCCCTTAAAATCCATACCAGACCTCAAGGGTCTGGTATGGATTTTGAGGGGGACCCTACGCCATTTATTTTTTTTTTTTTTGGCTGGGATCCCCCTTAATATCCATCCCAGACCTGAAGGGCCTGGTTTTGAATTTGGGGGGACCCCTACGCTTTTTTTTTTGTTTTTTATTAATGAATGACAGCTCTCTGTGTTACAGGAGCCATCAATTCATTAGCCGCGAGTGATTTAAATAGCTTTCTTCCTGCAAAAATGACACTTTTTTGAGGGAAAGTTCTAAGCACAGGAAACCTGCCCTCCTTCACAGGCTACCTATAGACACCCCCCAGATGTGATACTGCAATGCTGTTCTAACAGCATGCACACACATATCCCCAGAAATAAAGAACATATTGTTGTCAGCAGTCAGCAGCACACTGACACGCTGACACTGAAACATAATATGAGGCCGCCGCCGCGGCGGCCTCTTATACCGTGGGGCGTGTATTAAAGCCCCTGAGCTATAATTGGCTACAGGCATCCTGCCTGTAGCCAATTATGGCTCTCCTCGCTGCCGGCGCTGTGATTGGCCAAGCATGCGGGGTCACAGTGCATGCTTGGCCAATCATCAGCCAGCATTGCACTGCGCGGGCCGCAATGCATTGCGGGGCCGCTCGCATCACACGAATTTGATGCGAGCGGTCCCAATAGTTCTGGGCTCGCCGAGCGAGCGAACACCCGGTGTTCGATTCGAACATGGGTTCGAATCGAACACCGGGCTCATCCTTACTCATGAGCTGGAAACACATGGCATATATTATCTTAAAATGAGATATAAAAAGTATAGGTAGATGGAGAGAGACTTACTAAAGTTTGACCTTTACCAAGATATTTATTAGCATTGCAGTCTGTACAATTCTGCAACAAGAGTATAAAGTACATTGTTAGAGATAATAATAATATTATTAATAATAATAACAGTAATAACAAAATACTTAAGTGAAAATGATAGATAAGGGAATTCCATAAATTTTGGTGATTTGGGTAGTATCGTTTTTCCATGTCTATAAGGTGTATCAATAAAGTGGTTCTAAAGGTAGAGGGTTATTTAATGTAATGCATTCTCTGCATTAAGTAAAAAAAAAAAAAAAACATTGTTTTCAGCTCCTTTCCCCATCCCCCATTATACTTACCTGAGCCTGATCTCTATCCAGTGCTGTACCTGAGAGCAGCGGCTCCCTCCACTCTCTCTCTCTCTCCTCTCTGGCCATGGAGGCATCCATCGGCTCCTGATGCTGTCAATTGTAGCCATTTAGCAAAGAACAGAGATGGGGCTGAGTTGCGCTGTGTATGTTAATAGACACACAGAGCCCAACTCAGGATCAATGAACATGAATGCCCCCCTAATAAGCCACTTGCTATGGGGGCACTCAGAAGGGGGGTGGAGGCAGGAGCATTGGCTGGGACCCCAGAAGAGGAGGATATGGGCTGTTCTGTGCAAAACCATTGCACAGAACAGGTAAGTATATACGTTTATGATTTTAAAAAAATATTGTTTGGGGGAAAAATATAAAAAAAATCCCTTTACAGTACAATCAGTTTAAAGCTTAGGGGCAGCAAAACTTAAAGGGAAAAACTAAAAGTATAAAATAAAAACTTCCAGCCAGTAGGATGTGTCCCTTGTGTCTCTTGTGCTGATTCCTTTTCTGGTGAAAACCTCCTCCACCCTGCGCCCTCCAACCCCACCACTCTAATCTTCCAGTGTGGTAGGGGTCAATATTCTTTTACTGGATAGACTTTAGTAAATATATTCCTATGTTCATGTTGGCCATAAAAAGAAAAAAATATATATTCTTGAACAGCTAATCTATACATAAAGTGTTAAAATTAGTACGCCATACCAGGAAATCAATGAATTTTTTGTGCTGCAGCGTTGTAATTCTCTACATTTTTATCCTCCTAAAAAAAAGAACAGAGTCAAACTTACTACAAAGGAATGTGAGAGCATCCACTGCCATAAATCATATAATACACAGCAAATGGTTTGCATAAAATTTATTGTATACAGTTATTGTAACTGCCCTATTAAAAATTGGATTTCTTAAAGCAATTTCAAATCAATAAAACTTTAATAAAAGTCTTTGGCTGGGTGACAGCTGTTTCTGTGCTCCTGTCTGCCAGCATGTTCTATAGCAGTGTTTCTCAACTCCAGTCTTCAAGGCGTCCCAACAGGTCATGTTTTCAGGATTTCCCTCAGATGAAACAGCTGTGGTAATTACTAAATGCCCGTACACATGATCCGAATATCGGACGAAAAATACTGCTTTCAACGCAATCGCACGATATTTGGATTGTTAGTACAGAGCTTTCAAGAGCCAATCATGGCAGTTCATCTGATATTATTCGATTGGACAAGCACAAAAACTTTCCTCTTACAATACCAGATTGTACAATTTTTGTTTAGTCAGTACAGTTGTCCTCCGAAAATACAATACAAATACACTACAATATGTGACATCACTTCTGCTTTTTTTTTTTCTGACGTACAAGAATTTTCCTGACTTTAGGAACTTATTAAACTTCTACTTGCGACTAGTAAGCGAAAAAATTTGGACGATCTGTCGTCCGATTTTCAGATCGTGTGTACGGGGCATTAGGCAGTGAAACTGGTCAAATCACCTGTGCAAAATATTGGAAAGCCTGAAAACATGACCTGTTGGGGCGCCTTGGGGACTGGAGTTGATTAACGCTGTTCTATAGTAAGGCCATTGGCCTAAAGTGTCATGGCAGATGTCATTTTAAAAAGAAAGTGCCCTAGACACCAAAATTATTTTCAGAACACCAAATCCATTGTACAGCGGTTTATGTGGCTGTGATGAGGAGTGGAGATGTTGTTCTGTCTCCCACTGCAGCAAAATCAGAGGAAATGATCTCCCTCCCGCTTCTCCACCTCAGAGATGGTAATAGCAGGGAAAGAGAAGAGAAACAGTCATGGGGGGGGGGGGGGGGCTTAATTTACTAAAGGCAAATCCACTGCAGTTGCTGTAGATCTGAGGGGGACATGCAACAAAATTAAAAAACAGCATTTTTGCTTGCACATGATTGGATGATAAAATCAGTAGAGATTCCCCTCATTTCAGATCTTCCCCCTCAGATCTACAGCGACTGCACAAGCAGTGCAGAGTGGAGTTTAGTAAATCAACCCCAATGTGATGAGGAAGCAGATGAATGTCACTGATTGGCAGTAAAATCCCCCTTCTCATTCAGGTTATATATATATATATATATATATATATATATATATATATATATATATACACACACACACACACATGTACAACTATAAATATACAGCATATGCATATTATATACATGCCAGTTTTTTTTTTTTGAGAGGGGGTACAATATATTGCCATGCTTCTTATGTCTTATAAAAGTCAGAGACCTTTACACCCTAAAACACATTTCCTAGTGCTTAGGAAATGCCTTTTATATCCCCTAGGACCTAGTGTGGGTATATTTCCATACCAGACCTCAACATATTCCCATTCTGTATGTGGACAGTAAAAATAATAATAAAAGTCCTCTTGGAGAGGGACCATGCCTGAATAATTGTACTCCTATCATAAATACATTTGGTTACAAATGTATTTATCTTAAAAAAAATAAAAACACAATTTCTTGCCTAATAAGTCTTTTATTAACAACTGATTTTATTTTAACTGTTATTTTTCTTCTTTCCCTGCTTACTTTGTTTTTTATTGAAGAGTGCTTTCTCCTCACTTCCAATACACATCATTGCCATTGATTGTATATTCTATCACTTTTATTCTCAGTCAGAGAAGAACAATTGTTAATAAACACGCCCTCCTCTGAGGGATTTATATGCGGTGAATAGTTATGATATGTGCAGGACAGATTGCATCTGATGGACACCTAAGAAAACAAGCAGTGCTTGACAAGATTAATTGCAAACATTAAAAACATCATGACCTTTATTTTTAAATCTTTTCTCTAACACCCAGAGGTGGACTGACCTTTCGGTCCCTCGGGCACCAACCGAGGGCCCGTAGTCAGGAGGGCCCCATAAGTGGCTCACAGGGGCAGCGTGGGTGCTTGGGTGTGCTGAAGCCCCCCAAAAAAATATTCAAGCACCCCCGAAAACTCCACTGAGGTATTGGCATAAAATACACACAATTTGTTTTTAAATAATATTGTACCTGCTGTGAATCCTGTCTGCTACTTGGCTGGGGACTCTTTTTGAAGAGGAGGAATAAGCCGCTGATGTTTAGTTAGTCCCGGCTGAGAGGGGGGCGGATTGATTCAGAATGCTGTGCAGAGGTGCTACCTTTTAAAAGCCCCTGTGTCACATGGTGCCTCTGCATCTGGTGCGAGAAAGAAGAGAGGTGGAGCAGAGAGAGTGAGAGCCCAGAAGCAATGAAGGTATGATGAGCTGACTGAGTCTGCAGTGCTCATCATCTGACTGGAGAGGGGGGGAGGGGGGTTTCTGTTGTGCAGGCAGGCTGTAGTCCAAGGAGGAATTAGGATGGTTGATGGCTGTTCTTTTTATAAGGGAGCCGCTGCTGATTGCTGAGCCTGGGGAGGGGGAGGGAGACTCCACTCTCTGGTCCTGTTATTTGATTTATGTCAGCAGCAGGCAGTCTGATCTGCTGCAAAAGGAATCCTGTTCTGTGATCTTGGCACTCTGATTTGCCTTAGGCACTGGCACTGCAATCATTAGACTGTCCCCCCCAATCAGGATATTCTGTTAGCCCCCCCTCTCTGTCAGCCCCCCCTGTCAGCCCCACCTCCTCTGTAAGCCCACCCCCCTCGGTCAACCCACCTCTGTCAACCCACTCCTCTCTGTTAGCCTACCCCTCTTTGTCAGCCCACCCCTCCCCTGTCAGCCCCCCCCCCTCTGTCAGCCCACCTCTGTCAACCCACCCCTCTCTGTCAGCCCACCCCTCTCTGTCAGCCCCCACCCACCTCTGTCATCCCCCCTCCTCTGTCAGCCCACCCTCCACAGTCAGGTGACCCACCCACTGCAGGGAGCCAGCCAGACACCCACAGGAGCCAACCGGCCACTGTGACCATCCACAGCAGGATGCTAGCCAGCCACCCACAGTGACCCACCCACACCAGGGAGCCAGCCAGCCACAGCAGGGTGCTGGCCAGCCACCAACCAGTGCCAGCCAGCCACCCACAGGAGCCACCCACAGAGGACGCAGGAGCCAGCCAGCCACCCACTGAGGATACATGAGCCAGCCACAGCTACAGTAACCATAGTTAAGTTAAGAGGAGCGCTACACAGTGTCAATTTTATTTATTTATTTATTTGTCAGAGGTTGGGGCAGGGCAGGGGTGAGAGTCATGTCACCAGGAGGGGGTCCCGTGAGGACCAGAGTGAATAAAGGTGTTCTCTGTACACTCTGTTAGAAAGAGGCCCCCCTCCAGGTCTTATTATACTCCTTTTCAGTCTATAATTGGACCTGAAGAGGGGACTCTAAGCCCCCGTACACACGGTCGGAAATTCCGAAGGAAAATGTCAGATCGGACCATGTTGTCGGAAAATCCGCCCGTGTGTGGGCTCCATCAGACTGCTCCATCCATCCTGCTCTCAAAATTTTCTGACAACAAAATCCGATCTGACTTTTTCCGATCATGTGTAGAGAATTCCGACGGACAAAGTGCCACGCATGCTCAGATCAAATTACGAGACCAAAGCTATTAGCCTCTACGTAGTTCCGTCAAGCGCAACGAACGTCACCACGTTCAGAATGATCAGATTTTCTGACAACGTTGTCTGACCGCGTGTATGCAACACCAGTGTCGGACAAAATACGTCTGAAAAAATCTGACGGATTTTGTGGTCGGTTTTTCTGACCGTGTGTATGGGGGCTTACAGATTCTACAATGGACACTGAAAGGGCCTCTGTTAGAGAGACCCCCCCCCCCCCTCCAGGTCCCATTAGAGTCTTTTGAAGTCACCAATGGGCCCTGGATGGGGGGTCTCTCTCTAATAGAGACTTTCTAATGCACACTGTTATAAAGAGACCCCCCCCCCCCCCCTTCAGGTCCCATTAGACTCTGTTATAGTCTCTAATGGGGCCTGGATGGGACACTTTCTAACAGACTGTCCAATGGACACTGTCAGAGAAAGACCTCCCTCCAGGTCCCATTAGACTCTGTTAAACAGTGCTTTTTTTTTTCAAAGGCAGAAGTTGTACTTTATGCAAAATGAAGGAGCAGGGCCAGGGGCATGTCATGGGCAGGGCCTGACAGGGGGCCCTTGATTAATTTGGTCCGGGGGCCATGGATTTTATCAGTCCGCCCTTGCTAACACCTCAAACTTCTGAACATCCTGGCTTTTTGTATTATTCTTTTATGTATATTTTAATTGTTATTAAAGGTTAAAAATGTTCTTTATAGGACCCCGCAGAGAAAAGCTAATGCATTTCAGGGGCCTAACAAACTTCCCCTTCATAATGATTCAGGTCTATTTTCATGGACTCAGATAAACAGATATCAGACAAATCTGTGGTTTTGCCAGTGTTAATGAGCACATTAAAGGACCTGATGAAGGGGGAGTCTGTTTGGCCCCTGAAATGCATTTTTTTTTCTGCTGTGAAACAGTTTTATCAATAAAAGCTTTGGTTGCTTGTTTGGTGCTCTCATTAGACTGTAGAAAAAAGGGAAAGGGAGGGACTTATGGACTTTTTAGGCACTGTACACTGTATTATAATATCAAAATTTATTGAAGGAAAACAACATACAAAACACACCGTATACATCTAAAAACATATACATCTTAGTCAAAAAAGATTAATACAGTACAAAAAACGCATGAGCAGCCTATAATAGCTAGCCTAAGGGATACCAGAGAACAAAAGATCAGCAATCGATATAAGTTTTGTCCCGAATTGATGAGGTATCCAATATGAAGGCGAGGATGCAGTGCGATATCGATGAAATTGGCGGAAGCTCTACATGTTTCGTGTTTTCATTTAACGCTTCATCTGGAGCAGTAACTGACAGACAAATATAAGATTTAAAAGACACAGTGAAAATATGCATGTAGTTATCATTTCCTAAAGAACGAGTTATATCTGTACAAAAAAACACAATATAGATGATCATTTGACTGCCGAGTGTGGCCATCATACCCGCGTCACACCACCAGGCGGTACGCCGCAAAGGTAAGGGCCGTAATTCCAAACACTCAGTGGGGACGTGTAAAATATAATATTAAACTGCCAATTGTAAAAAAAGAAAAAAACACTTACTGTCATTCTTTAATTATAAAAAAATGTATATAGAAATAGTCTTTATGTCTCCCCACCAGCCGAGGAAAAAGAAGCTGAAGATCGATACAATAGGATTGAGGATTTATACCCCAGGTGAAAACCTGATTAGTAATCAGAATGAGAATTTTAATTGTTTATCAAGACAAACACAGCCGATAAGTAAATTAATTTACTACATAGGGTTTAAAATGTAGACTCACCTAAATAAAAATAGGGGAGAGGATACCCAGTTGTAAACGCGCAGCAGCGCTAGAGTTGTTTGTAAATGGGTTCCGAGTTTAATGAACCAAATTGATAATGGAACAGGTTGGTATTCAGCAGAGGAAGCTTCAATAATGAATGAAGGTGCCCTCATTAATCTGTATGGTATAAGGCCATAGGTAAAGATAAGTATTTTAAGATTAGAAATAGAGTGCGCATGCGCGAGGGACCCGTGATGGCCGCTTAATCACGGAGCTCCGCGCCACCCCGGACCAGCGGCATTCACAACACAGCCCAGGACCGCTGTACCGCCGTTGTAGTTAGGCGAACAGCCTGCGGACACCCCAGGGACCCCCCCCCCGCATGTCTGGCCGTGCCCCACGGAGGAATCTGGAGAAGTTATTCACAGCCTCCACCCGGCCTGAGAAATCCAAGATGGCCGCCACAGCAGACGCTGCAAGATCACCTCAGGTCTCCCTCACAGACATCCAGCAGGATTTAAGGCAAGTGGTCTCCCCTGCACATCTGCACCTCACTCCTGGCCCTCCACTCTCTTGTCACAAGGAGATGATGCCCTCCCCAGCATCCACTGAATCCCTCCTGAGCCACACTTTTGGAGACCACCCATTCTCCCCAGCAGGCCCTGTAATGGCTGCCCTGACTGACCCTCACACTTATGCAGCACCTGACAGGGAATGTCCCTTCAACATTGAGGATCTCTTTTTCAGAATGTCCACCCTCCTTGCCTCCACCGCAACAAAAATCACTAGTGACATTAAAGCAGACCTCCAAGCTATTGGATCCAGAATTGACGCCGTAGAGACCAGGGTAGACCAGAACACTGCGACGGCTCACCAGCACTCTGACCTCATCTCCACTCTTCATGATCAGCTGGATACTGCCATCTCCCGCATCGACGAATTGGAAAACAGGTCTAGGAGGTACAACTTCAGGATCAGAGGCCTGCCAGAATCCATCCAGGACGTCTCCTCTGCAACGCAAGACCTTATAAAATCGCTGATCCCCAATATTCCTTCTCATCGCCTTGAACTGGACAGGGCTCACAGATCGCTTGGTCCCCCCAGGAGAGACGGTACCCCCAGGGACATCATCGCCAAACCGCACTTTTATGCGGTAAAGGAAGCAATAATGAAGCAGGCAAGAGCCGCATCTCAGGTGACTTGTCAGGGCCACCCAGTGCAAATATTTGCTGATCTTGCACCCTCCACCATTCAACGCAGAAGGACCCTGAAACCTCTTCTGCAAGCCCTTTCAAAGAAGGAAATCAAGTACAGGTGGTCCTTCCCTTTTGCTGTTAAGTTCTCCTTGAAAGGTCAAGAATACTCCTTCTCCAACTTTACCGCGGGTGAACACCTACTCCTTAAACTAAAAGTTATCACCCAAGAAGCAGACATGGACATCTCCACCCCCACGGCGGTCTCCAACAAACGCCCACCTCCAACGAGCCCACTGACTCCCCTATGGAACAAGTCCAAGACCCGCAGATCAACACAACATGGTCCTCCTTGAAAGCAGATCGAATGAAGTTTCTTCACTTTCCAGGACTCGGACGACATTCCGAGTTGACATCCTTCTAAATTGACTAACTCTCATTCATTCGCCCCGAACCTGATCTCTTTGCTCTACCGCAGAGGTTACGGCCCTTGGAGCAACCCCTGCACCCCAGTTACCCCTTTTGAAAGAACGCTAAGGGATTGTCTCAAAGCATGGGGAAACGACTTAAAATTTAACACCCTAATGCTCCAAGGTCTACGACCTCACTTCTTGAACCCGGCTGGGTCCAGAGGCTTTGTCTCTCAATGACTCTCTCTACAACACTCCTCTGGGATGCATTACCAAGCAGGAAAACTGTTTCTCTTCAGTAGGGGTCCCGAACCCCCTCCAACAATGCCAACTTCCACTATCTTGGGTTCATTCGGTACCTTATCTCTGTTAGACGTTCTGTTATCATCAGAACTGTTTTCAGTTATGTTTTATTGTTCTTTTATCCCCGCAGTCCTGAATTGCCTTGGTCGGGGGTGGTACACATGCGCCTCCTCCTATCCCTTTGATTCCCTTCCGGATTCGTGGGGATAGGGCCTCCAGGCCGATTTTGGCATGGAGCTATTTTCTTTATTTTTAATTGTTACTTCCCGCGCTTTTAAGCGCAGGAGGTATTCCTACTCCAGCCTCTCCCCCTGGGTCTTCCTCTACCCCGGAGGGAGAATGCTGAGCCCTTTGTCTTTCCTCTCTTCTCTTCCCTCTGCCTCCCTCTCTCTCTTGGAACATCAATTTACCCTTGTTTTTCTTTCAGTGAGAACATTCGTAAGAGGTACACATTTGGGGACGCCGACAAACAGCAGACCAAATGATTCTCCTCGTTTCCACGGCAGGACGGGACATGCCAAGGTAAGTGATGGTAGACACTCACACACTCTCCCCGGTAAATTCCATGGCTGACAGCACGCAAAACACCTTAAAAATAGCTACCCACAACGTACAGGGCATGAACTCCCCCACGAAACGGAAGAAGCTATTCAACTTATACAAATCCTCCAGGCTTGACATTGTCATGCTTCAGGAAACACACCTCCCGATTCGGTACACCCCCAAATTCCTCCATGCCCACTTCCCCAACTTCTATTTGGCCAGCGCCGACAACAAAACTAAAGGGGTAGCTATTGCCTTTGCCAAAAACTGCAACTTTACCTTAAACTCAGTATTAAGAGACCCAGAGGGCAGATATATCCTTGTTAAGGGGACAATAGAAGACAACCTCTTATCCCTCATTTCCTACTACGCACCTAACAAAGGTCAAGCGACCTTTTTTAAGAACATGTTTGATTCTCTCTCTCCATCCCTGGAGGGCACGGTCATATTCGGGGGAGACTCCAATTCCGCCTTTGACCAGGCTTTAGACCGATCCAAACCCCCTTCCTCCCAACTCACCAGACCCACCAAGGAAAGCCTAAAGATAGCTAAACTCATCCATGCTCAAGGTTTGGCAGATGCATGGAGAGAATTAAACCCGGGTAAACGTGACTTTTCCCATTTCTCCGCCCCCCATAACTTGTATGCCAGGATTGACCATCTCCTAATTCAGACCCGAGATGTCCCCCGGATCCTTTCATCGAGAATCACAGACACCGTCCTTTCTGACCACTCACTGGTTACTCTATCCCTGCACAGACAATATCGGAAGCCGGGATTTGGTCACTGGAGATTGAACGAATCCCTGCTTTCGGATCCAATAAGAATACAGTTGTTAGAGAAGTCTCTTTCCGAGTACTTCTCCCTTAACAATACCGAAGGAATATCAGCGGAAACCCTGTGGGCAGCCCACAAAACTTTTATCAGGGGTGAATTTATCAAACTATCGACACAAATTAAAAGGGAACGGACAGCCGACATTAATAGACTTGAAGCTGAATATACCTCCTTACGCTCCCAGCACAAACAATTTCCCTCGCCATCATTACAACATCTAATTCGGCACCAGGTCCGGATGGTCTCTCCAATTCATATTACAAGACTTTCCCATCTGCCCTAGCCCCTCATCTCACTAGATTCCTCAACTCTAAAACAATGGGAACTCCACTCGATCCCCATCTCAACACTGCCTTCATTGCTGTAATCCCTAAGCCAGACAAAAACCCGGAAGAAGTCGGGAATTACAGACCAATTTCTCTCATAAATAGCGACTTGAAAATCCTAACCAAAATTTTAGCGAATCGCCTGGCTTCTTTCATTAACCGATACATTCACAGGGATCAAGTGGGGTTCATCCCAGGCAGACAGGGTCCTGATCAAATCAGACGAGCAATAGACATAGTATCTATCCTTCAAACAGGTTGGGACGGGGGCCCTAAACAGTCTGGGATGCTTCTTTCCCTAGATCTCCAAAAAGCCTTCTCCTGGCCATATATTTTTGAGATCATGAAACGCTGGGGCTTTGGCGACAACTTCATGGGACTATTACGTGCCCTATACTCCAATCCCACTGCCCGAATCAAACTTCAGGGTCACTACTCCCAACCTATAACCATAGCTAAAGGGACTAGACAAGGTTGTCCATTGTCTCCCCTGATTTTTGCCATAGCCATAGAAACACTTGCCATCTCCATCCGACAAAACCCTAATATTCAAGGAGTCAAATGCGGATCTCAGATCCATAAATGCGGGCTCTTCGCAGATGACATACTCCTTTTCCTCACCTCCCCGATCACTACTCTACCTAATCTTTGCCACTCTCTAGATGAATTTGCTAAAATTTCTGGGCTCCGGGTTAATTATAACAAGTCACATGCACTTAACGTCTCACTCCGCCCTTCCACGGTCGAATCCCTACGGAAGCATTTTCAGTTCCATTGGAATACTTCCTCCATTAAATACCTCGGTATTACACTCACGGCCAAGACAGAGGACCTTTACGGCACTAATTATCCTCCCATGTACCGGAAATTGGAACTGGATCTCCACTCATGGTCTAAATACAATATCTCTTGGCTCGGGAGGGTCAATTCAATAAAGATGACGCTGTTCCCCAGACTCCTCTATCTCTTTAGGTCTCTACCAATCCCCATCAGGAAGGATCACATTAAATCTTTCCAAAGCAAGGTCCTTAAATTCATCAGCAGCCAGAATCGCACAACTCTCTGTGATCTATTCCAAATATGAAAAACCGGATTGGGTCCATTTAGAAAGGCAGGCTGTGCCTCATAACACTCTGGATTACCTCCTCTGGTCGAACCCCAAAGCGCGCCCCCCAATCATGGCCCCAACCCTCTCACATATGTTTGCCCTCTGGGACTCTGTACGCTCCAATACAGCTCTGGTCTCAGCTTACAAACCTCTATCTCACATATTTCATAATCCTGCCTTCCCCCCAGGACAAAATATAGAAGCATTCAGATGGTGGCTGGATAAGGGGCTGTACCGAATCGGACACTTTTTTACAAATTCAGGCCCTATCACCCTTGCTTATTGCATCAAGAAATTAGAACTACCTGACTCTGAAAAATTCAGATTTAGACAGATTTCAAACTTTCTACACAAACTTTGGAGGGACAAACCACTTCCCCCAAAGTTTACGGAATATGAAATTTGGTGCGGTCAGTCCATGGACCAGCGGGGGGGTGTGTCCCCTTACATGCAACGCTGGGAGTCAGACTTCCAGTTCAACTGGGATCTGGGGACCTGGCAGAAAGCAAGCTTCAACTCTTTTAGGGGTATCCTAAACACTACGCTAATAGAAGCGAGCCTGAAAATCATCTCCAGATGGTACTATACCCCGTCGCGTCTCGCCTCAATTTTCCCGACAGCAAACCCCATGTGCTTTAGGGGGTGTACTCTCGTGGGAACCTTGTCTCACGTTTGGTGGGAGTGCCCCAAAATACGATTGTTTTGGAGAAAAGTGTTTAACCTGATCGATAAGCTTGTGGGACGCCAGATCCCCAGATCTCCTATGGTGGCCCTCCTCAATGCTCACATCCCAGACCTATCCAAAGCCTCTAGTAGACTTATCAGGTTTATACTTTTAGGTGCCAAACTTACGGTCGCTAAAGCCTGGAAAAAACCCAGGGTCTCCTTCCCAGCAGTAATCAGGAAAGTATCTTGGATTATCTCTGACACAGTTAGGGCGTTTGAATCCACATGGGAACCCTGGGCCATTTATATTGGTGCGCCATGGCTCACTAACTCAATACCTCCCTGAATCGTCTGTATCCCGAAATTGATGTTCCCTCCCCTCAGCTTTCTCTTTCTCCTCCCTTTTCTTCCCCCCTCTTGCTCTCCCTTCTTCCATTCCCCTCCCTTTGCTCCCCTTCCTGGTTGTAGTTTATTGGAACAATGTCAGGCCCCTACTTTAGGATGATTCCTTATTTACTGGCAGACCAATGGAGAAGGCCCTATTTGTTGATGTTTGATAATGAGGCTGGGTGGTGGGGCCCCCCTATCGGGCACAGATTGCTCCCATTCGGGGTGCCTGATGGTGGGGGGTCGCTGTTTGCTACGCTGCCAAGCAGACCTTCTCCTTTCGCTTCCCTCATGTAGGTCCTCCAGGTACCATTTCGTATCTCCTCATCCTTCGCCCTATTTCTTTTAGGTTTCACATATGACGGAGTTTCTTGCTGTTTTTCTGTATATTCTGGCTCTGTATCCTGACATTGTTATTTGTTAATTGTATATGCTTTTTCAAACATAATAAAATTCTTTGAAATAAAAGATTAGAAATAAATAAAATAACAGATGGCATAGCCTGAAGGCATGCATATATCTCACCATCCTGGGGTAAAAAACGGTCAGTCCTGTTCAGCATCATGGCGGTGGTGGAGGAGGGGGACGCTGGCAGAGAGCACACATGGTGTGCTTAAATACACGTCCTATCCGTAGTCAATATCCGGCGCTATGCCGGCTTGACGTCATCCGGATCGGCCGCAAGAACGTAGTGCGCATGCGCCGACATCACGCCCCGCGCCTGCGCAATGAGGCCGAGACGTATATGGCGGCGCGCGCAACCAGTTCAAGCAAGGGACATAACTGCGGAGCTAGATTGAAAGCTCCCAAGTCATCTCTTGCTAATCGTCACATAGATTGTAACAGTGACGATGTGCGGCCGCACTGGGTGATGGAAAGACCCAAAAATTATGCGACATGTACCGAAAGGTGCAGTGGACTAGGGCAGGGGGGCCACAGTCGGCAGGAGAAGAAAACCTCAAAATTGGTTACAACAAAGATAGCGTACATAATAAAAAATGTAGATATACAGCTCATATTGTAATTCTAAAACAATTAGAATTGAGTATTTAGACAGCAGGGCATTTTTAACCTAATATGGGTTAGAATGTCTTAGAAACATTCATTAGAACCATGGGATACATTTAGAGGCTGCAATGGACAGGGAAATAGATTCTGATAGATAGATCCAAGACTGTACCATGATTAATCTAGTGGAAGAGAGGGAGAAAGACAGAGCCAGATGCCCCGGGACAGCAATAACAGGAGAGGGGAGGAGAGGAGAAACAGTACGCATGGAATAGGAGACAATTTAAAGGGGCAGACACAATATGGTCTAGATACTATACCATAGGGGACATAGATAGTGGTGGAACTATAGAGTATCATAGTTCTGTTTCAAGGGGGGGGGGAGGGGAGAAAAGGGAGGGGAAGGGAGGGGGGGGTTTGGGGTTAAGGGGACAGGGGGGGGGAGATAATGGACACGCAATTATCAAAAATGGATGTATAGAGGAATGCTGATCGTCTAGTGTAACTGAATATTATGAGAGAGTTGGCAGTATATGTCATGCAACTCAAATAGCAGTTTACAATTTTTAGAGAAATGGTTTGTAAGATTGTGCCTCGTTGATGCCGAGTCGCATTAAGGCGTTCTATCCAGATGGTCTCTTTTTTCAGGATTTCTTTGTCCCAATTTCCCCCCCGTGGGTCCCTCGGAATGACTGCCAGAACTATAAAGGAAACAGCTGTAGTGTCGAACTTGTGGTAAAGATCTAAATGTCTACTCACGGAGGTGATCATTTTTCCCCCAGATGAGTAATAGATGTGATCCTTAATTCGAGCACGGAACGAACGGATAGTTTTTCCGACGTAGAATGCATTACAGATACATGACATTAGGTATACCACCCCTTGGGTCTCACAGTCAGCGTGGAAACGCGGTGTAAAGGTTTCTCCATTGGGAAGCACAAAATTGTTCCCTGGTCTCACCCATGGGCAATATGTGCATCGCCCACACCGGGCGATGCCAATACTGCCTGCATTGGAGTGTGTTTTGGTGCTATAGTGACTCGATGTAAACTTGTCACGTAAAGAACGTGATTTTCTAAACGTAATAGTGGGGTTTGGACTTATATATTTTCTCAAAATAGGGTCCTCGCAGAGGAGGGGCCAGTGTCTCGTCAGTATTGCCCGTAATTCACCATGCTGTTTTGAATACCTGGTGATATAACAAACCATATCAGACGTTTTGGAAGTTTTAATTTTATAGAGAAGTGAGTTTCGTGATTGTCGTAAGATCTTGTTGTATGCTTTTCTCAAAATAGATTTACTATATCCCCTGTTTTTAAGACGATCTCGAAGATAGTTTGCCTGTAATTTAAACTCATCAGTGTGTGTACAATTACGTCTCAATCTGAGGTATTGTGCATACGGGATACTTCGAATAAGGGTTTCAGGGTGGGCACTTTCTGCGTGAAGCAGTGTGTTTCCGGCCGTTTCTTTTCTATATAGAGTGGTTGCCAAGCAACCAGTCTGATCTCTGAAAATGGTTAGATCCAGAAAAGTAATTTTCTCGGGATTCACTGAAAATGTAAATTTTAGGTTAAAAGAATTTTGGTTGATGGTCTCCATGAATGTTTCCAACGTACTTGATGGTCCCGCCCAGATCATAAAAATGTCGTCTATATAACGCAGCCAGCATAGTGCTAGGCTGGTATATAGTGACAAATTATCATCGGAGAAGATAGTCCGTTCCCACCCCCCCAGGTACAGATTGGCATAGGCCGGGGCGCAACAGGTGCCCATGGCCACGCCCTGTACCTGGAGGAAGTGGGACTCGTTGAAAGTAAAACAATTTTTGGTTAAGACAAATCTCAGAAGGTCTAATATAAACTCACAAAATTCCCAATGATGATTGTCTTCTTCGTATAGGAAGGTTCTAGCTATCCTGATGCCCTGCTCGTGAGGGATGCTGGAGTATAATGCTTCAACATCTATAGTCACGAGCAGGGCATCAGGAGGCACGACCATTCCCTCGATGTTTTTTAGAAGATCCAGGGTATCCCTCGTATAGGAGGGGAGTGAAAGGACATGGGGCATAAGTATGGAGTCTATTAGACGGCTGGCATTCTCTGTGAGGGCTCCTATCCCCGATATGATAGGTCTACCCGGGGGTAGAAGGGGATGTTTGTGTATTTTCGGGAGTACGTAAAACGTTGCTAGTCTCGGGTTGGATATGTTCAAATACTTATAAGTATCGAGGTCTATTAGGCCTTTCTGATGGACAGTGTGCAGGGACCGCCCTGTCATCAGCCGGCTCAGCTGGGGGAACAGCTGTGCGATCCCCGCTGAGCAGCGGATCTTCACGGGCAGATCATTACGGATCCGCCCCGTGTGAAAGAGCCCTAAGTCTACTCTCTTGCTGTTAATAGGCTAAACACAAGTGAGCTGAGGATGGTGAAAAAGTATTATTTGGGGGGGCGTGGCTTGGCCGGGATCGAAGATGGCTGCTTTAGCTTAGAGCTCCTGCACACAGAGGACGAAATATCCCTTTATCTGGGGAATCTACCCTTCTTTCCCACCATGGGTAAATCCAACAGAAGCGTCTCAGCCTCCCGCACACCGAGGGACAACGGATCGCAGCACAGCCGCAATATTCCCGAGCTATTTCGCTCCCTCCGGTCTGATAACCACGAGGCGATGCAGGCCGCAGAGCCTTACTCCCCAGGGAACAGGTCTGACTCTCACTCAGACGGAAGCACCCACGCAGATGAGCGACCAACCCCGGCTGTGAGCTTAGCTGACCTTCACAGAGTAGCTACCGACATTACTAGCAACATTACTAGCACTCTGTCGGCAGCCATCCTCGACCTAAAAACGGACATACAGTCGGTGGCTACACGCCTCGTGGACGTGGAACAAACAACTCAAATGCACACGGCCGCCATAAGGCAAGTACAACGAGCCCATGATTCACAACTGGCCTACTTATTTGACCTCCACCGTCAAGTGGAAGACCTTGACAATAGAGGCCGCAGGCATAACGTGAGAGTCCGCGGAGTACCCGAGGGTCTGGACGCAGATTCTCTGCCCCAGACTATTTGCGCCATTTTCAACGATTTACTGGAGAGGCCAGCAGATTCACCAATCGAAATGGAAAGGGCGCATAGAGCACTGAGGCCGCCACCCCGAGACAACGAGCCTCCGAGGGATATCATTTGCTGCATAGTGAATTTCCCCTTAAAGGAAGCTATCCTGAGAAAGGCGAGGGACAGGGGCCGTATACTATACAACGGGGCCGAAATAAAGCTCTTTCAAGACCTTTCCCCAACCACCCTGCAGAGCAGAAGAGCCCTTCGCCCCCTACTGGATCAACTGCGGACCCACAACATTCAGTATCGGTGGAAGTTCTCGTTCTGCTTGTCCGCCTCCGCTAGAGGTCGCACTGCACTCCTGCGCTCACCTGATGACCTACACTCCTTCTGCGAGCAACTTGATATCCCCTTGATTGAGCTTCCGGACTGGTGCCCTTTCCACTTCCCGTCGGAACCCTGGAGACCAACATCGCACAATCTCTCCCCGAAAACTCAACGGCACCGCTCAAGGAGAAGAGGCTCGAACCGACAGTCACCTGAAGCTCGCCCTTCCCACCGTGACTCTCAGCAACGGACACCGGGACCTCCTGCTACTCCACGCAGGGACCGCCCGGACGTTTGAACTACCTCCTGATGCACGAAGTACTGGCCTGTAAGTAGCATCCACTGACAATGTTCTCTTTTTCGTTTTCCCTTTTTCCCCCTTTTTTTTTGTTTTTGTTTTTTTGTTTTGCCTTGTCTATCCTCCGCGTACCTATTAAGGTCCTCATAAGCCCACGGTAGCCAACACTGACACTCATCCTCCTGACCCACTTCTAGCACTGCCAGACCCTGGAAAGTAATCCCGACCCGATCGCAAGTGTGGACACTCAGAAGAAGCCATCAGGGGGTCACCCCAGAAAGTTGCGGTCTCCCTCCATCAGTGGTATGCTACGCGACCATATGCAATCACAAATACCCCTCTACGCCGCCGTCTCCTAGGCCTATTGGCGAACGTACTCACAGGCATGCTCTGCTGCATAGTGAAACCAGACGATGTTATTGACAGATCGCCAGGAGAACTGTTTCCATTTCCCAGCTCTGATGATTTTTCTCCCCCCTTTTTTTGTGAAACTCAGATCATTTACCATGAACTGCCTACGCTACCCACAAACTGAAATATACTGCCAGATTACTAACCTTGTAAACGGAGGTTCCCCCCCCTACCCCTCCGAACAAGCTGATTTTCTCTTTGGAGACCGTGACATATTAACCCTCTCTTACTCTTGCAGGGTAACACCTCCATGCTGTGCTACGACTCTGACGGGTTTTGCCCCTGGGACCGATGCTCAGCCAATGCTTTAAATTTTCTCCGACCCCACACCCGAGGCCCCCCCCAAAGGAAACCAAATTTACTGGAATCACTGGGGACAAGCCACCTGGTCAAGCACCTGGGGAAACTTAACCTCGAGTTGCTGCCACACGTACCCACACTTTAACCGCATAACTTGAGCGCATTGGTCTCGTCGGTCTCTGGGGCAATGCCCACTTCACCTGACTATTTAGCTATAATGCATTGTTTAACTGTGGAAACTACCGATCAGGATTTAATGTCTCCCTACAGCTAGAAGGAATGCCACGAGATGGAGGGTGGCCCCGTCTTCTATCTTCCTAGCAAATAGAGAGGTGTGATCCCCAACACTCCTGGACCGAAACCCACAAAAAGGTAGCGGCTGGTGTTCCCGGAGGGGGGGGGGTGGGGGGAGATGGACAGTGAGATGATCCTCCCCTCTCCTCCCCCCCTCTCTGTTTTCATGGGCCGATAGGACCTATAGATTATTACATTACCTGAAATGTTGTATCAAAATGTTCCTAGGGATATATGTTCAATATCCATTCATGTGTTTTTTCTTTCCTCCTTAAATATTATTTTTTACTTCAACATTTTTATCCTTGATGCAAGAAAGATTGTTCTGTCAGACTTACAGGCCGATACATAATTACTGGCAAATGTGATTTTCAAACACACTAGCAAAGTTGTACTTTTACGTTAAGGTCATTTGATTGTACTACACCACCTCAACCATAAGCTGTGCATATTCTTACCCACTATTAATACCTACTTCCCCTCTCAACTAATTCTTATCAGTTCCTCCAAACTGCAGCTCTCGTTGTTCCCGGGCATTCTCATTACACCCCCACAGCAGTCCTACCCAGTTAGCCTGCTGACCATCCAGCCTCCCTTCCTCTAGGTGGAAGGGAATCTCCTTCCTACCTCTGGTATTCTTCTCCCCCTGTGGGGCCTCTGTCCCCCATAGTTCCATTCAACTCTCTATTACCCCTTCCCTCCTGAGGCACTCCCTCCACACCTTCGCCCACTTCTCCTATCTACCCCTATCCTTTTCCTCCCCTTCCCCTCTTACCTCCCCTGACCCACTCACCTCCCACCCCCTCCATCTCCGTCTCCCCCTTACACCCACTGCCCCCTACCTTACGGCACTTTCCCTACCCCTCCCTCCCTTACCCGTGCCCCTATACCCTTCAGATCAACCTGAGACGCCCCCCTAGCCCAGTCACCTCGGAACACGTAAAGGACACATCCTCGTGTGTTAAGCCTTGTCTGATCTCTCTTACATAAGATCCCACGCCTACTACTACAATGTCCAAAGATCCTCAGAGCCACAATCCCCTGCAGTTGAAGTGTGTGTCGATTAATGTTAAGGGCCTAAATCTCCCTGAAAAACGCTCGCAGGTCTTAGCAGCCCTCACTAAACAGAAAGCCCAGTTTATTTTTCTCCAGGAGACCCATTTCCGCTCAGATGCCATCCCTAAGTTCACCAACCATATCTACACCACCGCCTTCCACTCCACGAACCCCCTGGCAAAAACCAAGGGGACCTCAATCCTAATATCCAAGCATGCCCCTTTCCAAATCTTAGACTCCTTGATAGACCTTGAAGGCAGATTTGTATTCCTCAAAGGCCATTACGCATCCAAACCCGTGACATTAGCAAACATCTACTCCCCAAACGAGCACCAAGTCGCATTCTTCAAGAAAATCAAAGAACTTTTGCTCTCTTTCAAGGAAGGTATTGTCCTTCTCGGAGGAGATTTTAATACCCCACTACACCCAGTCATAGACACATCCACAGGCTCCTCGACCCTATCATACCGGGCACTTCGACAGATTAAACTACAGCTCCAAGACCTTAACCTACACGACACATGGCGCACCCTGTTTCCCACAGTTAAAGACTATACGTTCTACTCTGCACCGTTCCAAAAATATTCACGTATAGATTATTTCTTCCTCTCCCAACCCGACTTGCCATACCTTACACGGGCCACGATAGAACCCATGTACTTGTCAGACCACCACCCTAT
Organism: Lithobates sylvaticus; assembly: GCA_028564925.1. Lineage (NCBI taxonomy): Eukaryota > Metazoa > Chordata > Amphibia > Anura > Ranidae > Lithobates > Lithobates sylvaticus. Next base: position 206,688,120 of record CM053032.1, read on the forward strand.
CTCGGTCTCCCTGACCTTTCCGGACTCAGTACAAAAATCCAAAACCTGGAGGCTTAACTCTGCCTTGCTGAAGGATGTAGAGTTCACCTCACGTCTAGAAACTAGAATCCGAGAATATTTCATAACTAACACTACTGAAGAGGTCTCCCCTATCTCAGTATGGGAAGCACACAAATGTGTTATAAGGGGGGAACTGATGAGGCAAGCTGGTAAAATGAAAAGAGCACGCCAGGACACTATAATTAAGCTGATAGAAAAGATTAAACATCTAGAAACCTCACACAAACTTTCACAATCACAAAACTCCTTGCAGGAATTGTCTCTTTCCCGTTCCCTACTGTTAGAGGAGTTAGGAAAGCAGACTAGACGCCGCTATGTCCTACACCAGAGAATTTTCTACGAACAGGGTAATAAATGTGGGAGGCTATTGGCGAGAGCAGTAAAATCTTCTAAACCCTCTAACACGGTACATCAGATTCAAGACCCACATGGTAGGCCCCTTTTTAAAAATGCAGAAATAGCAGACAGGTTTGAGAATTATTACAAACAATTATACAATCTGAAACCTACCACACAAAATAAAGAGCAGGCAGAACAAAGGACAGAAGCTATTAGGAACTTTCTACTGCAATACTGCCCAAAATCCCTCACGAACGACCAAGCCCAAGAAATGGAGAAGCCCCTCTAAACTACAAACTACAAACCGCAATAAAGCAGATGAAGCCTGGTAAGAGCCCAGGCCCTGATGGGTTCACCTTGCAGTATTTTAAGCTCTTCTCCAATATTCTGTCCCCAAAATTAATAACCGTCTTCAATGCCATGGCAACCCCTCAAACCTCACTAGGCCACATGCTGGAAGCCCACATTGCCGTCATCCCCAAAGAAGGGAAGGATATAACCTTAGTGCAGAACTACAGACCCATATCCCTCTTAAATGTTGATATCAAGCTTTACTCCAATAGGTTGTCTCCAATTCTACCTAGCCTTATTTCCTTGGATCAGGTGGGTTTTATACCCGGAAGGGAGGCAAGGGACAACACCATCAGAGCACTGAATCTCCACCACAGGCTTGCGAACTCCGCAACCAGAGGTTTTTATCTTTCTTTAGACGCGGAGAAGGCGTTCGATAGAGTGGCCTGGGACTATATGTTTGAAACCCTGAAGACACTGGGTCTTAACACCCGTATGCTTTCATATATCTCAGCCCTGTATTCCTCCCCCAGGGCAAGAGTCAGGGTCAACGGCCACCTATCGGACGCCCTCCCTATAGGCAATGGAACTCGCCAGGGATGTCCCTTGTCTCCCTTAATTTTTGTCATTACACTGGAGCCTTTTCTCAACAGACTAAGAGATAATCCCGATATAAAAGGTATCCTAATACAAGATAAGGAATACAAAGTGGCCGCTTTCGCGGACGATATACTCCTATCCCTTTGCTCCCCCCTCACCTCCATACCTAACCTTCTAAAGGATTTGGAACACTTTGGCTCCTTATCAAATTTAAAAATTAACTACACAAAGTCCCACGCTCTAAATATTTCTCTCCCCAAAAAAGAGGTAGACCATTGTCAAAAATCCCTCCCTTTCCTTTGGAATCAGAAGGCTATTACTTACCTTGGTATACAAATCACTACAAACTTAGCTCAGATGTATAATGAAAATTTCTTGAGGACTTTGAAAAAAGCGCAGCAAGACATGAAAAACTGGGGCAATCTTAACGTATCCTGGTTTGGCCGGTTTGAAAATGATAGTACTACCGAGACTTCTGTACCTTATTCAGTGTATCCCCATCAGCCTCCCGGCATCTTTCTTTGCTTCATATAAGAAGGCGTCCTCGCTCTTCATCTGGAAGAGCTCTCAGCCCCGTATTAAGTACACGCGCCTAACGTGTTCTAAACCCAAGGGCGGAATTGGGTTACCTGACCTTCATAAATACTACTCAGCTTGTCATTTAACTCGCGTGATTGATTGGAACATCCACGGGTCCGGAAAGGTCTGGGTCACATTAGAGAAAACAGGCATAGGACCACCACTGGACTCCCTCCCCTGGGTACCATCCAGCTTCTGGCCCTTAGAAGCCAAGACACACCCCACTGTTCACCCCTCTCTTGAAACCTTTAGGAAAGCGATCAAATCGAAGATACTTTCCTCAACCCCGGGACCCTTGACTCCCCTAAGGGGAAACCCCGATTTTACGCCAGGTTTGTCAGCTACTTACCTCATACATGACTGGCCACACAGAGGAGTCTTAGCATACCACTTCTTTTCACATGGTGTTCCGCGAAGTTTTGAAGACATAGTGGCGACATCACTCTCTAACTCTTTCTCATTCTGGTCATTCAGACAGATTAGACACTTTTTATCAACAAAAGCCACGAACGAAGAATGGTCCAGACCCCTGACTCCATTTGAGAAGTTGTGTATAAGCCATCCCCCACAAAGACACCTGATTTCCACTATATACAATATACTCCTAGAAGAAACACCGACCCTACCAGACTCTTCCCGCATTGCATGGGAGACCGATCTTCAACTCTCTCTCACAGAGGAGGACTGGACTCTTATCAATGAATATGCCCATAAGGGATCCCTCAATGTGGCGATCCAAGAGAATTGCTACAAAATTAAAACAAGATGGTACAGAACCCCACATCTACTGCATAAATTCTCCCCATCCACCCCTGACATATGCTGGAGATGTAAGTTAGACAGAGGGACGATGCTCCACATATGGTGGGACTGCGAGAAACTCCAGCCGTTTTGGAAGGAGGTACATGATATTATCTCACATGTCACCACATACACTCTAACCTACTCCCCAGCCCAATACCTCCTGCATCATACTCATTTGACCAGGTCGGAATATTTCAAATCTCTTGCGATGCACATGGTGAATGCTGCCAGGCTGTGCATCCCGGTTCACTGGCGATCCACACACACTCCGACAATTGGGGAATGGTTCTCGAGGATCTCTAAAATTGAGGAAATGGAAGAACTAGTACACATTTCGCAGGAGCGTATCCAGAAATTCACGACAACATGGGCCTGTTGGACTTATTTTAAAACTACACAGCGCTTTCAAGCGCACCTACCTTGACTCACGCCCACATGTCGCTTTGTCCTTTAAATTAAGCATAACCAACATACCGAGGTGGCTGGGCCCCAATGACTTAGGATCCTATGGATCTGGACCCCAAACGCACCCCAAATAACCCCATCTTGCCCCACTCTGGACCCCCCTCCCTTTATTCCTTCCCCCCTCCTACTTCTCTCCTCTATTACTTTCCTTTCGGGCCTGTGCCTGGGCAACCCCATTATCCTTACTTTGCTCATGTCGACCTCCCCTTGGCAACATGTAAATAATAATAAATGCCTGCTGTTCTGATCGATTTCTCAGAAAATAGAATTACACGTTAGCCAGCTCTAAACTGTTTGAGGAAACTTCTGATAAACATGGAGATTGTACCTTTTTGAAACTATGCCCTGTATCTATGGAAGTTCACTTGTATGTTAATATACTTTGTATTTTCTTGCTTGTTGCATTACATGTTCTGTACAATATTCAATAAAAACCTTTTGTGGAAAAAAAAGAAAAGAAAAAGTATTATTTTTTAGAATTAGTCCAAGCCACATTATGAAGATCTCTACTACATATCTAACATTTCAGCTTCACTTGTTATTCTCAGCTCTCTCCACTGTTTTACAGAAACTGCTTCACAGTGGTGGCTGGCGTTAAACTTTTTTTTTTGGAGGGTGGGTGGCAAACAAACCCCCCCCCCCCCAGGTCCACACTCACCCCTCCATCTCTGCAGCTACCCAGGTGGTCCATCAAATCATGAAGTGTTTGGAACGCATAGCACCATGAAACGCATAGCACATGCGCAGTAATCATTTTTTGTCCAGATTGGTCAGGAGTAGAAGCTGGGAGACAATAGCGAATATTGATTCACTAGTGCTACAGCGCCCCGCACATGCATTCTGCATGCAAACTAGGGATCGGTACGCAAACCGGGGGGGGGGGTGCCCCTGCACCCCTTATGGATAACAAAATAATTACATTTTTATGCCTAGTAGTAGTATATAACTTAAGGTGAATGTGATTAACTACAACTAAGTATACCATGACCTGGGTAAATGAGATGCTCCACAGCCATTATTTTTGTATAGTTGTTTTTCATAAGCAGTGCTTTCAAAGTAGGGTTATTTAGTAACACCTTGATATAGTCACAATAAAATGTACCTTAAATTTATTGTATGCACAAGCATAATTGCCAACAGCGGGGAAAAAATATCCAAATTCCTGAAAATGAACAACATATGTTAGTGATGAATATATCCAACACTATTAACAAAGAAATGCAATGTAATAGTACAGGATTATGACAGTCTGTTTGGCAAGTGGAGCTTTTGAAATGAATGATAGATGATTTAGTAAAGGAATACTGGGACGTCCACCCAGAATAAGCCGGCCACGCTGTAGCCGTCTTTCGGCTATGGCCCAGTCGGCAAGTGGTTAAGGTAAAAAGCAAAGTCTAAAATTGAAACCCACAAATCATGTCCATAATGGGGGTGGTAGTGACACAGCCCCAAATCCATAATGGCTCAAAGGTGATATGGTCCAGAAATATTTAGACAGAATAAAGGTGGATAAAGCACCTGGACCTGATGGCATCCACCCACGGATCCTAAAAGAATTGAGCTCTGTAATTTCAAAGCCATTGTATCTAATTTTTAGGGACTCATTAATGACAGGAATAGTACCACTGGATTGGCACAGGGCCAATGTGGTGCCTATATTTAGAAAGGGAACAAAGTCTTTACCAAGTAACTATAGACCTGTTAGTTTAACTTCTATAGTTGGGAAGATACTGGAGAGATTAATAAAAGACCAGGTCTTGCAGGAAAAAAAATATTTTAAGCAACAGACAGCATGGATTCATGAAAGACATGGATTCATGAAGTTGTCAGACAAACCTGATTTCTTTTTATGAAGAGGTAAGTAAAACCTTGGACAGAGGGGTGGCGGTGGACGTGGTATACTTGGATTTTGCAAAAGCGTTTGATACAGTTCCGCACACACGGCTCATGTGTAAAGTAAAGTCTACAGGTTTGGAAATATCAGTTTGTAAATGGATAGAAAACTGGCTAAAAGACAGAATTCAGAGAGTAGTGGTAAATGATTCTTACTCTGAATGGTCTAAGGTTATCAGTAGTGTACCCCAAGGTTCAGTCCTAAGACCCTTACTTTTTAATATCTTTATAAATGATATTGGGTCTGGGATCAAAAGTAACATTTCCGTCTTTGCAGATGACACCAAGCTATGCAGTGGAATAACGTCCTTACAGGAGGTCTCCAATTTACAAGCCAACATCAATGCTCTGTCTAATTGGGCGACTATGTGGCAGATGAGGTTTAATGTTGATAAATGTAAAGTTATGCACTTGGGGGCTAAGAATATGCATGCATCATACATACTAGGGAGAGTACAACTCTCCATAGTTGAGAAGGATCTGGGGGTAGATCATAAGCTCAATAATAGCATGCAATGCCAAGCTGCGGTTTCCAAAGCGAGCAAAGTCCTTTCTTGTATTAAGAGAGGTATGGACTCCAGAGAGAGAGATATCATTTTGCCCCTGTTCAAATCATTAGTAAGACCTCATCTGGAAAATGCAGTTCAGTTTTGGGCACCAGTTCTCAAAAAGGATATTGGGGAACTGGAGAAAGTGCAGAGAAGGGCAACCAAACTGATAAGAGGCATGGAGGAACTGAGCTATGAGGAAAGATTAGAGGAACTGAATGTATTCACTCTTGATAAGAGGAGATTAAGGGGGGGGGGGGGTATGATCAACATGTACAAATATATAAGGGGTCCATATAATGGACTCTTTATGTCTAGAGGAGAGATTTCATCTCCAAATACGGAAAGGTTTCTTCACAGTAAGAGCTGTGAAAATGTGGAATCGGCTCCCTGCAGAGGTGGTTCTGGCCAGCTCAGTAGATTGCTTTAAGGCCTGGATTATTTCCTAAATGTACATAATATAACTGGGTACTAACATTTATAGGTAAAGTTGATCCGGGGAAAATCCGATTGCCTCTCAGGGGATCAGGAAGGATTTTTTCCCCTGTTTAAGCAAATTGGATCATGCTCTGCTGGGGTTTTTTGCCTTCCTCTGGATCAATTGCGGGTATAGAATTGGGTATATGGGATTGTATGATATATATATTTTTTTTTTGTGGTTGAACTGGATGGAGTTGTGTCTTTTTTCAACCTGACTAACTATGTAACTATGCAACAAACAAATAACTGCAATGGGGATTCCAAAATCACTCCACCAAATGTGTCCACTTCAGTGTCACACCAAACCACTGTGCCAAAGTTTTCTTAGCAGATAGATAGAATATCTGAAATACAAGAGATCGACTGTGCATAAGCTGTATGCAACATGGCACCACCTTCCACCATGGATCATCTGGCCACAAGTGGTATGCTCTGTAAAATGAATCACATATGCCATGGGGAGAAGGCACAAGAGCAATCCTCACAGTGCAGTAATTTAAAACCATGAATTAAATTAAAAATAGTGTCACTCACAATATAAAGAATGCCACAAGCATGTATAGCATTCCGCCATGTTGCAGCCAATGAGTGTGATAATGTCACTGATCAAAGCTCCACCCAGGGACATTTTAAATCAAAGCAACATAAAAATACATATTTGCTATCCCAAAATTAAATAAACATAGACATCCAAATGTAAATAGGGGTTTTTAAATGAGTGAAAATTAAATATGTAATGAATAAAATTAAAATGAATGAAATTAAAATAAAATAAATATACAGTGGTGTAAATAAATAAATAAACAAACAGTTAAACCACTGGGTTAGTAAATGCTCCTTAGAAATGTATCTATATACAAAATATCCACTTTAAAACATAATTTAGGATAGGCTATGGACCTCAAATGAATAAAAAGTAAATAAAATAAAATAGTAGGTTGGTAAAATGAATGTTAAGAGCAATATTAATAAAAAGAATGAATTGGATATGAACAATATGTGTTATGTCTCAAAGGGACACATGGAGGTGCCAAAGAGTAACATCCATATTATAGACGTAGAGAATTGTACCACAGTCGATACTGGAGGATGGAAAAAAATGATAACCCAATGGTTTAACTGTATTTATTTATTTATTTAAATCACTTTGTATTTAATTGTCACTGTTTTTAAATTGTTTATTTACATTTAGATGTCTCCCTTTATGGTTCTTTATTTTGGGATACCAAGGATGTATCTTTGTGTAGATTTTAGAGTTGCTGATCATTTTAGTTCCCCTCTATTATAAATATTGTCTGTCCAGTTCACAGTAGAGGCTTGAGAAAGGAGCGAGGCAAGGCAGCTTTGAAACATATAACCATGCCCCCTTGCATTCCACTGGCGCATGATGTCACTGTTAGTCTGGCACTGCGTTCCACCAAGGTCCCTGCTTCCTGGTGTTGAGGCAATTCTTGGTTACACTACAACACACGGCCAGTATCAGTGATTAGCTCGCTGGCATAGACTGATGTATACCCCAAGTTAGCAGATCTGTTGTGACTGTGAGACTTGGTTATAGGCATTATGCTTCATTATGTATATGTGAGCGGTCTTTTATCTGTAGCGGCCATAACCCTCGATGGGGCGGCCTTGACTTTTGGGCTTACGGGTTACCTCCGCTTGGCTTGTTAACCCATGTCTAGGGGTTCCCAGGGTTAGTACCCAACAACTTCAGATGCTGACACCATAAAAGTCCTTTTTTGAAGGTTTTTATTTGCAGGGGTAACATTCAACAAACATAGTCTCAAATGAGGGTAAGGATGAAGAAACTCGGGCACCTTGAACTGCTGACAATTAGAATGCCTCTAACAAAACCCAGAGAGTAGCCACTGACAGCTGGGTACTTCAATGCTGAACAAATCTCTAGCCAGAGATTATGGCAGCCAACACTTTGATGAACTTGTAAAGTCTCTGACACAGAATAAACTTTCAACCGAAGGTGAATAGGAACTTTTCCTCAGTACTTTAACTTTCTCTGTCTCCTTGGCAGTACTGTGAAATTGTGGATTCTTTAGTGTCCATAACAACCCAGCAACCAGGCTCTCCTTGAGATGCCAGCTTGTTGACCCTCCTCTGAAGAGTCATCCCCCAATCGCCTATGTGAGCTGCAGTGCCCCTCCAGTGATGAGAGCACACCTGGATGCCTTCCAAGACTCGGAAACAGATGTATCCTTGCCCCAGACCATGCGGGTCTGTGGAACTTGTCAAACTGACCATGTTGTGGGACGGCAAACGCTCCCAGGCCCGGGACCCCTCGCAGGGCTACCCCGGTCCAGAACCAGGAACAGGCAGCTATGGCCGAACCCTGAACACGTGACTTCAGCACCTTAAGTACCCTTCCACAGACTACACAGCGGGGCCAGACGCACCCACTGATTGGCTCCGGGGAAGACTGATACCTAAGACGTCCAACCAGGCCTGGTTCTGGGCCTGTCATGTGTACCTCACTGTACCCATGATCAGGCAGAACCCTAGTACAGCCCAGCCAAACTGATGGCAAAGTAAACCTGCACAATTAACCCTCAGAACCCCATTACTGTTCTAAAGGGAAAAACTAAATTGTCACATATATCGGACACCTTGTAAAAGTGTCCCCGCTACACATGCATTAAGCGGGGGGGGGGGGGGGTTAGAAACCCATCAATCATGATCTACCCATTGATTTTGGGCAGGTAATGGGTAGATTGCAATCCTTCCTTGGCGACCCGTGAAACCTAGACAGGAGGGGCAGTGGGGGCAGCATTTACAGGAAGTGATCCCCTGTGTTTTCCTCCTGCAGCAGCTGAATGTCATCTCCTCCAACTCTTGGCAATATTTAGGTGCTGTAGGAGGAAAATCCAGGGGATTGGTTCCAGTAACTACCCCCCCTGTGTGCTCCCCTGCCCCCTGTTCCTTCATAGTGCTGCATGATTCCCTCCTCTCCTGCCGGCTGCTTCGAATCATTTACTATGTTCATTCATAACTGAAGGATAGTAAACTATGCTTCAATATGTGAATGAACAGGAAGAGAAGAGCACAGAGAGCTTCCCATTCATTCATAGTACAGTGCAGCTGAAGTTGAAGAGAAAGGACCTGGGAAATTTGTCTTCAGTTCCTTTTTCTGTCTCAAAACTGTTTTGACCCCTGATATTTCACCAAAGGACTCCTAAAAAAATAAAAAAAAAATAAAATATTATATTATAAAAAGTAAGTAAAGAATTAATTTGTAAAAAATAAAATAATAAAAATCTACTAACACCATCCTCTCATTTTGAGTTCACACAAGTGCAACTTGGATGCGGGTTTCCAGCATCCAATTCACATAACAGGAGATTATGACCGCCTCTCAATGGAGCCGGTTTACACATCTCCAGAGTACGCGAGAGGTCCTCTGTGTCTTTGGCTCCATTTCAGGTCTGAATTCAGGCACAAATTTGGGCCTGGTTCGTCCCTGAAAAGAATAACAGGGACGCATTGGGTCCCTGCTGTAAACCTCATCCGTCTGCAGTGTGAACCCAGCCTAAAGGATAGTATAACCCAGTAATTTCACAACATTGGGGGATGCTTTTGAAGGACCCCAAGTTGAGGCCGGTTCTCCCTATGTGTATAAAAGGGCTCCCAATGTAAAAAACACGATTGCTCCTAGAAAATAGCCATCCAGCAATAAGCCCTCCTCCCATCCTTTGACTACGTTCTTCAACAGGGGTAGGGATGTTCCAATGTAAAATAACTAAAATGCAGGCAGGACTATTCACACAGTCTGGGTATGTTTTGGTGAACACAGGAGACTCGCTGAGGAAGGCAGCACTGATCCTAGTGTTCCCCCTCCTTTTTAAATACACTCATGATTGCTCCACCAAAGGCCTTCGGTTTTGTTATGAATTCCCACCCTGTGAGGTTTCATACCCTCTGTCTCAGAGAAACTTTTTGAATTTATCATCTTAATACTCTGTCACTAGGAGGCCTTAATGAGGAACTTGAGGCACATACTATTTTGTAGTGCGCACCCAGTTCCCTCTCTTACACACTTTTCAATTTTGGTAAATAATCCCAGCTTCTGTTATGTACTTTTTGCTACATACCATGTATTCTCATTGCATTAGAAATGAATGCCAGTTGTGCATTTTTTTTTCTTTTTACATAAGAGCATACATTTAATGTTATGGACATATTTATTTTTATATGTAGCGGTCACACTTTACTAAGTGTGCGCTATCAGTGCAAATTTAGTTTTTCTCAGAACTGTAATGTAGTTCTGGGGGTTAATTGTACAGGATTTACTTTGGCATCAGTCTGGCTGGGCTGTACTAAGATTCCGCCTGGTCATAGTTGCAGTGAGGCACCCATGACAGGCCCAGAACCAGGCCTGGTTGGACGTGTTAGGTACCAATCTTTCCCGGAGCCAATCAGTGGGCGCGTCTGGCCCCGCTGCGTAGTCTGGGAAGGGGTATTTAAGGGGCTAAAGTCACGTGTACAGGGTTCGGCTGCTGCTTTGATTCGTGGTTCTGGTCCGGGGCAGCCCCGTGAGGGGTCCTGGGCCGAGGAGTGTCTGCCGTCCCGCAAGCATGGTCAATCCGACCAGCCCCAGAGGCCCTCATGGTCCGGGGTAGGGATCCATCTGTTCTTGAGTCTCGGAACTGGCTAGTTCGGGGCCCAGTAACTGAAGGAATCAAAGGCGTCCTGGTGTGCTCTCGGTATTGGAGGGACACCGCAACTCGTACAAGTGACCAGGGGAGGACCCTTCAGAGGAGGGCCAACAAGCTGGCTGCTCAGTAAGAGCCTGGGAGCTGAGATGTATGGACACTAAAGAATCCACACTTCACACAGTATCGCCAAGAAGGCTGAGAGATCCAGGTACTGTGAGAAAGGTGACAGAGACTTTGCAAAGTTTCCAGATCACACGTTGGCTGCTAGATCTCTGGCTAGAGGTTTATCCGACAGTGAAACACCCAGCTGCGAGTGGCTACTCTCTGGGTTAATTAGAGACATTCAGTGGATGTCCGCAGTTCAAAGTGCCTGAGTTTTATCACCTGTGCCCTCTATTCCCACCAGAGACTGTGTTATTGTTGTATGTTACCCCTGCAAAATAAAAACCTTGAAAAGGACTTTTATGTGTCAGCATCTGAAGTCAGTGGGTACTAACCCTGGGAACCCCTAGACAACAACCGACAAGCCACGAGTAGGTAATTGGTAAGCCCAGAAAGTCGAGGCCGCCCCTCGGGGTTAGGGACGCTACATATATATCACCATATTTATTATATATTTGTCTTACATACATCATTATTCCTAATATATGTATACATTTTTATGAATATATCTTCTAGTAATATTAATGCTAATATAGTTTGCTCTGCATATATAACCATATATTTTATTTGGTGTAATGTTTTATCCATATATATTCAAGTCTTTCACCTGGAGTAATACATTTTGTTTTTTCTCAATATAATTTTTATTGCAAGAAAAAGATATTAACAGTTGTACAATTGTATCAAAGTAACAACATTTGTACAGATATTTGTAATTGTTATAAGCGTAATGATGAGTACATAAAATAGGTAATTATTAATCAATTATCAAATCGGTGTAGAAGGTAGGATAATCAATAAACTAATTCAAAACTTTAGTATACTGTAACATAACCGGCCGTCTGTGTTATTTTTTCAGATTGCAAAAGAATTGTTTATTTGTTCGAAATTCCTCAATCATTATACACTCAGTGCATATATATGGTAAGTAACTTAGTAGTAACATAAAGATAAAGAGAGTGAAAGAAAGAAAGTAAGAAATAGTCACGGTCTAAAGGTTATTATAGCTAATCTTCTATTAGTGCGTTATATTCTTCCGAGTATTTAAAGACTATCAAAGGTTGTCAAGTTTTGTTAAATTTGTCTGTTTTTTCATGGGCTGTTCTGATCTCTGCCATTTTGTATAAGTTGTGTACTTCATGAAGCCATTATTTAATTGTAGGGGTAGTTGTGGACTTCCAGTGTCTAGGGATCACTGTTTTTGCAGCCGTAAGTAAAAATCTGGTGGGCACATTTTTGTACTTTTTCGAAATGTGTAGTAAGCAACATGCTGCTGTTAGTTGGATTGAGGTTTCTGTGATGAGCTTTATGATTTCACAGGCTTTCTGCCAGAATGGTTGTATCATGGTGCAGTACCACCAAATATCATGTAAGGTGCCTTACACCTGGTTACAGCGCCAACATAGATCTGAAACTGTAGGAATCCATCTGTGTATTTTAATTGGTGTGTTGTACCAATTTGTCAAGAGTTTATATGATGTTTCCTGGAGGCACGTGATAATTGCACATTTGTGTGCAAACATGATAATCATGTAACCATTGATCGTCCCTAAAGGGGTTTTTTAATGCAGAATCCCAAAACTCTTTGTGTTTAGTTAGCTTCTGTGATCCAGATGTCTGTAAACAGGTGTAAGTGAGATAGTTTTTTTGGGTTTGAGTGCCTTAAGGCACACTGTTTCAAATGGAGTTAAAGGCCTTGCAAAATGTTTGCGTCTTCTGGTGTTTGAGATATAACTATGAATCTCCCAGATTGTTAGGACTGGTTGTTCCCTTTCTGTTTGAATTTCAGTAATAGTTTTCAATTTGCCTCCTGTGTGGCCGAAAGGGGTCTTTCTCTATCTGCTTGTAGTTGTGATAAACTGTTCATTCCTGGCAGGAAGTCTGGGTTAAAGCCTAACAATATCATAAGTCCTGGTGATGTCATTAGGTCTTAAACCTGAGTAACTTTTTTAGGATTTTGAGTGTTGCCCCCACTAGGGGGTGATGTTTCAGCTGACTAGGGCTAGGACCTATGATATCCACAGAAAGTACTTCACTGAAATTGGTCCTATATTATTTTCCAGAGCCACCCAATCCTTATTGGCTGTGGGACAAGTCCAATCGATAATTTGAGTAAGGTGTGAGGCAAAGTAGTAATTTTTAAAATGTGGAAAACCCATTCCTCCACTGTGCTTAGCACGAGTGGGTAATGGAAGACTAATGTGTGGTCTTTTAGTTGCCCATAGAAATCTCCGGAGCATGGAGTATAGGGATCAAAAAAAGCTTGTTGGCAGAAGGATAGAGATAGTCTGGAAAAAATACAGAATTCTAGGTAAGATTGTCATCTTGGTTATGGCTGCTCTGCCGAACCATGAGAAATATTTTAAAGACCATTTCTCTCTATTATGGATTGTAATAGAGGTTTAAAAATGTTTGCGTAAAGGGAATCGAGTTTTGGGGTTAACCATACCCCTAGGTTTTTACAGGCCTTTTCCTCCCATTTAAAAGCACAATTATTTTGTGTGGTAAATCTTGTATTTTTTTTAGGGATAGATTCAGAGCTTCAGATTTTTAAATAGTTTATTTTGAAGTTGGATATATAGCTGTAGTGCGTAAACTGTGGGAAAAACAATCAGCGCCAAAATAAATGACTTCCTCCTATAACAGGGTAAATGTGTGAAATCACCAATATATGTGGCTGCACAGCTGCTGAATACGTACAGTGATACACCACACCAAATAGATTTTGATCTAAACTGCTTAAATTATAATGGTTAATTAATAAACGTGTGGTGGACACAAGGAGTGATTTGTCCATGCTTTTACATTCATCTTTGAGTAGGCACTTTAGCTGGTGGAGGTGTGCACCACTGGATATTGGTCCTTTTGAGGACGAAAACACACATCGGTGATTGTTTTGGAAGCATTGACACAGATGAACATTTTTTTTCACATTTTTTGACATTTTGAATTTTTTAATTTAAAATATTTATTTGATCATGAAATGTTTAATATACATTTTGTATGCACATTATTTAATGAGACACAGCGCTGCACTATTTAGAAAACAATATTGTAGTGCGTAAACACCTTGCATATATTTTGTATAGTGATGTGTGGTTGAGTTATAAAAAACAAAAGATCTGCCAATTTGTAAGTGCTACCTCCTACTTGGAAACCATGTATGGATGGTGAGTTATTTACTGTACTGATTAATGGTCCTAAGGTGAGAATGAAGAGCAATAGCAAGAGCGGATAGCCTTGCCGTGTTCCATTTCGAATCATTACTATATCTGATAAAGCACCATTAATTTAGGATAGGTAGGATTGTTATATAGGGCAGATATTCAGGATAACATATGTGATTTCAATCAAATATGTGTACTGGTAGCAAGCAGAAAGTCCCACAATGCATGTTCAAATGCTTTCTCCGCATCAGTGGAGAGCAATATGCCTTCAAACTTATCTGAGTTTTGTGAATGAGGTTCAGGGCTTTTGTGTCACATTGTCCATGGCCTTTCTGCCTGGCACGAAGCCTACCAGTTCTGGGCCAATTAACTGATGTAACAACGATTTGCTAATAATTTTGCAAATAATTTTAAGTCCAAGTTCAATAATGATATTGGTCTATAGTTTGAACAGTCTAGTGGGTCTTTATATGGTTTTGGTGTCACGGTAACGTGGGCTCTCAAGAAATCTTCTGCAATCTCCCAGGGATCTTTCAAATAGTTGAACGTTTTCAAGAGATGAGGTACTAGAGAAGTGGAAAAAGCTTTATAGTGTGCAGTAAAGCCATCTGGACCTGGACTCTTCCCTGATTTAAGAAATGTAAAAGCTATTATGAGTTCTTCTTCTGTGATTGGGTCCTCTAATTGTCGTGATTCATCATCATTCAATGTGGGTAAACCGCTATCTGTGAGAAATTGTTGGATTATTTGTGTGTGCGACCCATTTTGATCCGTCGGTTTGTGTGTGTTTGGCAAGTTATACAAATCAGTATAATAATTATGGAATATCTGGGCAATTTTTTCAGTTTCGTGTACCAATTGCTTACTCGTTTTTTAATGGCGAATATGTTCATAGGTAATTGGGCATCTTTTAATACTCTAGCAAGGATTTCCCTGTTTTGCTCCATGTTCATAGAAGAATCCCTTTTTCAGAAAGAATACGAAAAAGGCAAAATCCCACTGTGATAAAGAATAAATAATAAATTATGGTGGTCCCATCCCTGAGTGTAGACCAAAAAGGACCCCCTAGGTTGGGACAAGGGTATAAAAAAAAGTTTTTTTATTTAAATGTTAAAAACATAGACGCCTAATGTAAGAGACAGAGTACACAATGAAATACGTACAATACAAAAATACTTAAACAAAACATAACAAGACAAAAAAACGGGTGGATAGCACTGAAGCTCTCATGGAGGTTAGGTTTCCCCCAAGACCCGATGCGTTTCCAGTTCTTTTGATAGGAGAACTTTCATCAGGGGTACAGAGTAAGTAGATTTGTAATACAATTATCGCTCCCGATGGAGCAGACACTCAGTGCGAGATGGGATTGATAGAAGAAAGAATGGATCATGGGTGCAGCTGTAATCTTGATACTAAGACTAAGATACTAAGATACATATGTAACCGATGGATCACTTTTTATATGCCCAGCATGGACCCACTATCGTTTCCTATGGGTCAAAGGACCAATTTGGGGCCCAAGCGGGCAAAATTAAACAAGTAGAGTCCAGAAAAGTCCAGAATCCCCCAAAGGAAAATGGGGTGAGTCCCCAATGTGGCTCACCAAATATTCTTCCAATAGGATCAATGTCCAGAGAGGAGGGGGGATAGGGGAGTTTTTTTATGGGTACAATGACCCCGACTGGTGATCCAGAAAGAACGATATCTGCGCTGTCCGTTTACGGTGTGCTGCCCCACCGTGAGCTGTGAGCATGGGGCATAGTGCTTGTCTGTTTTGGAGCGTAATATGTGAAAGATCCTGGAACAGGGAGATTTTGTGCTCATTAAAGAGGATTTGATCATTCCTTCTTGCCTTGTTGAGAATTTCCTCTTTAAGTGGGAAATTATGCAGGCAGCAAATGATGTCCCTTGGTGGAGCCGTCAGAGGGATGGGGATTTAGAGCCCTATGTGCCCATACAAAGTCTATGTCTGTATCCTTAGGGTTATTTAGGAGCTCATTAAAGACAGCCTGGAGAGCTTGTTTAATCTGGGATGGTTCCACCTTTTCAGGGATCTCCCTGACTCATGTTTTGCCTCTGACCCCTATTATCTAGGTCAGTGATGGCGAACCTTGGCACCCCATATGTTTTGGAACTTTATTTCCCATGATGCTCATGCATTCTGCAGTGTAGGTGAGCATCATGGGAAATGTAGTTCCAAAACATCTGGGGTGCCAAGGTTCGCCATCACTGATCTAGGTCCTCCAGATGTCTGTTGATGAGGGTTAAGTGAGTGGCATGGGAGGAAACAGTGTTTTCCAAATGCTCCACAGCTCTGTCCCTTTTAGCATCTGCTCTCTCTGTGTGTGCTATGCCATCAGTCAGGGCCAGCAAATCTGCTTTTAAGTCAGTGATGGCTGAGGAGAAGGTGCTTTTAATGTCAGCAGCAATCTGTGTCATTTCTGACAGTTGCAGAGGATGATCCACATACTCTGGGTCTCTTAGCTTATCTTCAGATGCTGACAGAGTCCTCACTGTGATCTGCCTTGTGTCTCCTCAGTGCTATCTTGGCTGTAGAATGGCCCCTGGTCTGGTGAGATTGAGATCTGAAAAGCTCCGGGATACTGCAGGTTCCCGATGCAGAGAACGATCATCGCTGCCTGAAGCCGGATGTGGGTTTGTCCCGCTTGCCCATAACCGTAGTGGTTAGGCTGAAAGGTGTTCTTTTAGCTGTTGGTATGCAGAGCTCTTCTAAGCCGCATCCATTTCCATTGAGCTATAAAAGTGGGGGTATCCGCGCTTAGGATTGTAGGAACTGCTGCCCCCCTAAAAAGACTACACCTAGATGCAGTAAGAGTAAATGGAAAGATAAAATGAGGGGTGTTGGCGCTGTTCAAGGGTGAATTTATATAAAAAGATATTAAAATTGGGAGATGAGTAGATCAAATCATAAACACAAGTGCAAAGAAAGGCAAGGGCTGGATAAATAAGTCAGCAATAATATAGCAACAAGATCACACTAATTAAAAGTGTAAAAATAGACCAAAGTGTTCAGTGAAAAAAACACAACGATAAATGGATAAAAGGACAATATAAGTAGAAAAAAGTGCACATGCATAAATATATACAAATACTGTTAGCAGTGTTATAAAAATAAATAAATAAATATGCCGTTAAACCATAAATGAGGTGCAAGTATGCTGCATATGTTACGCTCAAATTCTGATAAGGCTAAGATGAGGTAGTAAGAAATAGTCCAATAAGTTCAGTTAGTATATAAATATATGAATATTCAGTTAGCAGTAAGAGATGTAAAAGTTCAGAGAATTCCAGTGGTGTTATATATTGATAACAAATAGGTCAGGCATCAATAAGTGCTGGTAAATTCTATATTCCAATTAATAATAGCTCGGCAATAGGCACTCTGCCAGATGATGTTTGCGGGGAAGCTGTGGGCAAAAAGTCAGTGGATGCAATCTGCGCCCAGTGAGTGATGTGATTCTTCTTGTCAGTGTGATGGGTGACTAGCAGCTGCGGGGGTCCCGTACTCCCCTCCTTCCGACTGTGCCCCTAATGTGTTTGCACTCACCGGAGTGCCCAACCCCTGCAGGGGTAATGGGCATAGAAGTGGTTATCCACAAGGATTCCTCTCGTCCGGGTCAGGGGTGTCCTCCTTCTCCAGGGGGGTCCGTGCCGGCTGTATCCTCGTTCCTTGGCTATCCGGTGTGCTCAGATGTAAAGAGAGTATGTAGAAGGGATGGAATCATAGCATAACTCCGTTTATATAAAAAATTCCGAAATTTATTTGGTAAAGTAGTAAAATAGTCACCCACCAAGTGGTGTGACTAGGAAAAATAATACAGGGCTAACCAGCCCGTACAAAACAGGGTAAAAATAGAACCGGCGTTACTGCACAGCCACTTCCGGGTATGCGGCGTGCGTTCCACGGCCGCGTAAGCTAGAGAACCGGAAGTGCAGGCTGGCCGGATGTGACGTATTGCGTACCACGATAGTCCCGCCTTACGCGTTTCGTCATAGGACGTCGTCTGAGGCTCGGCCATCTTGGTACACCATACGTTTTATATACACAAGGGTGTAGCCGCGCCGGCCAATCAATGGGGAGGAAGGTAACCATAGGAGGGACGCCCATCGGGAAGCAATGATAACTATACCAAGGGCAGGAAATGATCGTACACTCTACCCTCCCCCTCTAGTGGCTAAATAAAAAATGACATGGCGCGGCAACTTCAAAAACAGGACAATACGCTTGTAATAAATTGGCAATCATATGGAATCCCTAAAAGGGAGGCATAAAGGTGCAGAGGAAAGTGCATCTTGTGTGAAGTACAGATGCTGGATACTAGAATAGAGTAAACAAGTGATGTAGTATAAGTGAAGTGAATATAAATTCGTGTGCACTAAAGCGTGCAAATAATATGGAAATTATTTGTGTGAACAATGGGAAAGTTTAAAGTGCATGACCTATAAATAGTGCAATAATGATCCAAGAGGTTTGAGTGCTAAAAGTTCAGGGTGAAGAGTTAAGAGGACAAACAAATGCGATAGTGGTGCCCCCCTATGCAGAAAAAGGGGGGCGGGGTATTATAATATATATATATATATATATATATATATATATATATATATATATATAAAAAAAAAAAAATATATATATATATATATATATATATATATATATATATATATATATATATATATAAAAAGCCATAGATGTATGGTATGATATGTAAAACAGTCCATAAAAAATATATATATAATATAAATTGTATAGGATATAAAGTAGGGTCCATATAAATTATTAGAAATATTGTGGAGATGATCTATGTAAAATAGTATCTGAAGAGAGGAGAAGGGGTATTTTTTAAAATTATGTTAAAAATATTTAAATATATGGAGAAAACCAATATCAGGGAGAGGGGGATTCCCAGTATAAATTAGAAATATACGTGTATAAAATATATAAAAAATATATATATATATAAAAGAACTAAATGTATATTGACCAGAAAAAATGGCGGCTAAAAGAATATGTATATATATATGGCGTCCTCAAAAATTGGGTTAATTAAGAAATCTGTATACATGATCATGGGGTGTGGTCATCAGGAGATGAAGTAGGATTCAGAAATTGGATAGAAAACAATTCAGATCTATATCCACATTTAACCCCTTGGGCACCAGAGTCTCTAAAAGGTATATCCATTTTGTTTCGTTCTGTGAGATTTGGATCTTTTTGTTTCCTCCTCGCCAGTGATCATTAATAGTATCTATGCCATAAAAAATGAGGCCTGTGGGATCTCTCTTGTGGTATTCGTCAAAGTGCCTGGAGAGGTTGTGTTTAGGGAAACCCTTCCTGATGTTATTTATATGTTCCCTTATCCTGACACAGAGTGGCCTTGTGGTCCTGCCTACGTATTGTAGTCGGCATGGACATTCGATCACATAAGTGACATGTGTACTATTGCATGTGACTAGTTCTTTGATCGTGAATTCCTTTCCTGTCCTGGACCTGAAAGAAGTTTTTCTCCTAGGCTGTTTCTTGCTGACACGGCATGCAAGACATCTTTGACATTTTTAGAAACCCTTTAGTTGTGAAAACAATTTTACAGGCTTGGGGGATCTATAAAAATTTTTACCAAGTGATTTTTGAGTGTAGGGGCCTTCCTATATATGAATCTTGTTTTTTTGTCCAATAGTTTAGTCAGTACTCTGTCTGATTTCAGAATAGGCCAGTATTCTCTTATTATGTATTCAATTGATTTGAATTGATTATTGTACCCCGTAATGAATGCTACATTCGTTTGTTGCTGATTGGGTTGCCTCTCCTTTGTCCTCAATAGTGCAGCGCGATCCATTCCCATGATGTCGCTTTTTAATTTTTGTAGAGGTTCGAGCGCGTATCCCTTGTCAACGAATTTGTCTATCAGGGTATCTGCCTGTATGAGAAAATCCTCGGTGTTGTAGCAATTTCTGCGTATTCTGAGGAGTTGGCCCTTGGGAATGTTATTGATCCATTTCGGGTGATGACAGCTTGTGGTGGGAATGTACCCATTCCGGTCTGTGGTCTTAAAGAAGGTTTTTGTATGTAGCTCATCCCCTCTTTTGAAGATCTGTAAGTCTAGATAATCCACCTGATTCATATCGCATGTTCCTGTAAAGGAGATGCCAAACTTATTATGGTTGAGTTCTGCCAGGAAGGTTTCAAAGGATTCGGTACTACCTTCCCATACAATAATCACATCGTCTATATACCTGCGGTAGAACTTTATTTCTGGTCTTTTTTTTTTATATACATACCGCTCTTCCCACATATGCATAAAAAGATTAGCCACGCTAGGTGTGTATTTGGCACCCATTGCTACGCCTTTGGTTTGTACATAATAGTCTTTTCTATACCAAAAATAATTATTTTCCATTGCTAATTTTACACATTCCAGTAGGAAGCCAATTTGCTCCTGTCTTAGGTCCGTGCCTTCATGTAGTGCCTTTTCCACTACTGTCATCCCATCCTTTTGTACAATACTTGTGTAAAGGGAATTGACATCTATTGTGGCTAGAAGACAATTTTGGATGTTCTTGACCTGCTGTAATTCGTTGATGAGTTGGGTGCTGTCCCTCAGATATGATCTTCCCTTCTTTACCAATGGTTTTAGGAACTGGTCCACATATTCTCCAAGTCTTGAGAAAAGGGAGTTTATGCCACTTATAATAGGCCTCCCCGGGGGTTTATCAAGTCTTTTATGAATTTTCGGTAGATAGTAAATGACTGGAGTTTTGGTTGATTCCGATACCAAGTATTGTGCTTCTTTCTTGTTCAGGATTCACAATTGTTTGCCTTTATTGACCAAGTTCCTGAGTTTTTTTGCATATTGGGGTTTGGGGTTACTCTTTAGTTTACGATATGTGTTGGCAGTTCTCAGGAGGTTATCCAATTCTTCTTCATAATCTTTTTTCTTCAGGATAACCAGTCCTCCTCCCTTATCCGCAGGGCGGATGACCACTTCTTTTTTCTTCCCCAATTCCTTGATAGCATTCCAAACTTGTCCATTTTTCTTTCTCTTGTTCTCCAATCTTCTAAGATCATTTTCTACCATTTTTTGGAAAGCCCCTATGCATTGATCCCCTGGAATTTTGGGGTTCATAATTGAGTTGTTTCTTAAGTTTGTATGTACAAATTCGGATATCTCATCTTCTCGATCCTCTTTTTCATTCAGGGCAAAATGTTTTTTTATCTTAATTTTTCTTATAAATTTCTGTAGGTCAATGTACACCTCAAATTTGTCGATATTCTTGTCAGGTGCAAACTTGAGTCCTAAATCTAAAATACGCATTTCTTCATCACTAAAAACTACATCTGTTAAATTAAAAATCCCTAATCCTAATATTCTCTTCTTCGTTTTCTTCTTCCCTCCACGTCTCCCTCTGGTCCGTTTCTTTCGTAACTTCTGTGGGGTGGTTCTGGGTTCCTGGTCCATCCGTTCCCTGTACTCATTCGCTGATTCTGATGGGGGGGGTGTCCACGTTGTCCAGTTATTCCTTCTGTATTCGGGTCCCCGTAAGGTCTGTCTCGGTTCCAAGGTACATCTTGTTCCGTGTATTGGTTCCTCCAGCCAGGTCTCCTGTATGGGACTCTGCCTGACCTATTTGTTATCAATATAAACACCACTGGAATTCTCTGAACTTTTACATCTCTTACTGCTAACTGAATATTCATATATTTATATACTAACTGAACTTATTGGACTATTTCTTACTACCTCATCTTAGCCTATCAGAATTTGAGCGTAGCATATGCAGCATACTTGCACCTCATTTATGGTTTAACGGCATATTTATTTTATAACACTGCTAACAGTATTTGTATATATTTATGCACGTGCACTTTTTTCTACTTATATTGTCCTTTTATCCATTTATCGTTGTGTTTTTTTCACTGAACACTTTGGTCTATTTTTACACTTTTAATTAGTGTGATCTTGTTGCTATATTATTGCTGACTTAGTTATCCAGCCCTTGGCTTTCTTTGCACTTGTGTTTATGATTCGATCTACTCATCTCCCAATTTTAATATCTTTTTATATAAATTCACCCTTGAACAGCGCCAACACCCCTCATTTTATCTTTCCATTTCCATTGAGCGCCAAGCCACACCTACCCCACCTGGAGTAATGCTTGATCCTTGTATTTACAGTGCTGCAATTTTGTTGTATTTGCTTTGTATTCCCTTGCCCCACTCCCTGTCATCAGTAGTAACAATGAATATCCTGATGCTGGAAGTCTGCAAGCTGAGGGTTAATGGCTCGGCTATGTCTTTTGTGCTTTTCTGTCCCCTCTCCCTCTCCCACCCGTCTGGCTCTATGCAGCAGCTCGGCTTTTCCTTCATTCTTCTCTCATGTTACATCACCAACCAGTGCATGCAGACCCCCACAACCACAGCCCAGGGTTGTGGGGAAGAGGACCTTGTCCCTATCAACATGGGGACAAGGTGTTTTGGGGTAGGAGGCACCTCCCATGTTGAGGGCATATGGCCTGGTATGGTTCAGGAGGAGGGCTGCATGCTCGGATAAGGGTTTGGTATAGATATTGGGGGAACCCCACTCAGTTTTTTTATATTTGGCATGGTGTTCCCCTTAAAATCCACACCAGACCCAAAGGGAATCTCGTTGAAAGCTGATGACTCATCCGTTGTTAAGAACACCACAGCCAGCTTTCCAGCCTGCTCCTTAACAACCAGCTATTAACTGTGCCCTGATTGGGCAAAGATTTGCCCAATCAGGGCTTAGAATGCACTGTGCAGCATGCATTTCATTTTTTGGGCACTCTGTGAGTAAACATCCTGCCGAGCGCCCCACAAGTTTGGGTGTTTGCTGAACAGGCAAACAGTCGAGTTTGGGCTGAACTTTTGCTCAGCCCAAATTGCTCGCCCAACTCTAACAACAAAGTTCTCATTTAAAGGCCCATCTAAGTCACCTGACTTAAGACCATGCAGAGCATTATGGTTACAAGCCAGCAAATTCCCATATTATTTTGTCAGGTCTGTGAACTTCAAACACACAAGTTTCACCTTGAACCCATGGTAGCACCAAACCTTGTCCCTAACTGTGTCCTATAATGATGTGGGGGTAAGCAGGCAGTGCCAAATTTAGACCTTAGGGGGGGCGTGGCACTTTAAATTCAGGGGCCCCTCAACGTAGAACTTAAAATATATGATACATAAAATAGTGAACTGAAATTTATGATAAACCCTTTGTTCTCCAAAAAAATATGTTCAGTTTCTTAATTTTATTGACTGTAAGAATACACATTACACAGATAATTGGAACTGGCAAGTCATACATCACAGTTATGCATCAAAAAGTATTTTCTTCCTGTACTTAGCATCTGCAAAATCTTTAAGGTCTGTTTCACACAGGCTTTAACTTGTATAAGAGCAGTGTGAACAGCAAGCTTTGACAAAGTATTTGCAGCCCTTTCAGCAAGCTTTTGAAGTACCATTCAGCTACAGTTTGTAAATGTTGAACACAGATCCTAATAGGAGTGCTGATTGACACTTTAAACCAGCTGCTAGTAGACTTTAGCAGGCTTTCAACAAGCTTCAATAATATCTGAAGCCTGCTGGCAGCTTATTTAAAGCTGCAATCAACACTCCCATTAGAATGTGTGTTCAACATTTACAAACTGGAGCTGAATAGTTCCAATATAATTATGGCTAAATAAGTGGCAGAAAAAAAAACAAAACATATGGGTCCTCATTTCAACAGAGAAGATGCCACTGGCCTTTTAATTTAACAGTAACAATTGTCTGAGCCAAAAATGCTAAACAAAGCTGCGTGGCAACACCACCACCCACAAAGCAACTTGTCACTAGCAAATTTGGGCCAAGGTATTTCGGAGGTAAAATATCCACAAAAAAAAGGGCATATGACCTGGTTTACACCAGGAGGGGGGTGCTAGCTGACGCTCATTTTGTGCCCTTTAGGCTGCATGCTGAAATAATGTACAGTTTGTATTTTGGGGGGGGACAACGCTTATTAGTTACAATAATCTTAGAATGACATAATCACACATAGGTTAGACTGGATGGACTCGTGTCTTGCAAATATAAAGCACACTATACATCAATGGCTACAAATTAAGTATGGTTTGGCAGAAACATTGCTCACCTACTTATTGACATGCGTGTGAAATTGAAAAAATTTTCTTCATGCCCACGGAGGTGCCCATACAAGATCATGAACTGGCCTCTCTCTTCACGATTTGCAATGATTGGATGAACCCAGTATCTTCTTCTTCTCCTCATCCTTCTCCTATTCTCTTCTTCAAGCAAGATTGCTGCTGTTGCAGCAACAACTGTTGGCATTATCATTGGCAGAGCAGCACACATTTTGCAAAGAAACACACAAAACACAGGTACAGACTGCTGGATAACCATGAAGTGTACACAGATCTACCAGGTTTTATAAGCAGCCACACAATCAGCAAAAAAGCTTGGTCAGCTCAAAATTAGCAACTCAAATTAGACAGGAAGGGTTACTAATGAATTTGCAGCTGATTCGCACCTAAAACGCGTACAATCCGCAGAACAGCCAACGTTTCACTGCGCAGTCACGCAGGGCCTTCAATTCGCACCGCACTAGTCTGAACCCAAGCTCAAAGTAAATTCCTTAGAAAATAATAAAAGTGACAGGATGTCAATATATTAACCCTTCCATATTTTTTCTTTGATGGACATAGAAATAGGGGGGATCAAGCTGAGCTCCAGACCACCCACTTCTCCTACGGACAGGGTAAAGAGAGAGAGAGACTGCCACTACTGTGACCTGCAATGGCGGTGCTGGACTGGCTTCTCTTCAGGCAGATTCAGTTGTGGGGGGTGGAGGCTGGACGGTCTCAGGCTGACAAACTGTAAGCAGCATATGTTCCTGCTGGCTTTCACACAGGTAGGAGGCTGAGGTTCCCTGTTGTTATGTGGTATTAACCACTGTTCCTTCTCTGTGTTGTTCAGTAGTGGAAGCTTCCCTGAACTGGCTATCTTGTCCCTCATCAGTCTCCAGGCACCGACGTAGCCATTCTTCCCCACCAGCGCTTTCAGATTTCTCAAGCAGTCTTCTTATCAGGGTCTTCATTATACAGACAAGCAGGAGATGAGTACGTCCAAGATTGTAGTGTTGCTGCTGACCACTCTGAGGGAAGACTGCTGAGAGAAGCCCCTTTTATAGGGAATTCCAAGATTCAGGAAAGTCCTGGAAAAAACTAGAAACTTTCTTAAAAGGGCAATAGAAATAATATAGCACAACTGAGGCAGAAGTTGTGCCTGCCTTAAGCATTAGAAAGCACACTTAAAGTGGCAATATAAAATACATTAATGCTGAGGCAAAATGTTGTTGCCGTTTTAAGCAGCCGCAAGCCCATGAAAAGTGGGCCCAAATGAATTAAGCCTCCTTTTTCCCAGGCTGAAGGCATGTGTGTGTGTTCATGCCACTACTATTTTCCTCATCCCTGTACATTGTGATTTACATTTCTAAAAGTGGTTTTGATATTATCTACACTCTTAGGGAGTTTCACATCCTTACCACTCTAACAGTAAAGAATCCCATACTCAATTACCTTAGGTAAAATCGTTTCCTCCCAATGCTAGAATCATCATTCAAAGATTTGTATATTGTGGTCATATCCCCTCTTAAGGGTCTCTTCCTAAAGGGAGAATATGTTTAACCACTTGCCAACCGGCTCACCCACATATACGTTGGCAATGTGGTTTGTTCCCACGAAAATGCTGTACCTGTACATCAGTGCCTTTAATAGCCATAGCAGGCGTGCAATGGCGGGCACGAGAGACAGAATGGGGATTTGTTTATGTAAACACACAAATCCTCGTTCTGACAGGAGAGAAGAGACAGATCTGCTGTTCGTAAAGAACGCTGGATGCAGGACAGGCCAGTTGCTCAATTGCATACTGTGCAAGCTCTGGCCAGTGATCCATCCTCAAGACCCAGTAAGCCAGAGGATTTTAGGTGGGGAAGGTGTCCAAGTCTGACCTTGCCCCTAGGTATTCCTGCACCATGTATATCAGACGCTGGCGCTGGTTGCTGGAACCGATCATACCTTGGGGCTGCGGACTAAAAAATTGTCTGAACGCATCGGTCAGACGTCCACCTTCCCCACCGCTCCTTCTGCTACTGACCGAAGCCTCAGCAACTCGTCGTCCAGGACCAGGAGTTTGTAACCTCCCAGTTTCTGGGAACGCGTTGCACAGACCTTTCTGCAAGGCCTCCCTGAGATGTCTCATCCTCTGCTCCCTCTGCCACGGCAAGATAAGGTCCGCAACCTTACCCTTGTACCGTGGATCAAGGAGAGTGGCCAGCCAGTAATGGTCCCTCTCCTTGATCCGAAGAATATGAGGATCCTTCCGCAGGCTTTGCAGGATCAGGGAGGCCATGCAACGTAGGTTAGTTGAGGCATTCGGTCCGGAGTCTTCTGGGTCACTAAGGACGACATGATCGCCAGCCACCTCCTCCCAGCCACGTACAAGTCCACTGGTTTGTTGGGACTGTACATCATCCCTAAAAGACTGCTGCTGCTGATGCTGATGCTGAGTGCCAGGCTCCACCTCCATGCTCACATAATCCTCCTCCTCCTCCTCCTCCTCCTCCTCCTCTTCCTGTGTGATGGGTGGGACAGAAGGAACGCTGTCTGGATAAAGGGGGCCTTGAGAGGCAAGGAAGTCCTCCTCTTCCTGCCTCTGTTCTGCCTCAAGTGCCCTGTCCATTATCCCACGCAGCGTATGCTCCAACAGGTGGACAAGAGGTACAGTGTCACTGATGCATGCACTGTCACTGCTCACCATCCTCGTGGCCTCCTCAAATGGTGAGAGGACAGTGCATGCATCCCTGATCATGGTCCACTGGCGTGGGGAAAAAAAGCCAAGCTCCCCTGACGCTGTCCTGGTGCCGTAGTCGCAAAGGTACTCATTGCTGCGTGTGCAGTCGCTGCAGCATGGCCAACGTTGAGTTCAACCTGGTGGGCATGTCACATATTAGGCGGTTCTTGGGCAGGTTCAGCTCCTTTTGCAGCTCAGTCAGCCGAGCACTGGCATTATAAGATCGGCGGAAATGCACACAGACTTTCCTGGCCTGCCTCAGGACATCCTGTAAGCCTGGGTACCTGCCCAAGAACCGCTGCACCACCAGGTTGAGGACGTGAGCCATACAGGGCACATGGGTGAGCTGCCCTCTGTCAAGAACTAGGTACTCACCGAGGCCAAGATGCCGAGAGCGGTTGCCCTTGCGACTCGGCGCCCACTGCCCTGAAAGTGATACAGGGACGGTTGGCACCAAGAGGCACAAGCCACCAGTGGGATGGTGACCAGGCGTGGGCTCCTGATGTTGTAGAGAAGGGTAGACTGGAACAGGATAGTACGTCCACGAATTCCTAGTTAGAAACACGGCAAGCAGACTGGGAATCAAACACAGGCAGGTTAGATGAATGCAGGCCGGGGGTCAAACACTGGCGGGTTAGGTACAATCCTTTAAGCAGGAGAGTCCAAGGCAGGCTGGGGATCAAACACTGTTAGAAGGGAGTCCAGGGTACAGGCCAAAGGTCCAGGGCAGGAGAAAGTAACAGATCCAAATAGGCAAGCTGAAGGTCAAGGTCAGTAGAAGGCAGAGTAGTCAGGACGATCCGGGTTTGGCAACAGGTAAGACAATCTTCAAGGGTCAAGTACAGGATACAAACAGGAAGCAGCTGTCAGACGAACCAGCGTCTGTCTGGGCACAGAGGCCCTCCTTTTATAGGGCCGTTGAGGTCACATGAGGGGATGCCGCGCTACTGCGCATGCGCGCGCGCCGCTTGGCGGGAACACGAGTGCGCACGCGCCGCCGCATCTTCTCTCTGTCACTGGCTATGAGCCGGGAAGCCGAACCCGTGCGCCTGCGCACTAGCGTGCGCAGCGGACGGAAACCCTGACAGTGCCCCCCCCCTGAGGGGCGGCCTCCGGACGCCCAGGCTCTCCATCAATTCAGGGTGTTCTTGTCGGAAGATCTTGATTAATCTTGGGGCATGGAAGTTTCTGGATGGTTCCCAAGAATTATCCTCTGGTGGATAGCCCTTCCATTTTACTAAAAATTGAAGCTGACGACCCACCTTCCTGCAGCCAAGTAATGACTCTACCTCGTATTCTTCTACTCCATCAATTGTTATAGGTGGAGGAGGAACTTCTTCTCTGTTTGGAAAAGGACTGGGGACCAAGGGTCTCAGTAGCGAGGCATGGAATACTGGGTGTATTCTGTAGGAACTGGGTAAGGCAAGTTCAAAAGCTACAGGATTTACCATCTTCTTGATTTCGAATGGCCCAATGAACTTGGGACCCAACTTCCGTGCAGGACACGCGATCTTAAGATGGGTAGTTGCCAGCCATACCTTTTCTCCAATCTTGAAATGAGGGTTCTCCTTCCTCCCCTTGTTGTGATATTTCTTATATCCCTCCTGGGCCTGTTGCATGGCGTCTTGAAGTTTTTTGAAGTTGGTTTGAATGTAACTTATCCGTTCTTGTACAGCGGGAACCCGAGATTCAGAGACAACATTAGGGAGAAAAGATGGATGAAACCCAAAGTTAGCCCAAAACGGAGTCTGATTTGTGGTCGAGTGGGAAGAGTTATTATATGCAAATTCTGCAAAAGATAATAGAGAGGACCAGTCGTCTTGTGCGGAGGAACAGAAACACCGTAAGTATTGTTCAAGAGTTTGATTAGTGCGTTCAGTTTGTCCATTACTTTGTGGGTGGTAGGCAGATGAAAGACAAATGTTGATATCCAAGGTTTTGCAAAGCTCTTTCCAAAATTTTGAGGTGAACTGTGGGCCCCTATCCGAGACGATGCTCTTGGGTACCCCATGGAGTCTAACAATCTCCTTGACAAAAATGTTGGCGGTCTCCAGGGCAGAGGGGGTGCCGATCATGGGCAAAAAGTGGCTCATTTTGGACAGCCGATCCACTACCACTAGAATGGTAGTGAAGCCTTGCGATGGAGGCAATTCCACGATGGGTAGAGGCCTTAGTAACCCCCATGGCTTTGTTCTAGGACCCTTGTTTCGCTGACATGTAATACAGGAAGATACGTATTTTTGGCAATCCTTTCTCCAGCCTGGCCACCAAAAGGTGCGAGAGATATGTTCTGCTGTTTTTCGTACCCCAAAGTGACCAGCTAGTTTATGATCGTGTAAAGTTCTCAGGACTACAGGTCTTATCTCTGTAGGGACAAAAATGTTGTCTTGGAGCCAGAATAGATTTTCACGTCTTTCTAGGGTGTCCAGAATGGGATCTTTACAGTGAGCCGAAGAAGTGGATAGAGCGGAGATCAGGTCAGTGGGTAGTAGAAAGTTCTGAGGGGTAAGAATGGTGCTGGGTTCTGATACCTGGGAGGACTCTGGGAAGATACGGGATAGAGCATCTGCCTTGCCGTTCTTTGACCCTGGCTGGTAGGAAATGTGGAATGTGAATCTTGAGAAGAAGAGTGCCCAACGGGCTTGACGGGGCCTTAAGCGTCTAGCAGTGCGAAGGTACTCAAGGTTTTTATGGTCTGTAAAAATGGTGATTGGATGAACTGCTCCTTCAAGGAGGTATCTCCACTCCTCCAGCGCGGATTTAATGGCCAATAGCTCCCGGTCGCCAACATCATAGTTCTTCTCGGCCGGATTGAGTCTTCGGGAGGCGAAGGCCACTGGGTGTAACAGGGCTTTCGGCCCATGGCGTTGGGAGAGGATGGCACCTGTGGCAGACTCCGAGGCGTCCACTTCTAGAACAAAAGGTAGCAGTGGGTCTGGGTGCCGTAAGATAGGGGCAGACGTGAAGAGAGTTTTTAGTTTGACAAAAGCCTCCTGGGCTTCCTGGGACCACTGAAAACGGCTGTGTAGGCGGGTCAATTGAGTGATTGGGCCCACAATGGCAGAGAATCCGGCGATGAACCTCCTGTAAAAATTTGCAAAACCGATGAACCTCTGTACAGCTCTTTTATCCTTAGGAGGTGGCCAGTCTACCACTGCCTTGACCTTGTGTGGGTCCATGGAGGTGCCCTTAGTGGAGATGATGAACCCCAGAAACTGTACTGTAGATCTTTCAAACTCGCATTTTTCAGCTTTAAGATAGAGCTGATGGGCTCTGAGGATGGTGATGACCTTCTTGACGTGTTCCCGGTGCAACTCCAGAGTGGCTGAAAAAACGAGGATGTCGTCTAGGTATATGACTAAAAAGTCATCCAAGTATTTTCTAAAAATGTCATTAACCAGGTGCTGAAAAGTGGCTGGAGCATTACAAAGGCCAAATGGCATCACCAAGTATTCATAGTGGCCAAAACGAGACCTGAAGGCTGTCTTCCACTCATCCCCTGCACGGATTCTGACAAGGTTGTAGGCACTCCTTAAGTCGAGTTTAGAGAAAACTTTAGCTGACCGGAACCGCTGGAAGAGTTCAGGAATAAGTGGTAGAGGATATCGGTTTTTGATAGTAATTTTATTAAGTTCACGATAATCAACGCAGGGCCTGAGTGAGCCATCTTTCTTTCCAACGAAGAAAATACCAGCACCTGCTGGAGAGGTGGATGGCCGAATAAAGCCTCTCTCGAGATTCTCATCAATATAGGCCTTGAGGGCCTTTAGCTCGGTCTCCGACAGAGGAAATATGCGCCCAAAGGGAATTGCGGAGCCTGTGAGCAATTCGATGGGGCAGTCATAGGCCCGATGTGGTGGTAGGTAGTCGGCCTTCTTTTTGTCAGACATCTTTAAAGTCCTGATAGACCGAGGGAATGTGCTGAAGGTTTTCTGATGTCGAGATAACCGATAGGATGGAGCGGGGAGTTGGAGAGATGCAGTGTTGGTGACAATATGGTGACGAGAAGGAGACCTCCTTCCTGTTCCAGTGAATTTGGGGGTCATGAGCTTGCAGCCAAGGAAGTCCAAGGATGATGGGAAACATTGGGGAAGATATGAGATATCCAGGAAGCAGCTGCAAGCACCTGAGTCAATCACGGCTGGTAGCCGGATCTTCCTTCCCGCTAGCTGTAGAGAGACAGAAAGAGTCACATAAGTTTGGGCCCGATTGACGGCTTGACAGTTCATGAAAGGCTGAGATGGCAACTTACTAGGCCGGATGGGACAATTCAGGAGGAAATGTCCGGAACCCCCGCAATAGAGGCACAGATTGGATCTCCGTCTTCGTTGCCGTTCTTCCTGGGTAAGGCGGGGACGAACTAGGCCCAATTGCATTGGCTCCCCTTCAGAGGCCGATGGACCGGATGGGACGGTTGAATAAGCAGCTGGCATCCTTGGGGGAACCCATATTGGTCGGGACCCTTGTACACGTTCTGAGCGACGTTCCCGCATACGTCGATCCAGCTTGGTGGCTACCTGGATCAACTCCTCCAAAGAAGTAGGGGGCTCAACCCGGGCTAACTCGTCCTTCAGACTTTCCCTTAATCCCAGTCAATACTGGTAGAGGAGGGCTGCCTCATTCCAGGTGGTATCGGCAGACCATTTGCGGAACTCCGCCGTATAGTCCTCCACAGGCCTTTTACCCTGAGAGAGGGTATGCAGAGTGGCCTCAGCCGTGGCCTTACGTTGGGGGTCATCGTAGAGTTGGCCCATTGCTTCAAAAAATGTATCAACAGTATTAAGGAGAGGGTTCCTTTGTTCCATGAGGCCGTGGGCCCAAGATTGGGGTTCCTCGGATAGCAGGGAGATGATAAACCCAACCTTGACAATTTCTGAGGAGAAGGTTCGGGGTTGCAGGGCAAGGTACAGGGAACAAGCATTTTTGAAGGACCTGAACTTCCTGCGATCACCCGAAAATCGCTCTGGTATTGGTACCTTGGGTTCAGGCACGGCCATCATCATGGCAGGTGGAGGTTGAGCCTGAGGTGCGGAGGTCCCACTAGTAGACCCGGAAGCTGGACTTGCTAGGGGAGCGGCCGTGGTCAGTTGTTGGAGTCGAGTATCGACTTGGGCATAGCCTTCCTGTAGTTTCTGTACCGCTTCCGTGAGGGCAGACACCTGCTGACATAGCATGTCCAATGGAGAACCCGCTCTGTTGGCCTCTGTCATGGCTGGTTCGTACTGTCAAGAACTAGGTACTCACCGAGGCCAAGATGCCGAGAGCGGTTGCCCTTGCGACTCAGCGCCCACTGCCCTGAAAGTGATACAGGGACGGTTGGCACCAAGAGGCACAAGCCACCGGTGGGATGGTGACCAGGCGTGGGCTCCTGATGTTGTAGAGAAGGGTAGACTGGAACAGGATAGTACGTCCACGAATTCCTAGTTAGAAACACGGCAAGCAGACTGGGAATCAAACACAGGCAGGTTAGATGAATGCAGGCCGGGGGTCAAACACTGGCAGGTTAGAAGGGAGTCCAGGGTACAGGCCAAAGGTCCAGGGCAGGAGAAGGTAACAGATCCAAATAGGCAAGCCGAAGGTCAAGGTCAGGAGAAGGCAGAGTAGTCAGGACGATCCGGGTTTGGCAACAGGTAAGACAATCTTCAAGGGTCAAGTACAGGATACAAACAGGAAGCAGCTGTCAGACGAACCAGCGTCTGTCTGGGCACAGAGGCCCTCCTTTTATAGGGCCGTTGAGGTCACATGAGGGGATGCCGCGCTACTGCGCATGCGCGCGCCGCTTGGCGGGAACACGAGTGCGCACGCGCCGCCGCATCTTCTCTCTGTCACTGGCTATGAGCCGGGAAGCCGAACCTGTGCGCCTGCGCACTAGCGTGCGCAGCGGACGGAAACCCTGACACCCTCGTCGCAGGGCAGAGAGGAGGTTGGTGCCATTGTCAGAAACCACCATTTCTGGCTTAAGCTGGCGTGGCGTCAACCACCTCTCGGCCTGCCCCTGCAGAGCTGCCAGAACCTCTGCCCCAGTGTGGCTCCTGTCCCCCAAACACACCAGCGCAAGCACGGCATGGCATCTTTTTGCCTGCGTACTCGCGTAGCCCCTTGTACGCCTACGGAGTACCGCTGGTTCCGAGGACAGAGCACTGGAGGAAGAAGAAGAGGAGGGGGGTGGAGGAGAGAGGTGTGTCACAACCAGTAGTAGCATTTTGGAGGCGTGGTGGCGGAACAACCTCCAACACTACTGCACCTTGTCCTGCATCCCTCCCAGCTGCCAATAGAGTGACCCAATGGGCTGTGAAAGAAAGATAATGTCCCTGTCCATGCCTGCTGGACCATGAGTCAGCGGTAATATGCACCTTACCGCTGACTGCCCTGTCCAGCGAGGCATGGACATTGTCTTCCACATGCCGGTAGAGAGACGGAATCGCCTTCCGTGAGAAAAAGTGGCGTTTGGGAACCTGCCACTGAGGAACCGCACATTGAACAAACTCACGGAAGGGGGCCGAGTCTACCAACTGAAAAGGCAGCAGTTGAAGTGCTAGCAATTTAGCCAAGCTAGCATTCAACCGCTGGGCATGTGGATGGCTGGGAGTATACTTCTTTCGACGGTCCAGCAGCTGGGGCAGGGAAATTTGCCTGCTACAATCGGACGTCGGTGTACTACAAGTACTTGGTTTTGACACACCTAATTCTACACCTTCAGTCCTCTCAGAGCAGCTTTTAGAGAGGACTGAAGATATAGTGGGGATGGAGATCCCAGCTGATGAGGAGCAAGGAGAGGTCCGCTTTGTTCTTTGGTGTGGGTCTTTTATGTGTGCTTGCCAACGAGCTGCATGGCAGGTCGACATATGTCTGCTCATGCTTGTGGTGCCCAAGCGGGTGATGTTTTGGCCACGCGAGATACGCTTGAGACAAATATTGCAAATAGCAGTGGTGCGATCTGATGCACTCGTCTCAAAAAAGGCCCACACCAAAGAACTTTTGTGATAACGTGCAGAGGCAGTGCTCTGCAAAGGCGGAGCTCTGCGGTGTGATACAGTTGCGGTGTGATACAGTTGGTGTGCTGGCCTCTAGCTGGCCTCCAGGGGGCATCCTGCCTCGTTGGACATGTGCCGCCGCATCCTCCTCCTCCTCTTTCTCCTCCTCCTCCTCTCTCCCTTCAGGTACCCACGTGGAGTCAGTGACCTCATCATCCCCTCCCTCTTCACCACTAGAGCAAACCTGGCAGTAAGCTGCAGCTGGTGGAACAGTACTGCCAGATTGCTGTCCTTCAGCATCCCCTCTCTCTGCGCGCACACTACTGCCTTCCTCAAGCTGGGTATCATCATCCGAGCCTTCGAATCGTTGGGCATCCTCCTGAAGCATGTACCCAACACTGTGCTCAAACAGTTCGGGGGACTCCTCAGGAGGACATGGTGGGTCTAGGGAAGGGGTGGCTGATGATGCCATTGAGTACGCGTTGGCAGCTGCTCTGCCAGTACCCTGAGCCTGGGTGAGAGAGGATGAGGAGGATGAGGAGGGCTTGGTCATCCATTCTACCAAGCCTTCGGCATAATGCCACTCAACATGTCCAGCTGCCGAAAACAAAGACAAGCGTGTCCCATGGCCACGTGCTGATGACGATGCACGAGCACGTCCACGACCAGCACTGTTGTCTCTAGAAACAGAGCCTGCTTGCCCTGTGTTCTTGCCTCGGGACACTCTGTCTCTCCTTGGTGGTCTTCCAGCCATTGTAGTCGGTAGTGTATATTGTATAAAAAATAGAGCTCCTATGTGTGCTCACAACACACTGTAGGTCCTATGGGTGCTGACACAAACACACTATAGGTACTATGTGTGCTGCTGACAAGAAAATATAGGACCTATGTGTGCTGCCACAAACACACTATAAGTCCTATGGGTGCTGACACAAACACACTATAGGTACTATGTGTGCTGCTGACAAGGAAATATAGGACCTATGTGTGCTGCCACAAACACACTATAAGTCCTATGGGTGCTCACACAAACACACTATAGGTACTATGTGTGCTGCTGACAAGGAAATATAGGACCTATGTGTGCTGCCACAAACACACTATAAGACCTATGTGTGCTGCCACAAACACACTATAAGACCTATGGGTGCTGACAAAAAAACACACTATAGGTACTATGTGTGCTGCTGACAAGGAAATATAGGACCTATGTGTACTGCCACAAACACACTATAAGTCCTATGGGTGCTCACACAAACACACTATAGGTACTATGTGTGCTGCTGACAAGGAAATATAGGACCTATGTGTGCTGCCACAAACACACTATAAGTCCTATGAGTGCTGACAAAAAACACACTATAGGTCCTATGTGTGCTGCTGACAAGGAAATATAGGACCTATGTGTGCTGCCACAAACACACTATAAGTCCTATGGGTGCTCACACAAACACACTATAGGTACTATGTGTGCTGCTGACAAGGAAATATAGGACCTATGTGTGCTGCCACAAACACACTATAAGTCCTATAGGTGCTGACAAAAAAACACACTATAGGTACTATGTGTGCTGCTGACCAGGAAATATAGGACCTATGTGTGCTGCCACAAACACACTATAAGTCCTATGGGTGCTCACACAAACACACTATAGGCACTATGTGTGCTGCTGACAAGAAAATATAGGACCTATGTGTGCTGCCACAAACACACTATAAGTCCTATGGGTGCTCACACAAACACACTATAGGTACTATGTGTGCTGCTGACAAGAAAATATAGGACCTATGTGTGCTGCCACAAACACACTATACGTCCTATGGGTGCTCACATAAACACACTATAGGTACTATGTGTGCTGCTGACAAGGAAATATAGGACCTATGTGTGCTGCCACAAACACACTATAAGTCCTATGGGTGCTCACACAAACCCACTATAGGTACTATGTGTGCTGCTGACAAGAAAATATAGGACCTATGTGTGCTGCCACAAACACACTATAAGTCCTATGGGTGCTGAAACAAACACACTATAAGTACTATGTGTGCTGCTGAGAAGAAAATATAGACACAAACACACTATACACACACAAACACACTATAGGTACTATATGTGTGCTGCTGAGAAGAAAATATAGGACCTATGTGTGCTGCCACAAACACACTATAAGTCCTATGGGTCCTGACACACGCACACTATAGGTACTATATGTGTGCTGCTGAGAAGAAAATATAGGACCTATGTGTGCTGCCACAAACACACTATAAGTCCTATGGGTGCTGAGTGACACAAACACACTATAGGTACTATATGTGTGCTGCTGACAAGAAAATATAGGACCTATGTGTGCTGCCACAAACACACTATAAGTCCTATGGGTCCTGACGCAAACACACTATAGGTACTATATGTGTGCTGCTGACAAGAAAATATAGGACCTATGTGTGCTGCCACAAACATACTATAAGTCCTATGGGTGCTGAGTGACACAAACACACTATAGGTACTATATGTGTGCTGCTGACAAGAAAATATAGGTCCTATGTGTGCTGCCACAAACACAATATGGCTCCTATAAATCCCTGCCTGGGATGGGACAGAAGGTCGGGACAGAAGTTGGGGTGCAATGCTGTTCTAACAGCACTGCGGTTGGTGCTACTGCTATGCTGTACTAACAGCACGCACACACCAGACTAATCCCCAGCAGCAGCTAATATCACACTCACTGTGCAAACAGCAGCAATGAATGATCAATATTCAGTGATGATGAATGACTCAGGTAGCAATGGTTTAGCAAAGAAATAGCAATCAAGCAAAGAAACAAATCAGCAGACTGCTCTCCCTAAAGCCGGAACACATGTGACCGGGGCTGACGGCGTGGCGGCCTTTTATATGGTGGGGCGTGTACTAAAGCCCCTGAGCTTTAATTGGCTACAGGCGTCCTGCCTGTAGCCAATTATTGCTCTCCTCGTTTCCGGCGCTGTGATTGGCCAAGCATGTGGGGTCACAGTGCATGCTTGGCCAATCATCAGCCAGCAATGCACTGCGCCGGCCGCAATGCATTGCGGGCCGCTCGCATCACACGAATGTGATGCGAACGGCCCAAATAGTTCTGGGCTAACGTGGGTTCGAATCTAGCACCGGCCCATCCCTAATCTGCATGTATATGAAGATATTATCATAGTACTTTTTTCCTCTATACTCTAACAGTGGGATATATATAGGTCATATTGATATTGTTATTGATGCACTAAGATATTTATTTATTTTTCACCATCAATTTAGTAACTAAGTGCTGGATTCAGTGTTACACTAATGATATATATATCTTTTTATTTTTACACACTGGAAGTAATGGTTGATTTATGATAGGTGTTCACCTATTTAGGTAAATAGCGCCCCTGTTACACAATTCTCCAACCAGTTAGGCCCCTTTCACACGGACGCAGTCAGTTTAGGCACGTCAAAAACGTATCAGTTCTTATCCGTTGTCTCATCCGTTTTCATCCGTCATCCGTTCCGTTAATGTCCGTTTTCATCCGTTTTTTGTCCGCTTACATCCGTAAATGCACACGTTTACGTCCGTTTTTCATCCGTTTTTTCATCCTATTTGTTCCGTTTATATGTGTGCCTGTGCCTTTAAGAGGTTGAGTTCACAGATAAACACAAAACGGATCTTAACGGATCGGACGTTGACGGACGATGTCCGTCAACGTCAGTTAATATCCGTTTTGACGGATCTGAACGTAGCCTTGTACGTTTAAAAAAACGGATAAAAACGGAAGCGGAGGTTAACTGATGGTGACGGATGTTCATCCGTCTGCCCATAGGAATGCATTGTCGTCCGTCGACGGATGGAAGAAAAACGGATAGACGGTCCGTCCGTGTGAAAGGGGCCTAAATCTCACGTTTTTTAAGGGAGCAGCTTGTTATTCAAATATTAATTATTTGTTTCACATTTTTTTTTTTATTATTTTTATTTATCACGTGGCGCGGAGCTATACAGCTCTGCTTAAGAGCTGTCTGTTCTCATAGAAACAAATGTGAAATGTAAGATTTTGACTGGAATTCCACTTTAATTACCGTATTACCGTATACCTCATAAGACGACTGGGTGTATAAGAAGACCCCCGATTTTTCCAGTGAAAACTTAGGTTTGGGGCTATACTCGCCATATAAGACTACCCCCTTCCGAGGCAACACCATTTACAAAAAAATCAGAAAAAGGAAACTGGTGAACTACAAGTCCCAGAGATCCCACAATTGGTAGGCAGCAACAATGAATCCTCTCCTCCAAAGCACCATAAATACTACCTGTATTTTAGGGGAGATCTGGAGCTGGATGTGCAGTACAGGAGGCTTTGTTAATATGTAGAGCACCAAGTACACACAGTATATGATGCCGTGTTAGTACAGTAGCGCCAGGTACACTTCAGAATACAGTGTGCAGACAGTGTGCACCACTGAGCCAATCACGGCAGGCATTGTATTTTACTAATCTGGATACAAAGCCTGCTCGGATTGGCAGAGGCAGAGGCTGTGACATCAGCCCGCGCCGCTCTGACTCATGTAGCCTGCTCGGATTGGCAGAGGCTGTTACCCAATCTGAGCAGGCTTAGCAGGCTCTGTATTCATCAGAGTGCATCGCCCGCCAGGATTGGCAAGATTTTTGTTTAATTTTAGAAAAAAATATTAAAAAAAGCATTAAAAAAATTCTATATTATTTTCAAAAATTATTATTTTTATTTTTTTTTCAAAAATGATTTTTTTTTTTTTTTCTAAAATTATTATTATTTTTTAAATGATTTATTTTTCTAAAATTATTATTTTTTTTCTAAAATTTTTTTTTTTTTAAATGGTTAAAAAAAATGATTTAAAAAAAGAAATAAATAATTTTAGAAAAAAATAATAATTTTTGATTATTATTCTTCAGTAAAAGGTATTGTATTATAATTGAATGTAATTTAATGACCTGGATTTTAAATTGAAAAACAAAAATCTTGCCTAGCATCGCTCTCAGCATTTACCCTTAGCAGGCATAAATAAATAAGTTATCAGTTTATAAAACCCTGTTATGTAAGGAGAATTTAAATACACATCATATGAAAAATTATTTATGATTTATTGAAATTATTATTTTTTTCTAAAATGATTTATTTCTTTTTTTTAAATCATTTTTTTTAATCATTTTAAAAAAATAATAATTTTTGAAAAAAAAGTATCATTTTAGAATTTTTTTCAAATGATTTTTTTGTTCAAATTTTTTTTTTTTCAAAATTTTTTTTTCTAAATAATTATTTTTTTCAAAAATTATTTTTTTTAATTATTTTTTCTTAATTATAAAAAAAAAAAAAAAAATTAAAAAATAAAAATCATTTTTGAAAAAAAATAATAATCGTTTTTGAAAAAAAATAATAATCGTTTTTGAAAAAAAATAATAATCGTTTTTGAAAAAAAATTATAATATTTGAAAAAAAAATTATAATTTTTGAAAAAAAAAATTTTTTTGAAAAAAAAAATTATTT
This sequence comes from Lithobates sylvaticus, assembly GCA_028564925.1. Taxonomy (NCBI): domain Eukaryota; kingdom Metazoa; phylum Chordata; class Amphibia; order Anura; family Ranidae; genus Lithobates; species Lithobates sylvaticus. Next base: position 206,727,555 of record CM053032.1, read on the forward strand.
TTTAAATTATTATGTTTTTAATTATTTTTTTTTCTATTTTTTTTTTTAAATGATTTAAAAAAAACATTTGAAAAAAAATATATATTTATTTTTTCTAAAATTATTTATTTATTTATTTTTTTCTAAAATAATTTTTTGAAAAAAAAATAAAAAATAAAAATTTTGGGAAAAAAATAATTTTAGAAAAAATAAAATAAAAAATAATTTTAGAAAAAAATAAATATAAATCATAAATCATTTTTCATATGATGTGTATTTGAAATCTCTTTACATAACAGGGTTTTATAAACTGATAACTTATTTATTTATGCCTGCTAAGGGTAAATGCTGAGAGCGATGCTAGGCAAGATTTTTGTTTTTCAATTTAAAATCAAGGTCATTAAATTACATTCAATTATAATACAATACCTTTTACTGAAGTTCCAGAAGTTATCCTTCCCACTTAATAAACATTATACTTTACACATCATATTCTAAATATTCTGGGAAAAAATAACACAACTGCACACAATTCATTGATTTGAGTAAAGTTTATTGATTAGAGAATAAAATTAGAGTTAAGAGTTTTGTGGCACATGGAAAAGTAAGAAAGGAAATTTAAGTAAATCAGAAAAAATAATTGATTTGATTTTATATTTTTTTTTGTATTTTTTATTCATGCTGTCCTATTTGCTACATTAGAAGTCCAAAATGCACCTAGAAAATAAATTTAAAAGAGATATATCAATAAACAACTAAATATAATGCATTCAGTATTGCAGCATTAAGAATACTTTATGTGTATCTCTTATCTGCACATGAAAACAAGAAGAATATATAGAGTTAGAGATGTGACTCTGGGAAGTGTTTTGATCAGTAATTAGATAAAAGTCATACATTTAAAAGTGGAGGTCTTGTTACCAATATATCTATAATCTATCCATATGAGATAATATTGAAATATTTGCTCCTCTGGCAATTCATGAATTTTGAATCCAAAACCCTCTTCATCATCAATCTCCCACACCTTGGTGCACTGTTATATTATGATTCCATTGAAATAAATACCTTGTCAGAAAAGACAGTGGAGGCTGTACATCAAAGTACAGAACTAACGATTTAGCTTGGTTCTCCAGCCTACAGACAGGGCCGGATTTCCCACAAGGCCACCGAGGCCAGGCCTTGAGGCGGCAGTGGTGTAGGGGCGGCTTCTCGGCCGCCCAACCCCCCCCCCAACTAACATACATAGTCCCCGGGACACTGCCGGGTCCAGGAAGAGGCAGGAATGATGCTGCGCGGCCGCGCTGGGCACTATGGGATCCACGCTGAGCCGCTCGCTCTGTGTAAATGGGCAGGCGGCTCTTCTATCCTGGCTCTATCCGGGCTGTCCGAGTGGTGGACGTGGACAGTGAATGCCGGGGCCCGGGATGAGTGTACTCGCACACTACAGGACAGGTAAGACTGAGCAGCAAGCCAGCAACAATCTTTATGTCAGCAGTCAGGCCAGTCAGGCATGTCAGCAGTCAGAACAGTCATATATGTCAGCAGTCAGACCAATCATGTATGTCAGCAGTCAGGTCAGTCATGTATGTCAGCAGTCAGACCAGTCATGTATGTCAGCAGTCAGACCAGTCATGTATGTCAGCAGTCAGGTCAGTCATGTATGTCAGCAGTCAGACCAGTCATGTATGTCAGCAGTCAGACCAGTCATGTATGTCAGCAGTCAGACCAGTCATGTATGTCAGCAGTCAGGTCAGTCATGTATGTCAGCAGTCAGACCAGTCATGTATGTCAGCAGTCAGGTCAGTCATGTATGTCAGCAGTCAGACCAGTCAGGCATGTCAGCAGTCAGACCAGTCATGCATGTCAGCAGTCAGGCCAGTCATGCATGTCAGCAGTCAGGTCAGTCATGTATGTCAGCAGTCAGACCAGTCAGGCATGTCAGCAGTCAGACCAGTCATGCATGTCAGCAGTCAGGCCAGTCATGCATGTCAGCAGTCAGACCAGTCATGCATGTCAGCAGTCAGGCCAGTCATGCATGTCAGCAGTCAGGTCAGTCATGTATGTCAGCAGTCAGACCAGTCAGGCATGTCAGCAGTCAGACCAGTCATGCATGTCAGCAGTCAGGCCAGTCATGCATGTCAGCAGTCAGGCCAGTCATGCATGTCAGCAGTCAGGCCAGTCATGCATGTCAGCAGTCAGGCCAGTCATGCATGTCAGCAGTCAAGCCAGTCATGTATGTCAACAGTCAGGCCAGTCATGTATGTCAGCAGTCATGCCAGTCATGTATGTCAGCAGTCAGGCCAGTCATGCATGTCAGCAGTCAGGCCAGTCATGTATGTCAGCAGTCAGACCAGTCATGTATGTCAGCAGTCAGGTCAGTCATGTATGTCAGCAGTCAGGCCAGTCAGGCATGTCAGCAGTCAGGTCAGTCATGTATGTCAACAGTCAGGTCAGTCATGTATGTCAGCAGTCAGGCCAGTCATGTATGTCAGCAGTCAGGCCAGTCAGGCATGTCAGCAGTCAGGCCAGTCAGGCATGTCAGCAGTCAGGCCAGTCAGGCATGTCAGCAGTCAGACCAGTCATGTATGTCAGCAGTCAGGCCAGTCATGTATGTCAGCAGTCAGGCCAGTCATGTATGTCAGCAGTCAGGCCAGTCATGCATGTCAGCAGTCAGGCCAGTCAGGCATGTCAGCAGTCAGGCCAGTCAGGCATGTCAGCAGTCAGGTCAGTCATGTATGTCAGCAGTCAGGCCAGTCAGGCATGTCAGCAGTCAGACCAGTCAGGCATGTCAGCAGTCAGGCCAGTCATGTATGTCAGCAGTCAGGCCAGTCATGTATGTCAGAAGTCAGGCCAGTCATGTATGTCAGCAGTCAGGTCAGTCATGTATGTCAGCAGTCAGGTCAGTCATGTATGTCAGCAGTCAGGTCAGTCATGTATGTCAGCAGTCAGGTCAGTCATGTATGTCAGCAGTCAGGCCAGTCATGTATGTCAGCAGTCAGGCCAGTCATGTATGTCAGCAGTCAGGTCAGTCATGTATGTCAGCAGTCAGGCCAGTCATGTATGCCAGTAGGTAGGTCAGTCATGTATGTCAGCAGTCAGGTCAGTCATGTATGTCAGCAGTCAGACCAGTCATGTATGCCAGTAGGTAGGTCAGTCATGTATGTCAGTGGGTAGGTCATTGTGTGTGTCAGGAAGGTCAGTGGGGCGAGCGCAGCAGGTGAAAATTGTATGGAGTTTCTTACTGCTATAATCTTTAAAATGCATTTTCTGCATTACAGACTATTTTCAGTCTGTACAATTAAAGCCAGTTATTTTCAGTGTTCTAGTGTGTGGAGATATGTATTTAATTGATCTATTGTAGCAGTCATCGATAAAGGACGAGAATAGTGGAGTGTGTGTGTGTGTGTGTGGAGGGGGGGGCGGCATTGAAGGACCCGGCCTTGGGGCGGCAAAGGGAGTAAATCCGGGCCTGCCTACAGACCTAGTAAGTGATGGAGTCATTGTCTATGGAGGCAATGAAATCTATGCATTTTTGTTTCAGACGGTGGTGTTGGTGACCACAAGTGTGATGTCAGACGTGTTGTGAATCCGGAGCTTATAAAAGACAGGAAACTGAAAATCTTTATGGTAAATGACATCACTCATGGGATCCAAGAAGAAAATCATGATTATTTAGTACCCTCCTCCATCTCTGCTCTACTCATCCCCTGCCATGGTTCTCCTATTCTGACCACCACTCACTCATCAGATTTGTGTCACTTTCTCTGTCCTATGAAATTTCAAGGCCTTTCTGCATCCCCTTTACTTTCTTTTATCATATATATTGCTGTATGCGTTTCTCTTCCTTTTACCCCCAGATGTCTCCCCTTCCTCCTCCATACCATGAGGCATTTCACAGGCATTATTCATTTTCTTATATTTTGTGCCACCCTGCTTAGAAACCAAATCTGATTTACACTTATTTACTGATTTACACAGGTGAAATGCTCCGACCCAAATCCAAGACAACCCCAAGTCCTGTGACACTGGCATCACCCAGGGGAATGAAGGATTTTTTTGTTTTCTGGTTTTAAATGTCTTTCTTTGGAACCTGCCCTGGCTTGATGTCACAATGTCATAGTCTGGTGTCCTCCCAACTGTAAGCACGGATGTGTGATGTACTCAACAAAGATGACTCTTGTGACTGATACTATCCAAATGTCTGGAAGAGCTACGATGTGCTGCAAGTGCTGTCTGCTCACCAATACTGCTGCCACCACCTCCCTCTCTATTTTTAAACATTTGGCTTGTAAGTAGTGTGAACATTGGCTTTACCTCTGTTGTGGTCATGTCACAAATATATTTTTGGGCAGCATAGTAACTAGCACCAATCTCACAATCTCTAGCAGAACAATGAGTGCAAATTCTACTTCAAAGTGTTTTAACCACTTCCCACCCGGCCACTGTATATATATGGCCGGGTGGGAGCCATCAACTTCTGACTGGACGTTCCGGAACGTCCTTCAGAAGTAGTGGGATCGCGCGGGCGCGCAGCCGCGCAATCCCGAGGCGCGCGTGTCCCCCGCACACGCTAAATCTCGGCATGGCAGGTGGGCAATGTAATTTGCCCTCCTAATCCATACGATGGCTGTGTCTAATCACAGCCATCGCACTGTCAACAGAGGGGGATGGGTGACAGATGACAGGAGATCACGCCGTTGCGTGCCTGCGCAGCGGCGCAATCCCGACCTGCCTGTGTCCCCCAGAGAAAGGAGAGTAGTATAAGAGAGGAGGGCCATGTGATTGGCCCTCCTGATCACATGACGACTGTGTGCAATCACTCCAGTCATCTCTTTCTCTCCTCACAGAGAGCCTGTCAGTGAGGAGAGGAAGAGAGATCTGTGCTGCAGTCAGGAGATCAGCGAGTTGAATAACTGTTTGTCTGCTGTTAACCCACTGATCACCTAGCTAGTGTCCCCAAAACACAGTGTCATACAGTGAACATCTGTCTGCCATCATCAGGCACATCTGCCCGCCATCATCCGGCACATCTGCCCGCCATCACCCGGCACATCTGCCCGCCATCATCCGGCACATCTGCCCGCCATCACCCGGCACATCTGCCAGCCATCACCCGGCACATCTGCCAGCCATCATCCGGCACATCTGCCCGCCATCACCCGGCACATCTGCCCGCCATCACCCGGCACATCTGCCAGCCATCATCCGGCACATCTGCCCGCCATCACCCGGCACATCTGCCCGCCATCACCCGGCACATCTGCCAGCCATCATCCGGCACATCTGCCCGCCATCATTAGACACACCCGCCGCCATCATCAGGCACATCTGCCCGCCATCATCAGGCACATCTGCCCGCCATCACCCGGCACATCTGCCCGCCATCACCCGGCACATCTGCCCGCCATCACCCGGCACATCTGCCTGCCATCATCCGGCACATCTGCCCGCCATCATCCGCACATCTTCCGGCCTTCATCAGGCTCAGCCACCCGCCACCATCAGGCACATCAGCCCGCCACCATCAGCATCACCATCAGCATCCTCCGGGACTGTGACATATGGGGGGCGGGTCACCATGTGACATGAGCATATGACCCCGCCCCTTGTCCCTATATAAGTCACAACACCGCGTGTCTCTGCCATTCCGGCCAGAGAGAGCAACGAGTCATAATCGGAAATAGAAGAAGAAGACGGCGCAGAAGGCGGCGACAGCGGCAAGAACAGAAGAGACCCCCGAAGACCCCCGAAGGCGGAACGAGACCCCCAGACGGTGATGAAGAAGAAAGCCAAGCTCCCCCGCTTGTGAAAGAGCTATTTAAAAGAGCAGAAGAGAGCGGAGGTGTCCGGCGAGAAAACCCCCCAAGACGGAAAAAGACCCCCGGAGCTGTTAAATAAAATATTTTAAAAAATTGTGTGTTTTTTTTTTATTTACACTTTTACACCTTAGGTGAATGGGTAGGGGTACATCGTACCCCATACTCATTCACATAGGGTGGGGGGCCGAGATCTGGGGGCCCCCTTATTAAAGGGGGCTCCCGGATTCCGATAAGCTCCCCGCTCGCAGACCCCGACAACCAATGGCCAGGGTTGTCGGGAAGAGGCCCTTGTCCTCATCAACATGGGGACAAGGTGCTTTGGGGTGAGGGGGCCGCAGGGCCCCCCTTTCCCCAGGGCACCCCCCCTGTTGAGAGCACGCTGCCTGGTATAGCTCAGGAGGGGGGACGCTCGCTTGTCCCCACCCCCTTTCCTGGCCGGCCAGGCTGCATGCTCGGATAAGGGTCTGAGATGGATTTAGGGGGGACCCCCAAGCAGTTTTTTCAGCGTAGGGATTCCCCTTTAAATCCATGCCAGGTGACGGGGCTAGCGTGGCGGCATTCACTGCCTTTTCTAGTTCCGTCTACCTGCAGTTACGTACTAAATGAACGGACTTTCCGATCGTGTGTTGGCAAGTCCGTTCATTTCAAAAGTCCCGCAGACTTTTTCCCGTGGATTGTCTGACGGAAAAGTCCGGGCGTGTGGGGGCAAGTCCACACCTCCGCTGGAAAGTCTGGCGGTTTGTCCGCTGGACTAGGTCCGGCGGACAATCCCGCCGGAAAGTCCGAGCGTGTGTACGCCGCATTAGTGTGACTTGTGTGGCTATGAGGTCAGGTCCTGTCATTATGATACTAAAGTCAGTCTTCTGCAGTGAGTGGGCACAAGATAGTTGGCTTACGGTGGCAGGAACTAAAAACTAAAAGGGTCTTGTAAAAAGCCCACCTAATGTCTACACTGCTTTGTGCAATGTTATTGAAACCTAAGGATGTATTACTCCTTTAAATGTATTATTTTGCTTAGCAGTAAGCTTTAAATATATTATTGCTTGTGTTGAAATTGAAACTCGATATGAAAAACTTGCATATGTACCAGACAATGTGTCTTGGCTGACAGGAAACCGTAGGGTTTTTTTTTTTTATATTCTAAGTGACATAATAGTTCTGCTTAGATATAAATATGTAAAGAACTCTAAATATACATATCATTATACTTGGTTAATTGAATAAGTAGGTTTATAAAGGAAACATGTCATTTGAACATGTACCCCTTATTGGTGGAAAATAATGAACACCCATCTCATCCTGTGTATTTAAGATCTTGTACAAGCCAAAAATCAATGAACGGTGTGTAGACCTTATCTGTTTTGGTCATTATTATATATACACTGTTCCCTGTGCAGATATGGGTGTGGCTAATGGAGTAACGCCAGCAAAAAGGTAATGTAATTGGACAATAATAATGTGATAGTTAGGACTAGAAGTTATAGGTTAAAGGAGTATCCCAAAATAAACCTTGTCCGGCTCTTTAGAATGGTTTAGAAGACATAATTTCCTCAGTTAAGAGCACAGCTTATCAACCAGTTCCATGTGTACCCCAAGAGATACTTCAAGCATTTTTAGGGGTACATCCGCTTGTAAAAAAATAATCCATTATTAACAGTGCAATATTTTTTGGTATATTTAGTCAGATATATGACAGATTTTGACCTTGTATTCTTAAAAACACAATTTATTGTTTGAAAACATTTAGACACAAAAGGTATTAATGATCAATGTATACTTGTCAAGGGGTGCAGTACAGGATACAGCAATGATGAGCAGTGGCAGTGTGCAGAAGTGTGTTTCAGAATGAACTTCACCCCGGGATTCCTCTGCATTAGAGTAGTGTGCAGTGTTCAGGGACAGCAGGATAGTTCAATAATTCCAGCCAAAGCTCGCTTGGCTGTACTTCTCCTATGGATCACAGAAGTGCAGTTTATTTTGCACTCCTGTGACCCCCTTTCAGCAGAGAGCGGGCTGGTGTCCGCTCTCTGCTGACATCACCGATTTCAGTCCAGGCACCGCTCCATCACAACCATGGAGTCTGGACTGACACCAGTCTCAGCGAGCCGTTGAGAGCCTTTGATAGCCGCTCCTCCCCCTCCACTTCTCAGCACTCCAGTGAGTGAGGAGCCCATCCCTCCTTACATGTACAGTGGTGTGAAAAAGTGTTTGCCCCCTTCCTCATTTCCTGTTCCTTTGCATGTTTGTCACACTTAAGTGTTTCGGAACATCAAACCAATTTAAACAATAGTCAAGGACAACACAAGTAAACACAAAATGCAATTTGTAAATGAAGGTGTTTATTATTAAAGGTGAAAGAAAATCCAAACCATCATGGCCCTGTGTGAAAAAGTGATTGCCCCCCTTGTTAAAACATACTATAACTGTGGTTGTCCACACCTGAGTTCAATTTCTCTAGCCACACCCAGGCCTGATTATTGCCACACCTGTTCACAATCAAGGCATCACTTAAATAGGAGCTGCTTGACACAGTAAGGTCCACCAGAAGATCCTTGAAAGCTACACATCATGCCGAGACCCAAAGAAATTCAGGAACAATTGAGAAAGAAAGTAATTGAGATCTATCAGTCTGGAAAGGGTTATAAAGCCATTTCCAAAGCTTTGGGAATCCAGCGAACCACAGTGAGAGCCATTATCCACAAATGGCAAAGACATGGAACAGTGGTGAACCTTCCCAGGAGTGGCCGGCCGCCCAAAATTACCCCAAGAGCGCAGCGACGACTCATCCAAGAGGTCACAAAAGACCCCACAACAACGTCCAAGGAACTGCAGGCCTCACTTGCCTCAGTTAAGGTCAGCGTTCATGCCTCCACCATCAGGAAAAGACTGGGCAAAAATGGCCTGCATGGCAGAGTTCCAAGGAGAAAACCACTGCTGAGCAAAAAGAACATCAAAGCTCGTCTCAATTTCTCCACAACACATTTTGATGATCCCCAAGACTTTTGGGACAACATTCTGTGGACCGATGAGACAAAAGTGGAACTCTTTGGAAGGTGTGTGTCCAAGTATATCTGGCGTAGAAGGAACACTGCATTTCAGAAAAAGAACATTATACCAACAGTAAAATATGGTGGTGGTAGTGTGATGGTCTGGGGCTGTTTTGCTGCTTCAGGACCTGGAAGACTTGCCGTGATAAAAGGAACTATGAATTCTGCTGTCTACCAAGAGATCCTGAAGGAGAATGTCCGACCATCTGTTCGTGTACTCAAGCTGAAACGAACTTGGGTTCTGCAGCAGGACAATGATCCTAAACACACCAGCAAGTCCACCACCGAATGGCTGAAGAAAAACAAAATAAAGACTTTGGAGTGGCCTAGCCAAAGTCTTGACCTGAATCCTATTGAGATGTTGTGGTATGACCTTAAAAAGGCCGTTCATGCTCGAAAACCCTCTAATGTAACTGAATTAGGACAATTCTGCAAAGATGAGTGGGCCAAAATTCCTCCAGGACGCTGTAAAAGCCTCATTGCACGTTATCGCAAACGCTTGGTTGCAGTTGTTGCTGCTAAGGGTGGCCCAACCAGTTATTAGGTTTAGGGGGCAATCACTTTTTCACACAGGGCCATGATGGTTTGGATTTTTTTTCACCTTTAATAATAAACACCTTGATTTACAAATTGCATTTTGTGTTTACTTGTGTTGTCCTTGACTATTGTTTAAATTGGTTTGATGTTCCGAAACACTTAAGTGTGACAAACATGCAAAGGAACAGGAAATGAGGAAAGGGCAAACACTTTTTCACACCACTGTATGTGCTTCCACTGTGGAGGCTTCCAAAAAATGTATAGAGTTAAAACTGCAGATAATAGTGGGGTGCCGTGAAGTGGCTCTGCAGCTTACTCATGTATTTGAATATGTATACAAACTAAACCCCTGTATTTAACGCAAACTGTTAGACAGGTTAATTTGGTTGTTTTCAGACTGGTTGGTGAGTTAAGCTGGGAATTTCCTTTGGTTTTGTTTGACATGCATTGCCCTTCTATATGCTCCTTGCTGCGAAGGACAGTTATAGATGAGGGCAGTGGCCTATTTGTTGGCCTTGTTTATACTTTAAGAGTCCCTTCAAGCTGAAAATTATTATTGCAGTTATTATAAAGCCTGAAAAAAGTAACATTGCTTACATACTTATTTTTACTTTTTATCTATAGCCTAATTGCAACAGAACCTGCTGGAGATGTTTCAAGAATTAGGTGTAAGAATGTACATTAATTTACGTAAATTTTGGAGAATATTCTTACCAGTCTAATTCAGTTCTGCAAGATACATCCAATGGTTCCCTGTTTTAAAATAGGTAAAAAGGGGTTTAATACATGAATATATATTGTGACGATCCGGGGTGATTAGCTTCAAGTGGTGCATGCGATTTTTCAGAGCACTGACTGCATTAACCTGGGAAGTTTATGAACCCAGCCCACAGGTGTGCAATCAGTATACCTGCCAAAATCAGGCATGTGCTGCTTGTCTGCACCTGTGAGATGGGGCACATCTCCACAATATATATATATATATATATATATATATATATATATATATATATATATATATATATATATTGTAGCAGAGCGTTCCAGAGAGAGCCAGGAGAAGTCTTGTTTGGGGTTTATACATCTCCCAGGCTCCTCTCATACACATTCAGAGGTCTCTAATACATGATCCAGTTCGGATCTTAGTCCTCCTCTCCAGGCTAATTTAAGCTCACCTGAGCAAACAGCTTTTGCTCTCTGCCTGAGACACACAAACATGGATGGTTTGTGAGGAGCCAAAAGGTTGGTAAAACGCTTTAAAACGCTTTACAGAAACTGACAAGCGGTAGGCTTGCTCAGCCTGATAGTTAGGAATGGTGTTGGTATAGTTAGAGCCGAGACACGGCTAGGACTTTTGTTTTGTTATTTCTGTTTTGATATGTTTTCTGGAAGACTGTGCAGCACCTGTGTATGGACTTGTATTTAAATCAAATAAACCCAGCATTGTTTTCACTACCTCAAGTGGATTTGGTATCTGTGCCTAAATAAACAGCTCATCCCAGGGAGCTTTGTACCTGCTACCTGTCCCCCAGGTTACATATGGTGGAGAATGCGGGCAGCTGTAGTAAGTTACTACTTAAAAAGCCAGTACCTAGAGTGACTAAACATGGAGGAAATCCTAAAACAATTGATGATATCCAATGCTGCACAACAACAAACAAACGCTGCACTGCAGCAAGCAAACGCTGCACAGCAGAAAACAAACGCTGCACTCCACGCTGCACAACAGCAAGCAAACGCTGAACAGCAGAAAACAAACGCTGCACTCCACGCTGCACTACAGCAAGCTAATGCTATCGCACAGGAGCAATCGCAGAGGCTGTTTGAACAGCTAGCCACTGATGCAAAAGCAGATAGGAAAACCTTGTCTGAGGTTGTGGAGACAATAGCACAGTGGTCACCTGCTAACGTTGATAATGTTGGAGACAAGCCTTCAGCCATCCATGTGGCTCGCTTTCTGTCTAAGATGACTACAGATGATGATCCAGAGGCCTTTCTGCTAACGTTTGAACGGACCGCTGAGAGGGAAGGTTGGCCTAAAACCCAGTGGGCAGGACTGGTCGCCCCATTGCTTACTGGGGAATCGCAGAAGGCCTACTATGATTTGGAGTCAGCAGAAGCAGCAGACTATGAAAAGGTCAAACAGGAAATACTGGCACGACTTGGTGTCACTTTGGCATTTCGAGCACAGCGGGTCCACAGCTGGGCCTTCCAAGACGAGAAGCCCCCAAGATCGCAGATGTTCGACCTAATTCACCTGGTGAGGAAATGGCTACAGCCGGAGTCCCTGTCTGGGCCACAAATAGTGGAGCGTGTGGTCCACAAATAGTGAAGCGTGTGGTCATGGACCAGTTTCTGAGGTCATTACCAATTCCCCTGCAGGAGTGGGTGAGTCAAGGAGGCCCCAATTCGGCGAACCACCTGGTGGAATTTGTTGAAAGGTATTTTGCTGCAAAGAACCTGGTCACCACCCCTACAGCCGCACGGACTTTCCGCCCAAAGCCAAGGTCTCCCCAGGCAACCGGTAAGACTGTTCCAGGGGAAGTGGGTGGTAAGCATGGAAAGGAAATAGGGGGGACGATTTTTGGTGCCAGGACTGAAGCTTGGCCTCCCAAACAAGGGAAGCCGGTGCCTGTCAGCAAATCAAACTGGGGAAACGACAGGTGTTTTCGTTGCCAAGAAATGGGACATGTTGCGGCAAATTGTCCATTGACAGATGAACCAAGGCAGTGTGATTTATCTATTAGAAGGCAGTCTATGTTTGCAGCGGTTTCATGCACTGCAACGCCAAATATGAGAAAACCAATGTGCCAAATGACTGTGAATGATAAGCCTATTACAGCCTTGCTGGACTCTGGAAGTCTAGTGACTTTGGTTACAGCTGAAATGATTGAACCTGTGAATTATCATGCTAAAAATATTCCTGTGATCTGTATACATGGGAATACCCGGGAGTATCCTGTAACCACTGTTCAGTTTAAAACTGGTTTAGGTACAGTGACCCATCCGGTTGGACTTGTTCCCCACTTGGTGCATGAGGCCATCATTGGTAGGGACTTCCCTAAGTTTTGGGAACTGTGGGATCAACCCAACTCAGTCGCAGTACCTGAATGTGGGTTCAGGGGACTCTTCTCAGGGCTCCCCGGCTTTTCCTCTATCGGTTATGGCAGGAGAGCTGGAGGACCCTGAGGAGGTCCCCACTACCAGTAGAGCCGGACAGCCGTCTGCTGACCCCGAGCCTATGTTAGAGTTTGATGACCTTAATGTGCATAAGGAAAATTTTGGTACTGAGCAGAGAAAAGACCATACCCTTTCCAGGGCCTGGGAAAATGTAATAGTGATAAATGATGTACCTGTCGAACCCGGGGACAGCCCATGTTTGCCGTATTTCAGCAGCAATGAGGATTTACTATATTGTGTATGTAAAATGAATGATGAAGTGGTTGAACAGTTGGTGGTCCCTAAGCCATACAGACGGCTGGTGTTAGAACTTGCCCATGGGCACTTGCTACGAGGCCATTTAGGGGTTGAAAAAACGACTGAAAGGGTGTTGCGCAGGTTTTACTGGCCCGGGATACAGAAAGATGTTAAGAATTATTGTCAATCCTGTCCTGTGTGTCAGATGTCAGCCCCACTATCCCACTTCCGAAGTCCTTTAGTGCCCTTGCCTATCATTGACGTGCCCTTTGAGAGGATTGCCATGGACCTTGTGGGCCCACTTCCCAAGTCTGCCCGGGGTCATCAGCATCAGCATATCCTGGATTATGCTACCCGTTACCCTGAAGCAGTTCCCTTACGTGCTAAAAACATTGCCAAAGAACTGTTTATGGTGTTCAGTCGGGTTGGCATCCCGAAAGAAATCCTTACAGACCAAGGCACCCCGTTTACGTCGCGAATAACTAGGGAGCTCTGCAAGTTATTTAAGGTGACACAGCTGCGAACCTCAGTGTATCATCCTCAAACGGATGGCTTAGTGGAACGCTTCAATAAGACGTTAAAGAGCATGTTAAAAAAGGTTGTGGACAAGGATGGGAAAAACTGGGACTTCCTGATACCATACTTGATGTTTGCCATCAGGGAGGTTCCCCAGTCCTCTACGGGGTACTCCCCATTTGAGTTGCTTTATGGGAGACACCCTCGGGGACTCTTAGACATAGCCAAAGAAACTTGGGAGGGAGAACAGACACCCCATAAAAGTGTCATTGAGCATATTGCTCAAATGCAGTAGAGGATTGCAGCAATCATGCCAGTGGTAAAAGAACACTTACTGCAGGCCCAGGCAGCCCAACAGAGAATATACAACAGGGAGGCCCAACTCCGTGTTTTCTCACCTGGTGACAGGGTCCTGGTGTTTGTTCCCACTGTTGAGAGCAAGTTCCTGGCTAAGTGGCAGGGTCCCTTTGACGTAATTGAGAGAGTTGGGGAGGTCAACTACAAGGTTTATCAACCAGGAAAAAGGAAGCCCGAACAGGTTTACCATATAAACCTGTTAAAACCCTGGAAGGATAGAATGGCGTTAACTGCGAGGCCTCTCCCAGTAACGCCTACGGTACTGAGTCCCCTCTCATCCCTGAGGTCACGATTCCAGACACCCTCTCATATTCCCAAAAACAGGACACTAGAGAGTTCCTGATAAGGAATAGAGAGAAGTTTTCAGAGTTACCTGGCACGACTTCAGCCGTTCAGCATGATATTGTTACTGAACCTGGGGTACGTGTCAAGCTCAAACCTTACTGAATTCCTGAAGCGAGGAGGAAGGACATCAGCAATGAAGTTAAAAAAATGTTGGAGCTAGATGTCATTGAGGAATCCAATAGTGACTGGTCTAGCCCCATCGTGTTAGTCCCAAAACCGGATGGCACTTGGAGGTTCTGTAACGACTTCAGGAAGCTTAATGCGGTGACAAAGTTTGACACATACCCAATGCCCAGAGTAGACGAACTTATAGACCGACTTGGCAAGGCTCGCTATCTTACCACTTTGGACTTGACAAAAGGGTATTGGCAAATACCCCTAACTGGTAGCGCCAAAGAGAAGACTGTGTTTGTGACCCCAGACGGTTCCTTTCAATATAAAAAAAATGCCTTTTGGGTTGCAAAATGCCCCCGCAACATTTCAGAGGGCCATGGACAGGACCCTAAAACCCCACGACGATATGCAGCAGCCTATCTAGATGACATAGTGGTACATAGTACTGATTGGGAGTCTCACTTGCCTCGTGTCCAGGCTGTGCTTGATTCCCTCTTCAAAGAAGGTTTTACGGCAAATCCAAAAAAATGTGCCATTGGTCTAGAGGAAGCCAAGTATTTGGGCTACACTATTGGCCGTGGTGTCATAAAACCTCAAGTGAGTAAAATAGCAGCCATCCAGGAATGGCCATGCCCTGCAAACAAGAAGCAGGTCAGGGCCTTTCTTGGTATTGCGGGGTATTATAGAAGATTTATCCCAAATTTTGCAACTATAGCTGCCCCTCTGACAGACCTTACGAAAGGGAAAGACTCTGTAATGGTGAAATGGTCCCCAGTAGCAGAGGAGTCTCTCCAGGTCCTGAAGAAGGCTCTGTGTGCACAGCCAGTACTGTACTCTCCCGATTTCTCCAGAGTTTTTGGTTCAGACGAATGCGTCTGATGTTGGTATCGGGGCGGTACTATCACAGGTATACAATGGGGAAGAACACCCTGTTGTGTACCTAAGCAGAAAGCTCAATGACCATGAGAAAAAGTATGCAGTCATTGAAAAAGAATGTTTAGCCATAAAATGGGCCGTGGACGCACTCAGGTACTATTTGTTAGGGCGCCAGTTTGACTTAATAACTGACCATGCTCCCCTGAAATGGATGGCCCAAAAGAAGGAGACTAATAGACGGGTGAACCGGTGGTTTTTGGCTCTACAGGATTACTCCTTCACCGTAAAACACAGGCCCGGTGTGGAGATGGGGAATGTAGATGCCCTGACCCGTGTTCACTCCTGTTGGGCCACAGGTGTTCCAACCCTGGGGTGGAAACAAGGGGGGAGGATATGTAGCAGAGCGTTCCAGAGAGAGCCAGGAGAAGTCTTGTTCGGGATTTATACATCTCCCAGGCTCCTCTCATACACATTCAGAGGTCTCTGATACATGATCCAGTTCGGATCTTAGTCCTCCTCTCCAGGCTAATTTAAGCTCACCTGAGCAAACAGCCTTTGCTCTCTGCCTGGGACACACAAACATGGATGGTTTGTGAGGAGCCAAAAGGTTGGTAAAACGCTTTAAAACTCTTTACAGAAACTGACAAGCGGTAGGCTTGCTCAGCCTGATAGTTAGGAATGGTGTTGGTATAGTTAGAGCCGAGACACGGCTAGGACTTTTGTTTTGTTATTTCTGTTTTGATATGTTTTCTGGAAGACTGTGCAGCACCTGTGTATGGACTTGTATTTAAATCAAATAAACCCAGCATTGTTTTCACTACCTCAAGTGGATTTGGTATCTGTGCCTAAATAAACAGCTCATCCCAGGGAGCTTTGTACCTGCTACCTGTCCCCCAGGTTACATATACATGTAGCGGGGTCGTTTCCCTTTTAGGGGAGAAGACTACAGTCCCCATAATTCCCCAGGCTCCCGGGAGGATGGTTGTTTCCACCCGAGAGGCTGATGGGGGAGGTGATAAAAGGGAAGAGGAGGGACCGCCTCTGTCTCTTCTGACTGGGCTGGTGACGCAGAGACCACTGAGTGAGGAGACACCTGTGCGGACCGGGACTGCTGAAGGCCTGAAGCCTGGGCCTTGCAGCAGACAGAGAGAGACTCTCACCCCTCATTGTCAGCAGCAGCAGAGCGGAGCCTTTTTCCTGAGGACGGTCGGTCGGAGAGAGGACATGATTTTCACACAAAAACAAAAACATAATAATGAATATTTACTGCAAATCAGTGTGACTTCTGCCTTTCAGAGACCAGTTCAGAAATGCGCGGCTTTACCTTGGCAAGTGCCACTCTCATTTTCGCAACAAAGTCTGTTCCTTTTCTTCATTTTTATGTCCAGCATCCTCAAAGGATTGCTTGCAAAGATATGTTGTAACAAACGGTATGAAAATCTCCAGAGCTTTCTTAGCAATAACAGGGTACGTTACCATTTCTTGACACCAAAACGTTGAGAGCGTTGTTGTTCTGAAGAGTTGCTGTTGAACCTGGCTCTGCTGAATTTCAATGATTTAATCGAGGTATTCATTATTGACATCTGTTGTCTCAACACTAAACGTGAACAGCTGTCTCGCCCATGCTGGATATGACTCTCTTGTAGGGAAGTATCCGTCGAGAGACTTTGCAAGCAAATCTAAGTGCATGGCAATTGCTTGCTTCAGTTCCGCAGGTACAGAAATGTCTCCGATTCCAGATACATCTTCGATCTTACTTACACAGTCGTCTAGCAGGGGAAAGTTTGCAAAGTTATCGTTCCCTATTCGTTGTTTCCACAACGGTAGCTTTTTTTGAAAAGCCTTCAGGTTTTCTTCCGCTTCGATGATGTTGACTCCACCGCCCTGCATCTGTTGATTGAGATGATTGAGACCTGCGAAGATATCAACCATGTACGCTAAAATGAGAATGAACTCAGAATTTTTGAAGCAATCTGCATGACAATGTTGGTGCTCTTGCAAAAACAGGGCTAATTCCACACCCACGGCAAAAACATGATTCAACACCTGTCCCCGGGATAACCACCGAATGTTAGAATGGTACAGAAGTACCTTGAATTCAGATCCCATTTCTTTACACAGCTCCCTGAAGATGCGGTGCCTCAGAGCACTATTTCGCACATAGTTCACACATTCCACTACAATTTTTAATACTTCTGCCAGTTTTGGAGGCAAAGTTTTTGTTGTCAACGCATGCCTGTGCAGAATACAATGTGTAACAATGTGTGGTGCATCGGCTTTCACTAGCGCACCAAAACCAGACTTTCTTCCCAGCATGGCTGGAGCTCCGTCCGAACAAACTGCAGAAACCATAGCCCACGAAAGATTGCTGTCTTTGAAGAAGTCATCCACACGTTTCTTCTTATTAAGAGGCTTACAAAATAAAAAAATCTTCCTTTATCACGTCGTTTTTCACATAGCGCACAAATACTGCAAGCTGGCTTAGATTGGAAACGTCTGTGGTCTCGTCGAGTTGAAGGCTGAATTTTGCCGGGCTTGAAATCAGATCTGCAACTACTTGAGCCAAGATGTCTTTGCTCATGTCCTCTACTCTGTCGCGGATGGTGTCATTTGAAAGAGGAATTTGGGATAACTTAACTTCAGCCGCTTTTCCCAGCATGATATTCGCCATCGTCAACACAGCTGGTTTTATGAGTGTTTCAGCAATAGTGTGTGGTTTGTCCTGCTTTGCGATCAGGTAAGCAATTTCGTACAATGCTGTGAGGATCGGTTTGTTGATGGGTACAAAGCCGAGAACAGGTAGAGTAGCCTTTTCATCGAATCTAGCTCTCTTCACCTTGAATTCAGTGAGCGTTGTGTTCTTGTGTTTTCCATGCAGATTAAGGAAGTGTTCTCTTAGTTTTGCCGGCGCTAGACTAGAATTGCTCAACTTGGCATTGCAAATCATGCAGTTAGGACGCTGACTCCCATCACGTTCCGTTTACATGTGAATCCATATTGTACATATTCGTCCGACCACTTTTTGCTCGACATAGTTAGTATGAAGGGATTAAAATATTAAGAAAGAAATCACACGACGTACCATCACGACAGTTACAATTCAACTACTGGGCGCACCAAATTCCCTGCAGCACAGATAGGCTAAGCGATGTGGCGTTATCACCTGCAGCCAATGATGGACAAGCGGGGCGTGTCATCACGAATCATATGAGTCGGGTGTGTGTCTTGACCTCTGCCGAACCCGCGAGACTGACTCACCGAACCCCTGGTGTTCAATCAAACCCAGGTTAAGAACCACTGCTCTAGACACCTCTGGCAAACAGTTACATTGCCAACTATGGACCGCTGCACCAGATTCTGGGTGCACTAGACATGTGCGCCGTCAATAAATTTGTTTTGTTTCGTACGAAAATATATTTGTATTTCGTAATACGGATCCGAAATTCAATTCGGATTCGTACAAAATTCGAATTTTCGTTCCATTCGGAAACTTTCGTTAGTTCGTTATGATGAATTTATCATTATGAGGGGGCTCCCACCATCCCTGTGCTGTGCTGACTTCCTGGGTTTTTAACCTTTAGGTTTGTTAACTTTTCGTAAAAATAACGAATGTTCGTTATGATGAATTTATCATTATGAGGGGTTCCCACCATCCATGTGCTGTGCTGACTTCCTCTGATTGGTGAACAAAACACCAGTCACGTTTCTGTTGTAAAATTCGTTAACAAAATGTCCTATTTCATATAAAATTCGTAAGCATAGAAATTGCCACCAAGCATAGAAGTTCACACCATCCCTGTGCTGAGTTCCCAGGTCTGCACACCTGCTGTGTCCATTATGAAGGGTTCCCACCATCCCTGTGCTGTGCTGACATCCTGGGATTTTAATTTTTAGGTTTGTTAACTTTTCGTAACAATTACGAATGTTCGTTATGCATTTGGATCTGAAATTCGTAAACAAAATTTCGTATTTCGTACAGAATTCGTATGCATAAAAATTTGTATTTGAGATTCATACAAATTTTCGATTAGTACGAAACTAATCACACATGTCTAATGTGCACCAGCTCTTGGTGTCTGCCAATTGGGTTTGGGGGCTGATGTTTGAGAAGTGACAGCAGTCGGAGGCTCTTCTGAACAGCGATCTTTCTCAATTGCAAAGACAATCTTTCTAATACATTAGCAAAAAGACCTTTCAGAAGTTTGATAAACATTGTTTAACAAGTTTGGCTCTAGAGCAAATTTTTTTTCACGTTTTGCACACAAGAAAAAATAAATCTTAAGTTAAGGCAGGGGTGCCCAACCTTTTGAAGAGCGAGGGCCACAATGAGCAGATGACAGTTCTGCGTCCACTCGGCATATGCAAAGCGGACACAGACACAGCCCACTCTACTCCATAGGCCCTCTCATCTGATCAAATGGAAGGGGACAGATCCACTTTCCGTTTTTTTTTAGAAAGTCGGATTGGAAGGAGGCAGGTATAAACGCACACAAGTCTGTTTACATCTGCCGCTCCAGAGGAGGTGAATGGAGTGTTCGATTGGGTCAGACAGATCATGTTAAAGGGGCCTAAGGCTACTTTTAAACTGATGGTCTGCGGTCTACCTGCACCTGTGGCTTTCCTGCAGGTTAGCTGTACTATGGCATAGAATTCTATCATATCCTGCAGGTGTGGTGCACTTTCTGAAAGTGCACAAAATCTACAGGTAAAACCAGAAGTCTATAGGTCAGTGCAGGTAAACCGCAGGTACACTGCGCTACACCTGCAGATCAGTTTAAAAGCAGCCCAGTAACCACTGCAGAAAAGATATGTCCATATATACATTGTGATTTTAGTAATAAACTTGCTGTCCCAGGCAAAGTGCATTTGGTATCACTCCACCTATGACAGGAGCCGGTGATATACAGTAAGCATTGGCTTATGTGGCTCTGCTCCGCAGCGGCTTGCTTCCTCTACCGCTGGCTTCATTCACAACACTGATGCTCTGGCATGGCTTGCCAACCCGCCATCCCTGAGCAGGAGGTCGCGGGCCACATCAGAGGGCTCCTCGGGCCACATGTGTCCCCCGGGCCACTGGTTGGGCACCCCTGATTTAAGGCAATACAATTACTTAAACCCCCAGAACAATATATATCTTCTGAAAGCAAAGGTATTGTAGAACACAAATATGTAAGTTGCAATATTTTATGTCATATGATATTTGTGTGTGCCTATGATATCGCAAAACACTATGATATCCCAAAATCTCCAGAGGTGACGCTTTAAAAGCCTTTACATCTCATCAGTTTAACATTAACCAGGAGCTCTTGTGCTAGAATTATTGCACTCATTCTGATGTTTGCAGCGATATGTCACACGTGTAGTGTAATTGCTGTTTCCATATGCGTGCACACCCTGGGCATGCATTTGCATATGCCCATGTATGTGGGGCGACAATCTTTTTTTTTACATTTTTATTATAGTTTTATTTCTAAATTTTTTTTATTTTATTTATGTTATTATTTTTACTTGATTGCTATTTAAAAGGGTTAATAAACCATCATGTGATAGCACTGGGCAGATGACAGGTACTCTTTATGGAGCCATTAGGGGTCTAATAAAGCCCAATGCTTCCCCTGCCCCCACCATCTAACGGAGCACAGATCTGTTTGGTTAGATGTGTTCCCTGGCTGTACCAGCCAGGAAATGGAGGACAGGTAATTGGAGGTCATAAAATCCTTTTTGCTTCTGATTTCTTTTTTTACATGGGGAATCAAGGCATGGATTTCTCTTTGTCTTTCCCCGTTCTCTATCTTGAACCAGGAGTCGTGGTCCCAAGCGCCCGGTAAAAGTGAGAGGGCCCAGAAACCATAGGGGGCACTGGTCGGGGGAGGGAACATCACTCTGCCCACTCTGGCAAAGTGCTCAGCGGCTATAGAGCCATCAAATCACTTTCAATTTGGAGCCGGGAGCGGCCTGAACAGACAGAGCACAAGGTAGAAGCCATCAATTTGTGATTAAAGGTTCACTCTTTGTACCTCCAAAGAGCTGAAATAGTTAATACACTTTTAGTTGTATTTTAAAACTACACTGCAATACAAAATATGGCCTTTTCTCTGTCTACTGTGTTCATTTCACCAATCCCTACTGATTTTACTTATTGTTATATTTTGGCAACATGGAGACACATAGCAGCCAATTAGAGATGATTTTACTGATGTCAGAACGGACAGGATGCCTTCTAACTGGTTGTTATCTTATAGCAAAATGTTTTTAAGACTTTTTGGAATACTTTGTAGAAAATGTTCAGGAGTAAAACATTTATTCTCCAGTTGTCATTTACCATGGCTGGTTAGGAATTGAATACATGTGAACAGTGTATAGTTGCCATGCTCTGTAGGCTTATTCAAGTAGACATTTCAAGTATAGCAAACTGGATGTAGAATATGGATCTACACCTAGTAGTCAGATTTCAACTCATTGCCAACACAGAAATCATTGATAATTGGTTGCCATTCTTTACAATACTTTGCATTCACATTATAAAAGGTTCTTACCAATAATTTTGCTAAAGCTGCACCAACTTCAATAGGTATACCAATGCTCTTTAACTATAAAACAGAAAATAATGAATGTAAATTAATATTTTATCCAGCACAGTGCTTATGGCATTCAAATTACTGATTCCAAGCGTTCTGTATTGTTTGCTGGATTTAGAGTAAATCAATGTTAAAGCTAACCTAACCTGGCCACAAATGTTCTTGCTTTCTTTTAACTACTTGCCTACCAGGCACGAACACCTCCTTCCTGACCAAGCCATTTTTCAGCTTTCAGCGCTGTCGCATTTTGAATTACAATTGCGTGGTCATGCAACGCTGTACCCAAATAAAATAAAATATCATTTTTTCCCCACAGATAGAGCTTTATTTTGGTGGTATTTGATCACCTCTGCGTTTTTTATTTCTTGCGCTATAAACAAAAGAATAGTGACAAGTTTGAAAAAACATAATATGTTTTACTTTTTATTATAATAAATATCCAATTTTTTTTATTTTTTTTAAACAAATTTTTTCCTCAGTTTAGGCCGATACGTATTCTTCTACATATTTTTGGTAAAAAAAATCACAATAAGCGTATATTGATTGGTTTGCGCAAAAGTTATAGCGTCTACAAAATAGGGGATAGATTTATAGCATTTTTATTATTATTATTTTTTTTACTAGTAATGGCGGCGATCTGCGACTTTTATCATGACTGCGACATTGCGGCGGACATATCGGACACTTTTGACACATTTTTGGGACCATTCACATTTATACAGCGATCCGTGCTATAAAAATGCATTGATTACTGTATAAATGTGACTGGCAGGGAAGGGGTTAACACTAGGGGGCGCTGCAGGCGTTAATATGTTCCCTATGTTAGTGATTCTAACTGTGGGGGGAGGGGACCGATCGGTGTCCCTATGTACAAGGGACACACCATCGGTCTCCTCTCCAGTGATAGGATGTGGATCTGTGTGTTTACATACTCAGATCCACGTCCTGCTCAGTTACTGGGCAATCGCGGGTGCCCGGGGGACATCGCGGCCGCCGGGCACGCGCATCGGGTCCCCAGCGACGCGGCGGGCACGCGTGCGCCTCCCGCGGTGTGCGCGTGCCCCCTAGTGGCCAAAATGTAGACGCCGTCATATGACGGCGTCCCGCCACAAGAGCCGCACCGCTCCGCCGTCAATAGACATTGGGCGGTCGGCTACAGGTTAATGAAAAAATTTCAAATAAAAAAATTATGTATTGTAATTTAATGTTACTAAAAACTGAAAATATAATTTCCTTGTATGATTGGCTGACTGTTTTTTTCAGAAATCTGCACTACAATGTCAAATTTTAAGCATTCCCTGCAATAGAAATGTAAGTTTTGGTGAGATACTCCCCACGGTTTAAATAAGGATTAAATACATCTAAATGGGTGCAGACACTGCAGCTTTCCTCATTAAAGCATTGGAAGTACACCAGGCCATCATAATAAACCAGATCCTTACATTCAATCTACATTTGGTGTTGTTAAAGAGACATCTATTTCTTCAGAGCCGAAAAAGTTTGTTAAAATTATTCAACCAGGGTTTTTGAGAAAAACAATAATAAAAAAAACAAGTATATAAAACATATTTAACCTTCTCGCGCCCGCCCTATAGCCGAATGACTGCTACAGCACGGGCCTTAATTGCCGGGAGGCCATCAATAGATGAGACTCGGCTGATCACAGATCGAAATAAGGGGCTGATACCTGCCCCTTACCACGTGATCAATAGAGGGGACTTTTGGGACTTTAAATGAGATGCATGGTAACATGCATCTCCATCCCTATTCAAGTACATAGAGAAAGAGGGTTTGGGACTTTAAATGAGGTGTCTATATTGTGGCTAATAGGAAGCTCTCTGGGGACTCTTATGTAAGGTAGGCTCTCTGGGGACCCTGATGTAAGTAGGGGCTCTCTGGGGACCCTGATGAAAGTGGGGGCTCTCTGGAAACCCTGATGTAAGTAAAGACTCTCTGGGGACCCAGATGTAAGTGGGGGGCTCTCTGGGGACCCTGATATAAGTGGGGGCTCTCTGGGGACCCTGATGTAAGGAGGAGGCTCTCTGGGGACCCTGATGTAAGAGGGAGGCTCTCTGCAGACCCTGATGTAAGGATGGCTCTCTGGGGACCCTGATGTAAGGGAGAGGCTCTCTGAGGACTCTGGTGTAAGGAGGAGGCTCTCTGGGGACCCTAATATAAGTGGGAGGCTCTCTGGGCACCCTGGTGTAAGAGAAAGGCTCTCTGGGGACCCTGATATAAGGGAGAGGCTCTCTGGGGACCCTAATGTAAGGGGAAGGCTCTCTGGGGACCCTGATGCAAGGGGGGCTCTCTGGGGACCCTGATGTAAGACGGAGGCTCTCTGGGAACCCTGATGCAGGGGAGATTCTGATGTAAGGGGGGCTCCCTGGGGACCCTGATGTAAGTAAAGGCTCTCTGGGGACCCTGATGTAAGGGGGGTCTCCATGGGGGCACTGATGTAAGTAAAGGTTCTCTGGGGACACTGATGTAAGTGGGGGGCTGTCTGGGGACCCTGATGAAGCAGGGTCTCTCTGGGGACTCTGATGTAAGGAGGAGGCTCTCTGGGGACCCTAATGTAAGGGGGAGGCTCTATGGGGACTCAGATGTAAGGGGGAACTCTCTGGGGACTTTGATGTAAGGGGGGCTCGCTGGGGACCCTGATGTAAGGAAGGGCTCTCTGTAGACCCTGATGTAAGTGAGAGGCTCTCTGAGCACAAATAATAGCAAAACTGTTTATACCTTCATATATTTCTGTGAATAATTTATGACATGCTAAGAGTTAAATGCCAGATAAATCTATATACTTTTTTCACCCGCCAAAAGATTTTTCATTGTGTTCATGAAGTATTAAGATGAAAGCAACCTTAGCAGACCTGACATTTCCCAAGCGATTGGTCACTAACCATCTACTATGCTGCAGCTGTCACTGCCAAAAACATTTATGAATTTTTTTTGACTCAATAACTAGATAAAATATTGTTTCTTAGATATGCAGGGAGTTCATCTTGATTAATCGGCTTCCGACCGGCTCATGTAGATATACTGCGGCACAATGACACCGTTGCGTGAAACCCCGTACGAGTGGAGCTGGAGGGCGGACGTGTGTGCCCTCTGCATGGCGGAGGACCCAATACGCATGGCTGGTGGGCGCGATCGCTGCCGGCCATGTGCGATTGTGTGAACGAGAGCCAGCATGGGGATTTGTGTGTGTAAACACACAAATCCCTGTTCTGCCAAGGGAGAGGAAACATATTGTTTGTTCCTACTAAGTAGGAACAACGATATGTCTCCTCCCTCAGTCAGCCTCATCCCCATATAGTTAGAACACATCTAGGGAACACACATTTAACCCCTTGATCGCCCCTAGTGTTAACACCTTCCCTACCAGTGACATTTACACAGTAATCAGTGCACTGATCACTGTATAAATGTCAATGGTCTCAAAAATGTGTCAAAAGGGTCCGATCTA
The DNA here is from genome assembly GCA_028564925.1 of Lithobates sylvaticus. Lineage (NCBI taxonomy): Eukaryota > Metazoa > Chordata > Amphibia > Anura > Ranidae > Lithobates > Lithobates sylvaticus. Next base: position 206,752,609 of record CM053032.1, read on the forward strand.
TCAGCCACAATGTCGCAGTACTGCTAAAAATCACAGCTCACCACCATTACTAGTAAAAAAATATAATAATAATAAAAAAATGCCATACAACTTTCCCATAGTTTTGTAGACGCTATAACTATTGCGCAAACCAATCAATATACGCTTATTGCGTTTTTTACCAAAAATATGTAGAAGAATATATATTGGCCTAAACTGATGAAGAAAATATATATATTTTTTAAATTAGGGATATTTATTTATTTTTTCAAAAAGTTTTTTATTGTTTTCATACAAAAAAGTTTACAACAGGCTTTGAACATTCATATTGAACATAAGCAATATGAACATGAACAGAGAGAATAAGCAGTCAAGTATACAATTTTACATTGTTTTTGTATATAGTTGTATTTGTGTTGTGTAATTTTAACCAACATTTTGTTTAACCACTTGCCGCCCGCCCATTGTGAAAAGACGTCGGCAAAGTGGTTGTAAAATCCTGACCGGACGTCATATGACGTCCTCAGGATTTTGAGCCGTTGACAATCATTGGTGCCCATCAGTGCCGCCTTATCAGTGCCCATCAGTTCAGCCCCATCAGTGCCCATCAGTGAAGGAGAAAACTTACTTATTTACAAAGTTTTGAAACTGAAACACAAAAAAAACATTTTTTTTCAAAATTTTCTGTCTTTTTTTATTTGTTTAGCAAAAAATAAAAACCGCAGAGGTGATCAAATACCACCAAAAGAAAGCTCTATTTGTGGGTAAAAAATGATAAAAATTTAATTTGGGTATAGTGTAGTATGACTGCGCAATTGTCATTCAAAGTGCGACAGCGCTGAAAGCTGATAATTGGTCTGGGCAGGAAGGTATTTAAGTGCCCTGTATTGAAGTGGTTAATTTAGTCAAAGGTTTACCAGGACTGTATGTCTGTAAGGGTTCCCGTGTTATGCTTGATTTATCATCCTTAATTGGGGTGTAGTAGGTGTGGGTCAGGGTATTTGACCATGTATGACCCCTCAGGAGTAATCAGTTTTCCCACATCATAAGAGGTAAGTGCTGTTATGTTCAATCTAATGTTCAATCTAAGTTGGCATAGTAATAGGGACTTAGGACATGGTGTATGTGAGTTGCGTTGTCGGTGGCAACCTGTTCAGGTCTTTGAATATAGGTTATGTATTTATCAAAGGGGGGCAGTGGGTTGGGAGAAAGTGGGGTAGGTCATGGGAAGTGAGTATGGTATGGAGGTATCCGGGGATGGGGGGGCTGGAGTCATGAGTTTATGCAAGTAGGGAATTTGGTAGGGGGGTGAAAGGTGGGGGGGAGGAGGAGTGAAATAGGGAAGAATAAGATTTGGGGAGTATTCCGTGATGTGGGAGTAACGGTGTGTCTCTCTTGCTCCCCTCCCCAGGTGGGGGCCTCCAGCAGATCCGTGCTTGCTGATCAATGTCATGGGTATCTCGCAAGCCTATTTACATAGTCTTTTCAAAATATGAGTGAAGTTGCGTGTTTAACTTCACTGGTGAGTGTTAGGATATGTGACGTCAATTCTTTACTAATTTGAGGAGAAAAGGAGGGAGTATTCAGGCGTTATGGCGAAAATGTGTCCAACATGCCCATTTGATATTAAATTTGTGCAGGGAGTCTCTTGCTATATGTAGCAATACTTCCATTTCAGCGATTCTGTTGACTTTGTTAAACCAGTCTTTGATGGAGGGGGGTGTTTGGGATTTCCAGTGCGTAGGAATGCACTGTTCTGCTGCGTTGATCATGTGCATCGCAAGTGATTTGTGATATGTACGGTGTGGTAAGCTCGAGTGATGTAGTAGAAATTGAGCTGTTTTTTTTTTAAAGAGTGTAGGTGGTGATTTGGATATAGGTACAGTCCCACCATATGTAAAGTAGGGTTCCTGGTTGGTCAGCATTCCTCTGGGATTGCAGGATTGATTTTATGTAGTAAGGCGGGTGTGCGGTGCCAACGAGTTTGGATTTTAAAATTCATTCTCCTGAGTAGTCACATTGATAGATTCTTTATGGATGTTAACCACTTCACAACCGGCCCATAGCCGAAAAACGGCTACAGGGCGGTTGCTTAACTCTGGGAGGGCGTCATATGACGTCCTCCCAGAATTCCCCTCTTGCGCGCCCCCTGGGGCGCGCACTCGACAACATCTCTGGACCCGGCGGATCACGGTAAACGGCCGCTCATTGCGGCCGTTTACCACGTGATCGCGCCGTCAAATGACGGCGCAATCACATGTAAGCAACCGATCGGTACAGTGTGAGAGGAGAGGGGGAGGGGATCGGTGGCAGCAGTGCTGTGGGTGGGATCAGTAGTGCCCACAGCCTGCTCTGCCACCACCGATCCATCCATCCATGCTCAGCCATCCCTCCATACCATGCAATACACAGCAATAGCCTGCAGTGTATTGCTGTGTATTGCAGGGTATGGAGGGATGGCTGAGCATGGATGGATGGATACCCAGCAGTACCCTGCCATACTCGGCCATGCCCTGCCATACCCTGCCATACTCTGCCATACTCTGCCATACTCTGCCATACCCTGCCATACCCTGCGATACTCTGCCATACCATGCGATATTCTGCAATACTCTGCCATACCCTGCGATACTCTGCCATACCATGCTATACCCTGCGATATTCTGCAATAATCTGCCATACCCTACGATACTCTGCCATACCCTGCGATACTCTGCCATACCCAGCGATACTCTGCCATACCCAACGATACTCTGCCATACCCTGCGATACTCTGCCATACCCTGCGATACTCTGCCATACCCTGCCATACCCTGCCATACCCTGCGATACTCTGCCATACCCTGCGATACTCTGCCATACCCTGCGATACTCTGCCATACCCTGCGATATTCTGCGATACCATGCGATATTCTGCGATACCATGTGATACCATGCAATGCTCGCTACGATCGAAGCCAGGATCGTTTTTTTATTTTTATTTCAGGATTTCCAGCCTAGAGGTGAGATGTGGGGTCTTATTGACCCCATATCTCACTGTAAAGAGGACCATGCCATATTCCTATTACAAGGGATGTTTACATTCCTTGTAATAGGAATAAAAGTGATCAAAAAAAAATTGGGGGGAAAAAAGTGTCAAACTAAAATAAATGAAGTAAAATGAACAATAAAAAATAAAATAAAAAATTTAAACCGCCCCTGTCCCCGTGTGCTCGCATGCAGAAGCGAACGCATACGTAAGTCCCGCCCACATATGAAAACAGTGTTCAAACCACACATGTGAGGTATCGCTGCGAACGTTGGAGCGAGAACAATAATTTTGGCCCTAGAACTCCTCTGTAACTCAAAACATGTAACCAGTAAAAATTTTTAAAGCGCCGCCTATGGGGATTTTTAAGTAACGAAGTTTGGCGCCATTCCACGAGCGGATGCAATTTTGAAGGGTAACATGTTGGGTATCTATTTACTCGGCGTAACTTCATCTTTCACATTATGCAAAAACATTGGGCTAAATTTACAGTTTTGTTTTTTGTAAAGCACAAAACTTTTTTTTCCCAAAAAAACGCGTTAGAAAAATTGCTGCGCAAGTACCGTGCTAGATAAAAAGTTGCAACGACCGCCATTGTATTCTCTAGGGTCTTTGCTAAAAAAACATATATAATGTTTTGGAGTTCTATGTAATTTTCTAGCAAATAAATGATGATTTTTACATGTAGGAGAGAAATGTCAGAATTGTCCCGGGTGCTCCAGAACACCTGATGGCACTCCCTGCATGTTGGGCCTCTGTATGTGGCCACGCTGTGTAAAAGTCTCACACATGTGGTATCGCCATACTCGGGAGTAATAGCAGAATGTGTTTTGGGGTGTAATTTGTGGTATGCATATGCTGTGTGTGAGAAATAACCTGCTAATATGACAATTTTGTGAAAAAAAAAAAAAAAGATAAAAAAATCTTGATATTGCAAAGAATTGTGGGAAAAAATTACAACTTCAAAAAACTCACCATGCCTCTTTCCAAATACCTTGGAATGTCTTCTTTCCAAAAAGGGGTCATTTGGGGGGTATTTGTACTTTTATGGCTTGTTAGGGTCTCAAGAAATGAGATCGGCCGTCAGTACTTCAGGTGTGATCAATTTTCAGATATTGGCACCATAGCTTGTGGACTCTAAAACTTTCATAAAGACCAAATAATATACCCCAATTTGTACTTATTTTTACCAAAGATATGTAGCAGTATAAATTTTGGCCAAAATTTATCAAGAAAAATTACAAATTTGCTAAATTTTATAACAGAAACGAAGAAAAATTCATTTTTTTACAGATTTTTCAGTCTTTTTTCTTTTATAGCGCAAAGAATAAAAAACCAAACGGTGATTAAATACCACCAAAAGAAAGCTCTATTTGTGTGAAAAAAAGGACAAAAATGTCATATGGGTACAGTGTTGTATGACTGAGTAATTGTCATTCAAAATGTGAGAGCACCGAAAGCTGAAAATTGGTCTGGTTATTAAGGGTGTTTAAGTGCCCAGTGGTCAAGTGGTTAAGATAAATTTTCCCCCATTCTTCTGGCAAAAGAGATAGGGACAAGTCTCTTTCCCAAGTGGTGCACATTGTTGTGTTTACAATCTATGAAGAGAAGGGAGTGTGTGGCTGATATCAAGATGCCTCCTATGTGATTGGGTAAGGCTAATTGTGCATTTAATCCTAGGCTTGCGCCCCCCCCCCAAATGAATGTGGAGCTAATGTGTCTGTAGGATTTGAAGAATGTCGGTGGCACGTGGACCGGGACAGCCTGCATTATGTAGAGCATTCATTTTTAGAATTGCAGCCCTCCCGAACCACGAGAACACCGGCCTGTTCCAATTTTTTATATCTTCTGTAAGTTTACTTAGTATTGGTAGGTAATTTTTTGTATAAAAGTTGGAAAGTTTTGCGGGTAGTTGGATTCCTAAATAGATGATCACCTCTGGCTGGCACTGAAAGGGGAAGTTTGTTTTACAGCGATCCACCTGAGATGAGGGCAGGGAAACATTAAGCGCAAATGATTTTCCATAGTTAATTTTGAGGTTGGATATCTGACGAAATTTTCGGAATTCTTCTTGTGTGAGAGATAGAAGAATATTGTCCGTGTAAGCGGCTAATTTGTATTCTCTTTGGCCAGCGGATATTCCTCTCATGTCTGGATTTTGACGTATGGAGCATAGGAGAGGTTCAGGCATGAGGACAAAGAGGATCGGGGAAAGGGGACATCCCTGCCTCATTCCGTTGTGGATGGGGAAGGCATTCGACAGGGTGTTATTTACTCTAATTCTGGCTGAGGGTTGGGCATACAAGAAAAATATAAGATTGAGCATGCGAGTGTCCAATCCTATGTTTTGTAGGACAGTGGCCATATAATCCCAAGACACCCTGTCGAAATGCCTTATCCACATCCAATGAGAGAAAAAAACCTTCCTGTATTGAAGGGGTCATGTGGTGGTGTAGGTTGATAGCTTTTATAGTGTTGTCACTGGCTTCTCTTCCAGGGACAAACCCAACTTGGTCTTGGGAAATGGTAAATGGGAGTAGTGGACATTTTGTAAAAGATCTTAATGCCCATATTAAGTAATGAGATGGGCCTATAGTTTGCCGGTTGCGTTGGGTCTTTGTTGTCTTTAGGTATGACTGTAATGTGTGCTTGTAACATTCCTGGTGTGAGTGGTCTGGATGCTGACAAGGAGTTAAAAGCCTTTAAGAAGGGAGTATTAAGTGTGTCAAAGAATGTTTTATAATAGACAGCAGATAGGCCATCAGGGCCTGGGCTTTTGCCAGTCTTCAGGCTTTTAATGGCTTCTTTGAGTTCCTGTGTAGTAATCTGGCTTTCTAGTAAGTTGGAGGATTCTGAAGAAACTTCATTTTGGGCTGTGCTGTTCTAAGAACTTTTTAATTTTAGCTTGGCGTTCTTCAGTGGAGGGCGTGGGTGTATTAGGTTTATCAATATTGTACAGTGTTGTGTAAAATTTCTCAAATTCCTGGGCTATAGCAGTATTGCTTGTGTGTATGAGACCTGTTGGAGAATGTATCTTGTGTATCGTTGTCTTAGCTCTTTTTGAATGCAATGCTTGGGCCAGCAAGTGCCAGCTTTTGTTTCCTGACTCGTAGAAGAGCTTATGAGAGAGCATAAATTTTTTCCCGACGTTGCGATTCAATTTGTCCTGTGTTAGTTTGCGCAGGTAAGATTTTTGAGCCAAGGTCCGTTTGTGGAGGGCCTCTAGCATCTTGAGTTTTTGGTATAGGTCTGCAAGGTATTGTTGTCTCTCCTTTTTAATAGTCACCACCATGGATACAAGTCTGCCTCTTATCACACATTTGTGTGCTTCCCATTGGGTTAGACTGGAGGTCTCCAGGGTGTCATTTTCTCGAAAGTAATTATCAAGACATTTGGTAAGCATGGAGACTCTGTTTTTTTTCTGTCAGCATCATTGGGTCTAGTCTCCAGATATTGGTATATGTCATTTTGGCAGGGAAGGTCATGGTTATCGTGATCCGGTGGTGGTCCGATATGGTCATGGATTCTATCGTCGCCCTGGATAAGAGTGAGATCTCTCTGGGTGAGGAACAAATAGTCCAGTCTGGAATATTTTTTGTGTGGTGCTGAAAAAAAGGTAAAAGTCATTTTCCTGTGGTCTAAGGGTGCGCCATGTGTCATGAAGGAGAAGCGATTGGATACTCAACTTCATTTGGCGTAGTGCCCTATATGGTAGGCTGGATGTCCCCGTAGATGTATCTAGGAGAGGATTGAGGGGGGCATTGAGATGTCCTCCAAGTATGAGTATGCCATTTTGGAAAGAGGCGAGGGCCCGTAATGTTTTACGAATGAATGGGACTTGAGATACATTGGGGCAATAGATATTTGCTAGTGTGGTTTATTTAGGATAGTCCCTTTTAGGAAGACAGATATCCCCTGTTCATCTATTAGTGTGTCAGTTATTTTGAGAGAGGAGTTCTTAGAAATGTGGGTTGTGACTCCTTTAGTTTTGGAGTTTGGTGTAGATGTGTGGTAGCTTGTAGGAAAGTCTTGGTTAAAGAATTTAGGGGTTGCTATGGAGGAGAAGTGTGTCTGTAAGAACACAACATCTGCCTTAGTGCTTCTCATGTATGTTAGTACCTGGGATTGTTTTTCTGGTATTTTGAGACCTTTGACATTAAGTGAGACAACTTTGAGGGTGACATTTCTGGTTGTGATCTTCGCGTCTGCCATAGTATCTCGGGGGATCTTTTCACTAGGGGTAGGTCCCCTAGGGGAGGTTAGCAAGTGAGAGACCAGGGGGGATGGGTAATAGTGTGGGGGGAGGGGGGAGAGAAGGTATAGGGCAGAGAAGATGAAGGGAGGTAGAGGGCTGATTGGGAGCTGTTGGTAGAAGGTGTAACTAGGGAGTAGGGAAAGATTTGTGGTCCTAAGTTAACTGGTGGTGATTAGGAATTTTTTCTCTAATCACTTATAGTGAATCCAGCAGAGGTCAGTCGGTACTCTTGAAGCCTGCTGTGTGTGGGTGTGTTTGGGTAAGGTTCCTAGATGGAGAGGCACTCTGGTTCTGGTGAGGTCTTGATGTTTAGTGTGAGTATCGCTTGATCTGTGAGGGAAAATGATTCAGCGTATAAGTGGATTTATTTTATTTAATAAATGTATGTAGGGGGGATGTGGGGAGTGGACTGTGGGTGAAAAGTTTTGTTTGAGATCTCTTTCCGAGTAGATGTAGGCCGTGCTTGTGTCATCGGGTGTGACAGCCTTGGGGTTTTTGTGAGGAGTGAGTAGACATGTGCACACTGAAATATTTTGTTTCGAAATTTTGTTTTCATCCGAAAAATGTATTTATTTAGTTACTCCCGAAATTTGTTTTTATTTTGTTTCGTTAAAAAATGCATTCGTCAAAAATCCGAAATAATTAAGTTCAAATCTGTCATTGAAGGCCTATGGTGTCTGTCGAATGTTCTAAGAAGATTCGACGGAGCAGCTAAACTGTATGACACTGCAATCGCACATTTCCGGTCAAATGTTTCCTCTTACAAGCTATAGTAGAATTCTAATGTTTTATGACACTAGTAATAATTATATTTATTAATTATTATTACTAGTCAACCAACATTAGAAATCTTTTATAGCCTATGGGCGGAGCATTTGACCATAAATATCCGCTCGCGGCGACTGCTTTGTCGAATCCTCATGTCGAATCTTTTCTCTCTATGTTAAATAATCTTGGACTAATGGAGTTAGGTTAGGCACATTCAACCTTTTTTGCTATTGTCTCTTGAATCCTTTCTATGTCGAATCTTTTCTCTCTATGTAGAATAATCTTGAACTAATAGAGCTAAGGTTAGGCACATTCGACCACAGGTTCGATGGACACAGATCGCTATTGTCAGCGTCATGTCGAATCTCCTATCTATATCGAACTGTTGCAACGAAAATGAAAATAAAGCATTTATTTATGTTGGATCTTTCGGTTTTCGGATTCTGCACGTTTGTTATCGTTTGTTAAAACTATAACGAAAATACCCGAAATTCGGACGAAAATGCATTCGGACGAAAACGAAAGCACATGTCTAGGAGTGAGTGTGTTTAACATTTTTTACACAAATAAAAGTCATAAATGTACACTTCAACATAGAATTATTACAGTATAACAGATGCACGGAACTTGCAAAACTATAGCTATAGATATAGATATAAAAGACATTTCATCCCCTCTATGCATTCTGTACAGTGTAAATTAGTGTGCAATAGGTCTCATTGATCAGTCAAGGGTTCTGTAATAATATGGGCCTACATGGAGAGTGCCGCCATCATCTGTGTCCCAATAGCATACATATTTTATACATTTGTGAACATAGCCTTATCTTACTGGTTCAATTCCTTTTGTTCTGGTGTTTGACCGCTAGGAGAAATAATGTCAGTACAGAGCGGAGGGGTAGTGATGTAAATTGATTGATTTTTACCAATCTGAGGCATGAAAGATAAGCAGTACTGGTTACCTGAGGTGAGGCTTCACTTTCTGACTCTGTAGTGGGTTTCAGTAAAGTCTGTGGGGAGAAAGAAAAAAAGATAAAAAGTAAGAAAAACTCCACCTCTAGATTAAACAATAGAGAAAAAAGAGAAAGAACAAAAAGGAGAAAGTTGCAGTGCGTCTGAGTATTTCATGAGTTCGATCGGCATCAGAGGTGCTTCCAGTATTTCAAGTCCCTGGGTGTAGTGAGGGCAAGGCATCCATTCTTAGGGACATCGCTTGGATGTCAGATCTTAGGTCAGAAATGGCAGCAGACAGTGTATTCTTAACCTCCCTGGCGGTATGATTATTTCAGATTTTAGGTGCTGAAAGCGGTACCATTATTTTGCATGGAAATTTGGAGTTTTATATTGTAGGCCTGTAATTCTTAGAAATTATTCACTTAAAGAGGAGGGCCGGGCAAAAAAAAAAAAATTAAAAGTCAGCAGCTACAAATACTGCAGCTGCTGACTTTTAATAATCGGACACTTACCTGTCCCGGGGTCCAGCGATGCGGGGGAACGAGACCCCCCCCTCGTTCCCCGCTCCGCTCACGACGCCGGCATTCTTAATGTGGGAACCCGGCTGGGCTTCACAGCCGGGCACCCACTGCGCATGCGCGAGCGGCGCCGTGCGCCGTGATTCGACGCTCACTCATCTGGGACACATGACATGTCCCAGATGACTGTGCGTTGCCTACAGGAAGTGACTTTTAGCCCGGGCTATGAAGGTGGCAGACTTCGAGGGACCCCCTAGCAACAGGCATTTAGAGGTGAGTAAAAATTTTTTTTTTTTCCAATTATTTTTTTTTTAATTTTTTTTATGATTTTTAAGCCCCTTTTTGTTTTTTGGTTGCAACCCCACTTTAAATCCATCCAAACAAGAGTCAACTTATGTATTGTTGTCTGATTTTTAGCATTGGTTCTGGGCATGCGTGTTTGTACTTTGTACAAAAGTCCTATGGTTTTCTGTACACACGATCGGACTTTGCTCCATCTGACTTTTGTTGCCGGAAAGTTTGTCCGTTCGCACAGCCAACAAAAGTCAGATGAAAACCGAAAAAGTTTGTTCGATGGAGCGTACACACGGTCGGATGTTGCCTTAACCACTTCCCGACCGGCGCACGACGATATACGTCGTCAGAATGGCACGTACAGGCCGGAGGGCGTATATATAAGTCCCTCCTTAATGCCTGTCCGTGCCATCGGGAGCGGCGCTCTTCCACGCCGGTCGGGACCCCCGTGAGTCCGGTCGCGGGCCCCGCGGACTCGATCGCCGCGGGGACACCCGCGATCGTCTCACGGGAAGTCTGAACGGGGAGATGCCTAGATAAACAGCATCTCCCCGTTCTGCCTAGCAACTAGTGATGACGATCTCTGCTCCCTGTGATTGGAGCAGAGATCAGCATTCACTAGCTGACAGCCACGCCCCCCACAGTAAGAAACACACCCCTAGGCATACTTAACCCCTACACTGCCCCCGTGTGGTTAACCCCTTCACTGCCAGTGTCATTTATACAGGAATCAATGCATTTAAATAGCATTGATTGCTGTATAAATGACAATGGTCCCAAAAATGTGTCAACAATGTCCGATGTGTCCACCATAATGTCGCAGTCACAAAAAAAAATCGCTGATCACCGCCATTACTAATTTTACTAAAATTATTAATAAAAATGCTATAAAACTATCCCCTAGCTTGTAAATGCTATAACTTTTGCGCAAACCAATCAATAAGTGCTTATTGTGATTTTTTTTACCAAAAATATGTAGAAGAATACGTATCGGCCTTAATTGAGGAAAAAAAAATTTTTTATATATTTTTTGGGGATATTTATTATAGCAAAAAGCAAAAAATATAGTTATTTTTTCAAAATTGACGCTCTTTTTTTGCTTATAGCGCAGAGGTGATCAAATACCACCACAAGAAAGCTCTGTTTGTGGGAAAAAAAGGACGTAAATTTTGTTTGGAGCCACGTCGCATGACTGCACAATTGTCAGTTAAAGCGACGCAATGCCGAATCGCAAAAAGTGGTCTAGTCTTTGGCCAGCCAAATGATCCGGGGCTTAAGTAGTTAAAGAGACGCAGTGCCAAATTGTAAAAAGTGCTCTGGTCAGGAAGGGGGTAAAATCTTCCGGGGCTGAAATGGTTAAATTAGCATGAAGATATATTATGTCCATTACTCTTCGTGATAAATCTGTAAAAGCCTCTTAAATAAAAATCTGTGTTTAGTATAAGACAAATGTCCAAATCATATGTAAATATTCAGATTCTGGTCCCATAGCAACCATTAATTCTAAACAACATGACACAGTCTATTTTAATTTTTTTTTGCCATTTTCAATTTACAGATGATATGATATATACATACCTTAAAGGTTTGCTTCATGCAAGCTGACGAAAAATATTCCCCTACCTATTGGAGGATATGATTTCTAATGAGTATATATGGGTAATTAAAGTTATACATAAATGTAAAACATCATACAGTAAAGAGAGACATGCATAAGTAATACACCATTTTTTAAATACAATATGAGAAGAAATATTGTTGTATTTAACTGCTTCACGACCGGCGCACAATGATGTACGTCGGCAGAATGGCACGGACAGGCATAAGGGTGTACAGTGTAAAAAGGAGAGAAAGTCCGGATGCTGCTAGAGAAACCACACCATTGCCATCACAGCTAGGCAGCGAATTTGATATCACTGCTGAGGACACTGAGGACTTCACATCACTGCCCTTCTTCTTGGCTTGCCAGCATAATACCACCTCCGCATCTCTCTGGACCTGCTTGTAACTTGGATTAAGACTACTACTTACCTACATGCCTGATTATTACCCACCTTTGTGAGTAGCCACTTGGCTGTATGCTTTTATTAAAATAAAATGCTTTTTCATATATACTACACTTAGTCCGGCGCACTATCCTCCTTTTTACATTGTATCTTCCAGAGAGCTGTGCTTCTCCTCTCAAGATTGTTGCTGCCGACAGTGCTCCTTCATTTAAAAGCATTACCAGATTTTACTTTGGACTTTTTAGTCTGTTTATCCTTGCTTTTATTATACAAAGATACTTTACAGTGATTGATCCCTTGCGCCATCTTACTCCATGTGTGTTTTTATCATAAGGGTGTACAGGTACGTCCCTTTGAATTTGCCGCCGTGCCATCACATGTGCGCCGGTCGGGACCTCCTTGAGTCCGATCGCGGGTCCAGGGGGACTCGTTCGCCGTGGGGATACCCGCGATCATCTCACGGGGAGGACGAACGGGGAGCTGCTGAAGTAAACATGCGTCTCCCCGTTCTGCCAAGCAACAAGTGACACTGATCTCTGCTCCCTGTGATTGGAGCAGAGATGAGTGACTGTCACACACAGCCACACCCCCCACAGTTAGCAACACGCCCTTAGGACACACTTAACCCCTACACTGCCACCTCCCGGTTAACCCCTTCACTGCCAGTGTCATCTACACAGGAATCAGTGCATTTGTATAGCACTGATTGCTGTATAAATGACAATGGTCCCAAAAATGTGTCAAAAATGTCCAATGCGTCCACCATAATGTCGCAGTCACAATAAAAATCGATGATCACCGCAATTACTAGTAAAAAAAAAAAATATTAATAAAAATGCTATAAAACTATCCCCTATTTTGTAAACGCTATAACTTTTGCACAAACCAATTTTACCAAAAATATGTAGAAGGATGCGTATCGGCCTAAACAGAGGAAAGAAAATGTTTTTTTTATATATTTTTTTGGGGATATTTATTATAGCAAAAGTAAAAAATAATGCATTTTTTTGTTTATAGCGCAAAAACTAAAAACCGCAGGGGTGATCAAATACCACCAAAAGAAAGCTCTATTTGTGGGAAAAAAAGGACGTCAATTTTGTTTGGGATCCACGTCGCACGACCGTGCAGTTGTGAGTTAAAGCGACGCAGTGCAGAATCGCAAAAAAGTGCTCTGGTCTTAAGCCAGCAAAATGGTCCGGTCTAATAGTGGTTAATAAATGATATACGGGGGCGTGGCTTGACCATACTCGAAGATGGACGCCTGATTCCCGAGCTCTCGTCGCCACAGGACTATTCCCACAGCAAACGGAGGTATTCTCACCCCAAACCTCACGCATGACATGGGGACCGCATCCAGACAATCGTCGGCATCCCGATCCCGCTCTCCCCAAGCACAAAACAGGAGCCTGAGCCAGAATATACCGGAGATGTTCCGGTCCCATAGAAGCAACATGGCGCCTTCCCGCCATAGACACTCACAAGGACACTTACAGGCACCCTCTCCACCTCTGAATGAACCCTTAATGTCGGGCGCACCTCCCGCCATTGCCCCACTAATCACAGCTAACAATGAGGGGATGGATATTCCTCCTCAACCCCATCTGAGTATCCAGGATCTACGCTCCATTGCCGCGGACATTAAGGACACCCGCTCGGCGGCCATTTCAGAGCTCCGTTTGGACATACATGCTCTGACTGACAGAATACAGGTGGTAGAGAAAGTAACCGAAAGGCAGGATACAGTGATCCGTTGGGCCACAAGAAAAATTTACTCTCACACTCTCGAGTTAAGGGATATGCAGCGCCACATGGAGGACCTGGACAACAGGGGAAGATGCCATAACCTGCGGATCAGAGGTATGCCGGAATCCCTTGAAGGAGATCAGATCCCCATGGCAGTCACTAAACTTTTCAATGACCTGCTAAACAGACCTCCTCAATCAGCCATTGACATGGAGCAAATTTACTGAGCTTTGAGACCTAGGGGTAGAGACATGGATCCCCCAGGGACATTGTTTGTTGCCTGGTAGATTATAAGCTCAAAGAGGACATTCTACGTCAGGCAAGGAGCAGAACCCAACTCACATATGAAACAGCATCCATTCAGATATACCAAGACCTCTCAGGCATCACTCTGCAGCACCGTAGAGATTTGAAACCCCTGCTGGATACCTTGCGCAGTAAGGGAATACTCTACAAATGGAAATTCCCTTTCTGCCTATCTGCCACCACTCAAGGTCGCACAGCGCTTCTCAAAGTGCCAGAGGATCTGCCTCACTTCTGCAACACCCTAGGCATCCATCTTGTGGACGTCCCTAATTGGTATGCTAACTTCCATCATACCGTTGGCAGGATGGATAAGCAACGAGAGGAACCGATGGAAGCACAAGACATCAGGTACTGCAGGAGACGGTCCCCCTCGGGATCCGGACACCACAGGGTTCTGAGTCCCACCACACCACCCAGCTCCAGAAGAGCCCGGAGAGACCGCTAATCCCCAGCTGGCTATCTCTTTACACACAGTTATAATTGGCAAAAGTTAACTTAACAGGACTATGCAAAGTTCTTTATAATCCTCTGATTTACACCATGCCCAGTTTTAAGACAACTGTTTTCTTAATGATTTTTTCAAGTTTCTATACTACCTGCTGAATAGAATCAATACACACTGATGCCCCATACACACGGTCGGATTATCCGATGGATTTTGTCCTATCGGACAATGTTGTCGTAAATTACGACCGTGTGTAGGCACAATCGGACAGTTTACATCGGATTGTCCGACAAAGTCCTATCTCCTGCTGGATAAATTTTCCGACAACAAAGTCCTATCGGACTTTTTCCGATCGTGTGTAGCGAATTCCGACGGACAAAGTGCCACGCATGCTCAGATCACATTACAAGACCAAAGCTATTGGCTACTAGCCTCTACGTAGTCCCGTCGTACGCAACAAATGTCACCACGTTCAGGATGATCGGATTTTCCAACAACTTTGTCCGACCATGTGTATGCAACACCAGTGTCGGACAAAATCCGAAGGAAAAAATCCGACGGATTTTGTGGTCGGAATTTCCGACCGTGTGTACGGGGCATGACAGTGGAGTCTTCCTCTTCAGCGCTGACTCGGCATGCAGCTCACTCTAACCAGAGAAAGACTGCCTATCGCTTAGGCCGGTTTCACACTGGGGTGGTGCGGGCAGCGACGTTAAAGCAGCGCTATATTTAGCCAACCTTCAGCTCACTTCCTGCTATGTAACCTGACCCGAGTGAGAGGACACTCTGTAAACCACACGGCAGTCAAGCTGTGAGCTTATGACACTGCCTCCTGCTACTTCATTAACCCCTTGGCTTTGAATGGCTCCAGAACTGGATCACCATACAACTTTGGCGGCACTGAATAAATATTTCTCTGGGACTCCGCACGGACGCTCACTCCCTCACAGAACTAAGCACATCTACATAACTTCCTACAGATAGCAGATAAGTGAGTTTCCGAAACACTGCTAGACGATCATAGGACATTCCATGTCTCCCTCCAGATTCTGCTGAGTACAGGTTGCAGATGCTGACCAGTGCTACAAGAAAAATTTAACAACTCTGCTCTTCAGAATACAAGACTTTTCCAGCAGGTAGCAGAATTGTTTAACTATGATATGTTTATGGTGGATAACATAATAGCCCATCTTTTCCTTAGTTAAATGCGAGTTGTACCAACCAGTTACTACAGTTAGAGGTTCATATTTTTGCTCAAGTTTGCGGGTCTTAGACCCTTATAACACTGTATCTCCTGGTCCCTGACATGGAGTCCCCGCTGTACTTCCAGCGGGGACCTCATCTCAGGAACAGACACTATGACAATGTTGACAGATTGATATTATTGCTGTGTAGATATACCACTTGGAAATAGTATATGTTCGGCATACCTTTCCCACCCATATATACAGTACTTAAAATATGCACTCCCTTGCAGATCAACCTGCAATGCGCACCACCTCCTCCTTGAACAAATATACACCCTGTGGCGACGGGCCATCTAACTAGTCACCAAACACTCTTTGTAGTGCGGTTTGGGTCAACCCCCAAACAGCAGCGTATTGCGGTGCAGGCATTCCAACAGGCGTGCATACACCGCCTATGCTCTGTACGTTCTAGATCCGATCCCATATTTGAGGAGGTCGAACAAGCTCCCTTACCCTTAGTGGTCTCCCCCTACAGGCAGTATTCAACTGACTGTCTTTACTTTCCAATAAGCTACACTTCCTTCTCTGATACACCTACACCACTAGTCCCACCCCTTCCACTATGGCGGATAACACCAACCTTTCCTCAACTATCCAAAAACACACACCTACCTCCTTACAACTTAAACTCTGCTCACTGAACATCCAAGGGACACCTCACCCACAGTCATCTGGGCTGAACACAAGTGCGTAATTAGAGGTGAACTCATATCTATAGCGGCTAGAAGAAACAAAATCAGGAAAGCCCGTATAGAGGAACTGTCCACACGGATACACACCCTTGAACAAGCACATAAACTGTCTTTAGCCACCAAATGTTACGCCGATCTTCTGAAAGCGAGGGAAGAACTACAAAAAACACTAAAACGGAAATATGCACTTAGCCAAAACGTTTTCTATGAATTTGGCAATAAGGCAGGCAAATTATTGGCTAGAGCCCTACAAATTAAAAAAGCAGCACATACCATCCACACCATCAGAACCCCTGCAGGCCATGCCTTAGTCACCCCGGAAGACATAACAGACAAATTTGTCCACTACTTTTCTAAATTGTCCAACTTACCTGAATCGAAACCCACCGAACACCTCCCTAACCGAAATAAGGCCATAACTGACTTCCTATCTAAGTATAGCCCACCTCCTCTCACAGAGGAAATGGCAGAAGATTTAGATCTCCCAATCTTGACTGCGGAAACCCTGACCGCACTTAAACAGCTAAAAATGGGAAAAAGCCCGGGACCGGACGGATTAACGGTCAACTACTACAAATCCTTCTCTGACACTCTTATTCCCAACTCTGTTAAAGCATTTAACAACCTAACCTCCTCCCCCCTATCCAACAAAGATATCCTAGAGGCCCATATCACCCTAATCCCTAAAACAGGCAAAGACACCACAATGGTATCTAACTACCGTCCCATCTCCCTACTCGTAGATGTAAAACTTTATGCCAAAATACTGTCAAACCGGTTACTTCCCCAAACTGATTTTGGTCGATCAAGTCGGCTTTATCCCTGGAAGGGAAGCCAGGGATAACACCACAAAAGCCATAAACGTGCATCACTGGTTAACAACGACTTCCTCTCAGGGATTCTTTTTATCCTTGGATGCGGAGAAGGCATTCAACAGGGTGGCCTGCGACTACATGTCTGCTACACTAAAAGCTTTGGTATTTCCCACACGATTGCTTCAAATGATACTTGCTTTATACTCAGCTCCCACTGCCAGAATCAGAGTCAATAGCCGACTGTCGAACGCCTTCTCCATAGCCAACGGTACACGCCAGGGTTGTCCACTTTCTCCCCTCATCTTTGTTTTAACTTTGGAACCGCTCCTTCGCAGAATAAGGGAGAACCCCGACATAAAAGGGATTACTATCAAACATAAACAATACAAACTAGCTGCATACGCGGACAACATCCTGTTGTTCCTCTCAGACCCCATAACCACTATTCCTAACCTCCTTAAAGACTTTACCCTGTTTAAACAACTCTCCAACCTGCAGATCAATTTCGACAAATCAAAAGCCCTCAATATTACACTCCCGAATACATTAGTATCCCAATGCCAACATAACTTCCCCTT
The DNA here is from genome assembly GCA_028564925.1 of Lithobates sylvaticus. NCBI lineage: Eukaryota > Metazoa > Chordata > Amphibia > Anura > Ranidae > Lithobates > Lithobates sylvaticus. The sequence goes on from CM053032.1 coordinate 206,770,236, forward strand.
TAGATGGGAACCACACGCACTAACATACTTGGGCATTAAGCTTCCTACCAAGCTGTCTGAACTCTATGCCATAAACTTCTTGCCAACCTTGCAGAAAATTCAGGGAGATCTGCACAGCTGGCACAACGGCCACTTTTCATGGTTTGGCAGAGCTGCTGTCTTGAAGATGAACATCATCCCCAGAGTGCTCTACCTCATACAAGCCATTCCCATAAAACTCCCCCCCCCTCTTTTTTCACCTTATACAAGAAAATGTGCAAAACCTTCATATGGTCCTCCAACACCCCTAGATTGAGTTGGAACAGAATGACACTCCCTAAACGGAAAGGTGGGATAGGCCTCCCAGATGTTCACAAATACTACTGGGCATGCCAGCTCACAAGAATAGTTGACTGGCATGTGCACACATACACCAAGGACTGGATCCAAATTGAAAATACCTTTGCTCAGATACCAGTCTCACACCTTCCATGGATCACCCAGAAGTCCATACCTAAAAAAATACTCTGCTCACCCGCTAATAGGTCCCACGCTGCTGAACTTCAAACTAGCATGCAAAACACTCAATATGAACCCCTCACCAGGACCCATGACCCCACTAACTCTAAACCCTGATTTCCAGCCTGGTCTTACTGCACATAGCCCACAGGACTCCCTCTTAGCCCCACCAGTTAGAGCCCAACAACTCTTTCAAGATGAGACAATCCTCTCATACTCAGAAATCCCATCAGCACTCCCGGAGCTCCACATCCCTTTTTTTAAATACCTTCAGATCAGACACTTCTTTCAAAACACACAACCACTCGCCCAATGGTGTAGGGATCTTACCCCCTTCGAACACATATGCAACAGCTCAGAACCCCCAGAAACACCTAATCTCAGAGATATACGCGTTACTCTTTTCTGACGAAAACCCAAACATGAAGATAAAACAACAATGGGAGACTGAACTAGCCATCGATATATCCACAGAAGAATGGAAACACATATTTGATCACATACACAAAGGATCCATAAACATCTCTGCACAAGAAAACAGGTATAAACTCTACTCCAGATGGTATAGGACACCAGATAAGATGCACAAATATTTTCCGAGCATCCCCTCCCTCTGCTGGAGATGCAACGTTGCCCGCGGCTCATTACTCCACATTTGCTGGGAGTGTTCACTAATACAACCCTTTTGGAAGGCTATACACGATTTGATCATTGACATCACAACCTACACCCCAGACTTCACTCCAGCACAATACTTACTTCACCATACATCCCTTCCACTGTCCTCTTATAAAAAATCCCTTACCCTACATCTTATCAATGCCGTCACCCAGTGTGTACCAGTTCATTGGCGAACCACTGACACACCTACAGTCGCCGAATGGATTGTCCGTGTGGACAAAATAGCCGAAATGGAAAAACTCATTCACCAAGCCAAAGAAAACCCCAACAAATTTCCAACTACATGGGCCTGCTGGACACATTATAGACATTCCACAAGCGTTGGAAACTCTCACACTAACACTTAAACTCTCACATATGGAAGGATAATCAGTACCCTACTGGGTCACGTAACCAATCCGTCACCCCTCTATCCCCTATTTCACCCTTATCAAGTTCCCCCTACTCATTACATTTTGCTACCCAGATACACCATACTGAGTTAACAGGTCTAAGGACCACACCACCTACTCTGTTAGGTGTTTCACGCCATCATGGCCGACAAATGTGCTATCAGCAAATTCCCTGATTTGGGAAGTAATCCAATTCACTGGGGCAATGCACTACCTCACTATAGACAAACCGCATGTGAACTGTATATCATATGCTTATTTTTGTCCTCCGCCTGTGCACAGATAGTTCCCTTTAGGGGTGTGCGGGTAATGGGGTGGCCTGTCAAGGTTTGTCTCTATATTATATTACATATACTACGCCATCGGTTCTTATGACTAAATGATATCCTTTATATCATAGTAACCTCAGAGATATTTGATTATTATTGTCTTTTTACAGTCTTCTCCATATATAACCATAATTGGCCTGCAGGACGCTATTGAACCTACTTAAAGCATTGTAACTACACTAGTTAAGTGATTGAATACTTACGATATACAGGTTATCTGTATTATTGCTTTGTTCAATTTAGATTCCTATAACTTGTACTGCAGTTACTATGTTACTCGTGCTTCTGTTATTGTAAAAACAGAGCAGGGTGGTCTGTTTCTTCCTCAAACAGTTGTGGTGGTCTCATTGATATAGTGCTCATTTTTGTTATAGTCACACATATTTCATAACAATAATATACCAAATTGTATAAAAAAAAAGTAGTCCTTATTAATTGCCTAATAAAAATGTATTTACAGAAGTGTGCATTGGAAAATATGATGATATTTAACATAATAAACAAAATAAAATGTCTCAGTTGTCAATATACAGTTTTGCCTTACCTCTGCGCAAATATGCTTTGCCTTTGATTTATCTATTCCCAGTGTTTGCTGAAAAAACAAAAGCCGAAAAAGATCATTAGTATATTTCTTTACAAAAATGATTATAGTAAGGCCGGTACCCTGTCCACATAGACTTCAATGGGCTGTATGCACACACCAACTAGTGGTTCAAGCCACATAAACACGCGGCCCATTCACAGACTAATGGTTCCAGCGCACCTGTGAATGAAGATTAAAAACACAAAAAGTATTCTTTCCTGAGAACAATAATAATCTTGTTCAATCTTCAAGTTGTCCCCCTTTCTAAGTGTATGTCACTTATATGATCCTTACTCATCAGTCTCCACTTTATCCCCTTACTTTTTTGGGACAGGTCCTCTATATATTGGAAGACATTGAACCAAGGGTTTTGATTTACTAATGTAATACAGATGGTTTACTGTGCAAATTAAACTTTTACTTGCTGGCCATACACATGGGGAATTTCAGATGATTCCTGCAGAATTGGCCAACATTCAAGCCATAAGTGGTCCTGCAAGCACCATCCAGCTCAACAAAAGTCAATCTAAACTTGACTGAGCCAGGTAGAAAATGATCAGCCCAACAGTGTCTGCATCCTATGAGATGTTCAGATATTCAGGCAGTTGCAGGTGGTGTGATTGGTGAATATAGATCGCCAGCAGTCAAGATGTCCTCAACCACTATGTGTAACTTGGATGGGGCAATAGACTGATTTTTATATGTCAGGCTGTGGGACTGAATGAGATACATCAAGCCACGTATGGTAAGCCTTAGAAAACTAGATGAAGCTTTGTTCACTTTGAATGCCTAATCATGCGCAAAGGAAATAGACAAACAGGATTTTTGTCTTCATGTGATCGGATGATTGCATTGAAAACAGCTTCACCTTATTCACTAAGCTAAGTCTCCATTTCTTTAGTAAATAAACAATTAGCATTTACTATTCTTACTAGAAATCAACTACCGTATATACTCGAGTATAGGCCAACCCGAATATAAGCAGAGGCACCTAATTTTACCCCAAAAAATGGAAAAACGTATTGACTCCAGTATAAGCCTAGGGTGAGAAAAGAGGGTCAACAATGCCCATTTGCAGCCTCACTGTGCCCATTTGCATGCCTCACTGTGCCCATTTGCAGCCATAGGTCCCCCAAACTTGGTAGTTAAGGGTTCCTAGATGCCCCCTATCTGCAGCCAATTTGGGGTCTCTGGACCCAAAGTGTCCTGAAATAACATTGCTGCAGATGGACACAGTTGCCCGAATTTTCTTGGGGCCACTTGGTGCTAGGAATCCCAAATTTGGTATGCAAACTCAGTCGAACCAACACTACAACATATCCAAAGATGGGGTTCCTAGCACCAAGTGGCCCCGAGATAAGGGACCTCAATTCGAGTCCGAAAATTTTGTTTTCTGCTGCAGAAAAGTGCTTGACTCAAGTATAAGCCGAGGGGGGCACTTTCAGCACAATAAAATGTGCTGAAAAACTCGGCTTATACGCGAGTATATACGGTAATTAATTCTTTAAAATCACCTGTCCACCTTCTCTTATTCTTAGGACCATGGCACACTAGAGATCCTGAACTACTGATAGAGTAATTACTCAATGGGGATTATTTATGAAAGGCAAATCCACTTTGCACTACAAGTGCAAACTACAAGTGCAAAGTGCACTTGAAATTGCACTAAAAGTGCACTTGGAAGTGCAGTCGCTGTAAATCTAAGGGGTAGATCTGATATGAGGGGAAGCTCTGCTGATTTTATCACCCAATCATGTGCAAGCTAAAAAGTTTTTAGTTTCCTTGCATGTCCCCCTCAGATCTACAGCGACTGCACTTCCAAGTGAACTTTCAGTGCAATTTCAAGTGCACTTTGCACTTGCAGTTTGCGCTTGTAGTGCAAAGTGTATTTGCCTTTCGTAAATAACTCCCATTGTGTTGCTTTCTTGCAGGTCTTATGAGCAAGCTATCTCTGGCGAGTGATATTTTGTAGTATTTTTATCATTTTGGGAGTTACGGCACATACAATTAAAGACGTATTTATAAACCAGTGAATATGGCATTAAACAATAATTCACTGCAAGTGAATATCCCTAGGGAATTTGTTTAAATATGCAATAAACGGGGGGCGTGGCTTGGACGTTCATGTGAGAAGACTTGCCTCACATCAGCTCCTACATCCTGACACACAGAATCCTGCTGTGAGCCTAAAAAAACGCAGAAATAGACCCGGAGTGGAGCTACCCCTGCTGGGACACCCGGTCGCCGAAACCTGACCCCAGACATGTCTAAAACAAAACCGGAGGCCGTTCCCGCTGACGGGCCGGCCCATCATGGCGGACCTCCAATGCAGCAGCGCCAAGGGAAAGTCTCCTATGCATCAGCAGCAGCCAAACTCGGCCAGTTTGCACACATCCCAGGCAGCCCTAAAAACGGCCAACAAAATCACCCACCTAATACCGCTAAAACGGATAGCGGTGGATCCCCTGGACAATCCTCACAAACTGCACAGCATGGGCCTGAGAAAATGGCGGCCACAGCCACGAGGAATGCAGTGAGTACACCATCCTCCCCTCTCCCTGCCCCTGACATAGCTGGCCCAGCAGATTTGGAGTATAATGAGCCCACATTGCAGGACATGTTATCAGCAGTGCATTCATATGGCTCCTCTATTACTGAACTGTCTACAGAAGTTAAAAGCATGAAAGAGGGCCTATTGCATATCAGACAGGACATGCAGAAAATCAGGGAGAGGGCCACTGCATTAGAGGAAAGGGTGAGCTCCAATGAGGATGAATTACCCCACCTTACCCAAAAAAAGCATATCACAGCGACTAGAACTGATGAAACAGCAGCTAGAGTCGAAGATATGGAAAATAGGCTGAGAAGGTCAAACATCCGCATTGTAGGTATGCCTGAAAAATCAGAAGGGAAACATCCTACCGAATTTATTGAAAACTGGCAGGCTGATACCTTTGGTAAAAACAACCTTACTCCATTTTTCTCAGTGGAAAGAGCACACAGGGTGCCATCTAGACCACCGCCAAAGGGGGGCCACGACAGACCATTCTTACTGAGACTTCTACACTACAAAGACAGAGATATTATACTATGTTTAGCCAGACAGAAAATGGATATGGAGATACAAGGCTCTAAAATATCAAAATTTATAAAAGTTAAAAAGAGAATGCGTGCAATCCCACTAATTTACTCCATGCTATACCCGGCTAAGCTGCGGGTAGTGGCAGAAGGCTCAGTCCACTTCTTTGAAAGCCCAAACATGGCCACTAACTGGCTGGATCGACATGAGAGACAGCTGAGAGGCGCCGCAAGAGGACACTCTCCAGGATAAAGAGATTATGCCTGCACAGCTACTATCACACATCCTATTGCTCACTATGATAGGAAAGGAGCAAATAAAGAGGCACGTATACTGTAATCAACAACCGCATACCTCATTTCAGCATATTTTGCACCTTTTTTGAAATTGAGGACATAGGGCCCCAGCCCTCACTATTACCCCCGAATAGGCCCCGTGGGGCACCGATGGGAGTGACTATGTTTACAACTGCCTTGCCTAGTTTTCTTTTTGGCAGACTGTTTTAAATTTTTTCAAATGTTTTTGTTATTTTTCAGCCCCAGTTACAGGGGTCGTCTCTCCGCAGGTTCCCATATTGCATGACTCTCAAATACAGCTATGCATTTCACAGTGCAATGAAGACACGTACACACAGGTACCATCCCAAAGCCTCCAAGCATTCAGGTAATATAAGACCATGGATAGAATGGTTCATCCTCCAAAGACTGTATGTCCTAAGGAATATGTTTTCACCATTACAGCCATATCATTATGACGAGTAATAAGAGAGACATAATTCTCTCCTGGAATATTAGGGGACTACCGTATATACTCGAGTATAAGCCGAGATTTTCAGCCCTTTTTTTAGGGCTGAAAGTCCCCCCCTCGGCTTATACTCGAGTCAGTGCCGTCTGCCTACATGAACAGCTTGTCATGCAGACAGACGACAGTGTTCAAAAGCCGCGCCGCCTCCTCCAGCCCGTCCGTGATAGGCGGACACTAATTTTCCCAGCAGTAAGTCAGTGTGCAGTGTTCCGCCTATCACGGACGTCCTGTCATTCTCATCTCATGGACGAGGATGAGAGGATGTCCGTGATAGGCGGAACACTGCACACTGACTGCTGGGAAAACCGAGTGTTCCTCCTATCACTGACGAGGAGGAGGAGGGGGTGCGGCTTTTAAACGTGTAATGGCGCCTTACATGCTGATCGCCAGGATCAGCAATGGGGGGGACACCGGACAGCGGACACCGGACATCCAGCGATCTGACACAGGTGGCAGATCGGCGGGAGACAGATCAAATCGGCACAGGTAGGTTGCACTGGGGACACGGGGGTTTGTATCGGACACAGGGGACATGCAGCTGCAGATGGGCATTTGCGGACCCTCTTTTCCACTTACAGTAGCTGCTCCATTTCCCCCCCTCGGCTTATACACGGGGTCAATGACTTTTCCCAGTTTTTTTGTGGTAAATCAGGGGCCTCGGCTTATATTCGGGACGGCCTATACTCGAGTATATACGGTACATGACCCTGTGAAGAGGACTGCCTCGTTTGCTTTTTTCTCACAGCAGGATCCTACTATTATACGGTGCGGACATAAGATCAGGTACGCTTACCGTTATGGATGGACCCACTGACCGTTGGTGAGGGGTCAAACGAGCTTAGGTATGCCGGCAGGCGATGTTTGTAGGGTGGTGAGCCAAGATCAGGAACCTGGAACAAGACTGAGCCGGCGCAACAGTCTATACTCACCAACTCTCGAGTGGAAGTGAAAATGACCGAACTCTCAGAAGTGGAGGGGCTACAAATGGCACCGTATAGCCTTTACCGAAAAGCCTTAATGGATCAGGACCATAGAAATAAAAAGAGACATAGAGGGCCTCCTCATAGGGTAAAAAAATCCAGTCATGGATTGTATTTATTACGAGGAGTATAGTATCTCCCACCATAAAGATAAAATTAAAAATTCTTGTTTGTCAGGTTTAAAAATATAATAAAAACAAGGACCAAAACAAGATATGAGGTTAAACGCAGTAATGGTGTATGTAGCGTATCCACCCGACGCGTTTCGTCTCAAAAGACTTCAACAGGGGCATAGGCTAGTAGACCACCTCTGCGTTATATATATACCACCTATGTAATGAATATACCAGACACCTGAGCACATTTAGGGCAGTCCCACTTCCGGTTAGACACATCCAAGGAAGACTCAACCCAATTTGGCTAAAACTAACCAATAAGGAAATCATTGTCACCAATGAAAGGATGTACTTTAACTAGATTAGACCCTATTGGTTCCTATACTAGACAGTATGTCGCTAAAGAGATATTATTGGATGTTGGGCCAATAAGGTGGCCAGACATGTACGTACCTTCCGAATGGTCACAGGAAGGTAAACTGTAGGTTTTGGCGCAAACAGCGCGCTCCGCGCGCACATGGGACGCTATGGCGTCACATGTCCTGGTGTAGCCAATCCGCGGGAACGTTGCGGTCATTCAACGGCCAATCATCGCAATGAGCGGCGCATACCGCACCGCGCATGCGCGACAGCCAATGACGCATGCCGCACGATCCCCCAACTGTCTAACCAATCGGTGAAGACGCCGTGGTCAGTAGTTGGTCCTTGTTTTTATTATATTTTTAAACCTGACAAACAAGAATTTTGAATTTTATCTTTATGGTGGGAGATACTATACTCCTCGTAATAAATACAATCCGTGACTGGATTTTTTTACCCTATGAGGAGGCCCTCTATGTCTCTTTTTATTTCTATGGTCCTGATCCATTGAGGCTTTTCGGTAAAGGCTATACAGTGCCGTTTGTAGCCCCTCCACTTCTGAGAGTTCGGTCGTTTTCACTTCCACTCGAGAGTTGGTGAGTATAGACTGTTGCGCCGGCTCAGTCTTGTTCCAGGTTCCTGATCTTGGCTCACCACCCTACAAACATCGCCTGCCGGCATACCTAAGCTCGTTTGACCCCTCACCAACGGTCAGTGGGTCCATCCATAACGGTAAGCGTACCTGATCTTATGTCCGCACCGTATAGTTCTAGACGTCGTCCAATTATGAGGATGTCATGTTGTTGAACATTACCATTTGTTACATGAATGTTGATACATCCCTGCATATGAATTCCATCATTCCGGACTACTGTAGGATTACAGTCACTGTGATAATTCCAACATTGGTTGAGAGTTTTTTGGACTTTATTTAATTATTGTTATGATTTTTCTCCACATAATATAATGGTGTAAATCACTGTATTTTGTGACACTCGTTTAAAGTACGGGAGTATATATTTGTATAATCATACTGTGTTTATAAACACTAGAGTTTTAGTTGGTGTGCACACCGTGCACCAATTATACCACACTGTGCACCACTCACCGCTTAAACATCACATAATTAAGTGAATTTCCATCCCTTCACTCTGTTGGGTTAATTCCAACAGATTTTCACTAATAGATAGTATTAACAGATAATTTATTGTGATTTAATTTTACACTTTATAAGCATCTTTGACACGGATTGTTTATATTCCACTATCTGGATGCATGTTTGATTCTCACTAAATTCTGAACGATAGCTTTGTATCTAGGATTCCATTCCTACTTATGGCTACTGCTCAGATACACACCTTATAGCGCCACACTTAAACACTTTTTATTTCACTATACAATTCGTCTGATTGTTGTGTTGGCAGCTCTCCAATAGGGGAAGCGCAGCTGTATCCTTACATATATTTTTTAGGATCCTACTATTATTTGTATACAGGAATCCCACCTTACCAAAGACACTACTAATCTTATTCATATGTCTAAATATCCTCTGCAGTACCACTCGGTGCATACTAGATACTCCAGAGGTGTTAGTATTTTGTTTTCTAGAACTACAGCATTTATTGAAAAAGATGTACAAATAGACCCTGAGGGAAGATTTATTTTCTCATGGGGTTGTGGGAGTCTCAGATATGTGTTATAGTTAATATATATGTACCACCGCCCTTTACACTAACAGTTTTACAGAATATGGCAAGATTCTTAGCTAAACATCCTCAAATTCCGGTATATGTCTTAGGTGATTTTAATAGTGCTATGGACACCTCCTTAGTAGGGATGGGCCCGGTGTTCGATTCGAACCCATGTTCGAATTGAACATCGGGCGTTCGCCCGTTCGGCGAGCCCAGAACTATTTGGGCCGCTCGCATCAAATTCGTGTGATGCAAGCGGCCCGCAATGCATTGCGCCAGTCGCAGTGCAATGCTGGCTATTGATTGGCCAAGCATGCACTGTGACCCCGCATGCTTGGCCAATCAAAGCGCCGGCAGCGAGGAGAGACATAATTGGCTACAGGCAGGATGCCTGTAGCCAATTATAGCTCAGGGGCTTTAGTACACGCCCCACGGTATAAGAGGCCGCCGTGGCGGCGGCCTCGCATATTGTGTTTCAGTGTCAGCGTGTCAGTGTGCTGCTGACAATATGTGCTGTATTTCTGGGGATTTATGTGTGCGTTCTGTTAGTACAGCATTGCAGTGTCACATCTGGGGGGTGTCTATAGGTTGCCTGTGAAGGGGGGCAGGTTTCCTGTGCTTAGAACTGTCCCTGCAAAAAGTTTAATTTTTGCAGGAAAAAAGCTATTTAAAAGCACTCGCGGCTAATGTATTGATGGCTCCCGTAACACAGAGAACTGTCATTCATTGATAACAAAAAAAAAAAAAAAAGCGTGGGGGTCCCCCCAAATTCAATAACCAGGCCCTTCAGCCAAAAAAAAATAAATAAAATGGCGTAGGGTCCCCCTCAAAATCCATACCAGACCCTTGAGGTCTGGGATGGATTTTAAGGGGAACCCCAGCCAAAAAAAATGGCGTGGGGTCCCCCTCAAAATCCATACCAGACCCTTATCCGAGCACGCAACCTGGCAGGCCGCAGGAAAAGAGGGGGGACGAGAGCGGCCCCCCCTCCCGCCTGAACCATACCAGGCCACATGCCCTCAACATTGGGAGGATGCTTTGGGGGGTCTGAGACCACCAAAGCACCTTGTCCCCATGTTGATGAGGACAAGGTCCTCTTCCCCACAACCCTGGCCGGTGGTTGTGGGGGTCTGCGGGTGGGGGGCTTATCGGAATCTGGAAGCCCCCTTTAACAAGGGGACCCCCAGATCCCGCCCCCCCCCCCCTGTGTGAAATGGTAAAAATGACAGGAGACGGTCTTTGACAATTCCTTTATTAAAATCTTCTTTCTTCTTTCTTCTGGTCTTCCTTTCTTCATCCTTCGGTTTCTTCATCTTCTCCTTCCGGCATCTTCTTCCATCTTCTTCTTCCTCCGATCCACTTCTTCTTGCGCTGGTCTTCTCGTCCTTCTTGTCCGGCATCTTCTTCCATGGCGTCGGTATCTGTTCTTCTGTCGGGCCGCTCCTCGCAATGGGAGGCTCCCGCTGTGTGAGGCTTCGCTGCGTCTGACAGGTCTTTTATAAGGGAGGGCACCTGGTGACCCCGCCCCCTCTGACGCACGGGGACGTCATGGGGAATTCCCTATGGCTTTCCCCATGACGTCAGAGGGGGGCGGGGTCACCAGGTGCCCTCCGTTATAAAAGACCTGTCAGACGGAGTGAAGCCTCACACAGCGGGAGCCTCCCATTGCGAGGAGCGGCCCGACAGAAGAACAGATACCGACGCCATGGAAGAAGATGCCGGACAAGAAGGACGAGAAGACCAGCGCAAGAAGAAGCGGATCGGAGGAAGAAGAAAATGGAAGAAGATGGAAGAAGATGACGGAAGGAGAAGATGAAGAAACCAAAGGATGAATAAAGAAGATTTTAATAAGGGAATAGTCAAAGACCGCCTCCTGTCATTTTTACAATTTTTTACACTTTTTTGGTAAAATGGTAGGGGTACTTTTGTACCCCCTTACCATTTCACACAGGGGGGGGCGGGATCTGGGGGTCCCCTTGTTAAAGGGGGCTTCCAGATTCCGATAAGCCCCCCCCCTGCAGACCCCCACAACCACCGGCCAGGGTTGTGGGGAAGAGGCCCTTGTCCTCATCAACATGGGGACAAGGTGCTTTGGGGGTCTCAGACCCCCAAAGCATTCTCCCAATGTTGAGGGCATGTGGCCTGGTACGGTTCAGGCAGGAGGGGGGGCGCTCTCGTCCCCCCCACTTTTCCTGCGGCCTGCCAGGTTGCGTGCTCGGATAAGGGTCTGGTATGGATTTTGAGGGGGACCCCACGCCATTTTTTTTGGCTGGGGTTCCCCTTAAAATCCATCCCAGGACCTTACCGATTCCTGTCCCAATGTCACAACTTAAAGCTACCCAAAGGTCATTCCTCAACTTTATCTGGCACTATAAAGCTCATTGAATAGCTAGCTCTGTCTTACTTACCCCTAGATCCAGAGGCGGGTTGGGAGCCCCAGACCTTCTCAAATATTATTTTGCTACTCATCTAAAACCGATCATAGTTTGGTCTCATAGAATGGCATCCAGTGTCTGGTCGGAAATTGAAATAAGCATTACTAGCCCAGTTCACCCCTGCTCCATGATTTGGTCGAATCTAGAGACCTCCATAACCCAACTTAGAAACTTATGCTTGCACCCGATGATTTTCACTCTTTACATATGGAAGAAATGCTCTCATCAGTTCTCCCTTTCATCCCCATGCCCACCCCTGTTAAATGTGTTGTTTAACCCTGACATACCTGACAGTTTGTCCTATATTCGAATGCTCCCATGGTCACAGGCTGGAATCTTCCAGCTCCGGAATATCGTACACCCAGTCACCCACACACTCCGGTCCTTCAATGAACTTCAACGGAAATACCAAATTCCCAAATGTCTATTTTATTCCTATCTCCAAATCAAACACTATTTCAGCTCCAAATCCCCCACCCTCACCTTAAATAGACCCACCCCATTCGAAATCCTATGTGCTCAGGGCCCATATCAAACCCATCTTATTTCAGAAATCTACAAATATCTACACGAGTTCCCTCCACTCACCGCCACTCATCACTCCTACATGCAGAAATGGTCCCAGATCCTTAAACAACCCATCCCTATCCCTCAATGGCAGAAAATATGGGAATCTGCTTCTAAATCTTCTCGCTGCGTAGAACAGAGAGAGACGACCTATAAGATTTTACTATTTTGGTACAGAACCCCAGAGGTTCTACACAGATATGACCCCGGGGTTCCCCGGGTGTGTTGGAGGTACCGGGGTGACATTGGCTCCCACTTTCATATCTTTTGGGAATGTCTCACTATTCAACCCTTTTGGTCCTCTATACATACGTACTTACAAAATCTTCTTGAAACCAACCTTCCTTTAAATCCAATCCAATTTCTTCTAGGTTTACCTTTCCCCGGCATCTCCAAATATACTCAAAAATTAGCTGGCTTTATCCTTTTGGCAGCAAAACGAGCCATACCTTTGAGATGGTTGTCCTCTTCCCCACCCACTCTCTCACAAGTCCTACAAATATTGGAGCAGATCCGCAGAATGGAACACCTCACTGCTACTATTCATGATACACTCCCTCAATTTTCAAAGATCTGGGACCTATGGGACCACTCACAACTCAACCCTGGGACTCTCCCATTACTTTCCAATAACATAGGACCTTCTTAAATATGTATGTAGAATGTATTACTACCTTGACTCCGCTAACATATTCCCTTAAAGTTTCCATGGTGCCCCCCCTCCCTTCCCCTCCTTTATGTGGGGATCCCATGGAGCGCCTCTATCTGGAATAGGCGCCCCTGGGACCCCACTAACCCTAGACCCAACGAGCAACAACTTCCAAGGTGTGATATACCAGTACACTTGAATTGCCCACTCCTTGGGTCCTCCCCCCAATCCTGCCCTTTCTTCTTCTTTGCCTCCCTCCTCTGACCTACACAATGCCTATATTTTTAAACTTGCAAAATTGGCAGCAATGTAACCTTACCTTTAAGGCCCTGGCCTATGTTTGATACTATTTGAATGAATGTACTTATTTTGTACTAACAATTGTTTGAAGTTGACTTCTCTTCTGTATTTTTGAAATCCTTCAATAAAAAATACAATTTAAAAAAAAAAATCCATCCCAAACCTCAAGGGTCTGGTATGGATTTTGAGGGGGACCCTATGCCATTTTTTTTTTTTATTTGGCTGGGTTCCCCCTTAATATCTACCCCAGAGCTGAAGGGCTTGGTTATTGAATTTGTGGGGACCCCCACGCTTTTTATTTTTTATTTTTTATCAATGACTTTTTTTTATGAATGACTTTCAATGAATGACTGTTCTCTGTGTTACGGGAGCCATCAATTCACATTAGCCGCGAGTGATTTTAAATAGCTTTCTTTCCTGCAAAAATTACACTTTTTGCAGGGACAGTTCTAAGCACAGGAAACATGCGCCCCTTTACATGCATACTATAGACACCCCCAGGTACAAAATTTAAAGGAATATTACACTTTTATTGTTTCAATTTAAGCATTATTAAAATCACTGCTCCCGAAAAAACGGCCGTTTAAAAAAAAAAAAAATTGCATTGATACATGTCCCCTGGGGCAGGACCCAGGTCCCCAAACACTTTTTATGACAATAACATGCATATTAGCCTTTAAAATTAGCACTTTTGATTTCGAACGTTCGCATCCATTATAAGTAATAGGGTTCTTAAGCCCCATACACACGGTCGGATTTTCCGATGGATTCTGTCCTATCGGACAATGTTGTCGGAAATTCTGACCGTGTGTAGGCACCATCGGACATTTTCCATCGGATTGTCCGATGGACAAAGTTTTATCTCCTGCTCTCAAATTTTCCTACAACAAAGTCCGATCACACCAATTCCGATCGTGTGTAGCGTAGTCCGACGGACAAAGTGCTACGCATGCTCAGATCACATTACAAGACCAAGGTTATTGGCTACTAGCCTCTACGTAGTCCCGTCATAGGCAACAAACGTCACCACGTTCAGAATGATCGGATTTTCTGACAACTTTGTCCGACCGTGTGTATGCAACACCAGTGTCGGACTAAATCCGTCGGAAAAAATCAGATGGATTTTGTGGTCGGATTTTCCGACCGTGTGTACGGGGCATAAAGCTTGCATGGACTTTAGGTCCGTTCGCGGGATCTGGTGCGAGCCGAACGGGGGGGTGTTCGGCTCATCCCTACTCCTTAGATATACGTAGAAGATTCTGCCCTCAGGGTCCTAGGATGTATACACCACTTGCTAGACTTGTTGGGGAGTTGGGACTTGTAGATCTTTGGAGATGTAAATCTCCCCTCAAGGCCCAATTTTCCTGCCACTCATTAACACACTCCACATTGTCACGCATAGATTTTGCACTGGGTAATGACCTAACGCAGGGCTATGACCCAATTGTGAAATTCTTGGCCAGGGAGTTGTCCGACCACTCTCCGGTGTAGCTTAGTCTGAACTTGCAAAAACCACGTTTACCAATACATTGGAAGCTGAACCTGTTTTGGCTTCAGTTGTTCACTGACAAGGATGATATGCAACTACATATTAAGTATTTTCTGGAAGCTAATAAGCAGTCGGCTGCACCTGGGGTGGTATGGGACACCCTGAAAGCCTTTATTAGAGGTATGTGCATAAAAGAAATTAACAAAACAAACAAACAGTAGACAATGGGCTATAGGTGTTGCTCAGGCGGTGGAGAAGGCAGAGGCACTATATCTGCAGACTCCTATGCCTGAACTGGAGAGAAGCTGGTCGGATGCAAAAAATATTCTGAACTGTACACATACAGCAAGCAGAGAATAAAAGATTCTTTACAGCCCAAACCTACTTTGAAGAGGGGGAAAAAACTGGCCATATGCTGGCCACGATAGCTAGGTCACAACAACCATCCCAGACTATACACAGCATTACAACATCATTACCATCAACAGTTACTGATACACCCTCCATCCTGAAGGAGTTTTGCTCCTTCTACCAGGACTTATATTCATCCAAGGTATCCTACGGACATGGACACAGCCCACTCTACTCTGTGGGCCCCCCTATCCGATCCAACCAGATGGAAGGGGACAGATCCCCTTCTCTTTTTTTTTTTTTGTGGATCGGATTGGAGGGTGCAAGAGGACACAAGTCTGTTTACATCTGCCGCTCTATAGAGGTAAATGGAGGGTCCACGTGGGTTGAACCGATCATGTGAAAGGGGCCTAAGGCTGCTTTCACACTGATGTGCAGCAGTTTACCTGAACTGCGGGTGCAGTACAGTGCACCTGTGGCTTGCCTGCAGGTTAGCTGCACTTTGCCATCAATGTCTATTATATCCAGCAGGTGTGGTGCACTTTCTGAAAGCACACCAAACCTGCAGATATCAGAAGTCTATGACTCAGTGCAGGTAACCCGAAGGTGCAATGCGTTGCATCTGCGGATCCGTTTGAAAGCAGCCCAGTAACCACTGCAGAACAGATATGCCCATATATACACTGCTTTTAGTAATAAACTTACCTTTAATAGCAGTCTTCCATTCACATATCGCCGGCTGTTGCTGTCCCAGGCAGAATGCATTTGGTATCACTCCGCTTGGGACAGGAGTCGGTGCTATACAGGAAGCATCGGCAAATGCGGCTCTGCTCCCTCCACAACCGCTTGCTTCCTCTACCGCTGGCTTCATTTAAAACACTGATGCTCTGGGATTGTGGGTCGGCAACCCACGATCTGGGCTTGAGAATGTGCTATCCCAATGCAGGAGGTCGCGGGCCACATCAGAAGGCTCCGCGGGCCACATGTGGCCCCCGGGCCACTGGTTGGGCACCCCTGCCTTAGACCCATTGACAGACCCCCTCCCACAGACAGCTAGTCTGATTAAAATAGTAGAAAAGTTTAAATACCTGGGAATTATTATCCACCCTAACCTGGCCCAATACATAAAACTGAACATAGACCCAATTTTCAAAAAATTCCAAGATAAAACATCTAGCTGGATTAAACTTCCACTTTCTGTAGTTGGTCGCTGTAACTTGATAAAAATGGTCTGGAACCCACAAATACTGTATGCACTCCACAACGCCCCTCTATGGATCCCTATCCACGTGTTCAGAAAAACACCCTGTACCGTGCTTTAATCTGGAGGAAGCAGGTTCCGAGAATTAAATTGGAAAACTTGCAGGAAGCAAAGGACTCGGGTGGACTTGCAGTACCGAACCCATTCTACTACTTTATAGCTGCTCAGTTACAGCATTTAACGGGCTGGCTTCGACCCGAGCCCTCTGATCCTATTAGAAACATTGTCTGTACACAGATGTCTGATGATGGACTTGTGGAGTGCATAGAGGGAGGAGAATTTAGACAGCTAATCCAATACCCCACGCTAATTCTTATAGATAAGGTATGGTATAAAACCAAACAACACCAACATGCAATACAAAGGATACACTAATTGGTCGCGTATATGGAATAACCATAATTACCTAGAGTTAAATAAACTACAAAATTTTACTAATTGGTCAAGGAGAGGAGTAAACTATATTCCACAACTGTATTGTGGAGGTTTACTCTGGGACTTCCAATCACTGCTCATTCTTTCAATACCTTCAACTTAGGCATGCGATAGCAGCACAAGCTACATAGTCACACTGGGAGCTGACTAGGCCTACGGTGCTTACGCAATTAATTATGTCATCATCCCGGAAGGGACAAATCTCCTCTATATACAGCTCGCCACTTGGGCATGTTTCTAAAGTAATGTCTCTGAACTGCAGAGGTGTCTGGGAGGCGGATATAGGACAAATTACAGGCGAAGAATGGAATACCATACTAGACAATGTACTCATGGTGTCACTGTCCGCCCTTCAAAAGCTCACTCAACTATTCATTATCCATCGTACCTACCGCACATCTGAGAAGCTATATAAATGGCACAGAAGAGATGACCCTCTATGCCCCCGATGCCTTGTTGATAATGGAACGTTGATCCATATGCTGTGGAAGTGCCCCAAGCTGCAAAGATACTGGGAAGCTGTGGTAAACACTATCAACAGCATATGGAATCTTAAACTTAGTACTGAACCTAAACTAGGTCTACTAGGTCTACTAGATGAAGAAGAATATACCCCTTTCATACAAACAGCCATTCTTAGAGTATTATTCTTAGCTAGAAAGCTTATTGTTAGGAAATGGATATCCACAACGCCACCCACACATAAGGAATGGATAATGTCTGTGAATGACTATCTTATTAGAGAGCAGCTCACATACAAGCACCGAGGAAGCCCTCATAAATTTGAAAACATATGGGATCCATGTCTAGACACCCCGGGATTGGCACCACTTCGCCTAGTCCACAATACAATTCTGGGGGGTAGAACTGGCTCAAACAATATGCCAGCTTAATACCTGTAATGAACATGTAGACGCAAAAATATAAATCAGATTAAAGGAGAGTAGGGAAGGACACAATACTTCAATTACACGATTATTTTTTCTTTTTATTGAGAGACAGCACATATAAAAGCACTTTGACCTGCGGAGGTATTGACATTGACGTTGTATATAGTTGCACAATGTTAAAAAGTTTTGAATTGATATACACCTCTCCCAACTGGTTAGGAGAGAACGACTCCCCTCACTGCTCCCCAGCTACGGGTTGGCTGGAGATGGTGAGAGGGGGTAAATACTTGATAGCAGACGCATATAATAAAATACAGAGACCAAGCAGAAAGACTGCACAAAATACGACCATGGCACAGGATAAATCCTTTATTGATTATACTATTACCATAGTGCAGTTGGTGATGATTATATCAGACCAGTTGAAAAGGTCAAACAATTTGAACTTGGATTTACATGTACCGTATTTGCCGGTGTATAAGGCGGCGGGGCATATAAGACGACCCCCTAATCTTACAGTTTTTTAAGCATTTTTTTCCTGTACTTACCGTATAAGACGACCCCCCTTCCGAGGCTTCATTTTTCTTCCTTCTTGCTGGAGCTGGAGCGTGCGCCATATCCTTCTTCCTGCTTTTGCTGGAGCCAATCACGGCGAGCGATGTATTCTATTAATGAATACAAAGCCTGCTTGGATTGGCAGAGGCTGTAACATCATCAGCCCGCGCCTCTCTGACTCTCAAAGCCAATCCGAGCAGGCTACAGAGTAGCCTGCTCGGATTGGCAGGGGTTGTTACTCCAATCCGAGCAGGCTCTGTATTCATTTGAATACATCGCTCACTGGGATTGGCTCAGCGGTAGATACTGTATGTAGCCGAAGCTACATACAGTATTACCGAACACCCAGCAGGCATCCGAGGGGCTGACCCGGCGTATAAGACGACCCCTGCTTTTTGGCCAGTTTTTTTAAGTGTAAAAGGTCGTCTTATACGCCGGAAAATACGGTAATACAAATAACTAAATGTGAACTGTAATGGAGTACAATATGTGAAAAAGAAGATATATATTTCTTGGTCTGCTTTTATTCTTATTTTCATGTATCATTTTTGTATTTTATATCTATGTATGTATGTTTGTTTTTTGTTTGTTTTCAATAAAAATTATCTGATTTAAAAAAAAAAATATGCAATAAACTATTCACCACCAGTGAATGTTTAGTGAATGCCACCTTCACTACCTAAATGTGCTGAGCTGGAATAATTTTATAAATATGTGATGCATACTTTTGGGGGTTTTGTCCTGCACTGAAGAACTGACGTCTCTGTTTTTTTTATCAACTATGTCTATTCCAATTTATAACAAAATAGTAATTGCAGCACTGATTCAATAATACAGTATATAAAAAGATTCAGTGTGAAAATTCATGCACAATAAATATTATGATAGAATAAAGTATTTTTTTTTTACTAAAGGCAAATCCTCTGTGCACTGCAAGAGCACTTGTAAGTGCAGTCGCTGTAGATCCAAAGGGGGACATGCAAGGAAAAAAAATAAAAACATTTTTGCTTGCACATGATTGGGTGATAAAAGTCAGAGATTCCCCTCATTTCCGATCATTTCAGATCTTCCCCTCAGATCCACAGCGATTGCACTTCCAAATGCACTTCAAGTGCAATTGTAGTACACAGTGGATTTTCCTTCAGTAAATAAACCCAACCGTCCTCCAAACTATATATCAATATATCTTTAACCAAAATAAATTTTAAACTAAATTAGGTTAACCTCCCTGGCGGTATGATTATTTCTGATTTTAGGTGCTGAAAGCGATACAATTATTTTGCATGGAAATTTGGCGTTTTATATTGTAGGCCTGTAATTCTTATGAATAACTCACTTAAATTTGTCCAAACCAGAGTCTAGTAGACATCCCGGGTATGATAAAGTTTGAAACAAAAATCATAAATTATAATATAATAAATAACTATAAATAATTATAACAAATAATAATAATAAAAATTATTCAATAATGTAATCAAATCAAAAACACTGAAATTTGCTCAGTTGCAGAATTGTCGCTGTCATTAGATTTAGTGTTTGATGACGAATTTCCCCACAAATCGCTATCGCTCAATTCTGCAAGTGATTCTAATTTATAATTGCTGTTTTCTAGCTGGTCTAAAACCACTTTTGACATAAAGGGACACTTTTTGGTTGCTATGGACAATCTCCAAATTCCAGGCAGAAAAAACTGTATTTATAATATAAAAGTGCATGCAGGGCGCTGGACAGACCACTAGGGACAAAGGGGATGTGTCATTTTTTTTTATACAGTACTGTAATCTGTAGGATTACAATGTACTGTATATGTATTTTTTTTTACTTTTTTGAATTTGGTGCAGATCTCCGCTCCCGTGCATCTCAACGTCGCAGGGAACGGAGCTCAGCGGCACTCGGCGCAGTGTAAATCGAGCGAGGAGACATGGCTCGCACACACAGCGGGGAGACATCGCAGGATCCAGGGGACAAGGTAAGTAACTTTCCCTGTATCCTGGAATGCAATCCCGAGTCTGGCTCGGGGGTTACCGCTAATGGTACTGAAATTCCACTCCGAGCCAGACTCAGAAATACCGCCAGGGAGGTTAAATAAAGCAATACAATGGTGCAACGACTAAAAAAATCCCATTGCCAATAATATTTTTCCAAATAAAGAAAAATCTTTGAGGTGACTACTACCACTAATACGGGACAACACACTTACCAGAAGTGCATGCCTATCTCGCTACAAGATCAGTGTTTGCCTAGCCTTGTAGCGAGATAGGCACACACTTCTGGTAAGTGCATTTTCCCATATTAGTGGTGGTGGTCACCTTGGATCAAAGATTTTTCTACACTTGGAAGAATAATATTGGTGATTTTGTTAGTTGTTAAACTGTTGGATTTCTTTATGTGAACGTATTTAATTTAAAATTAATTTTGGTTAAAATATTTTCATGTATAATTTGGAGGACTTTAGTCGATCACAATGTTTATTGAATGATTTATTGTGCATGAATTTTCACACTGAATATTTTATATTATTGAATCAGTGTTGTAATTATTATTTTATTTTATTACTTAGGGTATTTGTTTATAGCTGCTGGTTATTGGTAGAATAATAAGTTATTTGGTTCACAGTTTTGCAATATAATTTTCTTACAATTTATTATATCCATCAGCGCTGAAGGGTTTATAGACCTATTCCAATGTCTCTGAAGAATAAGTAGCTCTTACTTTATAGACCAATTGGCTTATCTGATACAGATATGACAATATCCAAATTAGTCATATAGCTAATTTTAGATGATCACAACTGGATCAGATAAATTGCCTTGTAATGCACTTTACACTGTCATATTTTTTGTAATAAATAAGCTTATACAAAGATCTGCTGCAAGCCCTCATCTGACTCCACCTTGGTCTGATTTACTGAGACTGATTTACTAAAGAAATTGAGAATGTTCACACTATAAATTGAATGAAGGTTCAATTTAACAATCCAATTATAAAAAACAAAAACTCCCTGTTCACTTATTTCATCTGCCCATGATTGGGTAATTTATTGGGGAACATTCTCAAATCATCCTCAGTATCTCTCTGACCGGCTGATATGAACAAACAGAAATTAAGCGAGTGAACAAGCAAACTTACCAAAATCTTCATACCAACTTTAAGGGCTTCGCTTCCATTTCCTCCAGCTGGCATCAAAAGACCTTCCTATAGACAAAATACAACAGGATTATGTATGCATGTCAAATATTTCACTTAATACAGATAAGGTGTAGCTTTATAGGTTACAGGTGATTTATATAGAACAAACAAGTTAAAATTTCAGAAAAATTAACTAATTTAACAAATTAGATAAATATTTTCTTTTTTTGCATTGTAGATGTGTGTGTGATCAGTGCTCATTTATGTTTCTAGTGTTGGCATTTTTTTTCTTTTGAAATATTTGAGTACATTACTGTATCAGATTAGAAAGTGATCACAATATGTACAATATTCACAGTAACAGATCCCCAAAAAAACATGGATATATTTACGGCATTAGGAGCGTTAATGTTTTATGATCACAGGCACACACACTTTTTATATGTCTTTTTTTTTGTCATGTAGACATGTACTATGAAAGATTGTGAACTTTGATATATATGTATGTGAGAATGGAATAGTTTGGGTATATATATATATATATATATATATATATTTATATTTAAACACACACACACACATATTATACACACAATCCAATCCAATTCTATAATCCTGATAAATGCACACAGTTTATGAGTTATACCCTCTGTTCCCATAAATAGAAGATACACTACAATACTTGTCCTGCAGAACCTCGGGTGATTTATTTCAATATTTTCAAAATCCACAAACTTGATATGTGATAAATCCATGCAATCTGTATAACATTTTTGAAACACTCACAGTCCTTCCTCAGGTAAAGTATAAAGCTGAAACAAATCATCTCCATCTTAAGCCCCAATTCACACTGAATGCGGCTTTGCAATTGCTCTACTTCAGTGTGATTTCAAAGTCGCCGGTCAGTGCGATTTCATGTGCAGCCTGCCAACATCTGTGTAAATTCATGCACAGATGTCAATGCAAGTCGCACATGAAGTCTCCATAAATAGTGCAGGAACCTTTTTCAAATCGGTCACAAGAGTCACAATTTGAACGGTTCCATAGGCGCAAATAGGGTGCGACTAAATGATATTTGCAACCGGAAACATGTAACACCTGTGCACACATCCTTCTTCTACTTTGTATCAAAGAACCGTTCTCACAGAGAACGAAGAAAACACATAGAAAAGAATGTCCATATGGGACAGTATAGTTGGAGTGAATCTGGTTCTCCCTAAATTACAGTCTTTAAACTTTTTAGGTCTTAAACAATATGGATGTTTTCCATGTTTGTCCTGTGCACATTGTTCTGACATGATTGAGGGTTCATCTTTTACATAAACACACACAGGCAAAAAATGGACATCAATGGGACACATGTCAGAGGTCTTTTGTAGTTTATACATTAAAATGCCCCATGTGGTTTGTACTATATTGGGGAGAAGACACAGAGGATGAAATATAGATTATCACAACATAAATCAGCCAGAGCTCCCTGTTCCCAAATATTTTTCTATGCACAGCCAGACATTCCATCTCCCAGCTTAGATTTATAATCATTGATCACGTTCCTAGATCACGGAGGGGTGACAACAGGGAACTGCAGTTGAAATGTAGAAAGGTTAACCGCTTCCCGACCGCCTCACGCAGATATACTGCGGCAGAATGGCACGGGCAGGCAAAATCACGTACCTGTAC
The DNA here is from genome assembly GCA_028564925.1 of Lithobates sylvaticus. Lineage (NCBI taxonomy): Eukaryota > Metazoa > Chordata > Amphibia > Anura > Ranidae > Lithobates > Lithobates sylvaticus. The sequence continues at coordinate 206,793,490 of CM053032.1, forward strand.
GTGGCCCTTTAATTGCCTGCCCGTGGGTTGCGCTCGCGACCCGGTCGGGAGCTCCGTGACCACGGCCCCGGGACCAGCGGACCCAATCGCCGCTCGTGTCCCGCGATCGGTTCACAGAGCAGAAGAACGGGGAGAGGTCTGTGTAAACAAACCTCTCCCCGCGCTTCCTACTCTGCCTGTCATCGATCGACTGTTCCCAGTCATCGGGAAAGCCGATCAATGATGCCAGACGTCAGCCCCGCCCCCTAATGTGAAAAAAACACACGTCACAGCCCAAAACCCCTCCCCTCCCCCTAGTGGTTAACTCTTTCACTACCACTGTCATTTATACAGGAATCAATGCATTTAAATAGCATTGATTGCTCTATAAATGACAATGGTCCCAAAAATGTGTCAAAAATGTCCGATGTGTCCGCCATAATGTCGCAGTCACAATAAAAATCGCTGATCGCCGCCATTACTAGTAAAAAAAAATTATAGTAAAAATGCTATAAAACTATTCCCTATTTTGTAAACGCTATAACTTTTGCTCAAACCAATCAATAATCGCTAATTGCGATTTTTTTTACTAAAAATATGTAGAAGAATACGTATCGGCCTAAACTGAGGAAAAAAAAAATTTTTATATATTTTTTGGGGATATTTATTATAGCAAAAAGCAAAAAAATATTGCATTGTTTTCAAAATTGTCTCTCTATTTTTGTTTATAGCGCAAAAAATAAAAACCGCAGGGGCGATCAAATACCGCCAAAAGAAAGCTCTATTTGTGGGAAAAAAAGGACGCCAATTTTGTTTGGGAGCCATGTCGCACGACCGTGCAATTGTCAGTTAAAGCGACGCAGTGCCGAATCACAAAAAGGAGCCTGGTCCTTACGCTGCCAATTGGTCCGGGGCTGAAGTGGTTAAGCTGGCCATAGGTGGATCCAATCTCAATGCATTTGGAAAGGAGCGGACAAAATTTTGATCCATCTGTGGGCAGGCTGGTTGTACTAAAGTCAATCCATCAGAAGAGATCATTGTGTTCTGCTGGCCAGGAAGTCTTCTCACCAGCAGAACACAATAGCGCTGCGGTCGGGATTCCCCCATCAACACTGACTGTGATGATAGGGAATCAAGTATTTTTTTTCCTTTCAACCATGGTGGAAAGAAAGAAAATTATATCATGTATGACCTGCATTAAATTGATAGTTGAACTCGACAGTATATAACGCAAAAGGTTAAATGCTGACTTGGATTTATTCCTTTTCTTATGAGATTTATCAGTATTTATTTTATGTATATTTTTTACAGGTTTTACTGTGAATAAAGAATAGAATATAAACACCAAGATAATTTGTTTCCAATGGATTGTACATATTACATAAATGTCATGTTTTTGGGCTCATACACACTAGCAGTTGAGTTGGCGGTAAAACCCCACATTTGAGTCATGATTTTACCACCCAAAGCACTCCCCTTTTGCCTACAAATACATCAACCATGGGTTAATACATGCCACAGCCACAATGCTTTGCTTCATGGCCACAACAGTAATTATACCCACTGTCACATTCTGTGGGCACTACTAGACACCAAAATTACACAGTCAAATGAATGGAGCCAGTCTACAACTGTCCCACAGCCATATACAATGTACATTGTTGCAGCACAGTGGTGTGGCATTTATATGGCATGTGGTGAGGAGGGGAAATATTTCCTTCTTACTGCCTCCCAAACACCTTTATCCATGTTGCTCTGTGGGAGCCGTTCTTTGATACAAAGTAGTGGAGGGATGTGTGCACAAGTGTTACTTGTTTCCGATTGCAATTAACATTTTAAAGAGGAGCTCCACCGGAATTTTTTTTTTTTTAAAGTCAGCAGCTACAAATACTGCAGCTGCTGACTTTTAATAAATGGACACTTACCTGTTCCAGGTTCCAGCGATGTCGGCAGAAGATGACGAGCGACCGCCGCCATCCTCTGTCAGGGAATCAGGAAGAGAAGCTTGCGGCTTCACTGCCTGGTTCCCTACTGCGCTCGCGCGAGTTGCGCTGCGTGTCGTTATTGGTCCCCGTTGTGTCCTGGGAACTGTGTTTCCCAAGACACAACGGGGCATCTTCGGATATGGGCGGGCCAGCTTCGGCTAGCTCGTCCCGGAAGTGGGTGCAGATACCTGTATTATACAGGTATCTACACCCCTCTCCCCCCTGAAAGGTGCCAATTGTGGCACCGGAGGGGGGGAGGAATCCGATAAGCGGAAGTTCCACTTTAGGGTGGAACTCCACTTTAAAGAGAATGCTCTGTTTCAGCTTTATACATGCATCCGGTGATTGGACGATATGTATTAAAGTAAGGCTGATGATGTCATGCTAATTGTGTCCAGTCCGTCCCCGTTTATCATTTCAGGTCCGATTTCAGCCTGAATTTTTGGCTGAATTCGGACCTGAAACAGACCAAAAGAAAAATTTGCACCGGAGCCGCAGCAGAGATATGTGAACCGGCTCCATAGAGGGCCAGTAACAATCTCCTGCTATTTCGAATTGGATGCAGGGATGCACTAGTGTGAACCCAGCCTAAGGGATCCCTGCTAAGGCAGTATTGGATTCCTTCATTTCCCTTAAAGGAAGGAAGCACTTTTTACTGAAGTTGAGCAGCCTAACTTACCACTGGTGGTGATTGCACTAAGTGTATGCATGAGGAGGAGGTTCACTTTTATCACACCAGAAGAATCACTTATTGTAGAAGTTTGGATTATTCACTGTGAATACACAGGATTATGTTGGTTTGTGGACTTTTTTGGCACACATATACTTTGCATGACTGGTGCACTTTAATGGGATTTCATGATTTGATGCACCTTTGTATTATGTGTATAATATTTGATTTATTTATTTAGGTTTTATTCATTGAATTGCATGTCGCATTACGCTACTATTTATTATTTCATATTTTTTTCAGTTAATGGTAGTGCTGCACTATTGGGGACTCTTTGCTACAATGTAAAGTAGTGAGTGTACAGCTTGTATAACAGTGTAAATGTGCTGTCCCCTCAAAATAACCCAACACACAACCATTAATGTCTAAACCACTGGCAACAAATGTGAGTAACCCCTAAGTAAAAATGTCCAAATTGGACGCATTTAGCCATTTTCCCTCCCCGGTGTCATGTGACTCGTTAGTGTTACAATGTCTAAGGTGTGAATGGGTGTGTTAAATTTGGTGTTATCACTCTCACTCTCTCATAAGTTCAATGTAGAAAAATGTAAAATAATGCATTTGCGTGGCAAAAATATGAATGCAATCTAAACACTGGGGGGGGGGGGGACCTCTGGGGGGCATGCAATGCCAAGCTACTGCTAACAAAGCAAACAGAATATTGGCATGCATTAAAAAGGGGATCAACTCCAGAGATAAAACAATAATTATCCTGCTCTACAAGACTCTGGTCCGGCCACACCTGGAGTATGCTGTCCAGTTCTGGGCACCAGTCCTCATGAAAAATGTACTGGAAATGGAGCGAGTACAAAGAAAGGCAACAAAGCTAATAAAGGGTCTGGAGGATATTAGTTATGAGGAAAGGTTGTGAGCACTGAACTTATTCTCTCTAGAGAAGAGACGCTTGAGAGGGGATATGATTTCAATATACAAATGCCATACTGGTGACCCCACAATAGGGATAAAACTTTTTCGCAAAAGGGAGTTTAACAAGACTCGTGGCCACTCATTAAAATGAGAAGAAAATAGGTTTAACCTTAAACTACGTAGAGGGTTCTTTACTGTAAGAGCAGCAAGGATGTGGAATTCCCTTCCACAGGCGGTGGTCTCAGCGGGGGGGGGGCATTGATAGTTTCAAGAAACTATTAGATAAACACCTGAACGACCACAACATACAGGGATATACAATGTAATACTGACATATAATCACTCACATAGGTTGGACTTGATGGACTTGTGTCTTTTTTCACCTACTATGTAACTATGTAACATGGCACCTCATGGCAAAGAACTCTCTGAGGATCTGAAAAAAAAGAATGGTTGCTCTACATAAAGATGGCCTAGGCTATAAGAAGGTTGCCAAGACCCTGAAACTGAATTGCAGCACGGTGGGCAAGACCATACAGAGGTTTAACAGGACAGACTCCACTCAGAACAGACCTTGCCATGGTCGACCAAAGAAGTTGAGTGCACATGCTCAGCATCATATCCAGAGGTTGTCTTTGGGAAATAGACATGTGAGTGCTGCCAGCATTGCTGCAGAGGTTGAAGGGGTGGGGGTCAGCATGTCAGTGCTCAGACCATACGCCACACACTGCATCAAATTGGTCTGCATGGCTGTCATCCCAGAAGGAAGCCTATTCTAAAGATGATGCATAAGAAAGCCTGAAAAACAGTTTGCTGAAGACAAGCAGACTAAGGTCATGGATTACTGGAACCATGTCCTGTGGTCTGATGAGACCAAGATAAACGTATTTGGTTCAGATGTTGTCAAGCGTGTGTGGCAGCAACCAGGTGAGGAGTACAAAGACAAATGTGTGTTTGCCTACAGTCAAGCATGGTGGTGGGAGTGTCATGGTCTGGGGCTGAATGAGTGCTGCTGGCACTGGGAAGCTACAATTCATTGAGGGAACCATGAATACCAACATGTACTGTGACGTACTGAAGCAGAGCATGATCCCCACCCTTCGGAGACTGGGCCGCAGGGCAGTATTCCAACATGATAACAACCCCAAACACACCTCCAAGACGATCACTGCCTTGCTAAAGAAGCTGAGGGTAAAGGTGATGGACTGGCCAAGCATGTCTCCAGACCTAAACCCTATTGAACATCTGTGGGGCATCCTCAAATGGAAAGTGGAGGAGCTCAAGGTCTCTAACATCCACCAGCTCCGTCATGGAGGAGTGGAAGAGGACTCCAGTGGCAACCTGTGAAGCTCTGGTGAACTCCATGCCCAAGAGGGTTAAGGCAGTGCTGGAAAATAATGGTGGCCACGCAAAATATTGACAATTTGGGCCCAATTTGGACATTTTCACTTAGGGGTGTACTCAATTTTGTTGCCAGTGGTTTAGACATTAATGGCTGTGTGTTGATTTATTTTGAGGGGACAGCAAATTTACACTGTTATACAATCTGTACACTCGCTACTTTACATTGTAGCAAAGTGTAATTTCTTCAGTGTTGGCACATGAAAATATATAATAAAATATTTACAAACATTTGAGGGGTGTACTCACTTTTGTGAGATACTGGGTGTTATTTACGAAAGGCAAATCCACTTTGCACTGCAAGTGCACTTTTTTAAGTGCAGTTGCTATAGATCAGAGAGTAATATGCAAGGAAAATAAAAAACTGCATTTTAGCTTGCACATGATTGGATGATAAAATCGGCAGAGCTTCCCCTCATTTCAGATCTTTCCCTCAGACTGCACTTCCAAGTGAAAGCCTTTTGTAAATAATCCACACTGTGTATGCATGTGTGTATATGTGTATATATATATATATATATATATATATATATATATATATATATATATATATATATATATATATAAAAGCAAAAATGATTTAATTTCTGTCATTTATCAAAAGTGTTGGCAATCTTTGTAAAAAAAAGTTGCCATTATTTTTACTTACAAATGCAAACAGCAAAGCACAGTGACCAATTCTGTGATTCAATGAAAGGCAACATGTGATTGGTTATCATAGATTCCTGCACTTTTCACATCTTCATTGTTCATTGAACTGGTTTACTGAGATGAATTTTTCTCATTGAGCAACTTGAAGTGATTGTAGCCGTATTAGTGCAATTGTGACAGAGAAAATTGAGTACTGTCCGTGATACTTTTTTTATTTGCACTAACATATAATTTTTCATGGACGAGCTTTCGGGGTGTGTCCCCTTCTTCAAGGTCTAAGCAGTACTGATTCACAAAAGTTTTAGCAGAAGGTAAAATGTTAAAAAACTAAAGAAAAAAAAAAAAGGAAAAATCTCTGAGGGGTAGGCAAAGAAAAACAAACACATACATATACAAATCAATAGTATGGCAATGGTAATAAAGCTATCAGCAAGTGAGATAAGACAGAGGGAAAGCCCCCCCTCCAGTCTATAGCTTTCCCTCTGTCTTATCTCACTTGCTGATAGCTTTATTACCATTGCCATACTATTGATTTGTATATGTATGTGTTTGTTTTTCTTTGCCTACCCCTCAGAGATTTTTCCTTTTTTTTTTAGTTTTTCTTTAGTTTTTTAACATTTTACCTTCTGCTAAAACTTTTGTGAATCAGTACTGCTTAGACCTTGAAGAAGGGGACACACCCCGAAAGCTCGTCCATGAAAAATTATATGTTAGTGCAAATAAAAAAAGTATCACGGACAGTACTCAATTTTCTCTGTCTCATTGAGCAACAAATGCTCACATCTGAATATCAACTCATGAAGAGAAGCATTTGAATACATTTTTGATCTGAGGATTGAAGATTTTGCCTTGTGTGTGATTGGATGATGCTTTATTGAATCAGGATTCCTGAAATCATTTGATTTTCTGCTATTTGTCATGTTTCAATGTGGCTCATGAGCTGGAAACACATGGCATATATTATCTTAAAATTAGATATAAAAAATATAGGTAGATGGAGAGAGACTTACTAAAGTTTGACCTTTACCAAGATATTTATTAGCATTGCAGCCTGTACAATTCTGCAACAAGAGTATAAAGTACATTGTTAGAGATAAGTATTTTGTTATTACGGTTATTATTATTATTAATATTATTAAGTGAAAATGGTAGATAAGGGAATTCCATAATTTTTTGTGATTTGGGTAGTATCTTTTTTTTATGTCTATAAGCTGTATCATTAACCACTTAAGGACCGCCTCCTGCACATTTACGTCGGCAGAATGGCACGGCTGGGCACATAAATGTACAGGTACGTTGCTCTTTAAGAGCCCAGCCATGTGTCACGCGCGCGCCGCCGGCAGCACGCACGCGACCCGTTCCTGGCCATAGCTGTGGGATCCGCGGACCCGATCGTCGCTGGTGTCCCGCGATTGGGTCACAGGGCTGGAGAACAGGGAGAGGTATGTGTAAACAAACCTCTCCCCGTGCTTCCTAGTGAGACTGTCACTGATTGTCTGTTCCCTGTCATAGGAAAAGACGATCAGTGATGTCACACGCCAAGCCACGCCCCCCTACAGTAAAAAAACACACACAGGTCACACTTAACCCCTCCCCGCCCCCTAGTGGTTAACCCCTTCACTGCCAGTGTCATTTACACAGGAATCAGTGCATTTAAATAGCACTGATTGCTGTATAAATGACAATGGTCCCAAAAATGTCCGATGTGTCCGCCATAATGTCGCAGTCACAATAAAAATTGCTGATTGTCGCCATTACTAATAAAAAAAAATATTAATAAAAATGCTCTAAAACTATCCCCTATATTGTAAACGCTATAACTTTTGCGCAAACCAATCAATAATCGCTAATTGTGATTTTTTTTACCAAAAATATGTAGAAAAATATGTATTGGTCTAAACTGATATATATATATATATATATATATATATATATATATATATATATATATATATTTTTTTTTTTTTTTTTTTTTGGGGGGGGGGATATTTATTATAGCAAAAAGTAAAAAATAAGGCATTTTTTTAAAAATGATTGCTCTATTTTTGTTTATAGCGCAAAAAATAAAAACCGCAGAGGTAATCAAATACCACCAAAAGAAAGCTCTATTTGTGGGAAAAAAAGGACACCAATTTTGTTTGGGAGCCATGTCGCAATTGTCAGTTAAAGTGACGCAGTGCCGAATCGCAAAAAGGGGCCTGGTCCTTTGGCTGCAAATTGGTCCGGGGCTTAAGTGGTTAAAGTGGTTCAAAAGGTAGAGGGTTTTTTAACCTAATGCATTCTCTGCATTAAGTTAAGAAAAAACTTTGTTTTCAGCTCCTTCCCCCATCCCCCATTATACTTACCTGAGCCTGATCTCTATCCAGTGCTGTACCTGAGAGCAGCGTCTCCCTCCACTCTCTCTCTCTCCTCTCTGGCCATGGAGGCATCCATCGGCTCCTGATGCTGTCAATTGTAGCCATTTAGCAAAGAACAGAGATGGGGCTGAGTTGCGCTGTGTGTGTTAATAGACACACAGAGCCCAACTCAGGATCAATGAGCATGAATGCCCCCCTAATAAGCCACTTGCTATGGGGGCACTCAGAAGGGGGGTGGAGCCAGGAGCATTGGCTGGGACCCCAGAAGAGGAGGATATGGGCTGCTCTGTGCAAAACCATTGCACAGAACAGGTAAGTATATACGTTTATGATTAAAAAAACCATATATTGTTTGGGGGAAAAATATAAACAAATTCCCTTTTACAGTACTGATTGTTTAAAGCTTAGGGGCAGCAAAACTCAAAAGGAAAAACTAAAATGATAAAATAAAAACTTCCAGTCAGTAGGATGTGTCCCTTGTGCTGATTACTTTTCTGGTGAAAACCTCCTCCACCCTGCGCCCTCCAACCCCACCACCCTAATCTTCCAGTGTGGTAGGGGTCAATATTCTTTTACTGGATAGACTTTAGTAAATTTTTTCCTATGTTCATGTTGGTCATAAAAAGAAACAAATATATATTCTTGAACAGCTAATCTATACATAAAGTGTTAAAATTAGTACGCCATACCAGTGCTATAATCAATACTTTTGCTCCAATGTTGTAATTCTCTACATTTTTATCCTCCTAAAAAAAAGAACAGAGTCAAACTTACTACAAAGGAATGTGAGAGCATCCACTGCCATAAATCATATAATACACAGCAAATGGTTTGCATCAAATTTATTGTATACAGTTATTGTAACTGACCTATTAAAAATTGGATTTCTTAAAGCAATTTCAAATCAATAAAACTTTAATAAAAGTCTTTGGCTGGGTGACAGCTGGTTTCTATGCTCCTGTCTGCCAGCATGTTCTATAGCAGTGTTTCTCAACTCCAGTCTTCAAGGCGTCCCAACAGGTCATGTTTTCAGGATTTCCCTCAGATGAAACAGCTGTGGTAATTACTAAATGCCCGTACACACGATCCGAATATCGGATGAAAAATACTGCTTTCGATGCGATTGTACAATGATTGGATCGTTAGTACAGAGCTTTCAAGAGCCGATCACGACAGTTCATCTGATATTATTCGATCGGACAAGCATAAAACTGTCCTCATACAATACCAGATTGTACAATTTTTGTTTAGTCAGTACAATTGTTGTCCGAAAATACAATACAAATATACTACAATATGTGACATCACTTCCTTTTTTTCCTGTCTTTACAAGAATTTTCGTGACTTTAGGAACTTATTAAATCTCTACTTGCGACTAGTAAGCGAAAAAATTTGGACGATCTGTCGTCCGATTTTCGGATCGTGTGTACGGGGCATTAGGCAGTGAAACTGGTCAAATCACCTGTGCAAAATATTGTAAAGTCTGAAAACATGACCTGTTGGGGCGCCTTGGGGACTGGAGTTGATTAACGCTGTTCTATAGTAAGGCCATTGGCCTAAAGTGTCATGGCAAATGTCATTTTAAAAAGAAAGTGTCCTGGACACCAAAATTCTTTTCAGAACACCGAATCCGATCTGTTGTCAGTGATTAAAGTGTCCATTTATGAACCGATATATGCCACAATAGTGACTATCACTTATCTCCATTGTACAGAGGTTTATGTGGCTGTGATGAGGAGTGGAGATGTTGTTCTGTCTCCCACTGCAGCAAAATCAGAGGAAATGATCTCCCTCCCGCTTCTCCACCTCAGAGATGGTAATAGCAGGGAAAGAGAAGAGAAACAGTCATGGGGGGGTTAATTTACTAAAGGCAAATCCACTGCAGTTGCTGTAGATCTGAGGGGGACATGCAACAAAATTAAAAAACAGCATTTTTGCTTGCACATGATTGGATGATAAAATCAGTAGAGATTCCCCTAATTTCAGATCTTCCCCTCAGATCTACAGCGACTGCACAAGCAGTGCAGAGTGGAGTTTAGTAAATCAACCCCAATGTGATGAGGAAGCAGATGAATGTCACTGGTTGGCAGTTAAATCTCCCTTCTCATTTAGGTTATATATATATATATATATATATATATATATATATATATATATATATATATATATATATATATATATATATATATATATACGCACACACACAACTATAAATATACAGCATATGCATCATATATATATGGCAGTTTTCTTTTTGTTTTTTTAGGGTGCAATATATTGCCATGCTTCTTATGTCTTATAAAAGTCAGAGACCTTTACACCCTAAAAACCATTGCCTAGTGCTTAGGAAATGCCTTTTATATCCCCTAGGACCTAGTGTGGGTATATTTCCATACCAGACCTCAATATATTCCCATTCTATATGTGGACAGTAAAAATAATAATAAAAGTCCTCTTGGAGAGGGACCATGCCTGAATAATTGTACTCCTATCATAAATATGTTTGGTTACAAATGTAATTGTCTTAAAATAAAAACACAATTTCTTGCCTAAAAAGTATTTTATTAACCACTGATTTTATTTTAACTGTTATTTTTTTTCTTTCCCTGCTTACTTTAATTTTGCACATCAAAGGACCTGATGAAGGGGGAGTCTGTTTGGCCCCCGGAATGCATTGTTTTTTTTTCTGCTATGAACCAGTTTTATCAATAAAAGCTTTGGATGCTTGTTTGGTGCTCTCATTAGACTGTATATATGTTTATTGCTGTCTGTGTCCCTGCTAAGAAGTTTCACCTTCCCTGTTTGTCCTGATGACCATTGACGCAGGACATAAGGTGAAGGAAAATGCAAAATGTTACAGCTGTTACCAGGACACGAGTTGAGGGGAAATCTTGCAATGTGAGAACACCTGTTTCTGTAACAGCTGTCTAAGAAGAAAATTCCCTCATTATATAGAGATTTCCTCTCACTTCCTGATGCATCTTCAGAATGGAAATTAAATAGAAATCTCCTTTTTTGGTACACAGACAGCAACAAAGTAGAGATAAAACAAAATGTAGTGGGTAAAATAAAACGTGACAGAGCTTGAAACTTTTCATGCTTATATTAGTTATATCTTTATTTTTATTTTTTTTCTAGTCTACTCTTTTGCTGTTAATAGGCTAAACACAAGTGAGCTGAGGATGGTGGAAAGGTATTCTTTTTTAGAATTATTCCAAGCCACATTATGAAGATCTCTATTACATATCTAAAATTTCAGCTTCATTTGTTATTCTCAGCTCTCTCAACTGTTTTACAGAAACTGCTTCACAATGGTGGCTGGTGATAAACTTTTTTTTTGGAAGGTGGGTGGCAAACAAAACCCCTACCCCCCCCCTCCAGGTCCACACTCACCCCTCCATCGCTGCAGCTTCCCAGGCGTTCCATCAAATCATGAAGTGTTTGGAATGCATAGCGCCATGAAACGCATAGCGCATGCGCAGTAAGTATTTTTTGGTCAGAATGTCACTTCCGTTACACAATCTGATGGGCAGCGGTAATCTGATAGAACACCAGCTTCCTCAGCCAACCCAATCCGCCTCCTGTCCTGATTGGCCAGGAGTAGAAGCCGGGAGACAATAGCGAGTATTGATTCATTAGTGTCACAAGTGGGTGGGTTCAGGACGCAGTGCTCTGCCACAGAGCCCAACATTTTTAAAGCCAATTAGAGCCTCAGGCTTTAATCATGTGTCTTGAGAAAAAACTCATAGAAACCTATGAATCCAGCGCCCTGCACATGCATTCTGCATGCAAACTAGGGAGCTGTATGCAAACTGGGGGGGTGGTGCCCCTGCACCCCTTATGGACCGGCCACTTCTGCTGCTTCATGAGACAAATAATCACATTTTTATACCTAGTAGTAGATAACTTAAGGTGAATGTGATTAACTACAACTAAGTATACCATGACCTGGGTAAATGAGATGCTCCACAGCCATTATTTTTGTATAGTGGCTTTTTATAAGCAGTGCTTTCAAAGTAGGGTCATTTAGTAACACCTTGTTATAGTAACAATAAAATGTACCTTAAATTTTTTGGATGCACAAATATAATTGCCAACAGCGGGGAGTAAATATCTACATTCCTGAAAATTAACAACATATGTTAGTGATGAATATATCCAACATATAACAAAGAAATGCAATGTAATAGTACAGGGTTATGACAGTCTGTTTGGCAAGTGGAGCTTTTGAAATGAATGGAGATGATTTAGTAAAGGAATAGAGTCTGTTTAATTAGCAAAGTGAATGTTCCCTTACAGTAGCTTTGTAAAACAATGACACTGTGTTCACTTCAATCATACAATTACACTTAAGCCGGCCATACATGGATCAAAATTTGGTCAGTTCAGCAGGGACTGGCTGAATTAAAATCCATGTATGGGCTAACTGGTTGTAAATAAGTCGATCTATCAATTGACTTGTGTACAAACAGCCTGTTGGGTTTTTCCAGAACAATCAATGCCACCAGCTCCCCACCCAGCAGAACATAAAAGCGCTGCTGGAGTGATTCCTCCATCCACTTTGAGTGTGTGGATGGAGGAATCAGATCTTTTCTTGTTTAACCCACTGGTTGAACAAAAAAAAAGATCAGTGTATAGGCTGCCTTAAATAACAATCCCGTGTATTAAATGTGAACACAATTTTTCCTTACCCACTTTGCTATGTAAACAGCCTCTCTATATCTTTAGTACAGTAACCTTGTAAACGTGAGGATTTTTTCATGAAACAAATACAGGATAACATTGCATTAAGAGCCCTTTCACACTGCCAGCGCGGGTGTATCAGCTAGTTTTAGCAGCGTTTCATCGTTGTTTTTGTGGCACTTTTCAGAGCTAGCGGGGCATTTTTAACCCCGCTAAGCGGCCCAATAAAGGGTTAAAAATGCTCATGCTGCGGTGCTGCCCATTTATTTCAATGTGCAGGGGTGCTAAAGCACCTCAAAGAAGCTGCTTGCAGGACTTTTTTTGATGTCCTGCCAGCGTACACCCCAGTGTGAAAGCACTCAGGCTTTCACACTGGGATTGCAGATGAGGCTTTTTTCAGGCGCTTTACAGGCTAAAGCACCTGAAAAACACCTCCAGTGTTAAAGGGGTCTTAAAGGTAAAATTAAAGATGCAATATATCTGTAGATGACAAAAATGTAATACAATTTTGTAAAAAAAAATAACAAAATGTGTGTAAAAGAACAGTTCTATACCATAAGATATATGGGACCTACAACCCATTCTATATTCCAATCGTAACATTAGAGGTGACATAACAGCACATTTTAGTATTTGAGCAGTTGCACTGGATGTCACTTACCCATACAATGCATTACCAGATTCTTATTGAACTAAATTAAGAATAGCACACTCTATCTTGTCTTGATGACAAATTAAACAAATAAATAAGAACAAAAAACAATTGTTTATTTTCATTTTAAATCCTACGTTACCTTTAGTCCTTGTGCCAGACAATTAGGGTCATCTGCGTTAGGATTTACTGTACATGTAGAATCTATAATGCAACATAGACATAGTTTATTGCTGCTTGAAGACCCTCAAAAATGTGTCCACATTTTTCTAGCAATATAATACAAATCTTATTCAATGATTAATAGTACTTACTCCAATTATAGTCACCATCATTGCCGTCGCTACCGAAGCTCAGACCGGACAGTGCAAAAAGTAGGAAGACCTTCATTGTTCTGATTGCTGATTTCAGCTCAATGAGTGATCGCCTGTTCATCTCAGCTCCTCATTTAACTTGTTAAAGTCAGTGACATCATTAAACACATGACATTGACACTGGCACATGTCCTACACATCAAAAAACCTTGATGATGTAACATCCAATCAAAACTGCAGCAGTTAAGAAAACAAACAGTGTTTGCCAAGATGAAATTTAAAGCATTAAAGACAAGACGTTTTAGTTTTAATTTTGCTTCCTACTATTTCATCTTTCTGCACATCATGGCCTTTGTACGATTTCTTTGTATTTTATGATGAGAATTGAGAATATGAGAATTGTCTGTACCAGGCTAAACCATTTGTCTTGGCACTTTCCTTTTTAATCCAACTAGATTTAGTTTTTAGTTTTGTATAGGAAAAATACAACAGAGGGCTCCAGAATAAGTACTCGGATAAATTGTTATATTAAATATTATATTGTGTATATTTTATAAAAGTATATGGGCAATTTTAGGGACATCCTATTATACTGCATTCTTTAAATCATTATGATCAGCAATGCAACTCACCATGCCCACTAGCAAGGTTCTCAATAATGTTAGTAGAACTAGATGTGCTTATTAAAACAATTAGGAAGAGTAGTTTGAAAATTAGTAATACATCAAACTTTGATCTAAAACCTAAGAACATATAAGTCCATGGAAGTCCAGTTCTATTTAAGGAACCACTTGTCTTGGCTGCAGCACCTCACTGGAATAGGAACTTGGGTGGATCCCATCGGTACCTATACCACAAAATATAGAGACTGAGGGCAACACCATCTTAAGGCTGGCAATTGAGGGTTTGAATCTCGGCCGGTTCCTGCTGAACCGAATCACGTATGAGCAGACAGAATATTCCCATATTGATCAACTTTGGTACAACCAGCCTGTCATCCAAATATTGCTAGCAGCTGTTATATCCACTAGCAATAATCACTGTAGGGGGGGGGGTCTGTCTACGCCCGGAGAACACAAGGGCTCTGCGGGAGGGATTCCCCTACCAACACTGACTGTGTTGATGAGGGAATGGTGCAATTTTCTTTCCTGCAACCCATCCGGGAGGTATCTTAGCAGGTTACCGACTGTGTGATGTTCTCAAAGCAACATGTCAAGAACTGATAACGAAAACCTACTTTGAAAAATTAACAACCCAAACCTTCCTTGTGCTGAACCTATGGCCCTTTGGTAAGTGGAAGTTGGTTTTAGTAACCCTTTCCAGACCCACTATAACTGCTAATATTAGTCTGTTTCCTGAATAGTGCCCATTTATTTGGTGACCAATGATATGCCCCTTACATTGAACATCTGAGCTAACGTGTCCCCTTATGTTGGTCAGTGGTAGGGTGATCCTTTACTATGGTGGTCAGTTTTGGAATAGCCCCAGTTGTTGAGGAAGGGGGGTCAGTGGTGAAGTGCCTTCTTATATTGGTGGTCAATGCATTGGTGTTTCCTGAAATTGGTGGTCAGTTTCAAAATGTCCTACTTCATTAGTTGTCAGTGGTGAAGTGCCTTATTTACATTGGTGATCATTGATGAAGTTGCCTATTATGTTGTTGGAGAGTGGGAGCTAAATAAAGTATAGATATAAGTGGGTTAAGTACCTAACAGAGGAGTTTTCTGTCATATTTTGCAGGATTGGTTTCTAAGCAGTGACATCAGCACTACAACTATGCAAGCACTGTGGTGCTGGAGAAGGTGATTGTCAGTCGGTATCACTTAACCACTTGCTTTCTGGGCACTTAAACTTCCTTTCTGCCCAGGACAATTTTAAGCTTTCAGTGCTGTCACTCTTTGAATGACAAATACGCGGTCATGCAGCACTGTGCCTAAATCAAATAGTCATAATTTTTTTCACACAAATAGAGCTTTCTTTTAGTGGTATTTAATCACTGCTGTTTTTTTTTTTTTTTTTTGCTAAAAGAGCAAAAAAAAAATACCAAAAATTTTGAAACAAAAAAACTAGTTTGTTATAAAATTTTGCAAACAAGTAATTTTTCTCCTTCATTGATGTGTGCTGATGAGGCTGCACTGATAGGTACTGATAAGGCGGCACTGATGAGGCAGCGTTGATGGGCACTGATAGGTGGCACTGATGGGCACTGGCAGGTGACGCTGATGGGTGGCACTAATGAGTGGCACTGATGGGCACTGATAGGCAGCACTGATGGGTGGCATTGATGGGTACCGATTGGCACTGGTGGGTGACACTGATAAGCAGCATTGCCTATTACTGAGGCATTGATGGGCACGGATTGTCAGCATTGGGGGGCATTAATAGGTGGCATTGGTGGGCACTGATATGCACTGGTAGGTGGCACTGGCAGGTGGGCGTCTGTGAGCGGGACTGATGTCCTTCTGACAGAAGCCGGTAATCGACTTTTTTCCTCACCCTATCAGTGTGAGAAAAAAAGCTGATTACGATATTCTGTTTACATCATGTGATGCTGACAGCTGATCATGTGGTAAGGGGCCGGGATCCGATCTGTGATCAGCCGAGCCTCATTGACTCATTGATCACAGAGCATGCCACGTGCGCCCTGCAGGGGGCACGCAGGCAGCTCATGCACAGGAGGACGCACATGGACGCCCTCCCGGCAATTAAGTTCCTCGATGTAGCCGTCTTTTGGCTATAGCATGGGCTGGAGGATGTTAATGCCAGTCACCCAGTAGGTGGTGGGTTCTAATGACACCCATGCTGTTTGCTCTTACAGTTAAGAGTGCAAGAGAATACAACTGAATGAGCATTGCATGATATATATGTAGACATAGCCACAAATATGTTTTGCTCTCAGCAGTGGCGACCACTCCATTAGGGGTGCCGCCCCCCCCCCCAAATCCCAGCACCCCCCCCCACAATAAATGGAGCACCACCCACCACTGGCTCTCAGTGTACATAAACCAATGGAAAAGCTGCACACATAAACTATTCAACTACACAATATCCTAAAACATAGGCGCACTGTCCCATTTAAGACAATGAGAACTAAAACCACATCATCACAATTTGTAACAAATCAGCATCAATAAGTGAAATAACAGATTATCATGAAAAATCATATAAATGACCTGCCCCTTTTAAGGTAAAAAGCAAAGTCTAAAATTTAAATCCACAAACAAATGACTGCAGTGAGGATTCCAAAATCACTCCACCAAATGTGTCCACTTCAGTGTCACAC
The DNA here is from genome assembly GCA_028564925.1 of Lithobates sylvaticus. Taxonomy (NCBI): domain Eukaryota; kingdom Metazoa; phylum Chordata; class Amphibia; order Anura; family Ranidae; genus Lithobates; species Lithobates sylvaticus. The sequence goes on from CM053032.1 coordinate 206,810,389, forward strand.
CAAATCACTGTGCCAAAGTTTGCTTAGCAGATAGATAGAATATCTGAAATACAAGAGGTTGACTGCATAAGCTGTATGCAACATGGCACCACCTTCCACCATGGATCATCTGGCCACAAGTGGTATGCTCTGTAAAAGGAATCACATATGCCATGGGGAGAAGGCACAAGAGCAATCCCACCAATGCAGTAATTTAAAACCATGAATTAATAAATAAAAAAGTCTCATTCACAATATAAAGGATGCCACAAGCATGTATAGCATTCCGCCATGTTGCAGCCAATGAGCATGATAATGTCACTGGTCAAAGCTCCTCACAGGGACATTTTAAATGAAAGCAACATAAAAATACATATTTGGTATCCCAAAATTAAATAAACATATAGGGAGACATCCAAATGTAAATAGGGATTTTTAAATAAGTGAAAATTAAGTATGTAATGAATAAAATAAAAATGAATTAAAATAAAATAAATATACAGTGGTGTAAATAAACAAACAAACAGTTAAACAACTGGGTTAGTTCATGCTCCATAGAAATGAATCTATATACAAAATATCCAATTTAAAACATAATTTAGGATAGGCTATGACCTCAAATGAATAAAAAGTTAATTAAATAAAATAGTAGGTTGATAAAATTAATTTTAAGAGCAATATTAATAAAAAGAATGAATTGGATACGGACAATATGTGTTATGTCTCAAAGGGACACATGGAGGTGCCAAAGAGTAACATCCATATTATAGAAGTAGAGAGTTCTCCAGTATTGACTGTGGTACAATGGAAAAAAATTATAAACCCAATGGTTTAACTGTATTTATTTATTTAAATCACTTTGTATTTAATTTTCACTGTTTTTAAATTTTTTATTTACATTTAGATGTCTCCCTTTATGGTTCTTTATTTTGGGATACCAAGGATGTATCTTTGTGTAGATTTTAGAGCTGCTGATCATTTTAGTTCTCCTCTATTATAAATATTGTCTGTCCAGTTCACAGTAGAGGCTTGAGAAAGGAGCGAGGCGAGGCAACTTTGAAACATATAACCATGCCCCCTTGCATCCTGTCACACTGGCGCATGATGTCACTTTTGGTCTGGCACTGCGTTATACCAAGGTCCCTGCTTCCTGGTGTTGAGGCGCTTCTTGGTTACACTAAAACACACGGCCAGTAGCAGTGATTAGCTTGCTGGCATAGACTGATGTATACCCCAAGTTAGCAGAGCTGTTGTGACTATGAGACTTGGTTATAGGCATTATTCTTCATTATGTATATGTGAGCTGTCTTTTATCCATTAAGCGGGGGTTAGAAACCCATCAATCATGATCTACCCGACACGTGGAGGGTTGCTTAGGCAGCAACAAGGTATATAAGTGTGTATAGGGAGTCGGCAAACCCATCCACTGATGAAGGCCAATGAGATGCCGACACATGTTTAGAGGGGAGGAGCCGAATCTGTGAAGCATCGTGAGTGTAGATTCGCAGTGAATGAAGTGATGATTTGAGACATGCTGTTTTAAAGTTTTTATCTTGTAAGTGGATTTGTTTTGGGGGCTTTTAATAAACATGCAAACAGTCGCTATGGCACTTGTGTTTGTAGTTTCATGTCTATAACCTATGGAAGTAATAGCGAGATTGAGCACTTATGAGAAAGTGAAGGAAGGTTTGTCTGATCGCAATACAAACGCTGATTACCCACACAGAGGAGCAGTCTGGAGACTGTAGGATTACCATTGTGGAGTGAAAGTTGATTAGGGATGAGCCGAACACCCCCCGGTTCGCACCAGAACCTGCGAACAGACCTAAAATTCGTGCAAACTTTAGAACCCTAGTAAAGTCTATGGGACTCGAATGTTCAAAATCAAAAGTGCTAATTTTAAAGGCTTATATGCAAGTTATTGTCCTAAAAAGGGTTTGGGGACCTGGGTCCTGCCCCAGGGGACATGTATCAATGCAAAAAAAAAGTTTTAAAAAATGAATTTTTTTTTCAGGAGCAGTGATTTTAATAATGCTTAAAGTGAAACAATAAAAGTGTAATATTCCTTTAAATTTCGTACCTAGGGGGTGTGTATAGTATGCCTGTAAAGGGGCGCATGTTTTCCGTGCTTAGAACTGTCCCTGCACAAAGTGTAATGTCACAATTTTAAGTCCAAGTTCAATAATGATATTGGTCTATAGTTTGAACAGTCTAGGGGGTCTTTATATGGTTTTGGTAGCACGGTAACGTGGGCTCTCAAATCTTCTGCAATCTCCCAGGGATCTTTCAAATAGTTGAAAGTTTTACAAGAGATGAGGTACTAGAGAAATGGAAAAAGCTTTATAGTAGTGTGCAGTAAAGCCATCTGGACCTAGACTCTTCCCTGGTTTAAGAAATGTAAAAGCTAGTATGAGTTCTTCTGTAAATGGGTCCTCTAATTGTTGTGAGTAATCATCATTATTCAATGTGGGTAAACCTCTATCTGTGAAAAATTGTTGGATTATATGTGTGCGCGACCCATTTTGATCTGTCGGTTTGTGTGTGTTTGGCAAGTTATACAAATCAGTATAATAATTATGAAATATCTGGGCAATTTTTGATTTAAATATTTTTATTAGCAATTTTTCATACAAAACAATAATAGTTGAGCATAACAGTGTGTATGTAAAATCACAGCGACAAATCCAGTACAGCTTCAACAGGTAGATAAAATGAGAGAAGTTGATCATCTGTAACCCAAATGAAAGGCACAACGTATACTCTTTGGGTAAACAAAACAGGATTATTAGGGTGGTCTAGTATGGATCTCTATTGACGAGATCTGATGCAAAGGAATATCCCTACCGCTAGGGGAAGTATGAGTATCAACTGATGGATAGTGACTGGTCCTCCCCAGGGGCTCCACGCATCCCACCCCTCTGGGATCACACTGTGGAAGCACGTGTCACCCCTAGGGCGACCAACCTCTTCCTAGGTGGTGCTACCTGCCCTCTGATGAGCTTTCAGGAGCCTCTGCCCACCAAATTAAGGGTGAGTTTGAAGGAGATTAAATTGTTCTTGGGGGGATATCAGGTGGTCTAAACCCTGATAACCTGTCCTCAACTTATTGCCATTTCCGCAACAAAGAAACAGTGGATATTGCATAACTTAAAATATGAGTGGGAGCAGAGTGTCCCAGTTAGGAGGAAGGAAAAAGGTGGCGATGCTACTCGAGGCAGGTTTTAAGCACGGTTTTCATATTCCGTGCACATTGGCAGTTGTCTCTCCCATGGCCAATAATTTGAGATCGGCATTGCAGCACCCGGCAGTGGTATCTGAAAAATTGGCCAAGGAGGTGGCTTTGGGTAGGATGGCGGGGCCATTTGAGGTGAAACCAATAGAAGATTTAGTAGTATCCCCGTTGGGGGTGGTCCCTAAGAAAGAACCAAACAAATTTCGTTTGATTCATCATCTATCGTTTCCCAAAGGGGGATCGGTAAATGATTTCATTGACCCAGAAACCTGTACGGTTTCGTACACATCTTTTGACGCGGCTGTACGCTGGGTGCAACGTTATGGAAAAGGGGCATTGATGGCTAAATCGGATGTGGAGTCAGCGTTTAGACTTCTCCCGGTTCACCCGGCCAGTTTCAGGTTGCTGGGTTGCCAGTGGGAGGAACAGTTTTATGTTGATAAATGTTTGCCCATGGGCTGTTCTATATCATGTGCACTGTTTGAAACATTTAGCTCCTTTTTAGAATGGGTGGTAAGGGACGTCACGGGTATTGAATCCGTCATCCATTATTTGGACGACTTTCTCTGCGTGGGCCCTCCTTCTTCCAATGTGTGTGCGATACTGTTGTCCACGTTGCAACACATTGCGGAGAGATTTCGGGTGCCTCTGGCAGCTGATAAGACGGAGGGACCACGGACAGAGCTGAGCTTCTTAGGTATAGTTATTGATTCCATGAAAATGGAATGCAGGTTACCTGAAGAGAAGCTCAGGAATTGCAGAAAGAGATCAAGGAAATACATGGGTGCAAGAAAGTGCAGCTGCGTACGTTGCAATCCCTGTTAGGAAAATTGAATTTTGCATGCAGGATTATTCCCATGGGGCGAATATTTTGCCGTCGGATGTCTTCAGCTACGGCTGGGGTGAAGGCTCCCACGCATTACATTAGGCTGCGGAAGGAACATAGGGATGACCTGCAGATATGGTATCAATTTTTAGCAGAGTTTAACGGAAGGTCGGTGTGGATGTCTGGTCCGGTAAGTAACTTCGACGTGGAGTTGGTGACAGACGCCGCAGGATCTACCGGGTATGGGGCGTACTTCCAAGGACGGTGGAGTGCGGAACCATGGCCACGGGCTTGGGCAGAGGCTGGGTTTTTGCGTAATCTGGTGCTCCTGGAACTCTTTCCGGTAGTACTAGCGATGGAACTGTGGGGCGAGTCATGTCGAAATTTGAAGTTGCGTTTGAATTGTGACAACATGGGGGTAGTGCAGGTCATCAATAGCATGTCGGCTGCTTCGCCACCTGTCATTCGGCTGATGCGACAGTTGGTGTTGCGCTGCTTGCGATTGAATGTGTTTTTATATGCTGTGCATATCCCGAGGGGAGAGAATACACTGGCTGACTCTTTATCTCGGTTCCAGTGGGACAAATTCAGGGCTCTGGCACCGGAGGCACAGAAGGTGGGAGTTCCTTGCCCCGCCTGGATATGGGATTTGGCACTAGAATAGCGGCAGGATGGATACAGAAGTCGGTGAGTACGTCCACATGGGCAGGGTACCAGAAGGTGTGGAGAGAGTGGGGAGAACTGATGCAGGAAGCAGGTGTGGGTGAGTATGGGTCGTCAGGTCGCCTGTTGGTGCTATATTTGGTATCCAGGAACATGGAAAGGGGGCAATCGGTATCGGCTATTGAGAAGAAAATGGCGGCTTTGGCCTTTTTGTTCAAATTACAAAAGAAAGTGGATTGGACAAAGGATTTTTGGGTGAAACAGGCCATTAAGGGTTACAGGAAAGAAAACAGGACTAAGGACACGAGACGGCTGATTACATTCAAAAACGTATTGGATTTGGGGATACAGTTGGGATCGGTTTGCAGGGATAGTTATGAGCGTTTATTGTTTACAACCGCTTTTTCATTGGCGTTTTTTGGGGCATTTCGTATAGGGGAATTGGTCAGCCCAGCAAAAGGAAGGGTGGGCGGTTTACTGCGGGGAGATGTAGTAGTCCTGGAGGACAGGGTGTCCGTGCGGTTGCAGAAGTCCAAAATGGACCAAAAAGGTGTGGGGGTACAGATATCGCTGTATGCAGTAGAGGGTTGTGCAATGTGCCCGGTAAAAACGGTAAGGGATTTTGCGGGCATAAGGCCGGGTGGAATTGGCTCCTTTTTGGTACACGAGGATGGCGCTAATTTGTCCAGGTTCCAGTTTGTTGCTGTTTTGCGTAAGTGCTTAAAGGGGCTGGGGATGGATAGTTCCGCCTACGCCTCACACTCCTTCCGCATCGGGGCGGCCACTGAGGCCGCTCGGTACGGGCTGGATGAGGTGGATGTGCGACGGATGGGGAGATGGGAGTCCAGGCGATTCCGCACCTATATTAGGCCTCATTTAGTGTGGGAAGGAAAAAAAAAAAAAAGTGGGGTATTAAGATGTTGTTGTTGTGCATATCTGCCTACAAAGGGGTAACCTGGTCAAGGGTCCTGGGGGTGCAAGTCCTTTACACTATGTTTGTCATTTCAGACGCAGTGCTCCCACGCCTTATCTGGATCCTCGGACACTCGTATGTGTGTTGGGGCGCACGGAGAGGGGACGCGAGACCAGGTGGGAGGCAGTTGGGGATTTCAAGAAGGGAGGCAACCATAAGATGGTTGGGTAGACCGGGAATGATGTGGGGCAGGGTAGTCCCAGAGGCTGAGAGGTTTGCGTGGCTGGACAGGCCGCCTGCAGTGCTTGTCGTACATGCTGGGGGGAACGATCTGGGGGTCCGCACGGTCAGGGATCTGATCGCGGACATTAAAAATGACTGGATTTATCTGCGAACGAAATTCCCAGACACGTTGTTAGTCTGGTCGGACATAGTGGCAAGGACAACATGGCGTACGGCCAGGTCCGTTTACCGGATCAACAAAGCCAGAATTAGGGTGAATAAGGTGGTTGGGAGGTTTGTGACATGGCATGGGGGGTTGGTGGTACGTCACAGGGAACTAGAGAAGAATGTGGGCCTCTATTTGAGGAGGGACGGGGTCCATTTAACTGATGTGGGCATCGACCTGTGGTCGTTGGGTCTGCAGGAGGGGATTCAGTCGGCCCTGCGGGTGTGGAGGTGCCTGCAAGGATGAGGTGTCAACCTTTTAGGCTATGGCGTGTTTGTTCATTGGTCAGTGACGGAGCAGTTATGTAGGTGGTAAGTGTGTGTGGGGGGCTCATCATTAGATGGCCCCTCCAGTTTGTGGGGGGCTCATCATTAGATGGCCCCTCCGGTTTGTGGGGGGCTCATCAGTAGATGGCCCCTCCTGGTAGTACATCAAATTATTTATTTGATGATTACTCGTGCACTGCGGGATAGGTGTTTGTCTCCGGGCGGCACAGATGGAGGCCAGTTGGTTATGTTTTATCCCGCAGTGCCCCCCGGTGGTGTTATATATATATACAGATACAGTAGTTATATATATGTTTTATAGTACTTAGCTCCGTCACTGACCAATTAACAGGGTGTAACTGATTGTTTACAGTTCTTGATGTTTGTTTACTGGTTATGTGTTGATATGTTATTTATCACTATGGTTATTTATATGTGTTTTCAGTTATTGGAGTTATGTTTTAATAAAAGGCTGTTGCGGCCATTTACTCCATAAAAGAAGGTGTGGTCTATTATTTAATCTAAAGTAAGGGGAAGTATTTTGGCTGTACCAGCTGGTGGGTAATATCTAGGCTACACTAGTCAAGAGAGGGCCGGACCGGGATGCAGCAAAGCAAAGGTAGGGCAGGCCTGGCCATGACAGTGTGTCTAGGACACACATTGTAAATTGTAAGGGGTGTGGCTTAGCGCAGCGGGCCAATCAGGAGACGGGGGGAGCGGCCATATAAAAAGGGGGCGTGGCCAAGACAGACATTCGGTGGGCAGTAACACACGAGGAGGCAGGTTTTTTCCCACCCACCCTCCCTAATATAAGGCATTGTTTTGGAGGTTTTAATGTTTTTGTTGTCGTTTCAGGAATCGGAAGCAGAGGGTTCATCATATGAAAAGGGGTGGCGTGTTTGTTCGTTGGTCAGTGACGGAGCAGTTATGTAGGTGGTAAGTGTGTGTGGGGGGCTCATCATTAGATGGCCCCTCCGGTTTGTGGGGGGGCTCATCATTAGATGGCCCCTCCGGTTTGTGGGGGGCTCATCAGTAGATGGCCCCTCCTGGTAGTACATCAAATTATATATTTGATGATTACTCGTGCACTGCGGGATAGGTGTTTGTCTCCGGGCGGCACAGATGGAGGCCAGTTGGTTATGTTTTATCCCGCAGTGCCCCCCGGTGGTGTTATATATATATATATATACAGATACAGTACAGGGGGTCCCCTACTTACAAACATCCGACTTACAAACGACTCCTACTTACAAACGGAGGGAGACAACAGGAAGTGAGAGGAAATCCACCCCTAGAAAGGGAAATTCACTCCTGTAAGAGTTAATATGGGAAAAAGGTGTCTCCACTGATGCTTTATCACCTGTCCATGCTTACCTAACAACCCAAAATTTTCAAAATCCAATTTTCATTGGGACAGAAGGTGAGGTGAAATCTTCTGAACAGGGGCACATACAGCAAAACAAATGTTACAGGGGTGATAACCCTGCTCTATGTTATCTAAAAAAACTTAAAAATAGATTTTTTGGCTGGAGCTACACTTAAAAAATGTACCTGTTTTGACTTACAAACAGATTCAACTTAAGAACAAACCTACAGTCCCTATCTTGTTTGTAACCCGGGGACCCCCTGTAGTTATATATATGTTTTATAGTACTTAGCTCCGTCACTGACCAATTAACAGGGTGTAACTGATTGTTTACAGTTCTTGATGTTTGTTTACTGGTTATGTGTTGATATGTTATTTATCACTATGGTTATTTATATGTGTTTTTCAGTTATTGGAGTTATGTTTTAATAAAAGGCTGTTGCGGCCATTTACTCCGTAAAAGAAGGTGTGGTCTATATTATTTAATCTAAAGTAAGGGGAAGTATTTTGGCTGTACCAGCTGGTGGGTAATATCTAGGCTACACTAGTCATGTGAAGAGCAAAGATACATTTGAAAGAACCAGGGGCGTTGCTAGGTGGCAAAAAGACCAGGGGCTTCAGCCCGAAGTCCGATGCTGGCACAGGGGGGGGGGGGGGCGTGGCACGGGATTACATACACTGACCTCACCTACATACACTGACCTACCTGACATGCATACACCTACCTAACATACACTGACCTGCATACACCTACCTAACATACACTGACCTGCATACACCTACCTAACATACACTGACCTGCATACACCTACCTAACATACACTGACCTGCATACACCTACCTAACATACACTGACCTGCCTGACATGCATACACCTACCTAACATACACTGACCTGCCTGACATGCATACACCTACCTAACATACACTGACCTACCTAACATACACTGACCTACCTGACATGCATACACCTACCTAACATACACTGACCTACCTGACATGCATACACCTAACATACACTGACCTACCTGACATGCATACACCTACCTAACATACACTGACCTGCATACACCTACCTAACATACACTGACCTGCCTGACATGCATACACCTAACATACACTGACCTGCCTGACATGCATACACCTACCTAACATACACTGACCTACCTGACATGCATACACCTACCTACCATACACTGACCTACCTGACATGCATACACCTACCTAACATACACTGACCTACCTGACATGCATACACCTACCTAACATACACTGACCTACCTGACATGCATACACCTACCTAACATACACTGACCTACCTGACATGCATACACCTACCCAACATACACTGACCTACCTGACATGCATACACCTACCTAACATACACTGACCTACCTAACATACACTGACCTGCCTGACATGCATACACCTACCTAACATACACTGACCTACCTGACATGCATACATGATACACCTAACATACACCTACCTAACACACTGACCTGCCTGACATGCATACACCTAACATACACTGACCTGCATACACCTACCTAACATACACTGACCTGCCTGACATGCATACACCTACCTAACATACACTGATCTGTCTGACATGCATACACCTACCTAACATACTGACCTGCCTAACATGCATACACCTAACATACACTGACCTGCATACACCCACCTAACATACACCGATCTGCATACACCTACCTAACATACACCGATCTGCAGACACCTACCTAACATACACTGACCTGCATACTCCCACCTAACATACACCGATCTGCCTGACATGCATACACCTACCTAACATACACTGACCTACATGACATGCATACACCTACCTAACATACACTGACCTACCTGACATGCATACACCTACCTAACATACACTGACCTACCTGACATGCATACACCTACCTAACATACACTGACCTACCTGACATGCATACACCTACCTAACATACACTGACCTACCTGACATGCATACACCTACCCAACATACACTGACCTACCTGACATGCATACACCTACCTAACATACACTGACCTACCTAACATACACTGACCTGCCTGACATGCATACACCTACCTAACATACACTGACCTACCTGACATGCATACATGATACACCTAACATACACCTACCTAACACACTGACCTGCCTGACATGCATACACCTAACATACACTGACCTGCATACACCTACCTAACATACACTGACCTGCCTGACATGCATACACCTACCTAACATACACTGATCTGTCTGACATGCATACACCTACCTAACATACTGACCTGCCTAACATGCATACACCTAACATACACTGACCTGCATACACCCACCTAACATACACCAATCTGCATACACCTACCTAACATACACAGATCTGCATACACCTACCTAACATACACTGACCTGCATACACCCACCTAACATACACTGACCTGCATATACCCACCTAACATACACCGATCTGCCTGACATGCATACACCTACCTAACATACACTGACCTGCCTGACATGCATACACCTACCTAACATACACTGACCTACCTGACATGCATACACCTACCTAACATACACTGACCTACCTGACATGCATACACCTACCTAACATACACTGACCTGCATACACCTACCTAACATACACTGACCTGCATACACCTACCTAACATACACTGACCTGCATACACCTACCTAACATACACTGACCTGCCTGACATGCATACACCTACCTAACATACACTGACCTGCCTGACATGCATACACCTAACATACACTGACCTGCATACACCTACCTAACATACACTGACCTGCCTGACATGCATACACCTAACATACACTGACCTGCATACACCTACCTAACATACACTGACCTGCATACACCTACCTAACATACACTGACCTGCCTGACATGCATACACCTACCTAACATACACCGATCTGCCTGACATGCATACACCTACCTAACATACACTGACCTGCCTGACATGCATACACCTACCTAACATACACTGACCTACCTGACATGCATACACCTACCTAACATACACTGACCTACTTGACATGCATACACCTACCTAACATACACTAACCTACCTGTCATGCATATACATCTGCCTTCCGCCCACAGCACAGCTGGTACATCGGTGTAGACTGCAGTCAGCCAGTCACTGACAGATCTCACCCGATCGCTCCTCCGCTGCCATGATGATCTTTCTAAGCGCCAAGCGGGGAGCGGGGATCTCTGTAGTGCGGCGCTGCGGCCGCCGCATTGTAATTCCCGCCTTCTGGAGCCTGCAGCGCCTATGATGGACGTCACACGTCTCGCGGTCCCGCCATTGGACCAGTGGGACATCCATCATAGCTCCAGAAGACGGGACCTGCCTCGGCGGATCAGATCGGTCCCCACTGGGCAGCGGCTGGCGGTGCTCGGGGCTATCAATTGGATGGTGCCTCCCTGAGACCCGGGGCTTTTCGGGGACCCATTCGGGGCTCCAGCCCCCCCTAGCCACCCCCTGCCGACGCCCCTGGAAAGAACCTAATTCACAAATAAGGCCTCTTGCTCTTATTTTAGCATCAGCTAAACAACTTGTTTGGACAATCTCACTAAAAGCCTTTAGAATAATGGAATAGTTTTGTTTTACTGCGGCCACGGCTTCTGCTCTGCATGCCCATCTTGAAGTAGATAGTGACTTTAAAGATTTCAGCTGAGTTCCTACTTCTTTTGAAATCTTCTCCATTACAGCATGCCGAACAGGACTTGCCTCCATGAAGGCATACAGAGTCTGGATAATGCCAAAAAAGTCAAACACAGTTCTGTTTTGCTTACTTGAAGTGCAAGCACCTACTAGGACAAGGTTCAAACAATGGGCATAGCAGTGTACATAGATTATTTCACTATTTTTTTCTTTACATTTCATCTGAACGCCTGCAGTGCATCCAGACATGGTAGCTGCTCCATCAAAGCATACAGAGATCACTGATGACCAGTCGATTTTAAGTATTCCAAGAACTTTGGTTATCTGGTCAAAGATTGACTGAGCGTCAACTGTTAAGAGCCTCTGAAGCGACACAAAATGTTAACCACTTTCAGACCTGACCAATTTGCAGCCAAAGGACCAGGCCCCTTTTTGCAATTCGGCACTGCGTCGCAACTGACAATTGCGCGGTCGTGCGACGTGGCTCCCAAACAAAATTGACGTCTTTTCTTTCCCACAAATAGAGCTTTCTTTTGGTGGTATTTGATCGCCCCTGCGGTTTTTATTTTTAGCGCTATAAACAAAAAAGTGCGACAATTTTGAAAAAAACGCATTATTTTTCATTTTTTGCTATAATAAATATCCCCCAAAAATATATAAAAAAACATATTTTTTCCTCAGTTTAGGCCGATACGTATTCTTCTACATATTTTTGGTAAAAAAAATCGCAATAAGCGATTATTGATCGGTTTGCGCAGAAGTTATAGCGTTTACAAGATAGGGGATAGTTTTATAGCATTTTTATTAATAATTTTTTTTTTTATTAGTAATGGCGGCGATCTGTGATTTTTTTTGTGACTGCAACATTATGGCGGACACATCGGACATTTTTGACACATTTTTGGGACCATTGTCATTTATACAGCAATCAATGCTATTTAAATGCATTGATTCCTGTATAAATGACACTGGCAGTGAAGGGGTTAACCACAAGGGGGCAGTGTAAGGGTTAAGTGTGCCTAGGGGTGTGTTTCTTACTGTGGGGGGGGCGTGGCTGTCAGCTAGTGAATGCTGATCTCTGCTCCAATCACAGGGAGCAGAGATCGGCGTCACTAGTTGCTAGGCAGAACGGGGAGATGCTGTTTATCTCGGCATCTCCCCATTCAGCCTTCCCGTGAGACGATCGCGGGTGTCCCCGCGGCGATCGAGTCCGCGGGGACCGCGACCGGACTCACGGGGGTCCCGACCAGCGCGGGAGCGCGCCGCTCCCGGCGCGCTCCCGATGGCACAGACAGGCAGAAAGGAGGGACTTATATATACGCCCTCCTGCCTGTACGTGCCATTCTGCCGACGTATATCGTCGTGCGCTGGTAGGCAAGTGGTTAAACTGGACTACGAAGCTCACTATTAAAATACCATACTACTATCTGTTCATGGTGTCCACAGTCAGCAGTATCATCTTCAATTATTGAAATAGTTTTTCCATTTGTTGATGACACAATTTTTTGTTGCACAACATTATGTAAGGATGTAATTAAATCATTTTGGATGCGATTACTCAGATACGTAGCATTTCGAGGAGATTCTTGCAAATGTCTTTCCATGACAGGATCATATTTTTTTAGTAGATGGACCATATCTAGAAGCAGACCTTTTTCATGGCTGTCAGTTTTTTCATTGTGACCTCTGAATGGTCTGTCACCTATTGCCAAACACCGAACAATGTCAATCAGTCTCTCCATAACAATTCGGTTTTGGCTCCTTTCTTCTTCTTTTTTGGATAGGTAAGCCTGCTTACTTTATCTAATAGAATATTAATAGGTTGTCCTTCATTAAAGCTTGACCATGCAGAAGTGCTTAGCGTGTGGGATTTTGAAAGTTGGTGAGTTTTAATACATTTATTATCCCTGTGCCAGTTTCTGAATCCCTTTTCAGTGAATGCTGGATCCGCATGACCTTTCTGCGTTGCATCACTACAAGAGAAGAAACGGCAATAGAAACAAAATGCTGCATCCTTTGCTGGACTCTATTCAATCCACCTATATTTTTCATACCAGTCACTCTGAAAATGTCTTTGTTTAATCCCTATTTTAGTTCTCAGAAACATTCTAAATTTTGGCTGAAAAGGGCCTCTAGCGAATCGACTCTGGGGTTCCAATCTATTTGTGGGAATACTACAGACCGGATCATCAGCTGCTATGTTTGATGGCTTTGTTGAACATGAAGTGCTTGGCTGTTAACTAACAGAAGTAATATCTTCCTCTTGGTCATGACTTGATTGTAACGCTCTGGAACTACACATGGAGTCATCAATTGGTATATCTGATGCCTGGGAGTGTACACCACACTGATCAGTAATATAAATAGTATCTTCTGGGTTGTTACTTGACTCATTACATGCATTCAAACTTTTGTCATCCTGCACAGTTTTAGCCACTGACGAGTCTGAGCTATTCGATTTTTGGGGTTTCTTGAACACAAACCAATCTATATTTTAGAATTCTGTATGATAATTTTTTTTTTTGCTAGAAAGTAGTGTATTTCAAACGGGACATACGCAATTAACTTAGTATATCAAGAGTATATAACCTATAAAGAAAAAGCTATCACAAGTACAAAAAAAATGCAAAAATATAACAGAGTAACCAGCAGGACAGGCTAGAGGAGAAACATGATGGTGCCTAAGCTGCTGCAGTATTTCAATTTGCATTTGACTTTAACTAGCTGTACGAAAGACCTGTGACTCGCAGGCACTGACACATGCCTAGTGTTTACACTGCACAGCTGTAAGCACCTATGTGCATGAGCCCTTACAGTGCTTTATTGTAGCAGCAGCACTAATAATCCCACTGGCCCCAGCAAAAATAGCCCCCCAGCAATAAAAGATCCCTTACAGCAAAAGAAGCTTCCTTCAGCAGCAACAATAGATCCACATTATCTACTGCAGCATAAACAATAAATCATTAGGACCCTGTTTACATTTGAGTGTTTTGTAACTTGTAGCTCGAAGCTCAAAAACACTCAACAAGTAAAAAAGAGATGTGAAAAATAAATAAATCATTTATTTAAAGGATAAATTCACCTTTCGGAAATTGTTACAAGTTCCACCCATTTTTAGTGTTGCAGCAGCAGTTGCCCACTGTCCACCTCCCTGTGGCAGCAGTATAGGTAGAAGTTCCCTGCACTAGCTGCCACTGTTTGAAAGCCAGCACAGCTGTGTGGCACTCTGCCCCCACGGCTGCTTCATTCTGACACACCGCTCTGTGTGTCTGAGTGAATTATAAGCCCATCCTTGGCTTTGCATCCTTAGCAGCTGTTGGCTTGTAGTTCTCAATGAACAACCACGGAGCTGTGGAGCGCTGTGGTAGATCATTGAATGTGCCTGTCAGGGAGTAACAGCTTACCCGTACGGGTAAGCCAATACACCGACAGTGTACATGAGACCTGCATGGCATAAGTGATCTGCTGATCGCTGGTGCAATGCTTTCCAGGCACCTGCAACAAATAATAACTGCACATTTTTTTTATTGATGGGCACACTGGCAGCAATTGATGGGTACAGTAGCTGCGTTTGATGGCACAGTAGCTGAATTTCATGGCACAGTGGTGGCAATTTATGGGCACAGTGGCTGCGTTTGATGGGCGCAGTGGTGGCAATTGATGGGCACAGTGGCTGTGTTTGATGGGCGCAGTGGCTGCAATTGATGTTTTTTTTTCAGTTTGTTTGCGCCTCCCCCAAAAATTTTAAGCACCAGCCGCCACTGCTCCAATGTGGGCTGACGTACAGGTACGTTAACCCACATTGGCACTGCTTTCTGTCCGCCATATATTGGGGATGTGGGCATACAGGAAGTAGTTAATATACACTTAGGATTTTTTTTTTTTATACCAAAGACATAGAATATATTTTGGCTTACATTTTTGAAGAAAATTGATTTTATTGGATAGGTTTTATAACAGTAGTAGTAGTAGTAACAGTAGTAAGTCAAAAATATGTTTTTTTTTTTTTTTTTTTTTTCAATTTTGAATTTTTGTGTTTAGCAAAAAATAAAAAACCTAGTGTGGCTCAAATACAACCAAAAGAAAGCTCTATTTGCATGAAAACAATTATATAAAATTAATTTGGGTAAAGTATTGCATGGCTGCGCAATTGTCAGTAGTGCAGTTAAATAGCAAAAAATGGCCTGGTCATGAAGGGGGAAAATCTTCCAAAAGGTTGCGGTTAAGTTGATTTTTAAATGTAATCATGTAGTGGTTGTAGTCATCTGACCAACATCCAATCGACAGCGCAAGTCATGGGACTAAAGAAAAAAAGGGCCTCCACATAGTGCAGATGAATCCAAGATAAAAAAATATTAATTCGATAAAAACAAAATAATAAATGTACAGACCATCAATAAAGATGTGTACATAGAGTGATCACAAAAATAGTAAGAACAGCATGGTACAAAAAGCACAGCAGGCTATGCACCCGACATGTTTCAAACAAATGTTCTTCTACTGGGCATGCCTGTGTCATATGACTTTATGTACTATAGGTACTTCCCTGTGCCATGTACACATGAGTTCACCCATCATCATTTATGTACTTGACACTTTTAATGCATTTTTGTACATTTATAATATTTCTCATCACTTATTATCCACCAGTTGAATACTCACCCCTAAGGTGACCAGTGTTTTTTTTTTTTTTTTTTTCCCTTATTCTGCATTTTTTATTATTTATTCTATACACAATTTGTCATATTGTTGATGCTAGCTCCTATTTTCTACACATTTTTTTGTATCACTAGTAGCACAACTTTTCTCACATATTTTTGACAAGCCAGGCAGGGTTCATATTGATTTGAATTGTGTGTGTGTGTGTGTGTGTGTGTATATATATATAATATGTACATATATATTTATATATTTTTTATATACATTATACCTGCCTGGCTTGTCAGCAAAAAAGTAAGTGTGTGTGTGTATACATATATATATAAATGCACACTTATTTTTTTGCTGGCAGGGACAGGGTTCATATCGTTGCCTTTTTATTTGGTCCATCCATCGTGTGGCTGCACTTTCCTGCAGTGCTGAGCCACATGCCTGCCGCTATCCGATCCCAGGCTGAGGCTCCGCTGAGTCTGCTGCTTTTTCCAAAGAGCAGGTCGGAGGGGGGGGGGGGGGCGGAGTGCAGATGTATATCACTCCACCGCCGCCTGCGGGACCTTTGCTGCCGGAACTATAGAAGACCCATCGGAAAATGTGCCTGGATCACTCCGCTGCGGCTTAGGTCCTGGCAACTACCTAGTCCCTGCAGTGCAGCAATTTCAGCAAACAGATGTTTTTTCTTGCCAGGACCAAGCCAGGCCAGTGGTGACAACCGTGATATGAGCAGTACTAGTCACGACTACTCGCAGCAGTCACAACTAGCAATGAGAGCACAGGGATGATTAGGGTGTGCCTGGGCACACCCGACACACCCCGTGGGCACGCCTATGCAGGACTTACTAACTCATCAAACTGTATCATCTTGAGGACTTTGACAGCCAGTAGGTGCAGAGCCCATAGACTTCCATGGGTCATTGTAGTTCCCAGATAATTAAAAGTGCCAATTTTCTGACCGGCCTTTTTCCTGAACAACTAGTGACCATCATGCTCAAATATATTCTTAGACATTAACACCTGGAAAGGTATCAGCAATCTGTTCACAATATAATAAAACTGCCTGTTGAGATGGAGTGGGACAATACTGGAGCTTGGCAAAGGCTGCAAAGTGAACAATTTCCTCAATGAACACACTACTAAAGTCTCAAGAGAAAGCAAGTTTAATGTTTTCTATAAAGGAAGTCTGGGTCAACCTCTGGGAGGGGAGCCCAAAGCAATTGCCTTTTTTGACCCGTTATAAACCCAGCACTGTTAGCAGGAGGAACCAGTGCGAACAGTTGGGGACACAGAATTTCAACATCCCTGAAAGTGTTTCGGCAATCACATGAACATTTCTTACACTATTTCTTACATCTTAGCATGTTACATATTAGATTTTAGTGATTGAATTTATATATTCTTTAATAAACTCTAAGGTTTTGTCTATACATCAGGTCACATCGTAATGGATATGAGAAAAATGTTCACAAAATGCAGGGGTTAACCAATGCTACATGTTCCATCTCACAAGGTGTGCCATAAAAACAAAATGAAAAATAGACACAATATTTGTTTTAATTAATGCTCTGTACACAAAATGTTTATGAGAAATATGAGGGAGAAAGTCTTGCTGGAACATGAAAGGTTTGGAGGCTACTACAAAGGAATCATTTGGCAGCAATGGTATGCAAACATCTTGGAGAGATGGCAAAGATGATGACAAAAGTTACAGTTGTTGCATCAGTCTTTGTTAACTAAGAAACAGTTTCCATTATTACAGAGATTATAAAAGAAATGACCAGATTTTAGATTTAAAATAAAGGTTTGTGGAAAAAAAAAGTATGAAAATCTTGTTAACTGCAGAACTGATCCAGAGAATGTAAGATACAGCTTCCTACATTACAAACAACTTTAGCCCATGTTGAGTAGTATTTCTAATCATAATTGTAGCCTAAGGGGATAATGAAGATTACTGCATGGTATAGAAACCTTCACTTCTTCATTTCAGATACCTGCTTCTTTGGGTTCCAAAGAGCCCTGATCGCTTTACCTGATGGGATACGTATGCAAAAAAGAAGGCAAAAACTAGTGTTCTCCATCTAAGAATATTTATTCTCGTAAAAAAAAAACAGAGGGTGAACTTACAAGTATGGCAATATAAGCCGTAGCTGGAACAGCATTTAACCACTTGAGACCGCCTCACGCCAATATACGGGCAGGCAGAGTAACGTACCTATACGTTAGTCCCCTCCCGTCGGCAGGGGGCGCAATCGGCATCATTCCAGGAGCGATCCATTCTGAAGGGGAGGCCACGGATTCATGGCCTCTCCCTCACGATCGCTCCTGACAAATGAAAAGCTTCCTCTGCTTCTGAAACTGTAAACAGAAGCAGAGGAAGTGATGTCATCTCTCCTTGTGAATGAATCTATATACAAAATATCCAATGTAAAACATAATTTAGGATAGGTTATGGACCTCAAATGAATAAAAAGTTAATTAAATAAAATAGTAGGTTGATAAAATTAATTTTAAGAGCAATATTAATAAAAAGAATGAATTGGATACGGACAATATGTGTTATGTCTCAAAGGGACACATGGAGGTGCCAAAGAGTAACATCCATATTATAGAAGTAGAAAGTTGTACCACAGTCAATACTGGAGGATGGAAAAAAATTATAAACCCAATAGTTTAACTGTATTTATTTATTTAAATCACTTTGTATTTAATTTTCACTGTTTTTAAATTATTTATTTACATTTAGATGTCTCCCTTTTATGGTTCTTTATTTTGGGATACCAATGATGTATCTTTATGTAGATTTTAGAGCTGCTGATCATTTTAGTTCCCCTCTATTATAAATATTGTCTGTCCAGTTCACAGTAGAGGCTTGATAAAGGAGCGAGGCGAGGCAACTTTGAAACATATAACCATGCCCCCTGGTGCATGATGTCACTTTTGGTCTGGCACTGCGTTCCACCAAGGTCCCTGCTTACTGGTGTTGAGGCGCTTATTAGTTACACTTAAACACACGGCCAGTAGGGATGGGCCCGGTGCTCGATTCAAACCCACGTTCGAACCTAGCAACGGGCCTTTGCTCGCTCGGCAAGCCCAGAACTATTTGGGCCGTTTGCATCACATTTGTGTGATGCGAGCGGCCCCGCAATGCATTGCGGCCGGCGCAGTGCATTGCTGGCTGATGATTGGCCAAGCATGCACTGTGACCCCGCATGCTTGGCCAATCACAGCGCCGGAAACTAGGAGATCAATAATTGGCTGTCAGCAGCACACATATAGTACCTATAGTGTCTTTGTGTCAGCAGCACCCATAGGACTTATAGTGTGTTTGTGGCAGCACACATAGCTCCTATATTTTCTTGACAGCAGCACACATATAGTACCTATAGTGTCTTTGTGTCAGCAGCACCCATAGGACTTATAGTGTGTTTGTGGCAGCACACATAGCTCCTATATTTTCTTGACAGCAGCACACATATAGTACCTATAGTGTCTTTGTGTCAGCAGCACCCATAGGACGTATAGTGTGTTTGTGGCAGCACACATAGCTCCTATATTTTCTTGTCAGCAGCACACATATAGTACCTATAGTGTCTTTGTGTCAGCAGCACCCATAGGACTTATAGTGTGTTTGTGGCAGCACACATAGGTCCTATATTTTCTTGTCAGCAGCACACATAGTACCTATAGTGTGTTAGTGTCAGCACCCATAGGACCTACAGTGTGTTGTGAGCACACATAGGAGCTCTATTTTTTATACTATATACACTACCGACTACAATGGCTGGAAGACCGCCAAGGAGAGGCAGACCGCGCCGAGGCAAGAACACAGGGCAAGCAGGCTCTGTTTCTAGAGACAACAGTGCTGGTCGTGGACGTGGTCGTGCATCGTCATCAGCACGTGGCCATGGGACATGCTTGTCTTTGTTTTCGGCAGCTGGACATGTTGAGCCGCATCATGCCGAAGGCTTGGTAGAATGGATGACCAAGCCCTCCTCATCCTCCTCATCCTCTCTCACCCAGGCTCAGGGTACTGGCATAGCAGCTGCCAACGCGTACTCAATGGCATCATCAGCCACCCTTTCCCTAGACCCACCATGTCCTCCTGAGGAGTCCCCCGAACTGTTTGAGCACAGTGTTGGGTACATGCTCCAGGAGGATGCCCAACGATTCGAAGGCTCGGATGATGATACCCAGCTTGAGGAAGGCAGTAGTGTGCGCGCAGAGAGAGGGGATGCTGAAGGACAGCAATCTGGCAGTACTGTTCCACCAGCTGCAGCTTACTGCCAGGTTTGCTCTAGTGGTGAAGAGGGAGGGGATGATGAGGTCACTGACACCACGTGGGTGCCTGAAGGGAGAGAGGAGGAGGAGGAGGAGGAGGAGAATGCGGCGTCACATGTCCAACGAGGCAGGATGCCCCTGGAGGCCAGCTAGAGGCCAGCACAGCAACTGTATCACACCGCAGAGCTCCGCCTGTGCAGGGCGCTGCCTCTGCACGTTATCACAAAAGTTCTTTGGTGTGGGCCTTTTTTGAGACGAGTGCATCAGATCGCACCACTGCTATTTGCAATATTTGTCTCAAGCGTATCTCGCGTGGCCAAAACATCAGCCGCTTGGGCACCACAAGCATGAGCAGACATATGTCGACCTGCCATGCAGCTCGTTGGCAAGCACACATAAAAGACCCACACCAAAGAACAAAGCGGACCTCTCCTTGCTCCTCATCAGCTGGGATCTCCATCCCCACTATAACTTCAGTCCTCTCTGAAAGCTGCTCTGAGAGGACTGAAGGTGTAGAATTAGGTGTGTCACAACCAAGTACTTACAGTACACCGACGTCCGATTGTAGCAGGCAAATTTCCCTGCCCCAGCTGCTGGACCGTTGAAAGAAGTATACTCCCAGCCATCCACATGCCCAGCGGTTGAATGCTAGCTTGGCTAAATTGCTAGCACTTCAACTGCTGCCTTTTCAGTCGGTAGACTCGGCCCCCTTCCGTGAGTTTGTTCAATGTGCAGTTCCTCAGTGGCAGGTTCCCAAACGCCACTTTTTCTCACGGAAGGCGATTCCGTCTCTCTACCGGCATGTGGAAGGCAATGTCCATGCCTCGCTGGACAGGGCGGTCAGCGGTAAGGTGCATATTACCGCTGACTCATGGTCCAGCAGGCATGGACAGGGACGTTATCTTTCTTTCACGGCCCATTGGGTCACTCTATTGGCAGCTGGGAGGGATGCAGGACAAGGTGCAGTAGTGTTGGAGGTTGTTCCGCCACCACGCCTCCAAAATGCTACTACTGGTTGTGACACACCTCTCTCCTCCACCCCCTCCTCTTCTTCTTCCTCCAGTGCTCTGTCCTCGGAACCAGCGGTGATCCGTAGGCGTACAAGGGGCTACGCGAGTACGCAGGCAAAAAGATGCCATGCCGTGATTGCGCTGGTGTGTTTGGGGGACAGGAGCCACACTGGGGCAGAGGTTCTGGCAGCTCTGCAGGGGCAGGCTGAGAGGTGGTTGACGCCATGCCAGCTTAAGCCAGAATGGTGGTTTCTGACAATGGCACCAACCTCCTCTCCGCACTGCGACAGGGGCAGCTCACCCATATGCCCTGTATGGCTCATGTCCTCAACCTGGTGGTGCAGCGGTTCTTGGGCAGGTACCCAGGCTTACAGGATGTCCTGAGGCAGGCCAGGAAAGTCTGTGTGCATTTCCGCCGATCTTATAATGCCAGTGCTCGGCTGACTGAGCTGCAAAAGGAGCTGAACCTGCCCAAGAACCGCCTAATCTGTGACATGCCCACCAGGTGGAACTCAGCGTTGGCCATGCTGCAGTGACTGCACACGCAGCAGAGGGCCATCAATGAGTACCTTTGCGACTACGGCACCATGACAGGGTCAGGGGAGCTTGGCTTTTTTTCCTCACGCCAGTGGAGCATGATCAGGGATGCATGCACTGTCCTCTCACCATTTGAGGAGGCCACAAAGATGGTGAGCAGTGACAGTGCATGCATCAGTGACACTGTACCTCTTGTCCACCTGTTGGAGCATACGCTGCGTGGGATAATGGACAGGGCACTTGAGGCAGAACAGAGGCAGGAAGAGGAGGACTTCCTTGCCTCTCAAGGCCCCCTTTATCCAGACAGTGTTCCTTCTGTCCCACCCATCACACAGGAAGAGGATGAGGAGGAGGAGGAAGAGGATTGTGTGAGCATGGAGGTGGAGCCTGGCACTCAGCATCAGCACCAGCAGTCTTTTAGGGATGATGTACAGTCCCAACAAACCAGTGGACTTGTACGTGGCTGGGAGGAGGTGGCTGGCGATCATGTCGTCCTCAGTGACCCAGAAGACTCCGGACCGAATGCCTCAGCTAACCTACGTAGCATGGCCTCCCTGATCATGCAAAGCCTGCAGAAGGATCCTTGTGTTCTTCAGATCAAGGAGAGGGACCATTACTGGCTGGCCACTCTCCTTGATCCACGGTACAAGGGTAAGGTTGCGGACCTTATCTTGCCGTCGCAGAGGGAGCAGAGGATGAGACATCTCAGGGAGGCCTTGCAGAAAGGTCTGTGCAACGCGTTCCCAGAAACTGGGAGGTTACAAACTCCTGGTCCTGGACGACGAGTTGCTGAGGCTTCGGTCAGTAGCAGAAGGAGCGGTGGAGAAGGTGGACATCTGACCGATGCGTTCAGACAATTTTTTAGTCCGCAGCCCCAAGGTATGATCGGTTCCAGCAACCATCGCCAGCGTCTGATATACATGGTGCAGGAATACCTAGGGGCAAGGTCAGACTTGGACACCTTTCCCACAGAAAATCCTCTGGCTTACTGGGTCCTGAGTAGGGATGAGCCGAACACCCCCGGGTTCGGTTCGCACCAGAACCTTCGAACCGACCGAAAGTTTGCGCGAATTTTCGAACCCTATACGTTATAATGGACGCGAACGTTCGAAATCAAAAGTGCTAATTACAACGGCCAATATGCATGTTAATGTCATAAAACAGGTTTGGGGACCCGGGTCCTGCCCCAGGGGACATATATCAATGCAAAAAGAACTTTTAAAAAACTAACGTTTTTTCGGGAGCAGTCATTTTAATGATGCATAAAGTGAGAAAAAAAAAAAGTGAAATTTTCCTTTAAATATGGTACCTGGGGGGTGTCTAAAGTATGCCTGTGAAGTGGCATGTGTTTCCCGTGTTTAGAACTGTCCTTGCACAAAATGTCATTTGTAAAGGAAAAAAATAAGCCATTTAAAACCACTTGCGGCTTTAGGTTTGTTCTTAAGTAGAATCTGAACAGGTACATTATGAAGTGTAGCTCCATCCCAAAAAAATCTATTTTTAAGCTTTTTGGAGAACATAGGGAGGGGTTATCACCCCTGTAACATTTGCTGTCTTTGCACATCTGTTCAGAACATGTCACCTAACTTTCCGTCCCAATGACAAATGTTTTTGGAAAAAGTGGGGTTTTAATTGAAACAAGGATTGGTGATAAAGTATCAGTAGAGAGGAGATAC
Source organism: Lithobates sylvaticus (assembly GCA_028564925.1). Classification (NCBI taxonomy): domain Eukaryota; kingdom Metazoa; phylum Chordata; class Amphibia; order Anura; family Ranidae; genus Lithobates; species Lithobates sylvaticus. Next base: position 206,833,945 of record CM053032.1, read on the forward strand.
CTTTTTCCCAAATTAAATCTAACAGGATAGAATTTCCCTTCCTAGGGGTAGATTTCCTCTCACTTCCTGTTTTCTCTTTCCATTTGCAAGTAGGAGTCGTTTGTAAGTTGGATGTTTGAAAGTAGGGGCCTGGCGTATATACTCTGCAGAAATTTGCCCTATTAGATGTTGGTGTAGCCACAAGACTGGTGGGCACAGGAATGGGCCCTGCTGTGAGTTAATAGATCAAGATTTGTAATTGCATGCACCTGTTGAACAGGGCATAAAAATTGGGGGTGGTGGTGGTGGTGGTGGACGGTGTTGCCACAAGACTGTAAGCTCTCACAGTTACTCTTGGTGGGCGCAGGAATGGGCCCTGCTGTGAGTTATTAGATCAAGATTTGTAATTGCAAGCACCCGATGAACAGCGCAGAAAAATTGGGCCTTTGGCGGTGGTGGTGGACGGTGTTGCCACAAGACTGTAAGCTCTCACAGTTACTCTTGGTGGGCGCAAGAATGGGCCCTGCTGTGAGTTATTAGATCAAGATTTGTAATTGCATGCACCTGTTGAACAGGGCAGAAAAATTGGGGGTGGTGGTGGTGGTGGACGGTGTTGCCACAAGACTGTAAGCTCTCACAGTTACTCTTGGTGGGCGCAGGAATGGGCCCTGCTGTGAGTTATTAGTTCAAGATTTGTAATTGCAAGCACCTGATGAACAGGGCAGAAAAATTGGGCCTTTGGCGGTGGTGGTGGACTGTGTTGCCACAAGACTGTAGGCCCTCATAGTTACTCTTGGTGGGCGCAGGAATGGGCCCTGCTGTGAACTATTAGATCAAGATTTGTAATTACCCGCCCCTGTTAAACAGGGGCTGAAAAATTGTGCCTTAGGCACTGGTGCTGGTGCCACAACACTGCAACCCCTCACAGATACTGTACTTGGAGCACAGCAGTCACACGTGTTGCGAAGCATTTTTTTAAAAAATTGTAATTACCCGCCCCTGTTAAACAGGGGCTGAAAAATTGTGCCTTAGGCACTGGTGCTGGTGCCACAACACTGCAACCCCTCACAGATACTGTACTTGGAGCACAGCAGTCACACGTGTTGCAAAGCATTTTTTTTAAAAAATTGTAAGTACACGCCCCTGTTAAACAGGGGCTGAAAAATTTGCCTTAGGCACTGGTGCTGGTGCCACAACACTGCAACCCCTCACAGATACTGTACTTGGAGCACAGCAGTCACACGTGTTGCGAAGCATTTTTTTAAAAAATTGTAAGTACACGCCCCTGTTAAACAGGGGCTGAAAAATTTGCCTTAGGCACTGGTGCTGGTGCCACAACACTGCAACCCCTCGCAGATACTGTACTTGGAGCACAGCAGTCACACGTGTTGCCAAGCATTTTTTTATAAAAATTGTATGTACACGCCCCTGTTAAACAGGGGCTGAAAAATTGTGCCTTAGGCACTGGTGTGGTGGCATGGATCATTGAGGCGGAGGAAGAGGATAGTCAGTGAACATAAGAGGACAGTCACTCAGCATCAGCATAGGCAGTCTTGAAGGGATGTGATATTAAAAATTATTCGGTTATATCCGCCTCAGGTGCCTGGTAGCTGGTGGTGATCCAAGACTGATTCATTTTGATGAAGGTCAGTCGATCAACCGAGGCGGTGGACAGGCGCACCCTATGATCGGTGACAAATCCTCCAGCAGCACTGAATGTGCGTTCAGAAAGAACGCTGGAGGCAGGACAGGCCAGTAGCTCAATTGCATACTGTGCAAGCTCTGGCCAGTGATCCATCCTCAGGACCCAGTAAGCCAGAGGATTTTCGGTGGGAAAGGTGTCCAAGTCTGACCTTGCCCCAAGGTATTCCTGCACCATGTATATCAGACGCTGGCAATGGTTGCTGGAACCGATCATACCTTGGGGCTGCGGACTAAAAAATTGTCTGAACGCATCGGTCAGACGTCCACCTTCCCCACCGCTCCTTCTGCTACTGACCGAAGCCTCAGCAACTCGTCGCCCAGGACCAGGAGTTTGTAGCCTCCCAGTTTCTGGGAACGCGTTGCACAGACCTTTCTGCAAGGCCTCCCTGAGATGTCTCATCCTCTGCTCCCTCTGCGACGGCAAGATAAGGTCCGCAACCTTACCCTTGTACCGCGGATCAAGGAGAGTGGCCAGCCAGTAATGGTCCCTCTCCTTGATCCGAAGAACACGAGGATCCTTCCGCAGGCTTTGCAGGATCAGGGAGGCCATGCAGCGTAGGTTAGCTGAGGCATTCGGTCCGGAGTCTTCTGGGTCACTGAGGATGACATGATCGCCAGCCACCTCCTCCCAGCCACGTACAAGTCCACTGGTTTGTTGGGACTGTACATCATCCCTAAAAGACTGCTGCTGCTGATGCTGAGTGCCAGGCTCCACCTCCATGCTCACACAATCCTCCTCCTCCTCCTCCTCCTCCTCATCCTCTTCCTGTGTGATGGGTGGGACAGAAGGAACACTGTCCGGATAAAGGGGGCCTTGAGAGGCAAGGAAGTCCTCCTCTTCCTGCCTCTGTTCTGCCTCAAGTGCCCTGTCCATTATCCCACGCAGCGTATGCTCCAACAGGTGGACAAGAGGGACAGTGTCACTGATGCATGCACTGTCACTGCTCACCATCCTCGTGGCCTCCTCAAATGGTGAGAGGACAGTGCATGCATCCCTGATCATGCTCCACTGACGTGGGGAAAAAAAACCAAGCTCCCCTGACCCTGTCCTGGTGCCATAGTCGCAAAGGTACTCATTGATGGCCCTCTGCTGCGTGTGCAGTCGCTGCAGCATGGCCAACGTTGAGTTCCACCTGGTGGGCATGTCACATATTAGGCGGTTCTTGGGCAGATTCAGCTCCTTTTGCAGCTCAGTCAGCCGAGCACTGGCATTATAAGATCGGCGGAAATGCACACAGACTTTCCTGGCCTGCCTCAGGACATCCTGTAAGCCTGGGAACCTGCCCAAGAACCGCTGCACCACCAGGTTGAGGACGTGAGCCATGCAGGGCACATGGGTGAGCTGCCCCTGTCGCAGGGCGGAGAGGAGGTTGGTGCCATTGTCAGAAACGACCATTCCTGGCTTAAGCTGACGTGGCGTCAACCACCTCTCGGCCTGCCCCTGCAGAGCTGCCAGAACCTCTGGCCCAGTGTGGCTCCTGTCCCCCAAACACACCAGCGCAAGCACGGCATGGCATCTTTTTGCCTGCGTACTTGCGTAGCCCCTTGTACGCCTACGGAGCACCGCTGGTTCCAAGGACAGAGCACTGGAGGAAGAAGAAGAGGAGGGGGTGGAGGAGAGAGGTGTGTCACAACCAGTAGCAGTAGTAGCGTTTTGGAGGCGTGGTGGCGGAACAACCTCCAACACTACTGCACCTTGTCCTGCATCCCTCCCAGCTGCCAATAGAGTGACCCAATGGGCCGTGAAAGAAAGGTACCGTCCCTGTCCATGCCTGCTGGACCATGAGTCAGCGGTAATATGCACCTTACCGCTGACCGCCCTGTCCAGCGAGGCATGGACATTGCCCTCTACATGCCGGTAGAGAGACGGAATCGCCTTCCGTGAGAAAAAGTGGCGTTTGGGAACCTGCCACTGAGGAACCGCACATTGAACAAACTCACGGAAGGGGGCCGAGTCTACCAAATGAAAAGGCAGCAGTTGAAGTGCTAGCAATTTAGCCAGGCTAGCATTCAACCGCTGGGCATGTGGATGGCTGGGAGTGTACTTCTTTCTACGGTCCAGCAGCTGGGGCAGGGAAATTTGCCTGCTGCAATCGGACGTCGGTGTACTGCAAGTACTTGGTTGTGACACACCTAATTCTACACCTTCAGTCCTCTCAGAGCAGCTTTCAGAGAGGACTGAAGGTGTAGTGGGGATGGAGATCCCAGCTGAGGAGGAGCAAGGAGAGGTCCGCTTAGTTCTTTGGTGTGGGTCTTTTATGTGTGCCTGCCAACGAGCTGCATGGCAGGTCGCCATATGTCTGGTCATGCTTGTGGTGCCCAAGCGGCTGATGTTTTGGCCACGCGAGATACGCTTGAGACAAATATTGCAAATAGCAGTGGTGCGATCTGATGCACTCGTCTCAAAAAAGGCCCACACCAAAGAACTTTTCTGATAACGTGCAGAGGCAGCGCCCTGCACAGGCGGAGCTCTGCGGTGTTGTACAGTTGCTGTGCTGACCTCTACCTGGCCTCCAGGGGGCATCCTGCCTCGTTGGACATGTGACGCCGCATCCTCCTCCTCCTCGTTCTCCTCCTCATCCTCTCTCCCTTCAGGCACCCACGTGGAGTCAGTGACCTCATCATCCCCTCCCTCTTCACCACTAGAGCAAACCTGGCAGTAAGCTGCAGCTGGTGGAACAGTACTGCCAGATTCCTCAAGCTGGGTATCATCATCCGAGCCTTCGAATCGTTGGGCATCCTCCTGGAGCATGTACCCAACACTGTGCTCAAAGAGTTCGGGGGACTCCTCAGGAGGACATGGTGGGTCTAGGGAAGGGGTGGCTGATGATGCTCTGCCAGTACCCTGAGCCTGGGTGAGAGAGGATGAGGAGGATGAGGAGGGCTTGGTCATCCATTCTACCAAGCCTTCAGCATGATGCGGCTCCACATGTCCAGCTGCCGAAAACAAAGACGCGCGTGTCCCATGGCCACGTGCTGATGACGATGCACGACCACGTCCACGGCCACGTCCACTAGAAACAGAGCCTGCCTGCCCTGTGTTCTTGGCTCTGCACGCTCTGCCTCCCCTTGGCGGTCTTCCAGCCATTGTAGTCGGTAGTCCTGTGGGTGCTGCTGAGAAGAATATATAGGAGCTCTGTGTGATGCCACTAACACACTAGAAGTCCTATGGGTGCTTCTGCAAAGAAAATAGAGGAGCTCTGTGTGATGCCACTAACACACTAGAAGTCCTGTGGGTGCTTCTGCAAAGAAAATAGAGGAGCTCTGTGTGATGCCACTAACACACTAGAAGTCCTGTGGGTGCTGCTGAGAAGAAAATATAGGAGCTCTGTGTGCTGCCACTAACACACTAGAAGTCCTATGGGTGCTTCTGCAAAGAAAATAGAGGAGCTCTGTGTGATGCCACTAACACACTAGAAGTCCTATGGGTACTTCTGCAAAGAAAATAGAGGAGCTCTGTGTGATGCCACTAACACACTAGAAGTCCTGTGGGTGCTTCTGCAAAGAAAATAGAGGAGCTCTGTGTGATGCCACTAACACACTAGAAGTCCTGTGGGTGCTGCTGAGAAGAAAATATAGGAGCTCTGTGTGATGCCACTAACACACTAGAAGTCCTATGGGTGCTTCTGCAAAGAAAATAGAGGAGCTCTGTGTGATGCCACTAACACACTAGAAGTCCTGTGGGTGCTGCTGAGAAGAAAATAGAGGAGCTCTGTGTGATGCCACTAACACACTAGAAGTCCTATGGGTGCTTCAGCAAAGAAAATAGAGGAGCTCTGTGTGATGCCACTAACACACTAGAAGTCCTGTGGGTGCTGCTGAGAAGAAAATATAGGAGCTCCGTGTGATGCCACTAACACACTAGAAGTCCTATGGGTACTTCTGCAAAGAAAATAGAGGAGCTCTGTGTGATGCCACTAACACACTAGAAGTCCTGTGGGTGCTTCTGCAAAGAAAATAGAGGAGCTCTGTGTGATGCCACTAACACACTAGAAGTCCTGTGGGTGCTTCTGCAAAGAAAATAGAGGAGCTCTGTGTGATGCCACTAACACACTAGAAGTCCTATAGGTGCTTCTGGGAAGAAAATATAGGTCTGTGTGATGGGACTAACACACTTCAAGTCCTATAGGTGCTTCTGGGAACTAAATATAGGATCTCTGTGTGATGGGACTAACACACTTCAAGTCCTATAGGTGCTTCTGGGAACAAAATATATGATCTCTGTGTGATGGGACTAACACACTTCAAGTCCTATAGGTGCTTCTGGGAACAAAATATATGATCTCTGTGTGATGGGACTAACACACTTCAAGTCCTATAGGTGCTTCTGGGAACAAAATATATGATCTCTGTGTGATGGGACTAACACACTTCAAGTCCTATAGGTGCTTCTGGGAACAAAATATATGATCTCTGTGTGATGGGACTAACACACTTCAAGTCCTATAGGTGCTTCTGGGAACAAAATATATGATCTCTGTGTGATGGGACTAACACACTTCAAGTCCTATAGGTGCTTCTGGGAACAAAATATATGATCTCTGTGTGATGGGACTAACACACTTCAAGTCCTATAGGTGCTTCTGGGAACAAAATATATGATCTCTGTGTGATGGGACTAACACACTTCAAGTCCTATAGGTGCTTCTGGGAACAAAATATATGATCTCTGTGTGATGGGACTAACACACTTCAAGTCCTATAGGTGCTTCTGGGAACAAAATATAGGATCTATGTGTGATGGGACTAACACACTTCAAGTCCTATAGGTGCTTCTGGGAACAAAATATATGATCTCTGTGTGATGGGACTAACACACTTCAAGTCCTATAGGTGCTTCTGGGAACAAAATATAGGTCTGTGTGATGGGACTAACACACTTCAAGTCCTATAGGTGCTTCTGGGAACAAAATATATGATCTCTGTGTGATGGGACTAACACACTTCAAGTCCTATAGGTGCTTCTGGGAACAAAATATATGATCTCTGTGTGATGGGACTAACACACTTCAAGTCCTATGGGTGCTTCTGGGAACAAAATATATGATCTCTGTGTGATGGGACTAACACACTTCAAGTCCTATATGTGCTTCTGGGAACAAAATATAGGTCTGTGTGATGGGACTAACACACTTCAAGTCCTATAGGTGCTTCTGGGAACAAAATATATGATCTCTGTGTGATGGGACTAACACACTTCAAGTCCTATAGGTGCTTCTGGGAACAAAATATAGGATCTCTGTGTGATGGGACTAACACACTTCAAGTCCTATAGGTGCTTCTGGGAACAAAATATATGATCTCTGTGTGATGGGACTAACACACTTCAAGTCCTATAGGTGCTTCTGGGAACAAAATATATGATCTCTGTGTGATGGGACTAACACACTTCAAGTCCTATAGGTGCTTCTGGGAACAAAATATAGGTCTGTGTGATGGGACTAACACACTTCAAGTCCTATAGGTGCTTCTGGGAACAAAATATATGATCTCTGTGTGATGGGACTAACACACTTCAAGTCCTATAGGTGCTTCTGGGAACAAAATATATGATCTCTGTGTGATGGGACTAACACACTTCAAGTCCTATGGGTGCTTCTGGGAACAAAATATATGATCTCTGTGTGATGGGACTAACACACTTCAAGTCCTATAGGTGCTTCTGGGAACAAAATATAGGTCTGTGTGATGGGACTAACACACTTCAAGTCCTATAGGTGCTTCTGGGAACAAAATATATGATCTCTGTGTGATGGGACTAACACACTTCAAGTCCTATAGGTGCTTCTGGGAACAAAATATAGGATCTCTGTGTGATGGGACTAACACACTTCAAGTCCTATAGGTGCTTCTGGGAACAAAATATATGATCTCTGTGTGATGGGACTAACACACTTCAAGTCCTATAGGTGCTTCTGGGAACAAAATATATGATCTCTGTGTGATGGGACTAACACACTTCAAGTCCTATAGGTGCTTCTGGGAACAAAATATATGATCTCTGTGTGATGGGACTAACACACTTCAAGTCCTATAGGTGCTTCTGGGAACAAAATATAGGATCTCTGTGTGATGGGACTAACACACTTCAAGTCCTATAGGTGCTTCTGGGAACAAAATATATGATCTCTGTGTGATGGGACTAACACACTTCAAGTCCTATAGGTGCTTCTGGGAACAAAATATATGATCTCTGTGTGATGGGACTAACACACTTCAAGTCCTATGGGTGCTTCTGGGAACAAAATATATGATCTCTGTGTGATGGGACTAACACACTTCAAGTCCTATGGGTGCTTCTGGGAACAAAATATATGATCTCTGTGTGATGGGACTAACACACTTCAAGTCCTATAGGTGCTTCTGGGAACAAAATATATGATCTCTGTGTGATGGGACTAACACACTTCAAGTCCTATGGGTGCTTCTGGGAACAAAATATATGATCTCTGTGTGATGGGACTAACACACTTCAAGTCCTATAGGTGCTTCTGGGAACAAAATATATGATCTCTGTGTGATGGGACTAACACACTTCAAGTCCTATAGGTGCTTCTGGGAACAAAATATATGATCTCTGTGTGATGGGACTAACACACTTCAAGTCCTATAGGTGCTTCTGGGAACAAAATATATGATCTCTGTGTGATGGGACTAACACACTTCAAGTCCTATAGGTGCTTCTGGGAACAAAATATAGGATCTCTGTGTGATGGGACTAACACACTTCAAGTCCTATAGGTGCTTCTGGGAACAAAATATATGATCTCTGTGTGATGGGACTAACACACTTCAAGTCCTATAGGTGCTTCTGGGAACAAAATATATGATCTCTGTGTGATGGGACTAACACACTTCAAGTCCTATGGGTGCTTCTGGGAACAAAATATATGATCTCTGTGTGATGGGACTAACACACTTCAAGTCCTATGGGTGCTTCTGGGAACAAAATATATGATCTCTGTGTGATGGGACTAACACACTTCAAGTCCTATAGGTGCTTCTGGGAACAAAATATATGATCTCTGTGTGATGGGACTAACACACTTCAAGTCCTATGGGTGCTTCTGGGAACAAAATATATGATCTCTGTGTGATGGGACTAACACACTTCAAGTCCTATAGGTGCTTCTGGGAACAAAATATATGATCTCTGTGTGATGGGACTAACACACTTCAAGTCCTATAGGTGCTTCTGGGAACAAAATATATGATCTCTGTGTGATGGGACTAACACACTTCAAGTCCTATAGGTGCTTCTGGGAACAAAATATAGGAGCTCTGCCTGCCTGCCACGAACACACTATTAGTCCTATAGGTGCTTCTGGGAACAAAATATAGGATCTCTGTGTGATGGGACTAACACACTTCAAGTCCTATAGGTGCTTCTGGGAACAAAATATATGATCTCTGTGTGATGGGACTAACACACTTCAAGTCCTATAGGTGCTTCTGGGAACAAAATATAGGATCTCTGTGTGATGGGACTAACACACTTCAAGTCCTATAGGTGCTTCTGGGAACAAAATATATGATCTCTGTGTGATGGGACTAACACACTTCAAGTCCTATAGGTGCTTCTGGGAACAAAATATATGATCTCTGTGTGATGGGACTAACACACTTCAAGTCCTATGGGTGCTTCTGGGAACAAAATATATGATCTCTGTGTGATGGGACTAACACACTTCAAGTCCTATGGGTGCTTCTGGGAACAAAATATATGATCTCTGTGTGATGGGACTAACACACTTCAAGTCCTATGGGTGCTTCTGGGAACAAAATATATGATCTCTGTGTGATGGGACTAACACACTTCAAGTCCTATAGGTGCTTCTGGGAACAAAATATATGATCTCTGTGTGATGGGACTAACACACTTCAAGTCCTATGGGTGCTTCTGGGAACAAAATATATGATCTCTGTGTGATGGGACTAACACACTTCAAGTCCTATAGGTGCTTCTGGGAACAAAATATATGATCTCTGTGTGATGGGACTAACACACTTCAAGTCCTATAGGTGCTTCTGGGAACAAAATATATGATCTCTGTGTGATGGGACTAACACACTTCAAGTCCTATGGGTGCTTCTGGGAACAAAATATATGATCTCTGTGTGATGGGACTAACACACTTCAAGTCCTATAGGTGCTTCTGGGAACAAAATATAGGTCTGTGTGATGGGACTAACACACTTCAAGTTCTATAGGTGCTTCTGGGAACAAAATATATGATCTCTGTGTGATGGGACTAACACACTTCAAGTCCTATAGGTGCTTCTGGGAACAAAAATATAGGATCTCTGTGTGATGGGACTAACACACTTCAAGTCCTATAGGTGCTTCTGGGAACAAAATATATGATCTCTGTGTGATGGGACTAACACACTTCAAGTCCTATAGGTGCTTCTGGGAACAAAATATATGATCTCTGTGTGATGGGACTAACACACTTCAAGTCATATAGGTGCTTCTGGGAACAAAATATATGATCTCTGTGTGATGGGACTAACACACTTCAAGTCCTATAGGTGCTTCTGGGAACAAAATATATGATCTCTGTGTGATGGGACTAACACACTTCAAGTCCTATAGGTGCTTCTGGGAACAAAATATATGATCTCTGTGTGATGGGACTAACACACTTCAAGTCCTATAGGTGCTTCTGGGAACAAAATATATGATCTCTGTGTGATGGGACTAACACACTTCAAGTCCTATGGGTGCTTCTGTGAACAAAATATATGATCTCTGTGTGATGGGACTAACACACTTCAAGTCCTATGGGTGCTTCTGGGAACAAAATATATGATCTCTGTGTGATGGGACTAACACACTTCAAGTCCTATAGGTGCTTCTGGGAACAAAATATATGATGTCTGTGGGATGGGAATAACACACTTCAAGTCCTATAGGTGTTCTGGGAACAAAATATAGGATCTCTGTGTGATGGGACTAACACACTTCAAGTCCTATAGGTGCTTCTGGGATACAAAATATATGATCTCTGTGTGTGATGGGACTAACACACTTCAAGTCCTATAGGTGCTTCTGGGAACAAAATATATGATCTCTGTGTGATGGGACTAACACACTTCAAGTCCTATAGGTGCTTCTGGGAACAAAATATAGGATCTCTGTGTGATGGGACTAACACACTTCAAGTACTATAGGTGCTTCTGGGAACAAAATATATAGGATCTCTGTGTGATGGGACTAACACACTTCAAGTCCTATAGGTGCTTCTGGGAACAAAATATATGATCTCTGTGTGATGGGACTAACACACTTCAAGTCCTATAGGTGCTTCTGGGAACAAAATATATGATCTCTGTGTGATGGGACTAACACACTTCAAGTCCTATGGGTGCTTCTGGGAACAAAATATATGATCTCTGTGTGATGGGACTAACACACTTCATGTCCTATGGGTGCTTCTGGGAACAAAATATATGATCTCTGTGTGATGGGACTAACACACTTCAAGTCCTATAGGTGCTTCTGGGAACAAAATATATGATCTCTGTGTGATGGGACTAACACACTTCAAGTCCTATGGGTGCTTCTGGGAACAAAATATATGATCTCTGTGTGATGGGACTAACACACTTCAAGTCCTATAGGTGCTTCTGGGAACAAAATATATGATCTCTGTGTGATGGGACTAACACACTTCAAGTCCTATAGGTGCTTCTGGGAACAAAATATATGATCTCTGTGTGATGGGACTAACACACTTCAAGTCCTATAGGTGCTTCTGGGAACAAAATATAGGATCTCTGTGTGATGGGACTAACACACTTCAAGTCCTATAGGTGCTTCTGGGAACAAAATATAGGATCTCTGTGTGATGGGACTAACACACTTCAAGTCCTATAGGTGCTTCTGGGAACAAAATATATGATCTCTGTGTGATGGGACTAACACACTTCAAGTCCTATAGGTGCTTCTGGGAACAAAATATATGATCTCTGTGTGATGGGACTAACACACTTCAAGTCCTATGGGTGCTTCTGGGAACAAAATATATGATCTCTGTGTGATGGGACTAACACACTTCAAGTCCTATGGGTGCTTCTGGGAACAAAATATATGATCTCTGTGTGATGGGACTAACACACTTCAAGTCCTATAGGTGCTTCTGGGAACAAAATATATGATCTCTGTGTGATGGGACTAACACACTTCAAGTCCTATGGGTGCTTCTGGGAACAAAATATATGATCTCTGTGTGATGGGACTAACACACTTCAAGTCCTATAGGTGCTTCTGGGAACAAAATATATGATCTCTGTGTGATGGGACTAACACACTTCAAGTCCTATAGGTGCTTCTGGGAACAAAATATATGATCTCTGTGTGATGGGACTAACACACTTCAAGTCCTATAGGTGCTTCTGGGAAGAAAATATAGGAGCTCTGCCTGCCTGCCACGAACACACTATTAGTCCTATAGGTGCTTCTGGGAACAAAATATAGGATCTCTGTGTGATGGGACTAACACACTTCAAGTCCTATAGGTGCTTCTGGGAACAAAATATATGATCTCTGTGTGATGGGACTAACACACTTCAAGTCCTATAGGTGCTTCTGGGAACAAAATATAGGATCTCTGTGTGATGGGACTAACACACTTCAAGTCCTATAGGTGCTTCTGGGAACAAAATATATGATCTCTGTGTGATGGGACTAACACACTTCAAGTCCTATGGGTGCTTCTGGGAACAAAATATATGATCTCTGTGTGATGGGACTAACACACTTCAAGTCCTATAGGTGCTTCTGGGAACAAAATATATGATCTCTGTGTGATGGGACTAACACACTTCAAGTCCTATAGGTGCTTCTGGGAACAAAATATATGATCTCTGTGTGATGGGACTAACACACTTCAAGTCCTATGGGTGCTTCTGGGAACAAAATATATGATCTCTGTGTGATGGGACTAACACACTTCAAGTCCTATAGGTGCTTCTGGGAACAAAATATAGGTCTGTGTGATGGGACTAACACACTTCAAGTCCTATAGGTGCTTCTGGGAACAAAATATATGATCTCTGTGTGATGGGACTAACACACTTCAAGTCCTATAGGTGCTTCTGGGAACAAAATATAGGATCTCTGTGTGATGGGACTAACACACTTCAAGTCCTATAGGTGCTTCTGGGAACAAAATATAGGATCTCTGTGTGATGGGACTAACACACTTCAAGTCCTATAGGTGCTTCTGGGAACAAAATATATGATCTCTGTGTGATGGGACTAACACACTTCAAGTCCTATAGGTGCTTCTGGGAACAAAATATATGATCTCTGTGTGATGGGACTAACACACTTCAAGTCCTATAGGTGCTTCTGGGAACAAAATATAGGATCTCTGTGTGATGGGACTAACACACTTCAAGTCCTATAGGTGCTTCTGGGAACAAAATATATGATCTCTGTGTGATGGGACTAACACACTTCAAGTCCTATAGGTGCTTCTGGGAACAAAATATATGATCTCTGTGTGATGGGACTAACACACTTCAAGTCCTATGGGTGCTTCTGGGAACAAAATATATGATCTCTGTGTGATGGGACTAACACACTTCAAGTCCTATGGGTGCTTCTGGGAACAAAATATATGATCTCTGTGTGATGGGACTAACACACTTCAAGTCCTATAGGTGCTTCTGGGAACAAAATATATGATCTCTGTGTGATGGGACTAACACACTTCAAGTCCTATGGGTGCTTCTGGGAACAAAATATATGATCTCTGTGTGATGGGACTAACACACTTCAAGTCCTATAGGTGCTTCTGGGAACAAAATATATGATCTCTGTGTGATGGGACTAACACACTTCAAGTCCTATAGGTGCTTCTGGGAACAAAATATATGATCTCTGTGTGATGGGACTAACACACTTCAAGTCCTATAGGTGCTTCTGGGAACAAAATATATGATCTCTGTGTGATGGGACTAACACACTTCAAGTCCTATAGGTGCTTCTGGGAACAAAATATAGGATCTCTGTGTGATGGGACTAACACACTTCAAGTCCTATAGGTGCTTCTGGGAACAAAATATATGATCTCTGTGTGATGGGACTAACACACTTCAAGTCCTATGGGTGCTTCTGGGAACAAAATATATGATCTCTGTGTGATGGGACTAACACACTTCAAGTCCTATGGGTGCTTCTGGGAACAAAATATATGATCTCTGTGTGATGGGACTAACACACTTCAAGTCCTATAGGTGCTTCTGGGAACAAAATATATGATCTCTGTGTGATGGGACTAACACACTTCAAGTCCTATAGGTGCTTCTGGGAACAAAATATATGATCTCTGTGTGATGGGACTAACACACTTCAAGTCCTATGGGTGCTTCTGGGAACAAAATATATGATCTCTGTGTGATGGGACTAACACACTTCAAGTCCTATAGGTGCTTCTGGGAACAAAATATATGATCTCTGTGTGATGGGACTAACACACTTCAAGTCCTATAGGTGCTTCTGGGAACAAAATATATGATCTCTGTGTGATGGGACTAACACACTTCAAGTCCTATAGGTGCTTCTGGGAACAAAATATATGATCTCTGTGTGATGGGACTAACACACTTCAAGTCCTATAGGTGCCTCTGGGAACAAAATATAGGATCTCTGTGTGATGGGACTAACACACTTCAAGTCCTATAGGTGCTTCTGGGAACAAAATATATGATCTCTGTGTGATGGGACTAACACACTTCAAGTCCTATAGGTGCTTCTGGGAACAAAATATATGATCTCTGTGTGATGGGACTAACACACTTCAAGTCCTATGGGTGCTTCTGGGAACAAAATATATGATCTCTGTGTGATGGGACTAACACACTTCAAGTCCTATGGGTGCTTCTGGGAACAAAATATATGATCTCTGTGTGATGGGACTAACACACTTCAAGTCCTATAGGTGCTTCTGGGAACAAAATATATGATCTCTGTGTGATGGGACTAACACACTTCAAGTCCTATGGGTGCTTCTGGGAACAAAATATATGATCTCTGTGTGATGGGACTAACACACTTCAAGTCCTATAGGTGCTTCTGGGAACAAAATATATGATCTCTGTGTGATGGGACTAACACACTTCAAGTCCTATAGGTGCTTCTGGGAACAAAATATATGATCTCTGTGTGATGGGACTAACACACTTCAAGTCCTATAGGTGCTTCTGGGAAGAAAATATAGGAGCTCTGCCTGCCTGCCACAAACACACTATTAGTCCTATAGGTGCTTCTGGGAACAAAATATAGGAGCTCTGCCTGCCTGCCAGGAACACACTACAAGTCCTATAGGTGCTTCTGGGAACAAAATATATGATCTCTGTGTGATGGGACTAACACACTTCAAGTCCTATAGGTGCTTCTGGGAACAAAATATATGATCTCTGTGTGATGGGACTAACACACTTCAAGTCCTATAGGTGCTTCTGGGAAGAAAATATAGGAGCTCTGCCTGCCTGCCAGGAACACACTACAAGTCCTATAGGTGCCTCTGGGAACAAAATATAGGAGCTCTGCCTGCCTGCCAGGAACACACTACAAGTCCTATAGGTGCTTCTGGGAACAAAATATAGGAGCTCTGCCTGCCTGCCACGAACACACTACAAGTCCTATAGGTGCTTCTGGGAACAAAATATAGGAGCTCTGCCTGCCTGCCACGAACACACTACAAGTCCTATAGGTGCTTCTGGGAACAAAATATAGGAGCTCTGCCTGCCTGCCACGAACACACTACAAGCCTCTCTTTCTAAATCAATCTTTGTAAATGAATCTATCTAACTCAATCTCTCTAAGTAAATCTCTCTAACTAACTAAATCCAGCAGAGTGTCACAGATCTATCCTGCTCTATCTGCGCCGGAACAGCATGTGACCGGCGCAGACGGCGTGGCGGCCTTTTATAGGGGGGGCGTGTACTAAAGCCCCTGAGCTGTAATTGGCTACAGGCGTCCTGCCTGTAGCCAATTATGGCTCTTCGAGTTTCCGGGGCTGTGATTGGCCAAGCATGCGGGGTCACAGTGCATGCTTGGCCAATCATCAGCCAGCAATGCACTGCGCCGCCGCGCCGGCCGCAATGCATTGCGGGGCCGCGCGCATCACACCAAGGTGATGCGAGCGGCCAAAATAGTTCTGGACTCGCCGAGCGAGCGAACGCCCGGTGCTCGATGCGAACGTGGGTTCGCATCGAGCACCGGGCCCATCCCTAGTCCTGAGGATGGATCACTGGCAAGAGCTTGCACAGTATGCAATTGAGCTACTGGCCTGTCCTGCATCCAGCATTCTTTCCGAACGCACATTCAGTGCTGCTGGAGGATTTGTCACCGATCACAGGGTGCGCCTGTCCACCGACTCGGTTGATCGACTGACCTTCATAAAAATGAATCAGTCTTGGATCACCACCAGCTACCAGGCACCTGAAGCGGATATAACTGAATAATGTATAATGTCACATCCCTTCAAGACTGCCTATGCTGAGTGACTGTCCTGTTATGTTCACTGACTATCCTCTTCCTCCTCCTCAATGATCCATGCCACCACACCAGTGCCTAAGGCACAATTTTTCAGCCCCTGTTGGGGCGTGTAATTACAGTTTTTAGGCAATTCTTTGCAACAGGTCTCATTGCTGTGCTCAGAGTACAGTATCTGTGAGGGGTTGCAGTGTTGTGGCACCAGCACCAATGCCTAAGGCACAATTTTTCAGCCCCTGTTTAACAGGGGCGTGTAATTACAATTTTTTAAGCAATGCTTCGCAACACGTCTGACTGCTGTGCTCCAAGTACAGTATCTGTGAGGGGTTGCAGTGTTGTGGCACCAGCACCAGTGCCTAAAGCCCCATACACACGGTCGGATTTTCCGATGGATTCTGTCCTATCAGACAATGTTGTCGGAAATTCCGACCGTGTGTAGGCACCATCGGACAGTTTCCATCGGATTGTCCGACGGACAAAGTCCTATCTCCTGCTGGATAGATCTTTTGACAACAAAGTCCAATCACACCAAATCCGATCGTGTGTAGCGAATTCCGACCGACAAAGTGCTACGCATGCTCAGATCACATTCCAAGACCAAAGCTATTGGCTACTAGCCTCTACGTAGTCCCGTCATAGGCAACAAACGTCACCACGTTCAGAATGATCGGATTTCCGACAACTTTGTCCGACCGTGTGTAGGCAAAACCAACATCGGACAAAGTACGACGGACATGATCCGACGGACCTGGTCCTCGGATAATCCGCGCGTGTGTATGGGGCTTAAGGCACAATTTTTCAGCCCTGTTCAACAGGTGCATGCAATTACAAATCTTGATCTAATAACTCACAGCAGGGCCCATTCCTGCGCCCACCAAGGGTAACTGTGAGGGCTTACAGTCCTGTGGCAACACCGTCCACCACCACCACCACCACGAAAGGCCCAATTTTTCTGCCCTGTTCAACAGGTGCATGCAATTACAAATCTTGATCTAATAACTCACAGCAGGGCCCATTCCTGCGCCCACCAAGAGTAACTGTGAGGGCTTACAGTCTTGTGGCAACACCGTCCACCACCACCACCAAAGGCCCAATTTTTCTGCCCTGTTCAACAGGTGCATGCAATTACAAATCTTGATCTAATAACTCACAGCAGGGCCCATTCCTGCGCCCACCAAGAGTAACTGTAAGGGCTTACAGTCTTATGGCAACACCGTCCACCACCACCACCACCACCACCAAAGGCCCAATTTTTCTGCCCTGTTCAACAGGTGCATGCAATTACAAATCTTGATCTAATAACTCACAGCAGGGCCCATTCCTGTGCCCACCAAGAGTAACTGTGAGGGCTTACAGTGTTGTGGCTACACCAACATCTAATAGGGCAAATTTATATATATATATATACGGCAGGCCCCTACTTTCAAACATCCAACTTACAAACGACTCCTACTTGCAAACGGAAAGAGAAAACAGGAAGTGAGAGGAAATCTACCCCTAGGAAGGGAAATTCTATCCTGTTAGATTTAATTTGGGAAAAGGGTATCTCCTCTCTACTGATGCTTTATCACCAATCCTTGTTTCAATTAAAACCCCACTTTTCCAAAAACATTTGTCACTGGGACCGAAAGTGAGGTGAAATGTTCTGAACAGATGTGCAAAGACAGCAAATGTTACAGGGGTGATAACCCCTCCCTATGTTCTCCAAAAATCTTAAAAATAGTTTTTTTTGGGATGGAGCTACACTTCATAATGTACCTGTTCAGATTCTACTTAAGAACAAACCTACAGTCCGTGTCTTGTTTGCACCACCTATATACTGCTGTTCAGAGTATATAGGGTTGTAGGTATAGGGTTTTATTTTGGGTGCGGGGTCTCCCTTAATATCCATACAAGACCCAAAGGGGCTGGGGTGATGGGGTAGCCATGCCATTTTTCTCAAGGATTTTCAGCCATATGGCGGCAAGGACAAGACATGACATTAAAGCCGCAAGTGGTTTTAAATGGCTTCTTTTTTTCCTTTACAAATGTCATTTTGTGCAGGGACAGTTCTAAACACATGCCACTTCACAGGCATACTTTAGACACCCCCCAGGTACCATATTTAAAGGAATATTTCACATTTTTTTTCACTTTATGCATCATTAAAATGACTGCTCCCGAAAAAACGTTAGTTTTTAAAAGTTCTTTTTGCATTGATATATGTCCCCTGGGGCAGGACCCGGGCCCCCAAACCTGTTTTATGACATTAACATGCATATTGGCCGTTATAATTAGCAATTTTGATTTTGAACGTTCCCGTCCATTATAACAAATAGGGTTCGAAAATTTGCGCAAACTTTCGGTCCGTTCGAAGGTTCTGGTGCGAACCGAACCCGGGGGTGTTCGGCTCATCCCTAACGGCCAGTAGCAGTAATTAGCTTGCTGGCATAGACTGATGTATCCCTTAAGTTAGCAGAACTGTTGTGACTATGAGACTTGGTTATAGGCATTATTCTTCATTATGTATATGTGAGCTGTCTTTTATCCATTAAGCGGGGGTTAGAAACTCATCAATCATGATCTACCCGACACCTGGAGGGTTGCTTAGGCAGCAACAAGGTATATAAGAGTGTCTAGGGAATCGGCGAACCCATCCACTGATGAAGGCCAATGAGATGCCGACACATGTTTAGAGGGGAGGAGCCGAATCTGTGAAGCATCGTGAGTGTAGATTCGCAGTGAATGAAGTGATGATTAAAGACATGCTGTTTTAAAGTTTTTATCTTGTAAGTGGATTTGTTTTGGGGGCTTTTAATAAACATGCAAACAGAGTCACTATGGCACTTGTGTTTGTTGTTTCATGTCTATTACCTATGGAAGTAATAGCGAAATTGAGCACTTATGAGAAAGTGAAGGAAGGTTTGTCTGATCGCAATACAAACGGTGATTACCCACACAGAGGAGCAGTCTGGAGACTGTAGGATTACCATTGTGGAGTGAAAGTTGATTAGGGATGAGCCGAACACCCCCCGGTTCGCACCAGAACCTGCAAACAGACCTAAAATTTGTGCAAACTTTAGAACCCTATTAAAGTCTATAGGACTCGAATGTTAAAAATCAAAAGTGCTAATTTTAAAGGTTTATATGCAAGTTATTGTCCTAAAAAGGGTTTGGGGACCTGGGTCCTGCCCCAGGGGACATGTATCAAAGCAAAAAAAAGTTTTAAAAACTGCAGTTTTTTTCGGGAGCAGTGATTTTATTAATGCTTAAAGTGAAACAATAAAAGTGTAATATTCTTTTAAATTTTGTACCTAGGGGGTGTGTATAGTATGCCTGTAAAGGGGCACATGTTTTCCGTGCTTAGAACTGTCCCTGCACAAAGTGTAATGTCACAATTTTAAGTCCAAGTTCAATAATGATATTGGTCTATAGTTTGAACAGTCTAGGGGGTCTTTGTATGGTTTTGGTATCACGGTAACGTGGGCTCTCAAGAAATCTTCTGCAAATAGTTGAAAGTTTTACAAGAGATGAGGTACTAGAGAAGTGGAAAAAGCTTTATAGTAGTGTGCAGTGAAGCCATCTGGACCTGGACTCTTCCCTGATTTAAGAAATGTAAAAGCTAGTATGAGTTCTTCTTTAAATAGGTCCTCTAATTGTTGTGAGTAATCATCATTATTCAATGTGGGTAAACCTCTATCTGTGAGAAATTGTTGGATTATATGTGTGCGCGACCCATTTTGATCCGTCGGTTTGTGTGTGTTTGGCAAGTTATACAAATCAGTATAATAATTATGAAATATCTGGGCAATTTTTGATTTAAATATTTTTATTAGCAATTTTTCATACAAAACAATAATAGTTGAGCATAACAGTGTGTATGTAAAATCACAGCGACAAATCCAGTACAGCTTCAACAGGTAGATAAAATGAGAGAAGTGGATAATCTGTAACCCAAATGAAAGGCACTACGTATACTCTTGAACAAGACAGGATTATCAGGGTGGTCTAGTATGGATCTCTATTGACGAGGTCTGATGCAAAGCAATATCCCTACCGCTAGCGGCTCCTGATCTAAAACCACCCTGTTTATGGAACACTAACCGGGGGAAGTATGAGTATCATCTGATGGATAGTGACTGGTCCTCCCCAGGGGCTCCACGCGTCCCACCCCTCTGGGATCACACTGTGGAAGCACGTGTCACCCCTAGGGCGCCCACGACCAACCTCTTCCTAGGTGGTGCTACCTGCCCTCTGATGAGCTTTCAGGAGCCTCTGCCCACCAAATTAAGGGTGAGTTTGAAGGAGATTATATTGTTCTTGGGGGGATATCAGGTGGTCTAAACCCTGATAACCTGTCCACAGCTTATTGCCATTTCCACAACAAAGAAAACAGTGGATATTGCATAACTTAAAATATGAGTGGGAGCAGAGTGTCCCAGTTAGGAGGAAGGAAAAAGGTGTGAAAAAGAAAGGGTGAGGAGTAGGAAAGGGAAAGAGTCAACATAAAGTAAGTACTTTCATTGGTCCCTGTGGTACTCCGGGAAGAATAGAAATATTACAGTATGTTGCCCAAGGTTCCCAAGTTTCGGTGAACTTTACTATTTGGCCATTAAGTTTCACAACTATTTTTTCCTGTGCCATGATCCAGGAGACTTTTCTCCTGAACCCCCTGAAGGAGACTGTGGGTTGTTTCAAGGCTTTGGCAATGGTAATTTTGGCTCCCAATAAAATGAAGTAGACCAGAGCTTGTGAGAATTTAGCTAGAGCCGGGATACATCTATTTAATAGTGCGATGTTAGGGTCAGGGGTCACTGTTACCTCAGTGATTGAGCTGATGGTACGGAACACTTTCTGCCAGAAAGATCTAATATGACATGACCACCATGTATGAATCATCGTACCTTCCAGCTCGCATCCTCTGTAGCATAACGGAGATGTTACCGGCAAGATTACCACCAGTCTTGCGGGGACATAATACCACCTAGTCAAAACTTTGAGACTAGCCTCAATAAGGGGGATGTTGAGAATACCTTTGTATGCTCGTTTGGATGCGCAGAACCAGTCCTGAGCAGTCCAAGAGCTGCGTGTCTTATCCTCCCAGGCCCGCGCATAGGAAGGCTTGTCCGAGTCAGTCATCAATGCTGTATAGATCAAGGAGATCCCCCCCTCTGAGCTTCCGTGTTTAAACACCACTGTTCGTAGGAAGTTATTGTGGGGGGTTCCTTTTAATTGGACCAAAGTGTGTGAAGGAAATGGGAAATTTGGGAGAATCTAAATAATTTTGAGTCCAGCATATCCAATTTCTTCTTACAATGTGATAGGGTAAGAGGGCCCCCTGGGGAGAGAAAGTGACTGATCCTGTAGAGGCCTTTATGCGTCCACCATTGGAACACTTTAATGTTCATCCCTGGTGAGAAATCAGCATTATTGTACAAATGGGTTAATGGCTTCATTTGTGAAGTCAGGGTGTGCTGTGAGTAGAGCTTGGAGCAAAGAGCCACTGAGTGGGAGAGTTAGAGTTTCATTAAAGCAGAAAATATATGGTGTTCAAAGGTGTTGATTGCCTTTCCATCGAGAGCCATTCAGGCTTCAGACCCCTAGAGTAAGTCACTGAAATATGAGCGAGTTGTGCTGCCTGGAAATATCCCCATAAATTTGGCAGACCTAGCCATCCCTGAGATTTCAGGCAAAAAATTATTTTGGAAGGACACCTATATCCTTTGTTACCCATACAAAGCGAACAATCTCTGATTGAAATTTACTAAGGAATTGTTTCTTTATCGGAATTGGGAGAGAGCATAATAAATATAAAAGACGGGGGAGAAGTGTCATCTTTACTGCGTGAATTCTGCCCAGCCAGGATAAACCACACTCTGACCACCTCTCCATGTCACCCCTGCATTTGTGTAATATAGGAGGGTAATTAGCTCAAATATTTTTATTAATCTCAGGTGTTAGTTTGATCCCTAAGTATGGACTAGCCATGGCCGCCCATCAGAAGTCAAAGTTGTTAGCTAGTTGTTGGACCAGGTCCTGGGGGAGTGTTATATTTAATGCTATTGATTTAGTCATATTGACCCTCAGGCCAGAGACCTCACTAAAGATCCTTAATATCTTATATAGCATAGGGGAAGAGGTAAGAGGGGAGGTGATGTAGAGGAGGAGGTCATCGGTGTATAGCGCGCACTTATGCTCCTGTTTGCCGCATTTCTACCCCTAATGTCAGGGTTCGATCTTATCGCCACCGCCAATGTTTCAATGGCCACGCAAAAAGGAGGGGAGATAGGGGGCAACCCTGTCTAGTGCCCAATGGCGTCCCTAGGGGGGGCAGAGGGGGCCCTGACCCCCCCCCCCCCCAAAATGATGCTGTGCCCCACCATGTGGCAATGTCTTTTTGTTTGCATCCATAGCAGATGAGCCACATCTTACTCAGGCTGCCGCTGGAGTAACACAGTCTCTATTGAGAAGGGGAGTATTCTCTTCTAGCCTGGACGCGTGGGTAAGTGTGTGCACTGCAGTACACTGTAATCACTGAACTGCATTATCTCCAACCCCTTCTCTCCCCCATCTGTCGCTCCCCCTCTCCTGTTCTTTCAAGACCTTCACAACTTACTTTCACTTTCAGTTAGGCAGGTAATAGACTGTGCAAATTTCTTTCCTGCATCCACAGAGTGCAGGAAAGAAACTTGCATGATTCCCCCATTAACACAGACAGTGGTGACAGGGGAATATCCTTCCTGCCCAGCAATTGTATTCTACCAACAAACAGTCATTATCACTATTGGCTATAGCAACCACTAGTGATAATCATAAGAGTATCTGTCAGGCTGGTTGTTCCCAATTTGATCGATCAACTTGGTACATTCAGCCTGCTCATTAATGGCTCAAACCTCTACCAGCTGAGATTTAAACTGCCTATGGCTGGTCTTAGCACTTAGGCAGCCCATACATTGATCACTTTTTTCATTTAACTAGTAGGTTGCATGAAAAAAAAAGAAATGATCCAATTCTCCCATCTACACATTATAGGTGGATGGGGGAATCCTTGCAGTGTGGACCAGTGGTGGAACTACCAGGGTTGCTGTCCTGGCTATTCACAGCGCTGGTCTCTGTTTCCATGGCAGCAGTGGCACATTGGAACCCAGTGCTGGTTACTTTATGGGGCTAATGTACAGGAGAGCCAGCCCAATTTGTTGTTAGAGATGGGCAGGGCATGTTCAAAATCCCACATGCCCGAGCCCGTCAGGAAGCCCACACTGCACGGCACTAAGCACAAGCAGTGAGACATTTCCTGGTCCGCTCAGGAATGTCTCACTGCCTGTGATTAGCCGTGTGCAGTGCAGCTTCCTGGCGGGATCGGGCAAGTGGGATTTCAAACACACCCGAGCCCATGTCTAATGGTTGTAGAGTAGACAGTTGACCTCCCTGCGGGTTGCTTAGCAGCAGTGCAGCCTTCTCTGACATGCTGATCGTGATGCAATCCAGGTAATGCTCCTAGTCAAATCCTAGTGTTAAATATCATAGTGATTTCATTGATCAAAGCCCACACCTTACAGGCATAGAGCCCACATGGCTGCTGAACATACGGTGGATGTGGTTGTACTCTTGATGCTAATAAATACTGTGTTTATTAGATCTGACTGGGAGCATCACCTGGATCACATCCCGATCAGCATGTCAACAGAGAAGGTTATACAACATTACTGCTGCTAGGTGACCAGCTGGGGGCTCGGCTCTCTACAACCAATAGTGCCAGCCTTCCCCTGCATGCACCCATAATGTCACCAGCACTAGGTCCTAATAGACTGCTGCCACTGCCAAGGACACAGATGCAAGACCAGCACTGTCAATAGCAGGGGCAGGACAGCAAGAGGAGGCTGGGGAACACCAAAGTGGCAGAACACCAAGGCCCGGTGGCAAGACAACCTTTGCAACCCTGATAGTTCTCCCACTGCTTTGGACCCTTATATTTTCTTGGTATGCTGGTGACATATATCTCTTGTTTTCTGCCACCCTGAGGATCGTAGTAAAATTGCATTTTATAGTTGCCCCCCTACTTTTGTCCCTGTCCCCCCATGTGCCCCCCTAAATATGAAAGCTGGAGACGCCACTGCTAGTGCCCCTGCCTATTGAGAATGAGTCAGAATACCTGCCCGTCAGACGGACCTGTGCCGTGGGCGTTGAATAAAGGGATTTAATTAGGTTTAGGCAAGAAGGGCCAAAACTCCTTCTCTTCAGTATCTCAGTGAGGTATTCCCAGTCTACTGGGTCGAAGGCCTTGTGCAGATCTATAGAGAGGAGGAAGCCTTTTTGAGGAGGTCTCCCATCCCACTATGATTGGAGAAGTGAGATGACATCAATAGTTCTGCAAATTTGATCAGGTCCCTGTCTCCCAGGGATGAAGCCCACCTGATCTTTATGTATATAGGCAAGTATAAAACTCGCTATTCTATTCGCGAGAGTCTTGGTCATTATTTTGATGTCATTATTAATAAGCAATATCGGATGGTAGTTGCCTAGTTCACTAGTGTCTTTATCTGGTTTTGGGATTACCGATATATAAGCAGAGTTGAGGCCTGCACCAAGAGGGGCTCCTTCCCTGAGAAAGTTAAATAGACGGGCCATATAAGGGGCTAGGCTAGGGCATCTGGGCAATCTTTTCAGTTTCGTGTACCAATTGCTTACTCTTGTTTTTTTATGGCGCATATGTTCATAGGTAATTGGGCATCTTTTAATGCTCTAGCAGGGAATTTCCCAGTTTTGTCACCATGTTCATAAAAGAATCCCTTTTTCAGAAAGAGAATCTTCTGTGCTTTCTGGTTTAGAACAGATTGCAACTTTTTCCTCAGTTCTAGTAGAATTGTGGACGGTTCTATCGCTAAGGATTTTGTTTCTAAATCGCTGATTTTGGTCACCAGATCGTTAAGATCGTTTAACATGAACAAATGTCTAAAGTCAAGAGCAGAACATTAAGAAACTGTAAACAAAACATGGGGATATGAGCCGCCCCAAAAATCCTATACCACCTGAGGGCAATCTTGCTCCATTTGTATGTGAAACTACCTAATATGGTATGGGTATTGTAATTGGTGTTAAGCGCTGAATATATACACTACATCAATAAATTGTAATAGGCATCATTCTTTGTAATTCTTATTTCAGTGTTAACTGAAAAAGGCATACAGTAAGACCACCTGCCATAGTTGGGGCATGTGCGTTTGTTGAGTTTAGTTTTTTTTGGTAGAAGGAGGTTTAGAAGGAGAGGCTAGTGGAGTATGAGGAGGAGTAGTGCCCTTTGTTGGAATGTGGAACTCCTTGTACCATTCCGGGAGCTCAATTAATGACAGGTGTACCTCACAGAAAGTTGTAATGTCCTCTGGCATCCTCAAGTAGTATTGTTTGCCCTGGTAGATGCCATTGAGGGCAAAAAAAGAAAATGCCAGCGATAAAGGTATCCCCTTCTCCCTCAGTGCTGTTAACAAGGAGCATAGTGCTTGTCTGTTTTGGAGCGTAATATGTGAAAGATCCTGGAACAGAGAGATTTTGTGCTCATTAATGGCTCGGCTATGTCTTCTGTGCTTTTCGGTCCCCTCTCCCTCTCCTGCCCTTCTGGCTTTATGCAGCAGCTCGGCTTTTCCTTCATTCTTCTCTCATGTGACATCACCAACCAGTTCATGCAGACCCCCACAACCACAGCCACGGGTTGTGGGGAAGAGGACCATCAACATGGGGACAAGGTGCTGTAGGAGGCACCTCCCATTTTGAGGGCATATTGCCTGGTATGGTTCAGGAGGGGGGGCTGCATGCTCGGCTAAGGGTCTGGTATAGATTTTGGGGGAACCCCACTCTGTTTTTTTTATATTTGGCATGGTGTTCCCCTTAAAATCCATACCAGACCCAAAGGGAAGCTCGTTGATAGCTGATGACTCATCCGTTGTTAAGAACACCACAGCCAGCTTTCCAGCCTGCTTCTTAACAACCAGCTATTCACTGTGCCCTGAATGGGCAGAGATTTGCCCAACCAGGGCTTAGAATTCACTGTGCAGCATGCAGTTCATTGTTTGGGCACTCTGTGAGTAAACATCTTGCCAAGCGCCCCACAAGTTCAGGTGTTTGCTGAACGGGAAAACAGTCGAGTTTGGGTCGAACTTTTGCTCAGCCCAAATTGCTCACCCAACTCTAATAACAAAGTTCTCATTAAAGGCCCCTCTAAGTCAACTGACTTAAGACCATGCAGAGCATTATGATTACAGGCCAGCAAATTCCCATATTATTTTGTCAGGTCTGTGAACCTCAAACACACAAGTTTCACCTTGAACCCATGGTAGCACCAAACCTTGTCACTATAACTGTGTCCTATAATGATGTGGGGGTAAGCAGGCAGTGCCAAATTTAGACCTTAGGGGGGCCGTGGCACTTTAAATGCAGGTGCCCATCAACGTAGAACTTAAATTATATGATAAATAAAAAAGTGAACTGAAATGTATGATAAACTACATTTGTTCTACAAAAAAATATGTTCAATTTCCGAAGAAGACACTGATATTTTTTCTTAATTTTATTCACTGTAAGAATACACATTACACAGGTAATTGGAACTGGCAAGTCATACATCACAGTTATGCATCAAACTACAAAAAGTATTTTCTTCCTGTACTCAGGGCCGGATTAAGAACATCATGGGCCTGGTGCTGAGGATTATGGTGGGGCTTTTTATTAAAAAAATAAAATAAAATAATAATAATTAAAAATGCAAACAATTTTTTGTTATAACAAATTAAGTTAAATAGAGAGGAGGATGAGAGGGGGATGAGGGGTAAGGGAGGGGGTATTAGAGAGAGAGAGGATGTGAATGAGCATGCGTGGAAGTGACAGCAACACAGCCTGGCCAAGGCAAGTGACCGAAGGCACAAAACCCGGAAGGAAGACAGGCTGAAGATGGAACAAAAGTGTGCCCATTCTAGAGCTGGTAACATTGAGGATATTCAATATCATTTTAAAGAACTATTTTGGTGTGTAAGAGTATGGATGGTATAAAAGTGGGAAGTATGTGTAGGTGAGGGGGAGGAATGTGGAGGGTATAACAGTGGGCACTATGTACAGGAGAGGAGTGTGGAGGGTATGCCAGTGGGCAGTATGTACAGGAGAGGAGTGTGGATGGTATGGTAAGGGGAGTATGTACAGGAGAGGAGTGTGGACGGTATTATGAGGGTGGTATGTACAGGAGAGGAGTGTGGAGAGAAAGATAGTTGGCAGTATGTACAGGAGAGGAGTGTGGAGGGTATGACAGTTGGCAGTATGTACAGGAGAGGAGTGTGGATGGTATCACAGTGGGCAGTATGTACAGGATAGGAATGTGGAGGCTATGGCAGTGAGCAGTATGTACAGGAGAGGAGTGTGGAGGGTATGACAGTGGGCACTATGTATAGGAGAGAAGTGTGGAGGGTATGACAGTGGGCACTATGTATAAGAGTATGACAGTGGGCACTATGTACAGGTGAGAAGGCTGTAGGAATCTGGGAAGGAAAATTATAAAGGTTTGTGGAAGGATGTTTAGGGACTGTGCAGTGGTTAGCGGGCCATACATGAATTGAAATTAAGCCAATTAAGCAGAGACCAGCTATAGTCAATCTATGTATGGGCTAGCTGGTTGTACACAAGTCAATCTATTAATCAACTTGAGTACAACCAGCCTTGTATTGTGTGGGTTGGGAAGGCTCCCAACTGACAGAACACAATAACACTGGGGGAGTGATTCCCCCATCCACAGGTCAGCAGGTGAGAGGGTGTGTGGGGACAGGCTGGAGAGAGAGGTCTGTCAGCAGGGGGGTGTGAGGTGGTCATGGGGGAATATCAATTAGTGGGTGGGGGGAGTAATTGGAAGTGATATCTTTTGGAGTAGGGTCTGTCATCTGCAGGTTGGGAAATTGGTATAGCAGCAGCTGACAGGCATTCATGAGGTGCTACTGCCGTTTTTTTACATTTCTGAAAGGCTGTTATACATTGTTGGACTAAGCTGCTACTGCGAGCGAGTTTGACAGGCGGTACAGCCTGTCAAACTCTGCAGACTCCAAGCTGTCCATTGAGCTCAGTGCCTCTAACAAGAAGTGAGGAGAGGCACTGTGAGCTCTTCCTCTCAGTCTACAGAGTCTGCCAGCTTGTATTTAAACTGGCGGCTCCGTATATAGCTTCTGACAGGCTGCGCAAGGAGCCCCGTATCTCTGGAACCATAGATGATAGGAGCCCCGAATTTTGACCAGTAGTGGGATAGACCTTCAGATATCAACCCCCTAAATCTGGCCACTATGTGACCCCTGGTCGCCGAGCCACGACCCTCAAAGTCAATCTTTTTTTTTTGTGATTTTTAAAAAAAAAAAATTTTTAAATGGGCCTATCTTAAGATAAGGGGCCTGGAGCTGCAGCTCCAATAGCCCCTATGTTAATCCGGCCCTGCCTGTACTTGGCATCTGCAAAATCTTTAAGGTCTGTTTCACACAGGCTTTAACTTGTATAAGAGCAGTGTGAACAACAAGCTTTGACAAAGCATTGGCAGCGCTTTCAGCAAGCTTTTGAAGTATCGTTCAGGTACAGTTTGTAAATGTTGAACACAGATCCTAATAGGAGTGCTGATTGACACTTTAAACCAGCTGCTAGTAGGCTTCAGCAGGCTTTCAACAAGCTACAAGAAGATCTGAAGCCGGCTGGCAGTTTATTTAAAGCAGCACTCCCATTAGAATGTGTGTTCAACATTTACAAACTGGAGCTGAATAGTACTTTAAATGCTTCAACAAAGCTTTCTGAATGCTTTGCCAGAGTTTGCTTGTTCACACTGCTCTTATACAAGCTGAAGCCTGTGGGAAACAGGACTTCATAGGCGTGCGCAGCCTATTGCATTAGAGTGTGCACCTCAAACCAAAGCTCAAACACACTTGCGTCTGTATATATATACACATACACACATACATACATACACACACACACACACTCTTATAAATAAATGTTAACAAACATTTTAAAATGTATTAAAACTTCGGCAGAATGGCACGGGCAGGCAGAGTAACGTACCTGTACATTACTCCCCTCCCGCAGGCGGGGGCGCGATCTGCATCATTCCAGAAGCGATCCATCCTGAGGGGGAGGCCACTGATTCATGGCCTCTCCATCGCGATCGCTCCTGACGAATGAGAAGCTTCCGCTGCTTCTGAAACTGTAAAAAGAAGCAGAGGAAGTGATGTCATCTCTCCTTGTGAAGCCTTTTCATTCCGTAGCCCGAGGAGAGAAGACATCACAGTGATTTACACTAACAGCAAACTAACACCAGTACACGTAGGCACACAAATCACCCCCAATCACCCCCCTGCACCCCCTGTCACAGTGACAGCAATAGCAGTTTTCATTTTTTTTACTGATCACTGCATTGGGTTCATTTTGTGACTGTTATAAGTGTTAGGGCTGTTAGTGGTAGGCCCCTTTAGGTCTAGGGTACCCCCAAGCCCCCTTTTAAAGGTTTAACCCCTTGATTTCTCCCTAGTTAATCCTTTCACCCCCTGTCACCAGTGTCACTAAGCAATCTTTTTCTGATCCCCATATTAGTGTCATGGGTGACGCTAGTTAGCCTTTAGTTATTTAGGTTCACCGTCAAGTTTTTATAGCGTCAGGTACCCCCATATACTACCTAATAAAGGTTTTAACCCCCTGATTGCCCCTAGTTAACCCTTTCACCCCCTGCCATCAGTGATTACTGTATAAGTGTTACGGGAGACGCTGGTTAGTTAGTTTGTTTTTTACAGCGCCAGGGCAACCGCCGTATATTATCCAATAAAGGTTTAACCCCCTGATCACCCGCCGGTGATATCAGTTAGGTTTTAGGGTCAGTTAGGGTCTGCGTCACCACAGGCAGCGTCAGATTAGTGCCAGTAGCGCTAACACCCATGCACGCAGCATACACCTCCCTTAGTGGTATAGTGTCTGAACAGATCAATATCTGATCTGATCAGATCTATACTAGCGTCCTCCGGAGGTGAAGGGTTCCCAAAAATGCAGTGTTAACGGGATCAGCCCAGATGCCTGCTAGCATCTGCGTTTTGCCCCTCCACCCAGCCCAGCCCACCCAAGTGCAGTATCGATCGATCACTGTCACTTACAAAATTCTAAGTCAGGCCTGATCCCTGCAATCGCTAACTTTTTTTTTGGTAGCGTTTGATACAGTTGCTGACAGCCTAGGAGCTTTTTTTCCTGTGAATCTTACTACTGTACCAGTAAATTTAGAGCCCAAAATGGCAAATCGAAGGTACACTAGTGAAGAGGTCTACACGTTTGAGTATGACAGATATTGAAGAGGAAGTCACTCATCTGTCAGATTCAGGCTCAAAATACGATCCTGTAGACGACAGTGATCTATGACAGATAGCTCTGAAGATGGAGTTGTGGTCCCTGCTACGGTCAGGCGTACCAGACCCTGATCTTCTTCTGCTGTAGTTGAGGTGCAAGAACTGCAGGGCTGTCGTATGGATCAGAGAAGTACTAGTGCAGCTCATCCTTCTGGTGAACTGGCAAGCACCAGCGGCCTAGTACACCCTGGACGTACATCCAGCACTACGGTATCACATGGTGATGTGGCGAGTCCCATAAGTGCAGTTCAAGCTGGCAAGGTGGCAAGCACAACTAGTGTCCCGCTGCCACCAAGAAGACAAAGACAGGCCCGTCGTGCCCATAGTGTCCTTCCTGCAGAATTTTCCAATCCTAATTGGGAGCCCACCACTTCTGCAGCACCCGTACTTCCCCCATTCACTGGCCAGGTGGAAATAGTTGAGTTTACGTCACTTGATTTTTATTCGCTGTTTTTCACAGAAGATCTCTATAGATCTATTGTGGACCAAAGTAATTTGTATGCTGGTCAATTCATCGCCACTAATCCCCAGTTGTCCTCCCTTACCAGAGATTGGAAACCAATTACGGTTTCTGAATTTAAGACCTTTCTGGGACTATCCCTCCTCATGGGCATAACTAAAAGAAAACACTAATATTTTTTTCTTAATTGTATTGACTGTAAGAATACACATTACACAGGTAATTGGAACTGGCAAGTCATACATCACAGTTATGCATCAAACTACAATAGTTACACAAAGTCTTTCTTCCTGTGCTTAGCATCTGCAACATCTTTAAGGTCTGTTTCACACAGGCTTTAACTTGTATAAGAGCAGTGTGAACAGCAAGCTTTGACAAAGCATTTTCAGCGCTTTCAGCAAGCTTTTGAAGTACCATTCAGCTACAGTTTGTAAATGTTGAACACAGATCCTAATAGGAGTGCTGATTGACACGTTGAACCAGATGCTAGTAGGCTTCAGCAGGCTTTCAACAAGCTTCAAGAAGATCTGAAGCCGGCTAGCAGCAATCAACACTCCCATTAGAATGTGTGTTCAACATTTACAAACTGGAGTTGAATAGTACTTTAAATGCTTCAACAAAGCTTTCCAAATGCTTTGTCAAAGTTTGCTTGTTCACACTGCTCTTATACAAGCTGAAGCCTGTGGGAAACAGGACTTCATAGGCGTGCGCAGCCTATTGCATTAGGGTGTGCACCTCAAACCAAAGCTCAAACATACATAAACACACACACACATTCTTATAAATAAATGTTAACAAACATTTTAAAATGTATTAAAAAAATGTAATTAAAAAAAACATTTATCAATGTAAACAAACAGATTTTTTTTTAACTTATTAATTAAATAATCCTTTAACATAAACAAAGCTTTTAAATAAATCTCTGAATCAAATAAGCAATTTTAAAAATTGCACGGTAAGTAGGATTTTTTTTTATGAGTGCCATGTTTTAATATCCTGAATTGTATTTACTGCATTAAATACATTTGTTAGATCCCCCAGCAACAATAGATTCCCTCAGCAACAATAGATCCCCCAAGAACAAGACATCTCCCCAGCAACAATAGATCCCTCACGGCAACTATAGATTCACCAGCAACAATAGAACCCTCCCAGAAACAATAGATCCCTCCCAGCAACAATAGACACACCCCAGCAACAATAGACCCCTTCCATTAACAGTAGATCCCTTCCATTAACAAATAGATCTCCCCAGCAACAATAGATCACCCCACAAGAAAATACCCCCCAGCAACAATAGATCTCCCAGCATCCAGTATCAATATACTCTCCAGCAACCAGCAACATAAGCCCCCTAAACAGTAGTATTCTCCCATCAACAATTGAACCCCATAAACAATAGATCCCACCAGCAGTAATAGACTTCCCCAACATCAATAGATCACCCAGTACAAATAGAGACCCCAGCAGCCAATATCAATAGACACTCCAGCAAATCCTGCCACCCCTTGGCAAATACATTCAGTGCTGAGGTGTCAGAACTGTGTTCTCCCATGTTCCTGCTGAAAAAAAGCCCTGGAAATATGTATTTGGACATCAAACTGGCATCAAAAAAGTGGTTCGCACACTACAGATTATTATTATGGCTTCCTTCTCTACATGTTTTAAAGAAGAAGACGTCACACAGAAGGTGTTATAGCACATCAAGAGTGAATCAAGACGTTCTTGGCACATTGTACTTCTCAGTTTGTTTTTAACAGTTTTTAATGTGCAAGTGTTGAAAAAGCTCTTTCACATGAGCAGCTTGTTATAGGTAAGACTGTAAAACATTGAACACAGTTGTAAAAAGTGTGGAATGTGGATGAACGATCTGATTCCTTAAGCCAATCAAGCCACTCTTTGATGGTGTTTGTGGTGCAACCTTTAGGAACAGGCCCATCATAATCTCAGAGCAATGTGATTTCTGCTTCCAATTCATCCGCTGACACCTTAAATTTATTGGCAAGGATTTCCATATCAGCTTTAACAATCTCTAAGTTCAGCAGTTTTCCTACTGCAGTAACAATATCACAAGACTCCTGTGCAAATCGCTGATCAATACCTGTTATCAATGAGTCCAGCATTGGGTACAATTAAGTTATCCTCTCCTGTTCCTCCATTGTATCATAGTGATGTTGGGAATGTGCTGCCTCATCAAGAAGAACAGATGTTTTTCTTTTCCTAACTGGAGGAATAGATGGTGTTTTCTGCACACATTTCCGCACAGTCTTTGAAAATAGACTGAAAATATTCTGGGTCATTTCTCATGGAGACCAAGGAGTTGCGCAAACTTTTCTCCACTGTCATTGCAGTAAGCAAGCTGAGATTTGATGCTTGCAAAGTCTTGCTAACTTTTACCAATATTTGGAGAATAGGGTGCATCATGTGAAGAGCAAAGATACATTTGAAAGAACCAGGGGCGTTGCTAGGTGGCAAAAAGACCAGGGGCTTCAGCCCGAAGTCCGATGCTGGCACAGGGGGGGGGGGGGCGTGGCACGGGATTACATACACTGACCTCACCTACATACACTGACCTACCTGACATGCATACACCTACCTAACATACACTGACCTGCATAAACCTACCTAACATACACTGACCTGCATACACCTACCTAACATACACTGACCTGCATACACCTACCTAACATACACTGACCTGCATACACCTACCTAACATACACTGACCTGCCTGACATGCATACACCTACCTAACATACACTGACCTACCTGACATGCATACACCTACCTAACATACACTGATCTACCTGACATGCATACACCTACCTAACATACACTGACCTACCTGTCATGCATATACATCTGCCTTCTGCCCACAGCACAGCTGGTACATCGGTGTAGACTGCAGTCAGCCAGTCACTGACAGATCTCACCCGATCGCTCCTCCGCTGCCATGATGATCTTTCCAAGCGCCAAGCGGGGAGCGGGGATCTCTGTAGTGCGGCGCTGCGGCCGCCGCATTGTAATTCCCGCCTTCTGGAGCCTGCAGCACCTATGATGGACGTCACACGTCTCGCGGTCCCGCCATTGGACCAGTGGGACATCCATCATAGTTCCAGAAGACGGGACCTGCCTCGGCGGATCAGATCGGTCCCCACTGGGCAGCGGCTGGCGGTGCTCGGGGCTATCAATTGGATGGTGCCTCCCTGAGACCCGGGGCTTTTCGGGGACCCCTTCGGGGCTCCAGCCCCCCCTAGCCCCCCCCTGCCGACGCCCCTGGAAAGAACCTAATTCACAAATAAGGCCTCTTGCTCTTATTCTAGCATCAGCTAAACAACTTGTTTGGACAATCTCGCTAAAAGCCTTTAGAATAATGGAATAGTTTTGTTTTACTGCGGCCACGGCTTCTGCTCTGCATGACCATCTTGAAGTAGATAGTGACTTTAAAGATTTCAGCTGAGTTCCTACTTCTTTTGAAATCTTCTCCATTACAGCATGCCGAACAGGACTTGCCTCCATGAAGGCATACAGAGTCTGGATAATGCCAAAAAAGTCAAACACAGTTCTGTTTTGCTTACTTGAAGTGCAAGCATCTACTAGGACAAGGTTCAAACAATGGGCATAGCAGTGTACATAGATTATTTCACTATTTTTTTCTTTACATTTCATCTGAACGCCTGCAGTGCATCCAGACATGGTAGCTGCTCCATCAAAGCATACAGAGATCACTGATGACCAGTCGGTTTTAAGAATTCCAAGAACTTTGGTTATCTGGTCAAAGATTGACTGAGCGTCAACTGTTAAGAGCCTCTGAAGCGACACAAAATGTTCAACTGGACTACGAAGCTCACTATTAAAATAGCATACTATGACAGACATCTGTTCATGGTGTCCACAGTCAGCAGTATCATCTTCAATTATTGAAATAGTTTTTCCATTTGTTGATGACACAATTTTTTGTTGCACAACATTATGTAAGGATGTAATTAAATCATTTTGGATGTGATTACTCAGATACGTAGCATTTCGAGGAGATTCTTGCAAATGTCTTTCAATGACAGGATCATCTTTTTTTAGTAGATGGACCATATCTAGAAACAGACCTTTTTAATGGCTGTCAGTTTTTTCATTGTGACCTCTGAATGGTCTGTCACCTATTGCCAAACACCGAACAATGTCAATCAGTCTCTCCATAACAATTCGGTTTTGGCTCCTTTCTTCTTCTTTTTTGGATAGGTAAGCCTGCTTATTTTTATCTAATAGAATATTAATAGGTTGTCCTTCATTAAAGCTTGACCATGCAGAAGTGCTTAGCGTGTGGGATTTTGAAAGTTGGTGAGTTTTAAAACATTTATTATCCCTGTGCCAGTTTCTGAATCCCTTTTCAGTGAATGCTGGATCCGCATGACCTTTCTGCGTTGCATCACTACAAGAGAAGAAACGGCAATAGAAACAAAATGCTGCATCCTTTGCTGGACTCTATTCAATCCACCTATATTTTTCTTACCAGTCACTCTGAAAATGTCTTTGTTTAATCCCTATTTTAGTTCTCGGAAACATTCTAAATTTTGGCTGAAAAGGGCCTCTAGCGAGTCGACTCTGGGGTTCCAATCTATTTGTGGGAATACTACAGACCGGATCATCAGCTGCTATGTTTGATGGCTTTGTTGAACATGACGTGCTTGTAACGCTCTGGAACTACACATGGAGTCATCAATTGGTATATCTGATGCCTGGGAGTGTACACCACACTGATCAGTAATATAAATAGTATCTTCTGGGTTGTTACTTGACTCATTACATGCATTCAAACTTTTGTCATCCTGCACAGTTTTAGCCACTGACGAGTCTGAGCTATTCGATTTTTGGGGTTTCTTGAACACAAACCAATCCATATTTTAGAATTCTGTATGAAACAATTTTTTTTTTGCTAGAAAGCAGTGTATTTTAAACGGGACATACGCAATTAACTTAGTATATCAAGAGTATATAACCTATAAAGAAAAAGCTATCACAAGTACAAAAAAAATGCAAAAATATAACAGAGTAACCAGCAGGACAGGCTAGAGGAGAAACATGATGGTGCCTAAGCTGCTGCAGTATTTCAGTTTGCATTTGACTTTAACTAGCTGTACGAAAGACCTGTGACTCGCAGGCACTGACACATGCCTAGTGTTTACACTGCACAGCTGTAAGCACCTACCTATGTGCATGAGCCCTTACAGTGCTTTGTTGTAGCAGCAGCACTAATAATCCCACTGGCCCCAGCAAAAATAGCCCCCCAGCAATCAAAGATCTCCTACAGCAACAAAAGCTTCCTTCAGCAGCAACAATAGATCCACATTATCTACTGCAGCATAAACAATAAATCATTAGGACCCTGTTTACATTTGAGTGTTTTGTAGCTTGTAGCTCGAAGCTCAAAAACACTCAAGTAAAAAAGAGATGTGAAGAATAAATAAAGGATAAATAAGGATAAATAAAGGATAAATAAGGATAAATTCACCTTTCGGAAATTGTTACATGTTATACCCATTTTTAGTGCTGCAGCAGAAGCTGTCCACTGCCCACCTCCCTGTGGCAGCAGTATAGATAGTTCTCTGTACTAGCTGCACTGTTTGAAAGCCAGCACAGCTGTGTGGCACTCTGCCCCCATGGCTGCTTCATTCAGACACACCGCTCTGTGTGTCTGAGTGAATTATAAGCCCATCCTTGGCTTTGCATCCTTAGCAGCTGTTGGCTTGTAGTTCTCAATGAATAACCACGGAGCTGTGGAGCGCTGTGGTAGATCATTGAATGTGCCTGTCAGGGAGTAACAGCTTACCCGTACGGGTAAGCCAATACACTGACAGTGTACATGAGACCTGCATGGGATCAGTGATCTGCTGATCGCTGGTGCAATGCTTTCCAGGCATCTGCAACAAAAAATAATAACGGCACATTTTTTTTATTTTTTTTTTATTAAATATTTTTTTTTATTTCAAAATAAAATAATTGCAATAACAATTCAAGCTTGAAATGAGTACATATACAGAGTGCATGTTATCACATTTCGTGTATCGGGTTATGTTGGGTCTATATAATCTACACATGGATACAAATTTAGGTCGTAGATAGTGCCTCCATATATCCGCTAGTCATCTCCTGATGGTTAACATCTAGTCCTGTGGAGGAGGGCCCCTCCCGCCCTCGGCCCCCGCGGTCTCTCAATCTGGCCGCAGCCGACCGCAGAGGGGCCCCCCCCACCCCGGACCTCTTAACTGTGCTTACTTCAGCATAAAACAGTGCGCTTGATCATAATGAAACTTTAATCAAAACATAAATAAAACAACTATAAACTGGAAACCAAATTAGGATATAGTCAGGAATGCCGGCTGTGTATCACCTTTATCATAACTTGTTATGAAAGCTTAATTTTTTCAGCATACCATGCGTTCCAGGGAGCCCAAAGTTCTGATATTTCAATATGTTTCCCTATGGTCGATGAGTGAAGTACCTCATATGTGCCATGTAACTGAATTGTATTTATTATCTCATTGGCCGTTGGTGTTTCTGTATTTCTCCTGTATCTTAGAATAGCAAGACGAGTGGCTAGTAAAATGTGTGAAGTTATAAGTCTATAGTTCACCGGGACAATGTCCAAGCCAATGGACAATATAGCTATTGCCGGAGTTAGCTTGAGCCCTATTTCGGTGACTTCTGTAATAAGTCTTTTCATCTGTGACCATATGGGTTTTATTTTAGGACAGCTCCAGAGAACATGGCACAAAGTGCCACGTCCACCGCAGCCCCTCCAACACTCAGGTGAGACCTCTTTGTAGATTCTGGCTAGTCTGCTGGGGGTCAGGTACCAGCGGAGTGTTATTTTATGTTGCATCTCCCTCAGATTTGTGCTTTTTGTATAGCTAAACGTGTGTTTAAATGCCTTCGACCACTCTATCATTGAGAAGGTTTCCCCTACGTCTGATTCCCAGGCTATCATGTTTTGAGATTTCTCACAGAGGTGTTTGTCTTGTAGTCCCATATACAACGTGGATATCCCTTTCTGTTTGATGTTCGTTTGCTCGTAGTATTGGAGGATCTTAGGGGGTAGCATAGTTGTTGTAAACTTGTTTTTCCTGACCAGTTGGGAAATTTGTAAGTATCTGTACTTTTCAGGGTCTGGTAGGGGGTAATCTACTTGTAAGGCGCTAAAGGTTTTAACTGAGGTTCCTGTCATTACGTCTTCTATATATCTGATGTCCTTTTCCTTCCAAGTGTTAAGATTAATGTTTGGGATTAGATGCGTAATTGAGGAAATAGGTGTTTTTAGAGGTTGATAATTCTCTCTCTCTGGGTTCCTGTTCCTGAGGTAAGACCATGCTCTTACAGCTGCTAGTATCGTGGGGGATTGCTTGTTGTCTAGAGAGGGATTAATGTGCGCTGTCAGGACATAGTCTTTCAGTGTTCCTGACCTTACTTGATGTTGTTCTAGTGTATGCCATAGTGCCACTTGTTCTGTTGCTGGTGTCATCCAGCTCTTGATCTGCGCTAGAACTGTTGCGTAATAATAGTCTTGAATGTGTACATGTCCCACCCCTCCGGCTGATCTGTGTTTCGTCATTTTACTGAATGCGCATCTAGCCTTCTTGCCTTGCCAGACATACCTGTTTATTATGGGTTGAATTGCTTGGAAATATGAGTTGGGGATAGGAATGGGAAGGGTTCTAAATAGGTAGAGTAATTGGGGTAAGATTTGCATTTTAAAAGCCGCTATCCTTCCTAGCCATGATAATTCGAATTTCGCTAGTGTCTGTAGTTTGTTTTGGAGTGATCTAATCCAGGGGGTATAGTTGGCCGAGATGAGGTCGCTTATTTTGGAGGTGAGTGTGATACCCAGGTATTTAATCCCATCGCTTTTCCACTTATAGGGGAACAAGTTTTCTAGTTTGTGTTTGATTTGGTCCGGGATCCCAAGATTTAATATGAAAGATTTGGACTCATTAACTTTGTAGTATGAGATTCTGTTAAATTCCTGTAGTGTTTGGTGTACTTCCGCTAGTGAGGTATTCACGTTAGTCAACATCAGTATAATGTCATCCGCAAATAAGCTTATGACGTGCTTTTTTTCCCCTACTTGTAACCCTGATATGTGTGGGTGAGTTCTCATGTATGAGGCTAGTGGTTCCATCAGTAAGTTAAATATCAGAGGGGACATCGGGCACCCTTGCCTAGTCCCATTAGTAATTTTAAATGGCTTTGACATTGTACCCGCCACTAGGAGCTGTGCTGATGGGTTCGAGTATAAGGCCATTATTGCAGAGAAAATTGCGCCCGTGAAACCAAACTTTACTAGTACCTTTTCCAGAAAATGCCAGTGAATCCTATCAAACGCCTTCTCTGCATCCAGGGCTAGGAGCAGAGAAGGCGCCTGGGTCTTGTTGGCCAAATGAATTATGTTCACCAGCCATCTCGTAGCGTCTGACGTTTGCCTGCCCTTTGTAAATCCTGACTGATCTCTATCTATTAATTCTGGTAAAATATCTATTAGCCTTGTAGCTAGCAGTTTAGCATATAGTTTTACATCGTTGTTTAGCAACGAGATAGGCCTAAAATTCTGAGGGGAGTCTGGACTTTTGCCCGGTTTGGGTAACGCGACTATGGTGGCTGATAGCATTTCCTGTGGGAACGAGGAGGAGGCAACAGCAGACCCGTATACATCCACCAATTGTGGAGCCAATATGTGTTGAAAAAGTTTATAATACTCTCCTGAGAAGCCGTCAGATCCTGGGGCCTTGTTGGGTGGTAATGTTTTTATTGCCTGTGTAATTTCTGTGACTGTGATGGGGGAATTGAGAAGTTCAATCTGTTCTTCTGTTAACTGTGGAAGGTGTACTTTGCTAAGAAATTGATTAATTTCTTCGGGTTTAGGTTGATGTGTAGAGCAGTCTTCCTTGAGGTTATATAGTGTGCTGTAATAGTGGCTGAACGCGTCAGCTATTTCTTGTGGGTGTTGTAGTTTGGACTGTGTGCTAGGGTGAAATACGTGTGGGATATGTGTCTTGTATCTATGGCCTCTCAGTTTGGAAGCTAATAGTTTGCCAGCCCTGTTACCGCTGGTGTAGTATTCTAATTTCATTCTCCTGCATGACTTTTCAAAGTCCCCCAGAAGAATTACTCTCAGTTCTAGGCGTAGCTGTGTTAGTTGATCTGTTAGTAGTTTTGTAGTGTTGGACTTGTTCTGATTTTCTATCTCATGAATTTGGTTTATTAATTTTGTGGTCTGCTGTTGTCTCGTCCTCTTAAGTCTCGCCCCTTGTTGTATCAATATACCCCTAATAAATGCTTTGTGGGCATTCCATAACCCAAAAGGATCTGCTACTGAATTTCCATTGTCTTCGAAAAATTCCGTCAATTTGTCTTCAATATATTTCCTGGTCGGACCATGCCGAAAGAGCTGGGGATTTGCTTTCCATATGAATGGGCTTCTGTTGCTAGTTGGACTTCCCACTTGTAGCTCCACCGGTGCATGGTCCGACCAGGTGATGTCGTGGATCTCAGCCTTTGTACACTGAAACAATAGTTTTTTTATCAACTAGAAATAAGTCAATTCTGCTGTACATGTTATGCCTATGAGAGAAAAAAGAGTAGTCTCTGTTATTTGCATTTAGGCATCTCCATGCGTCGTATAATAGAAATTTCCTTAATAGTGGTTGAAGGTCAGGTGGGCGCTTTTTAGGGTACGACGACGTGTCCATCACAGAGTCTGGGGTCATGTTGTAGTCTCCGCATACAACCACTGCACCTTTTTTTTTCAGTTAAATGTTTTTCAGCGTTTTATGGAGAAACCTGGACTGACCTGAATTAGGTGCGTACAGGTTTGTGATTGTATAGGTGGTGGAGTTCAAGTCACATATCAAAGTAATGTAGCGCCCTTGCGGGTCAATTTCTATGTCATGTAGCTTAAATGCCACGGTGTCTCTGATGGCGATCATAACGCCCTTTGTCTTTTTCTCTGCGTTGGCGTAGAAAATATGGGGGAAACTTGGGTGAGTGCACTTTGGAGGTGCTGAGGACTGGAAGTGTGTCTCCTGGACGCAAATAACATTGCCGCTGAGTTTCAATGCTTCCTTCCAAAGAGAACGTCTTTTGGCTGGATGATTGAGGCCCTTGGCATTCAAAGTTACAAATTTAACTGCCATGGTGGTGTGATTTGTAATGTTGTGTAAGAACAGGAAGAGCTTCACTTACAGTTTTTGTGGGCACCTGGTGCGGCGCTTTGAATGGGTCCGTGACCCAGATGGTAGGTATACAAGATTGGTGATCTTCATTTCGCTTGTTGTAGACCTTCGGCATCCTGACTAGGAACAGATAAAGAAAGAACTTGAACAGGTAAACGGTCAACAATGTGGCTTTACGCCTACTTGAAAGGGTTAGTAACATAGTGTGACTCATGGTCACTCAGTTGTAACTTGGGGGAAAAAGTTAATAGAACTTAACGGAGCATTATTGTGACACAGCGGTTAATGTTGTGATCCCTTGCCCTATTCGGGTTATACATGAGTGCGGGCATTTCTGCGATCCACAGTATGCCACTCAGCCTCCTGGTTCCTGGGGGGACTTCGCTTGTTTGAGCTTGGCGGTGGGTCTGGGATAATACCCCATGCGTACAGGAGAGACATTCCTCTGGGAACTGAATCCATTATGTGTTCCTTTCCTTCTCTTGTGACAATGAGTTTTGTGGGGAAGCCCCATTTATAGGGGAGGTTGTGATTTCTTAAGGCCTTGGTAATGGTTGTGAGGTTCCTACGCTTCTGGAGCGTATATTGGGAGAGATCAGCATAAAATTGGAGATGAGCATATTGTGCTGGTATGTCTTCCTTGCGTCTGCTGATGGCCATCAGTCTCTCCTTGGTGTGGTAAAAGTGCAAACGCAAAATTACATCTCTAGGTATGTTATCAGATAGGAAGCTAGGCTTCGGGAGTCTGTGGATCCTGTCAACCGTCATGTCCAGCTCGGTCAGGTCTGGCATTATGGCCATGAATAGTTGGGTAGCGTACGCTTTAAGTTCTTGTTGCGGGATGGATTCGGGGACCCCCCTAATTTTGATGTTGTTCCTCCTGGATCTGTCCTCAATGTCGGCCATTTTGGCTTTCATTGATTCTAATTCCTCATCTCTGGCCTCATCTGCGTCCACCAATTCATTTATTGTGGAGGCATATTCCCCCATTTTGTTTTCTATGTGTGTTACTTTATCTGCAACTGACCGGAGCTCTGTGCCAAATTTGTGCAAATCCACCATATCTGAGTGTAGGGAACCCCTTAGGGAGACTAACATCTCCTTTAGCACGGTGTCTAAGACCGGTTGGCCGTTTGTGGGGAAGGTATCAATGGAGTCAGGCAGTTCTCTGGTGTCATCCCCTGAGTCTAGCAGCGAGCTCACCTCGTTGTTGTCATCCGTGGCATCTGGCTTAAATCTTGCCTTCTCTGGGCTCCCTGAGGAAGGGGTAGCTGGCGGGGATGTCATACCTTTAGGTGGGTTGCTTCTTTTGTGCGGATTCATCTGTGTTTCTCCTCGTGGTGTGGCTGAAGCTGGCGTGGATGTATGGCCGGCGGCATCTTGTTTAGGCCCGCTGGAGAAAAATTCCGTCAGGCGAGTCGGCCCTTTCGGTTTACTCCTCCGTCCCGGCATTTCTGCTGTACTGTCGCCCGGTAACTGGGGACTCGTTCGCCGGGTTTTGGTCGCCGGATCGGGTCTGGGCAAGGTACCTGGTGCCGTTATGTGTCCCGCTGTGCTCGGAGCTCCTGGCTTACGCGGCCATCTTGGTCTCCGGCTAGCTCCGCCCCCGCACATTTTTTTTATTGATGGGCACACTGGCTGCAATTGATGGGTACAGTAGCTGCGTTTGATGGCACAGTAGCTGCATTTCATGGCACAGTGGTGGCAATTTATGGGCACAGTGGCTGCGTTTGATGGGCACAGTGGTGGCAATTGATGGGCACAGTAGCTGCAATTGGCACTGCTTTCTGTCTGCCATATATTGGGGCTGTGGGCATACAGGAAGTAGTTAATATACACTTAGGATTTTTTATTTGGTTTTTATTTGATTTTATTGGATAGGTTTTATAACAGTAGTAGTAACAGTAGTAACAGTAGTAAGTCAAAAATATGTTTTTGTTTTTTTTTTCAATTTTGAATTTTTGTGTTTAGCAAAAAATAAAAACCTAGTGTGGATCAAATACGACCAAAAGAAAGCTCTATTTGCATGAAAACAATTATACAAAAGTCATTTGGGCAAAGTATTGCATGGCTGCGCAATTGTCATTAGTGCAGTTAAATAGCAAAAAATGGCCTGGTCATGAAGGGGGAAAATCTTCCAAAAGGTTGCGGTTAAGTTGATTTTTAAATGTAATCATGTAGTGGTTGTAGTCATCTGACCAACATCCAATCGACAGCGCAAGTCATGGGACTAAAGAAAAAAAGGGCCTCTGCATAGTGCAGATGAATCCAAGATAAAAAAATATTCATTCGATAAAAACAAAATAAAAAATGTACAGACCATCAATAAAGATGTGTACATAGAGTGATCACAAAAAATAGTAAGAACAGCATGGTACAAAAAGCACAGCAGGCTATGCACCCGACATGTTTCAAACAAACGTTCTTCTACTGGGCATGCCTGTGTCATATGACTTTATGTACTATAGGTACTTGCCTGTGCCATGTACACATGAGTTCACCCATCATCATTTATGCACTTGACACTTTTAATGCATTTTTGTACATTTATAATATTTCTCACCACTTATTATCCACCAGTTGAATACTCACCCCTAAGGTGACCAGTGGGGGTGTTTGCATTTTTTATTATTTATTCTATACACAATTTGTCATATTGTTGATGCTAGCTCCTATTTTCTACTAATTTTTTTGTGTCACTAGTAGCACAACTTTTCTCACATATTTTTGACAAGCCAGGCAGGGTTCATATTGATTTGAATCGTGTGTGTGTGTGTGTATATGTGTATATATATATATATATTTATTATGTACATATATATTTATATATTTTTTTATATACATTATACCTGCCTGGCTTGTCAGCAAAAAAGTAAGTGTGTGTGTGTGTGTATATATATATATATATATATATATATATATATAAATTCACACTTACTTTTTTGCTGGCAGGGACAGGGTTCATATCGAGTTGCCTTTTTATTTGGTCCATCCATCGTGTGG
This sequence comes from Lithobates sylvaticus, assembly GCA_028564925.1. Lineage (NCBI taxonomy): Eukaryota > Metazoa > Chordata > Amphibia > Anura > Ranidae > Lithobates > Lithobates sylvaticus. Next base: position 206,878,192 of record CM053032.1, read on the forward strand.
CTGCACTTTCCTGCAGTGCTGAGCCACATGCCTGCCGCTATCCGATCCCAGGCTGAGGCTCCGCTGAGTCTGCTGCTTCTTCCAGAGAGCAGGCCGGAGGGGGGGGCGCAGTGCAGAAGTATATCACTCCGCCGCCACCTGCGGGACCTTTGCTGCCGGAACTATAGAAGACCCATCGGAAAATGCGCCTGGATCACTCCGCCGCGGCTAAGGTCTTGGCAACTACCTCGTTCCTGCAGTGCAGCAATTTCAGCAAACAGATGTTTTTTCTTGCCAGGACCAAGCCAGGACAGGGGTGACAACTGTGACATGAGCAGTACTAGTCACAACTACTCGCAGCAGTCACAACTAGCAATGAGAGCACAGGGATGATTAGGGTGTGCCTGGGCACACCCGACACACCCCGTGGGCACGCCTATGCAGGACTTACTAACTCATCAAACTGTATCATCGTGAGGACTTTGACAGCCAGTAGGTGCAGAGCCCATAGACTTCCATGGGTCATTGTGGTTCCCAGATAATTAAAAATGCCAATTTTCTGAACGACCTTTTTCCTGAACAACTAGTGACCATCATGCTCAAATATATTCTTAGACATTAACACCTGGAAAGGTATCAGCAGTCTGTTCACAATGTAATAAATCTGCCTGTTGAGATGGAGTGGGACAATACTGGAGCTTGGCAAAGGCTGCAAAGTGAACAATTTCCTCAATGAACACACTACTAAAGTCTCAAGGGAAAGTAAGTTTAATGTTTTCTATAAAGGAAGTCTGGGTCAACCTCTGGGAGGGGAGCCCAAAGAAATTGCCTTTTTTGACCCGTTATAAACCCAGCACTGTTAGCAGGAGGAACCAGTGAGAACTGTTGGGGACCCAGAATTTCAACATCCCTGAAAGTGTTGGGTTCCTTTCGGATATCACATGAACATTTCTTACATTATTTTTTACATCTTAGCATGTTACATATTAGATTTTAGTGATTGGATGTATACATTCTTTAATAAACTCTAAGGTTTTGTCTATACAATAGGTCACATCGTAATGGATATGAGAAAAATGTTCACAAAATGCAGGGGTTAACCAATGCTACATGTTCCATCTCACAAGGTGTGCCATAAAAACAAAATGAAAAATAGACACAATATTTGTTTTAATTAATGCTCTGTACACAAAATGTTTATGAGAAATATGAGGGAGAAAGTCTTGCTGGAACATGAAAGGTTTGGAGGCTACTACAAAGGAATCATTTGGCAGCAATGGTATGCAAACATCCTGGAGAGATGGCAAAGATGATGACAAAAGTTACAGTTGTTGCATCAGTCTTTGTTAACTAAGAAACAGTTTCCATTATTACAGAGATTATAAAAGAAATGACCAGATTTTAGATTTAAAATAAAGGTTTGTGAAAAAAAAAAAAAAAGTATGAAAATTTTGTTAACTGCAGAACTGATCCAGAGAATGTAAGGTACAGCTTCCTATATTACAAACAACTTTAGCCCATGTTGAGTAGTATTTCTAATCATAATTGTAGCCTAAGGGGTCCAAACCTGGGTAACCCGTCAAGGTTATACTAACTCGTAAACAATAAAGGGAATCCATAATGGGCAGATCTATTGTGAGTTACACTCATTTTATTTTGAGAGTTGGGCTAGCAATAAGCAGCTTGAATTTCATAAAATTCTTGATGATTTGGCCAAAATTCAAACCACAAGTGGTCCTGTGGGCACCACCTGGCTCAAAGAGCTGTGATTAAAAATGTTAAGTGGGTGGGAATTGTAGTGACTGCACAAATCAATTGCAGTCACTGTTTGTGTATTCAGAGAGCAACTTGTGGGCAAGGTCTGGCTGTGCCCATGGGGTACCACCGCGCCTGTAGGCATGCTCACCAATGCCTGGAACCAGGCAGAGGCTTCAGTCATGTGAAGAATCAAATATCAATGCAGTCCCCGACTCAGAGGTGAGCCACTTGTGTGTAGCACTGATATTCGGATGTTCCTCCTTAAGATGTTCTATCCCATGTCACTACACACTCAATCTAGCTACACCTAAATGATGCTGCCTCAGGTTACCTAAAGAGGTCCCAATGAAATCTTTCAGTTGCCTTATGTTCTCTTTGGTCACAGCTCCCCTGAGATCCAGACCTCATTCCCTTTTATACAACACGGGAGGGAGGCTGGACCCCAGCAAAAAGCCTGTGAGCACAAACGGGGGAGATAGCAAAACATTAACCCCTTACCCCTACATGGACAGCCAAGCTTACTAAACTGACAGCAGGCCACCTGCCTACAAACTGAACACAATAACAGATAATGCAGATTCCAACCTCCATGCTGTTAAGCATAGCGGTGGGAATCAAGTGGAATGATGAGAAATCAAGTGCCCAACTATAAATAACAAAAACAGTGCTGCGCTACTGAATAAATAATTGTGTAAACCAATATAATTCAATAAGAACCATTTATACATATGTAGCGGGGTTCTACCCCTTTTAGGGGAAGAGACTACGTTTCCTTACTGTCGCTCGGACGGAGCTGATGACCGGAGTTCAGGGCTGTGACTGAGGAGACCGGACGCCGCCATTGAAGAGACCAGAGCCACCATTGGAGGGACCGGAGCTGAGGACGGTACCCAAGGATTGGTGAGAGAGCCGGAAGGCTCATCCTGCATTTACACACACGTTTTATGCCTATTGAACTGCCTAGGCGCAATTTACCTCAGAGCAGCAATGTTACTTTTTGTGGATTACAAAGACACCATTTAAAGCTACATGTGCACCACCTCTACAGATTCATTGCCGGTGAAGAACACTGTACTAGTACAAGGACTGAGCTCTATTGCTAGGGATCAGGCCTGGTCCGTTAGGTAGGCGCAGATAGATTTATTGCACCTCAGGGGTGCATAGCAGACGGTCGCCACACTGGGCGCTCCGTTTCCCCACTGCCAGTTGTTATATATGTGTGTACATGTTAAAGTGCATATTGCAGGGACCTGCTAAAGTATTGTAAGTCATATGTTCAAATGCATGTTACTATTTCTTTTCCTTACTGACAAAAGTAAAGCCAGTTATTCTTATTTCAGCAGTCTGCTTGTGAGTTCATACCAATTACACTTAGAGTATAAGCTAAGTTTTATGTGCATAGGGACGTACCCCTTTACTAACTGTGCCAGAGTGGGTAGAGCCAAATTGCCGGGGGTTGGTGGAGCTGTACTCAGGGACCCAAAACAAACCAGCGGCTCTCTTAACTGGGGGTAGCGCTACACGTGGGGGCTCGTAATCCGGGATCCTGAGTCAGCGGGAAAAGCCGCCAGAAGGTACCGGCATGGACCCAATAGAAGTGGGACGGTGGTCCGCAACATGGGCCGCTGACCCAGCCGCAGCAGCAGTCATTGAACTGCCAGGGATGTGGCAGAGAGAGGCAGTGAAGCAGCTCATAATGTCATTATCCCCGTGCCAGAAGTCATGGATAATGGACATGAGAAATGATGCTGGGTACACATACGCCCTAATAGAATGGAAGGAAGAGACTCCAGAACAGTTCAGGAGCCAGAGCATACAGGCACCGAATGGTCAGGCCTATCAAGTGCTGCATGCGCTGCCGCGCAAGGGAGAAGGTTCTCCTATGAAAGCCATTCTATCCCCAAAGAAGGAAGAGCAGAAGGGCGCGGAAAGTCCCGCACAGACTACTCTTAGTGCAGAACTGTGTGCTGTCCTAGGGGAGATTGTGACTCAGTGCAGAAGAGACCCCGGGGATTACCCAATGTCGGGATACAGGAAACTCCGGATGTTTTCAGGGAGGACACCTGTACCCTCGGGAGAAGAGGGATTTGAAGAGTGGTTAGATGGTGCCACGCAGGCCCTAGAAGAATGGGAGGTCTCAGAAGGCAGAAAGAAGCAAAGGATTGTGGAAAGCCTAAAAGGACCTGCCTTAGAGGCCATACGCAATCTGAAGACGAGTAAGAAGGATTGCACTGCCCAGGACTACATAGACATCCTGGAAGGTGTGTTTGGTGGGACAGAAAAAGTCACAGAACTTACCTATCAGCTGGAACACTGTTACCAGAAGACAGGGGAGAAGCTGTCAGAGTACATGGGACGCATAGAAAAGATCCTGCATAGGATTATCCTGAAGAAGGGGATAGATCCAGGGAAGGTAGATGAAGCCCGTGCCCAGCAGGTGATGAGGGGAGCCCAACCCTTGGACCCTGTCGCACTAATTCTACGCACCCGCCAGGACGGGAAGAGCCTGGACTACCCTGACCTCATCCGAATGGTCAGAGAAGAAGAGGCCATGTTGGAAGAGAAACGGGAGAAGCAGGTGATGGGGTCTACAAGGCTTCCAGTGGCCACGGTCAGGTCGGCCTTAACCCCTGAAAGAGACACAGAGGTAGATGCCCTGAAGTTGCAGATGTCCCAGATGATGGAGATACTGACGTCTCTAGTGGCGAAAGAGACGCCCAGTCCCAAGAAAGAAACAGGCAGGAAGGAATTGTTTCCAGCTGTCCCAGCACCAGCATCCCCACCTGACTACGGTGAGATGATTTGCTTTAATTGTGGAGGAATTGGTCATATTGCAGCTGTATGTTCCAGTCCCAAGAAGAAGAAGGCAGAAAGCCGCCAGCCGGCGGGAAACGCCAAAGGGCCCCGGTGAAGGAGTCAACCGGGTGCCCATCACCTTCAGTGAGCTCCAAGAAGCACAACAGGAAGAGAAAGCGAGGAGACCAAACCCCTCAGAAGGGGCCCAGGGATCCTCAACCAAGGTGCACTCCAGAGAAAGGGGGCAAGACCCCTCCGGAGAGACACAGCACCCCCAGACGTGAACTCTTCAAAGTGAGAGATAACAATGTCCCTCAACGGGTTCACACTCCCAGTAAGAGGGAGAAAATCAATGCATATCAGGCTCAAGAAAGGAGCAAGTGCAAATCAAGTGCTGGTAAAGCGAAGAGTCCAAAGAAGAGGACAGCATCAACTCAGCCCTACCCAGAGGAGCTAGTTGGTCCATCCCCTACTGAACCCATCCAAGTGGAAGGAGTGTACACGAAGGCCCTTCTGGACACTGGAGCACAAGTGACCCTGTTGTACAGGGACTTCTATGACAGATACCTGAGTCATCTGCCAATACAGAAGATAGAAGAGTTGGAGATAAGGGGATTGGGAACTCAGAGTTTCCCCTATGATGGATACTTACCCATACGATTGACGTTTGGGAATCAAGTGGAATGATGAGAAATCAAGTGCCCAACTATAAATAACAAAAACAGTGCTGCGCTACTGACTTCTGTGAACTATCTGGGACACATAGTGTCTGAAAAGGGAGTGTCTACAGACCCTGAGAAGCTGGAGGCAGTTACTTCGTGGCCAAGACCCACAACAGTTACAGAACTTCGGTCTTTCTTGGGGTTCTGCTCCTTTACCGCAGGTTTGTGGATGGATTCGCCCGCATTGCCAAACCCCTCAACGAGCTGCTGAAGACAGAAGGAGAGGAAGATGGAATGGGGCCTAGGAGGTCCAGTGAGTCGGTCAAAGACCAGTGGAATTCAAGGTGTGAAGAGGCTTTCAGAACCTTGAAGAGAAGTCTCACCACAGCCCCAGTTTTGGCCTACGCTGACCCCACTAGACCCTATGAGCTACACGTTGATGCCAGCCATGAGGGCCTAGGTGGAGTACTCTACCAGGAGTATGAAGACCAGCTACGACCAGTGGCCTATGTGAGCCGGAGCCTGACCCCCTCCGAGAAGAACTATCCCACCCACAAGTTGGAGTTCTTAGCCCTCAAGTGGGCAGTTGTTGACAAACTGAGAGACTATCTGTATGGGGCCGAGTTTACTGTAAAGACAGATAACAACCCCTTGACCTATCTATTCACCACCGCCAAGCTGGATGCAACTGGACACAGATGGTTGGCGTCGTTGTCTGGATTCAATTTCAGTCTCAAGTGATTGATTGAATTGGAATCCAAAAATACAAATGAATATATGTGTGAATCAAAGTTCATAATCATTATCAAGTGATTGATTGAATTGGATCCAAAGATATCAATTAACCCACAGTGCAAAATGATGCTTGTGCTCACCTCCACCAGTATCACAGGCTGCACACCTCACATATGAGTCAAAATCAGCAGTATTCTCCTCTGGGGATAATGAAGATTACTGCATGGTATAGAAACCTTCACTTCTTCATTTCAGATACCTGCTTTTTGGGTTCCAAAGAGCCCTGATCGCTTTACCTGAAGGGATAAGTATGCAAAAAAGAAGGCAAAATCTAGTGTTATCCATCTAAGAATATTTATTCTCGTAAAAAAAAAATAGAAGGTGAACTTACAAGTATGGCAATATAAGCTGTAGCTGGAACAGCATTTAACCACTTGAGACCGCCTCACGCCAATATACTTTGGCAGAATGGCACGGGCAGGCAGAGTAATGTACCTATACGTTAGTCCCCTCCCACCGGCGGGGGGGCGCAATCGGCATCATTCCAGGAGCGATCCATTCTGAGGGGGAGGCCACGGATTCATGGCCTCTCCCTCACGATCGCTCCTGACAAATGAGAAGCTTCCTCTGCTTCTGAAACTGTAAACAGAAGCAGAGGAAGTGATGTCATCTCTCCTTGTGAAGCCTCTTTCGTTCCAGGGCCCGAGGAGAGAAGACATCACTGAGTTACACCAACAGCACACTAACACCAGTACATGTAGGCACACAAATCACCCCCCAATCACCCCCCGCACCCCCTGTCACAGTGACACCAATAGCAGTTTTCATTTCTTTACTGATTGCTAGGGATGGGCCCGGTGTTCGGTTCGAACCCATGTTCAAATCGAACATCGGGCATTCGCCCGCTCGGCGAGCCCAGAACTATTTGGGCCGCTCGCATCAAATCCGTGTGATGCGAGCGGCCCGCAATGCACTGCGCCAGTCGCAGTGCATTGATGGCTGATGATTAGCCAAGCATGCACTGTGACCCTGCATGCTTGGCCAATCATAGAGGCAGTGGCGAGGAGAGCCATAATTGGCCACAGGCAGGATGCCTGTGGCCAATTATAGCTCAGGGGGTTTAGTACACGCCCCACACTATAAAAGGCCGCCGCGCCGGCGGCCTCGTATAGTGTGTTCCAGCGTGTCAGTGATATTATGTGCTGTGATCCATTCTGCAGTGTTGCTGACTGCTGACATTATCTGCTGTGATTCTGGGGATTAGTGTGGATGCTCGATAGTGTAGTACGTTTTTAAAAGTTAGTACAGCATTGCAGTATCACATTAAAACACCTTCCTTCCTTTCTTCATCCTGTTGTGTCATCTAAGGCAGCCATCTGTGGCTAATAAATTGCCGGTTCCCATAACACAGAGAACAGTCATTCATTAAAAGTCATTGATAAAAAAACAAAAAAACAAAAAAAAAAAAAGCGTGGGGGACCCCCCAAATTCAATTACCAGGCCTTTGAGGTCTGGGATGGATTTAGAGGGGAACCCCGGCCAAAAATAAAAAAAAAATGGCGTGGTGTCCCCCTCAAAATCCATACCAGACCCTATCCGAGCACGCAACCTGGCAGGCCGCAGGAAAAGAGGGGGGGACGAGAGCACCCCCCTCCTGAACCGTACCAGGCCACATGCCCTCAACATTGGGAGGGTGCTTTGGGGTCCCCCCCAAAACACCTTGTCCCCATGTTGATGAGGACAAGAGCCTCTTCCCCACAACCCTGGCCATTGGTTGTGGGGGTCTGCGGGCGGGGGGCTTATCGGAATCTGGAAGCCCCCTTTAACAATGGGACCCCCAGATCCCGCCCCCCCTACCCATCTGCCTACCATTTCAGGGAGGGGCCGGGATCTGGGGGTCCCCTTGTTAAAGGGGGCTTCCAGATTCCGATAAGCCCCCCGCCCGCAGACCCCCACAACCAATGGCCAGGGTTGTGGGGACGAGGCCCTTGTCCTCATCAACATGGGGACAAGGTGCTTTGGGGGGGACCCCAAAGCACCCTCCCAATGTTGAGGGCATGTGGCCTGGTATGGTTCAGGAGGGAGGGGGGGCGCTCTCGTCCCCCCCTATTTTCCTGCGGCCTGCCAGGTTGCGTGCTCGGATAAGGGTCTGGTATGGGCTTTGAGGGGGACCCCACGCCATTTTTTTTTTGGCCGGGGTTCCCCTTAATATCCATAGCAGACCTGAAGGGCCTGGTAATTGAATTTGGGGGGACCCCCACGCTCTTTTTTTTGTTTGTTTTTTTTTTTTTATCAAAGACTTTTTTTTTATCAGTGACTTTCAATAAATGACTGTTCTCTGTGTTACGGGAGCCGATAATTCATTAGCCGCAAGTGATTTTAAATAGCTTTTTTTCCTGCAAAAATGACACTATGTGCAGGAACAGTTCTAAGCATGGGAAACATGCGCCCCTTCACAGGCATACTATAGACACCCCCAGGTACGAAATTTAAAGGAATATTACACTTTTATTGTTTCACTTTAAGCATTATTAAAATCACTGCTCCTGAAAAAATGGCCGTTTAAAAAAAAAAAAATTGCATTGATACATGTCCCCTGGGGCAGGACCCAGGTCCCCAACACTTTTTATGACAATAACATGCATATTAGCCTTTAAAATTAGCACTTTTGATTTTGAACGTTCGCGTTTATTGTAATTAATAGGGTTCTCAAGTTCACATGGACTTTAGGTCCGTTTGCGGGTTCTGGTGCGAACAGAACCCGGGGGTGTTCGGCACATCCCTACTGATTACTGCATTGGTGTCATTTTGTGACTGTTATAAGTGTTAGGGCTGTTAGTGGTAGGCCCCTTTAGGTCTAGGGTACCCCCCTAAGCCCCCTTATAAAGGTTTAACCCCTTGATCACCCCTTAGTTAACCCTTTCACTCCCTGTCGCCAGTGTCACTAAGCAATCTTTTTTTCTGATCGCCGTATTAGTGTCGCGGGTGGCACTATTTAGGTGTTAGTTATTTAGGTTCACCGCCAAGTTTGTATAGCGTCAGGTACCCCTATATACTACCTAATAAAGGTTTTAACCCCCTGATTGCCCCCTAGTTAACCCTTTCACCCCCTGTCATCAGTGATCACCGCATACGTGTTACGGGAGACACTGGTTATTTAGTTTGTTTTTATAGCGTCAGGACACCCGCCGTTTATTACACAATAAAGGTTTAAACCCCTGATCACCCGCCGGTGATATCAGTTATGTTTTAGGGTCAGTTAGGGTCTGCGTCGCCCCAGGAAGCGTCAGATTAGTGGCAGTAGCGCTAACACCCATGCACGCAGCATACACCTCCCTTAAGCCCCATACACACGGTCGGACAATCCGCGGACCAGGTCCGTCGGACCATGTCCGTCATACTTTGTCCGATGTTGGTTTTGCGTACACACGGTCGGACAAAGTTGTCGGAAATCCGATCATTCTGAACGTGGTGACGTTTGTTGCCTACGACGGGACTACGTAGAGGCTAGTAGCCAATAGCTTTGGTCTTGTAATGTGATCTGAGCATGCGTGGCACTTTGTCCGGTCGGACAACCGTACACACGATCGGATTTGGTGTGATCGGACCGTGTTGACGGCAAAGATTTCCAGCAGGAGATAAGACTTTGTCCGTCGGTCAAACCGACGAACACTGTCCGATGGTGCATACACACGGTCTGATTTTTCAACAACCTTGTCCGATCGGACAGAATCCATGAAAAAGTCCGACCGTGTGTATGGGGCTTAAGTGGTATAGTGTCTCAACGGATCAATATCTGATCTGATCAGATCTATACTAGCGTCCCCAGCAGTTAAGGGTTCCCAAAAATGCAGTGTTAGCCCAGATACCTGCTAGCACCTGCCTTTTGCCCCTCCACTCAGCCCAGCCCATCCTAGTGCAGTTTTGATGACGTTTCTGAGTATGACAGATATTGAAGAGGAAGTCACTCATCTGTCAGATTCAGGCTCAGAATACAATCCTGTAGACGACAGCGGCTCCATGACAGATAGCTCTGACAACGGAGTTGTGGTCCCTGCTAGGGTCAGGCGTACCAGACCCTGATCTTATTCTGCTGTAGTTGAGGTGCAAGAACCGCAGGGCTCTCGTATGTAGCAGAGAAGTACTAGTGCCGCTAATCCTTCTGGTGATCACGGAAGATCTCTATAGATCTATTGTGGACCAAAGTAATTTGTATGCTGGTCAATTCATTGCCACTAATCCCCAGTTGTCCTCCCTTGCCAGAGATTGGAAACCAATTTCGGTTTACGAATTTAAGACCTTTCTGGGACTATCCCTCCTCATGGGCGTAACTAAAAAGAGTGAGTTGCGGTCATATTGCTCCACTGACCAAAATTCACCATACGCCCATGTTCTCTGCTTCCATAACCAGGGCACGATACGAGCAGATCTTGCGGTTCATGCACTTCAACGACAATGAACTCTGTCGTCCTTGTGGAGACCCTGGATACGACTGGCTCTACAAAATTGGGCCCCTTGTAAACCACTTCAACGAACGTTTTGCAGCCTTGTTTACTCCCCATCAAGTTGTCTGCGTTGATGAGCCCCTGATTAAGTTTTCTGGCTGCTTGTCTTTCAAACAGTATCTTCCCAGCAAGCGTGCCAGATATGGGGTCAAGATGTATAAGCTCTGTGACAGGGCCACAGGCTATATATATATATATATATATATATATATATATATAGTTTTATGGTTTACGAGGGAAGAGGTAGTCATGTAGAGCTGGAGAACTGCCCAGCTTACATAGGGAGATCTGGCAAGATTGTGTGGGACTTGGTGTCACCCTTATTCGGAAAGGCGTACCATTTGTATGTGGACAATTATTAGATGAGCGTGCCACTTTTTAGTCACTTGTTTGATCATCAGATTGGCGCATGTGGCACTGTGCGACCTAATCGCCGGGGCTTACCCCAGAGGCTTGTAGATTCCAGTTTTAGGCTGGGGGAGAGAGCCTGCTTGAAGTGAAATAATTTGCTTGCTGTAAATTGCAGGGATAATAAGAATGTTTTTGTTCTGTCCTCCCTTCACACAGACACGGCGGTCGAAATTCCTACAGCGACTGGTGTTGTGGAGAAACCCCTCTGTGTCCACGAATATAACCAAAATATGGGAGGGGTGTACCTCAGCGACCAGTTGTTGGCGCCGTACCTAGTTGCCCATAAGGCCAGGCGCTGGTCCAAAAAGTGTCTGTATATTTATTTCAATTGGCTTTGCTGAATGCTCATGTGCTATACAGAGCTTCAGGATGGACTGGATCCTTCCTTAAATTCCAGGAAGAGATCGTCAGAGCCTTTCTGTTTCCAGACGGTGCTTCACCTCACCATCCCAATCCAAATGCAGTGAGCCGGCTGCATGAGAGGCATTTTCCATATGTCCTCCCAAGTACCCCTACCCAACGAGCCCCCCAAAGAAGATGTCGTGTCTGTAGCAATCGCGGATATAGGCGTGACACCTGCTATTATTGTCCCTCCTGTCCTGACATTCCTGGTCTTTGCATTGGTGAATGTTTTGAACACTACCATACACTAGTGGAGTTTTAGCGCAGGGTACAGCACTGCACAGAATAGGACACACTTCCACAGGGCCTCCCAAGATGCCATCGCATTTTGAGAGACCTGAACCTGGAACCGAACGGTTACAGTTACAAATAAAATTGTAAAAAATATATAAGGTATATAAAGGTAAAATTTATAGTTTCGGGGACACAGGGTATGCACATTTGCTTGGTGCAAGGCTACAGAGCATAAATGTGGACTGGAGAAAACTACTTTCTCCAGGTTTTGGTATTCGTCATGGGTCTCTGTAGTTTGGAGATTCCACAGTGTTTTGGGTGGGACGGGATCTTCAACCCTGTGTCCAGACTTTGTAAATTACCAGCAGAGTGTGTGCTCAGGTGAGCACAGCACTTATAATGAGGGTATGGAAAGACCTCATGGCTCCCAGTTGGAGACTGCTCCACACCCAGAGACAGGAGGTCTCCAGGAATCATAGAGGTTGCAGGAGGCAGCTAGAACGCGTGACTGCAAGAGGCAGTGCAATGGCCTGAGGACTAAGGCCAGAGTGGAGCTGTGGGCGCTAAAGAGAAGCCATCCACATTGAGAAATCCTGTGATCTGTGTGACCAGGATAAAGAGCAGAGGTACTGCTAAAGAGCCAGGTGGGCTAGCATTTTCTGTGTGATTATTTGCTGGAGAAGAACCACTGTGTGGGAAACCTTTATGTCACAGACTTTTATTTGCCTTTTTAATAAAAATGGGCTACCATGCCCTTAAATATAGTTCCTGACTGGCTTGAATCACTAACAAACACACCTGCCACGAGAGCTAATGGTCCCCCATGTTACAAGTGGTTGTTGGATGCGGGCAGAAGACGGTGGAATCCGGGTCCTTGCTCCACAGTGAGTTCAAGTCAGGAAATATTGGATGTGTATGGAAGTGCAGCCAGGCAAAAAGCATTGTGTGTTGCAGATGTACCTGTGATTGAAAAGTCTGTGACATAAAGGTTTCCCACACAGGGGTTCTTCTCCAGCAAATAAACACACAGAAAATGCTAGCCCACCTGGCTCTTTAGCAGTACCTCTGCTCTTTATCCTGGTCACACAGACCACAGGATTCCTCAATGTGGATGGTTTCTCTTTAGCGCCCACGGCTCTGCTCTGGCCTTAGTAATCAGGCCGTTGCTCTGCCTCTTGCAGTCACACGTTCTGGCTGCCTCTTGCAACCTCTCTGACTCCTGGAGATCACCTGTCTCTCTGGGTGTGGAGCAGCCTCCAACTGGAAGCTATGAGGTCTTCCCATATCCTCATTATAAGTGCTGTGCTCACCTGAGCACACACCCTGCTGGTAATTTACAAAGTCTGGACACAGGGTTGGAGATCCCGTCTCAACCAAAACACTGTGGAATCTCCAAACTACAGAGCCCCATGACCGAATACCAAAACCCGGAAAAAGTAGTTTTCTCCAGTCCACATTTATGCTCTGTAGCCTTGCACCAAGCAAATGTACATACCCTTTGTCCCCGAAACTATCAATTTTACCTTGACAGCATCTCCTACTGTCACATATCCCCTCCCCTTGTTTCGAACCCGAAGGGGCTGGAAAACACCAGCCCAAATCCTTGATTGGGCCTACGCAGCAAACAGCTGGCGCAGAGGTGCCCCAATCAAGGATTCTTCAAGTCCTGTGGGATCCATGCCTGGTTCATTTTAATGAATGTGAGCTTGTCCACGTTGGCTCTGGCAGGCGGCTGCTCTTGTCTGTGATAACGCCCTCTGCTGTGCTAAATACACGTTCAGATGATACTCTGGCTGCAGGGCAGGCCAGCACCACCAAGGTGCAAAGGGCAAGCTCAGGACATGTGCCCAGTTTGGAGACCCAGAAGTTGAAGGGGGCAGACCCGACATTCAGTACGTGTAGGCGTGTGCACACATACTGCTCCACCATGTTGGTGAAATGCTGCCTCCTGCTAAGACATTCCCTCTCAGTTGGTGGTGCTGGTTGTTGTGGCGTGCTGACAAAGCTTTTCCACATTTTGGCCATGCTAACCCTGCCTTCTGAGATGCTGGCGGTGCCCCGACTGCGTTTGCAACCTCTTCCTCCTCCTCTGCCTTCGCCTTGTGCTTCCACCGTGCCCCCGCTGTCAGGTGGAATGCCACCAGCAGCGCGTCTACCAGCGTGCGCTTGTACTCGCCCATCTTACGATCACGCTCCAGTGAGGGAATTAAAGTGGTTCTGCACCCATTTCATTTAGTAAATCTCTTTGCCTTCCAAATCAGGCAAAGAGTACTAAATGAAATGTCTTTTTTTTTTACTTACCTTGTAATTGATGATTTCCGGTCTTCTGTCTCTTCGGGGGTGGGCGGGGGTCTCTGCGTCGATCGTCGTCAGGCCGCACTGTCTCCTGGGATCTGGTGTCATTGTTCCCAGGAGTCAGTGCAGACATCTTCCGAAATCTCACGAGATTTCGGCCACATCTTCCGAAATCTCGCGAGATTTCGGACACATCTTGTGAGATGTCGGCAGATGTGCCGTTACTGCGCACGCGCGAGTAACGGCGGTGCAAGCTGGGCCATCTAAAGTGCCTGTGGGGGTTTCACATGCCCACAGGCAAGATGGCCCCCAGCACAAAAGAAGAAGATGAAGAACTTCATCGGACAAAAACCGGCGGCGATCGAGATGGAAGATGGAACAGGTAAGTCCCCCAATTGAGCTATATGCCCTTGGCATATAGCCCAAAAAAAAAAAACGGGTGCAGAACCGCTTTAAGGACGGTACGTTGTCCTTGTAACAGGGATCCAGCAGCGTGGCCACCCAGTAATCAGCACCAGTTAGAATGTGGGCAACTCGGCGGTCATTGCGGAGACACTGCAGCATGTAATCGCTCATGTGTGCCAGGCTGCCCAGAGGCAACGAAAAGCTGTCCTCTGTGGGAGGTGTATTGTCTGTGTCCTCTGTATCCCCATAACCACGCACCAGTGATGGCCATGAGCTGGTCTGGGTGCCACCCTGCTGTGAACATGGTTCCTCCTCCTCCTCCATCTCTTCCTCCTCATCCTCCACCTCATCATCCTCTAGAACTGTGCCCTTGCTGGACAATTGTGTACCTGGCGTTTGTTGGTGCAGGAACCCACCCTCGTAGCCACTTGTAAATGACTGCCCTGAAAGCCTTGGAAATGATCCCTCTTCCTCCTCCTCCTCCTCCTGTGCCACATCCTCTTCCATCATCGCCGGAAGTGTTTTTTCAAGGAGGCATAGAACTGGGATAGTAACGCTGAGAGCGGCATTATCGGCACTGGCCATGTTGGTGGAGTACTCGAAACAGCGCAACAAGGCACACAGGTCTAGCATGGAGGTCCAGTTATTGGTGATGAAGTGGTGCTGTTCCACAGAGCGACTCACGCGTGCGTGCTGCAGCTGAAACTCCATTATCGCCTGCTGCTGCTTGCACAGTCTGGCCAACATGTGCAAGGTGGAGTTCCACCTTGTGGGCCCGTCACATATGAGGCGGTGAGCGGGAAGGCCAAAATTACGCTGCAGCGCTGACAGGCGAGCAGCAGCAGTGTGAGAACGCTGAAAGTGTGCACAGATGGCCTGCACTTTCTGCAGCAGCTCTGGCATATCGGGGTAATTTTTAAGGAACCTCTGGACCACCAAGTTCAGCACATGCGCCAGGCAAGGGATGTGCGTCAAACCGGCTAGGCCCAGAGCTGCTACGAGATTTCGCCCTTTATCGCACACCACCAGGCCGGGCTTGAGGCTCACTGCCACCAACCACTCATCGGTATGTCCCTCCACAACTCCTGCACGGAAAGTTTTAAAACTGCCTGCTGTCGTTTACCCCTGGCTGTGCTGAAGTTGGTGGTGAAGGTGCGACCACCGCCTCTTCCCCCGAACTTCACAGGTCACCTGCATGACATTGATTCCATGTGGGGTCAAGGACCTCATCGTCCTCCACATCATATTCCACCCAGTCTTCACCCCTGCCCTCCTTGTCGGTCTGCACAATTGCGAAAGCAGCAGCAGTTGGCACCGGTGTTTGGTCATCATCCGAGACGTGCTGCGATGGTCCTCCCATGTACTCATCTCGAAACATAAGTGGTTGCAGTAACTGAAGGAGGATTCTGAGGTGTCCCGGTGCCCTCGCAGGATTGGAGAGGCCCAGCAACTCGACAAGCGACCAGGGGAGCACTCTTCGTAGGAGGGCAACGCACAAGGCTGGCTGCTCAGTAAGAGCCTGGGAGCTGAGATGTATGGACACTTGTGAATCCGCATTTCCTAGAGTATCGCCGGATCGGATGAAAGATACATGTACCATAGGAAAAGTTCCTAACTCATCCTTCAGTTGCAATCAAGTTCCTGTGAGAGACTTTGGTGTGTTCATCTGAAGTTTCCTAACCAAGTCTGTGGCAGAGACTTTGCTAATTCTGCATCACTTGTTGGCTGCTAGCAGTGACGGGACAAGGTCACCCAGCGCCCAGGGCAAAAATGCCAAACTGCGCCCCCCTTTCCCTAAAGGTTAGGGTCAGGGTGCCCCCCCAACCCTGCAATAAACCATTAAATTAAATATATAACATATATGTAGAGCCGACACTTTTGCAAAGTGTGCGCTATTCTTGTAAATTTAGTTTTTCCCAAAACTGTAATGGAGTTTTGGGGTTAATTGTTCTAGGTTACACTTTGGCATCAGTTTGGCTGGGCTGTACTGGAGTTCTGCCTGGTCATAGGTGAGTTTAGCACCTGTGACCGGCTGAGAACGCAGTCTGGTTGGACGCATTGGGTACCAGTCTTTTCCCGGAGCCACTCAGTGGGCGCGTCTGGCCCCGCTGTGTATTCCGGGAAGGGGTACTTAAGGTGCTGAAGTCACGTGATAAGGGGTTCGCGCTTTTGGTTCTGGTTCCGGTCTGGACCAGCCCCGTGAGGGGTCTCAGTCCAGCGTGTCTGCTGACCCCGTAGGCCTGGTCATCCTGACCAGCCCCAGAGGCCCTCATGGTCAGGGGTGGGGATCAATCCATTTCCGAGCCTCGGAACTGGCTAGTTCGAGGTGCAGTAACTGAAGGAGGATTCTGAAGTGTCCCGGTGCCCTCTCAGGATTGGAGAGGCCCAGCAACTCGACAAGCGACCAGGGGAGCACTCTTTGTAGGAGGGCAACGCACAAGGCTGGCTGCTCGGTAAGAGCCTGGGAGCTGAGATGTATGGACACTTGTGAATCCACATTTCCTACAGTATCGCCGGATCGGCTGAAAGATACAGGTACCATAGGAAAAGTTCCTAACTCATCCTTCAGTTGCAATCAAGTTCCTGTGAGAGACTTTGGTGTGTTCATCTGAAGTTTCCTAACCAAGTCTGTGGCAGAGACTTTGCTAATTCCGCATCACTTGTTGGCTGCTAGATCTACAAACAAGGATTTATCAGTGAGTTATCCATTTGCGAGTGGCTACTCCCTGGATCACCTAGGAGAGACATTTATTAAAGTGTCAGCAAGTTCAAAGTGCCTGAGCTTATCACCCATACCCTCTATTCCCAACTGTTCTGTTTCAACGTATTATGCAAATAAAAAATCCTCAAAAGTACTTTGAGTGTCAGTCTCAGCAATTACTGGGTATCAACCCTGGGAACCCCTAGACAAGAATGACGAGCTACAAGGAGGAGGTAACAGGTAAGCCCAGAAATTCATAGCCGCCCTACAATGGGTTATTGGCACTACACAAAAACATTACATTGAATAAATAATAAATTATAATAAAAAAAAAAAGAGGAGAGAACATGGGGATGTTTGCCCCCCTGACCCTATATACTCTGAACAGCAGTATACAGGCAGTGCAAACAAGACAGGGAATGTAGTATCTGTTTGTAATTTGGAACAGGTACATTTTGTAAGTTTAGCACCAGCCAAAAAATCTATTTTAAAGCATTTTGGAAAACATAGGGAAGGGTTATCACCCCTGTAACATTTTGATGTCTGTGCCCCTGTTCAGAAGATTTCACCTCACTTTCTGTCTCAATGACAATTGGATTTAGAAAATTTGGGGTTTTTAACCGCCTGCCGACCGCCTCGCGCAGATATACTGCGGCAGAATGGCACGTACAGGCAAACTAACATACCTGCACGTTGGCCTTTATGAGGCGGTCTGCTGCAAGCTCCATGAGTCGGATGGGGAGAGGAAGAACGGGGAGATGCTAATGTAAACAAGCATCTCCCCGTTCTGCCTAGTGACAGTGTCACTGATCTCTGCTCCCTGTCATTGGGAGCGGTGGTCAGTGACGTGCCACATGTAACCACGCCCCCCACAGTTAGAATCACTCCCCAAGGCACACTTAACCCCTTAACTGCCCCCTAGAGGTTAACCCCTTAATTTACACAGGAATCAGTGCATTTGTATAGCACTGATTGCTGTATAAATGACAATGGTCCCAAAAATTTGTCAAAAATGTCCGATGTGTCTGCCATAATGTCGCAGTCACAAAAAAATCTCTGATCGCCGCCATTACTAGTAAAAAAAAAAAATTATAAAAATGCCATAAAACTATCCCCTATTTTGTAAATGCTATAACTTTTGCGCAAACCAATTAAACGCTTATTGCGATTTTTTTTACCAAAAATATGTAGAAGAATACGTATAGGCCTAAACTGAGGGAAAAAAAATATATATATTTTTGGGGGATATTTATTATAGCAAAATGTAAAAAAGAATGTGTTTTTTTGTGTTTATAGCGCAAAAAAAAAACTGCAGTGAGATGTAGCTAAACTGTATACACTGTATATGTATATATATATATATATATATATATATATATATATATATATATATAATGAAATCCACTGCACCTAACTGAATCAACTGCCTTCCTAAAGTATATTAGAAACAGTACAGCAGGAACAGTCTGCAGTTAGATCCAGCTAAACTGTATACAGTATATATATATATATATATATATATATATATATAAATACAAAACTGGGATGCATATATATACTAAATATACACTGCAGCTAACTGAATCACCTGCCTGCTCTAACTAAATGAAATTACACTGTCTCTCTCTCAACAACGCCACCAACACACTACACATGGCTGACGTGCAGGCGGCCTTATATAGTGTGGGGCATGGACTTAACCCCTGAGCCATAATTGGCAAAAGGCACCCTATCTTTGGCCAATTATGTCTCTCTTCGCTGACGGAGCTGTGATTGACCAAAGCATGCAGGTCATAGTGCATGCTTGGCCAATCATCAGACAGCAATTTACTGCGATGAAGCAGTGCATTATGGGCCGTGACGCGACACTCGAATTTGGCACGAATGGCCCATAATGTTCGATCTTCGAACGATCGAACAGCCGATGTTCGACTCGAACAGTCAGCCCATCCCTACTTACTGGTAATAGTTCAAAAGCAAAGTGTCCCCTGTTTAAACAGTCTCCACCTCGGAAGGACGCATATGCCGACAATTTACGGCATGTGTTGTTAACGAGTCAGATCCCCCGCATAGCACCCGTGCGAGGGAATCGCGCCCGTGCATCAAAATGGCAAAGGAGCTGGGAAGCCCAAGCCATGACACGCACAAGTGGGCAGGGCAGTTTTGAGGTATCGGGATACACCTAGCCACCAGGGAGATCACGCAACCACCGGGATGAACAAAGAAAGGTGCCCATGACATCTAATGACTAGGGATGAGCCAAACACCCCCCTGTTTGGTTCGCACCAGAACCTGCAAACAGACCTAAAGCTCGTGTGAACTTTAGAACCCTATTAAAGTCTATGGGACTCGAACGTTCAAAATCAAAAGTGCTAATTTTAAAGGCTAATATGCATGTTATTGTCATAAAAAGTGTTTGGGGACCTGGGTCCTGCCCCAGGGGACATGTATCAATGCAAAAATACGTTTTAAAAATGTCAGTTTTTTCAGGAGCAGTGATTTTAATAATGCTTAAAGTGAAACAATAAAAGTGTAATATTCCTTTAAATTTCGTACCTGGGGGTGTGTATAGTATGCCTGTGAAGGGGCGCATTTTTCCCGTGCTTAGAAATGTCCCTGCACAAAGTGTCATTTTTGCAGGAAAAAAAGCTATTTAAAATCACTCACGGCTATAATAAATTGCCGACTCCCGTTATACAGAGAACAGTCATTCATTGAAATTCATTGATAAAATATAAAAAAAATAATAAAAAAAAAAAAGCGTGGGGGTTCCCCCAAATTCAATTATCAGGCCCTTCAGGTCTGCTATGGATATTAAGGGGAACCCTGCGTCAAATAAAAAAAAAAATGACGTAGGGTTCCCCCTAAATATCCATACCAGACCCTTTAGGTCTGGGATGGATTTTAAGGGGAACCCTGCACCAAAAAAAAAATGGCGTGGGATCCCCCTCAAAATCCATACCAGACCCTTATCCGAGCACGCAACCTGGCAGGTCGCAGGAAAAGAGGGGAGGACGAGAGCGCCCCCCCCCCCCTCCTGAACCGTACCAGGCCACATGCCCTCAACATTGGGAGGGTGCTTTGGGGGTCTGTGACCCCTCAAGGCACCGTGTCCCCATGTTGATGGGGACAAGAGCCTCGTCCCCACAACCCTGGCCGTTGGTTGTGGGGGTCTGCGGGCAGGGGGCTTATCGGAATCTGGAAGCCCCCTTTAACAAGGGGACCCCCAGATCCCACCCCCCCTGTGTGAAATGGTAAGGGTTTTGTACCCCTACTATTTCACCAAAAAAGTGACAAAAACATTAAAAATGACAGGAGACGGTCTTTGACAATTCCTTTATTAAATTCTTCTTTCATCTTCTTTCTTCTGGTCTTCTTCCTTTCTTCATCCTTCGGTTTCTTCATCTTCTTCTTCTTCATCTTCTTCTTCCATCTTCTTCTTCCTCCGATCCGCTTCTTCTTGCTCTGGTCTTCTCGTCCGGCATCTTCTTCCACGGCGTCGGCTTCCCGTAGGTATCGGGATACACCTAGCCACCAGGGAGATCACGCAACCACCGGGATGAACAAAGAAAGGTGCCCATGACATCTAATGACTAGGGATGAGCCAAACACCCCCCTGTTTGGTTCGCACCAGAACCTGCAAACAGACCTAAAGCTCGTGTGAACTTTAGAACCCTATTAAAGTCTATGGGACTCGAACGTTCAAAATCAAAAGTGCTAATTTTAAAGGCTAATATGCATGTTATTGTCATAAAAAGTGTTTGGGGACCTGGGTCCTGCCCCAGGGGACATGTATCAATGCAAAAATACGTTTTAAAAATGTCAGTTTTTTCAGGAGCAGTGATTTTAATAATGCTTAAAGTGAAACAATAAAAGTGTAATATTCCTTTAAATTTCGTACCTGGGGGTGTGTATAGTATGCCTGTGAAGGGGCGCATTTTTCCCGTGCTTAGAAATGTCCCTGCACAAAGTGTCATTTTTGCAGGAAAAAAAGCTATTTAAAATCACTCACGGCTATAATAAATTGCCGACTCCCGTTATACAGAGAACAGTCATTCATTGAAATTCATTGATAAAATATAAAAAAAATAATAAAAAAAAAAAGCGTGGGGGTTCCCCCAAATTCAATTATCAGGCCCTTCAGGTCTGCTATGGATATTAAGGGGAACCCTGCGTCAAATAAAAAAAAAAAAATGACGTAGGGTTCCCCCTAAATATCCATACCAGACCCTTTAGGTCTGGGATGGATTTTAAGGGGAACCCTGCACCAAAAAAAAATGGCGTGGGATCCCCCTCAAAATCCATACCAGACCCTTATCCGAGCACGCAACCTGGCAGGTCGCAGGAAAAGAGGGGAGGACGAGAGCGCCCCCCCCCCCCCTCCTGAACCGTACCAGGCCACATGCCCTCAACATTGGGAGGGTGCTTTGGGGGTCTGTGACCCCTCAAGGCACCGTGTCCCCATGTTGATGGGGACAAGAGCCTCGTCCCCACAACCCTGGCCGTTGGTTGTGGGGGTCTGCGGGCAGGGGGCTTATCGGAATCTGGAAGCCCCCTTTAACAAGGGGACCCCCAGATCCCACCCCCCCTGTGTGAAATGGTAAGGGTTTTGTACCCCTACTATTTCACCAAAAAAGTGACAAAAACATTAAAAATGACAGGAGACGGTCTTTGACAATTCCTTTATTAAATTCTTCTTTCATCTTCTTTCTTCTGGTCTTCTTCCTTTCTTCATCCTTCGGTTTCTTCATCTTCTTCTTCCATCTTCTTCTTCCATCTTCTTCTTCCTCCGATCCGCTTCTTCTTGCTCTGGTCTTCTCGTCCGGCATCTTCTTCCACGGCGTCGGCTTCTCTTCTTCTGTGTCGGGCCGCTCCGCTCAATGGGAGGCTCCCGCTGTGTGAGGCTTCGCTCCGTCTGACAGTTCTTTTATAATGGAGGGTGGGGCCACCTGGTGACCCCGGCCCCCTCTGACGCATGGGGACTTGATGGGGACTTCCCTATGGCTTTCCCCATGATGTCAGAGGGGGGCGGGGGCAGCCCCCGCCCCCCTTGGACGTCATGCAGAAACCATAGGGAAGTCCCCATGATGTCCCTGTGCGTCAGAGGGGGGCGGGGTCACCAGGTGGCCCCGCCCTCCGTTATAAAAGAATGTCAGACGGAGCGAAGCCTCACACAGCGGGAGCCTCCCATTGAGCGGAGCGGCCCAACACAGAAGAAGAGAAGCAGACACTGTGAAGACCAGAGCAAGAAAAAGCGGATCGGAGGAAGAAGAAGATGGAAGAAGATGGAAGAAGAAGATGAAGAAACCGAAGGATGAAGAAAGGTAGTAGACCAGAAGAAAGAAGATGAAAGAAGAAGAATTTAATAAAGGAATTGTCAAAGACCGTCTGCTGTCATTTTTAAAATTTTTGTCACTTTTTTGGTGAAATGGTAGGTGTACTTTTGTACCCCCATTACCATTTCACACAGGGGGAGGCCAGGATCTGAGGGTCCCCTCGTTAAAGGGGGCTTACAGATTCCGATAAGCTCCCCGCCCGCAGACCCCCACAACCAACGGCCAGGGTTGTGGGGAAGAGGTCCTTGTCCCCATCAACATGGGGACATGGTGCTTTGAGGGGTCACAGACCCCCAAAGCACCCTTCCAATGTTGAGGGCATGTGGCCTGGTACGGTTCAGGAGGGAGGGGGGGCGCTCTCGTCCCCCCTCTTTTCCTGCGGCCTGCCAGGTTGCGTGCTTGGATAAGGGTCTGGTATGGATTTTGAGGGGGAACCCCTCACGTCATTTTTTTTTTTTTTATTTGACTCAGGGTTCCCCTTAATATCCATAGCAGACCTGAAGGACCTGGTAATTGAATTTGGGGGAACCCCCATGCTTTTTTTTTTTATTATATTTTTTTTATCAATGACTTTCAATGAATGACTGTATTACGGGAGCCGTCAATTCATTATAGCCGCGAGTGATTTTAAATAGCTTTTTTTCCTGCAAAAATGACACTTTGTGCAGGGACAGTTCTAAGCACGAGAAACATGCGCCCCTTCACAGGCATACTATACACACACCCCAGGTACGAAATTTAAAGGAATATTACACTTTTATTGTTTCACTTTAAGCATTATTAAAATCACTGCTCCTGAAAAAACGGCCGTTTTTAAAACTTTTTTTTGCATTGATACATGTCCCCTGGGGCAGGACCCCAAACACTTTTTATGACCATAACTTGCATATAGGCTTTTAAATTAGCACTTGAGATTTCTCCCATAGACTTTTCGAATTTGCCGCGAACACCCCAAATTGTTTGCTGTTCGGTGAACAGGCGAACAGGCAATGTTCGAGTCGAACATGAGTTCGACTCGAACTCGAAGCTCATCCCTACTAATGACCATCAAGAGGAAGTAAGCAAGCAATGGCACTCTAACTATGATAATGATAGCAAATGGGATATACATACATAAATACAGAGATGCAGTTTTGAATACAGCTTAATACATCATGGGGTACATAGAATGTAATTGACAGCAATAAAAGTTAGTTATAGTTCAGTGGATACCACATAAGACAAAAGACCCCGATCAGCCCATGTAGGGTGTCATAAGGGCACAGATCAATCCAAATCAGCGGCAAAGTCTGATAAGAGAAAATCAATGATGTATCAAATGTCTTCTCTTTGTATCAATAAAATTATATAATATTTTTATTAATATTGAGTATATATTGTTTAATATTGGTTAAAACAGAGTTCTGCTAAAAAAATAAATAAAAGTGAGCAGCTATAAATACTGCAGCTGCTGACTTTTAATAATTGGACACTTACCTATCCCATGGTCCAGCGATGCGGGGGACCTAAGCCCCACTCGTCTCCCCTCCCTCCTCTCTGCAGCGCCGGCATCGTAACTGTGGGCGTGAGCCGCGCCGCACGCAGTGACTGGCTGGGCAATCATCTGGGACCTGCAACGTGTCCCAGATGATTGCCGAGAGGGAGGGGGAAGAGGTGTCCTCCCTTCCGGTGCCACGGTGTGCCGGGAGGAAAAGAGGGTCCCGGCTTTCACCCCAAAAAATGACATGCCAAATGTGGCATGTCAGGGGGTCAATTCCCTTAAAGCGGAAGTTCTATTTTTTGGTGGAACTCCACTTTAAATGCTCCTTTCAGGGGGGGGGGGGGGGGGGACATGCGACCAAGGTCAGGAACGGCTGTGTGAGAGCAGAGCTCAGGCTCCACTGACCGTACAGCGACAATCCTAAGTGACAGAGGAACGTTTTTCAGGGACCAGCGACTCGGCATCCTCAGTGTGTACTGCTATACACCGCTCCACAAAGGATAAAACAAATTCATCTCCCCTGATAGCCCCACTACTCACAGCCCTGCCAAATTCAAAAAAGGCCAAACAGGGAGAATTGTCTGGAGAAGACTCTGACATGGAGGAAATTGCTGCAGAGCATTCCATTCAAACTTCACTAGAGCAGTTCCCTGCATCTTCTCAACCAGTGTCAATAAATGATCTGAAGAAAATGTTGATCTCTTTGAGATGTATTACATATAGATATGGTGAAAATGCTGAATCCTATTAATGCTTCAGTGCAGGATTTACAACAGAGGGTGTCTCATGTAGAACATAAAATGTATGATGCATTATCTGCCCACTACAACCTAGTTGATGCCTATAAGGAGCGGCAGAATGAAATACAAAGAATGACAGCCAAATTGGCTGACTTGGCGGACGGCTCACGCAGAAATAATATTAAATTCCGTGGCATTCCTGAATCGGTTTCTGCAATGGATTTAAAGGGATTCCTACACCAATTACTATGCACTCTCGTGCCTGAAGCTAATGATGCTGAGCTGGTCATTGATAGGGCACACAGATTGCCCAAGGCGTCTTTCCTTCCTGACATAGTACCAAGAGATGTATTGGCCAGAATACATTATTTCCACGTTAAAGACCATGCCATGCGAGCCAAAAGAAAAATTCCACTAGAGGGTTAATTTTCTGGCATTGCACTGTACACAGACTTATCTCAGGCCACCATCCAACACAGGAAGCAACTCCTTATTATCACTAAAGCTCTAAGAAATCATAATGTGACCTGACGATGGAGGGCCCAAATCTAAACTAACAGTGATATTTCAGGATAAAACGGTTAACATCTACTCATTCGAAGCTGGTCTCCGTTTCCTCAAGGAATGGCACATCATTCCCGCTGAAGTCCCATCAGAAAGTAGACTTGGGCCTTCCAAAATCAGGAATGAGTGGTCTTAATCATCCTAGGAGTGCAATCAATCAGGCACCTCGCACATACTTACTTAGTGCGGTCTTTTGCCTATTAATTTTTTAGGTTTTCAGCCCTTTTCATCTATTTGGCGTCTATATGCTGAGCCCTACCGAAAAATGCAGACTCATCTGCTTTTGGAATCTGGGGCAGGCTCCAGACTCTTTTTTACTTTTGTTATTCTTTTGTTCTGTGCCCTCACTTGTCACATTCCAATCATTGAGCTCCCAAGTTGGCAAACAAGGAAAGCAGATCTCCTGTCGCACTGGATGACAGGATACCACCCTCCTCTTGGCCTATGGTACTACCCTGCACTTCAGTATCAGCTATCTTAGAACCCACTTTCCTTCGAGAGATCACTTCCCTATATAAAAGAGAATTTAACAAGATCAGATGTCCTCTGCACTGTAATAAGGCCGTAAAATTATTGGCATGACAAATCCAAGCTAGACAAACCAAAACTGTCACAATTAAATAACCCAATAAATGGTAATACTGTCAAGGTGGCATTCTAGTTCCACACCTGCAAGAAATCTTTAATACAGCAGCATCATCTGGGTCTTTACTGACAGAAATGCCTAGGGCCTTAATTGTCACGCTGCCCAAACCAGGAAAGGACCCCACTACTTTTCAAAATTTCCGGCCTGTATCTCTTTTAAATGCGGATTTTAAGATCTATGCGAAGGCTATTGCCAATTTTATTGCTGATGTGATGCCAACTTTAATTAACCCTGATCAAGTTGGATTTGTAAAAGGAAGACAGGCACCTGATGGCATCCCTGGATTATTAAACTTACCGTATATACTCGAGTATAAGTCGATCTGAATATAAGCCGAGGACCTACTTTTACTACAAAAAAATGGGAAAACCTATTGACCCAAGTATAAGCCGAGGGTGAGCCTTACTGTGTCCATTGCATGCCTCTGTGTCCATTACATGCCTCATTGTATGCCTCTGTGTCCATTACATGCCTCATTGTATGCCTCTGTGTCCATTACATGCCTCACTTTATGCCTCTGTGTCCATTACATGCCTCACTTTATGCCTCGGTGTCCATTACATGCCTCACTGTATGCCTCTGTGTCCATTACATGCCTCACTGTATGCCTCTGTGTCCATTACATGCCTCATACCTGACTCACAGTGTGTTCCCCCATTATGGGCGAGGACGAGGAGGAGGCGTGGCTTTTGAACACTGGTCGGTTGCCGTCTGACTGCATGACATGGCTGATCAGGTAGGGAGATGGCACAGTCACTCGAGTATAAGCCGAGGGGGGCACTTTCAGCACAAAAAAATGTGCTAAAAAACTTGGCTTATACTCTAGTATATACGGCACTTTGTGTAGCGTAAAGTCAGAAACTTTCAACTGCCTTTTTAGCATTAGATACTGAGAATGCTTTTGATAGGGTGCATTGGGGTAATGTGAAAGCCACTTTGATCAAATTTGGATTTAAAGGCTTCATTCTTTCAGCCATCTTAGCCTTATATACGAAACCATCTGCACAGGTTTTTTACATCCTCAGTACTCTCTGACAAGTGGCTGGCAAATACCACAAGATCGGGCTATTTGCCAATGATGTTATATTGACCCTTTCTGAAATAGAAAAGTCCCTACCTGGTGTATGCGCATCAATTGAGGCCTTTAGTGGTATTTCTTATTATAAAATGAATGTATCCAAATGCCACATTTTAACAACTTACATTAATAGTAAGATTCAAAATAATTTGAAATCACTATTCCCCTGAAACTGGGAGTCAGATAGTTAATTGATTTCACAAATATTGAATTCTAACAAATCTTCCCGCCTATATAAGTTAAAGCAAAGTTCCAGCTGCAAATTTTTTTTTTTTAAAGTACTTTTAATAAGGACACTTACCTGTCCAGTGAGCCAACGATGTGCCCCCCCCCCCCCCCCCGAGGCCGATCCGTCCATCGGATCGAGTGCAGGTGCCGCCATTCCAAGTAAGGGAACCTGAAGGCTCCACTGCCAGTTTCCTACTGCACATGCACAAGTCGAAGGGCGTTTCCTGAATGGCCCTGTCATATTCTGGGCAACATAAAGGTCCCAGAAGGCAGGGGGGTGAAGAGGATGTGATGCACTGGGCCGCGACAAAACAGGGATGGAAGTACACAAGTTACTTCATAAAAGGTAAGTAAGGAAAAAAAAAATACAGTTGTGCTCATAAGTTTACATATCCTGGCAGAATTTATGATTTCTTGGCCATTTTTCAGAGAAAGGGAATGATAACATAAAAAACTTTCTTTCACTCATGGTTAGTGTTTTGGCTGAAGCCATTTATTATCAATCAACTGTGTTTACTCTTTTTAAATCATAATTGACAACAGAAACTACCCCAATGACTCTGATCAAAAATGTACATACCCTGGTGATTTTGACCTAATAACATGCACACAAGTTGACACTAAGGGGTTTGAATGGCTATTAAAAGTAACCATCCTCAGCTGTCATCTGTTTGCTTGTAATCAGTGTGTGTATATAAAAGGTCAATACGTTTCTGGACTCCTGACAGACCCTTGCATCTTTCATTGAGTGCTGAACTGACATTTCGGGATTCTGAATCATGGGGAAAGCAAAAAAATTGTCACGGCCACGTGCATCGGCCCCCCCGCCGTGCAGCGGGCACACGCGCGCCCCTCCAGCGGCGCACGCGCGCCCTGTCGGCTCTTTAAGGAACCCCGTACATGTAGGGGGTTTCGCGCAGAGGAGCCATTCTGCCCCCATAAATAGACGTGAGCCGGTCAGGGACCGGTTAATAAAAATCCTTAAAATTAAAAAAAAAAGGATACATTTTTCCCATGGGACATTGAAGGGCAGTAACCATAACTTTTATGTAAAAAAATGTAACAAAGCTGTATTTGACAAGTAAATAAAAACAAGACTTGAAACCAAATAAATAAATAAATAAATGCTTCTTTCTGGGCGATTGGTTGGGAACCATTCCCTAGTCTCTCTTTTCCTTGAGTGCATAGCTGCTATCCTAACTCAGATTTCCAGGAAATAAGGTAATGGTGGTTCACTGGAGGACTGAAATGCTTATAAATATTCAGCACTACCATTCACCATCAACATAATGAAGAAAATTATTATTTTCATCCCTATATATGAGAATTCAGAGCCTTTTCTGACAGTATTGTATACAGGATTGCTAGAGCAGACAAATAAATGTAGTGTAATGCAATGTGCTATTGGTACTATTGGAGCTGTCATAGCTTTGTCCATCAGAACAGTCAGATATTCAGCAGTGACAGAAAGGTTTTAGAAGACTGATAGATATGTTCACCTATAAGTGCTGACAAATCATACATGTAGCAGTGACATACATTTAGAGAGGCCAGGGGCCATATTTAAAGTGATTGTAAAGGCTCAAGGTTTTTTACATTCATGTATTGTATCTTCATGCATCTCCCCAGCTCCCCCAATACTTACCTGAGCCCCATCTCGATCCAGCAATGTTCACAAGAGCAGCGGCTGTCCTGGGTCTCTTCCTCTTTATTGGTTGAGTGGCTCCCGCCACTGTTAATCACAGCCAATGAGTCAATGAGGACAGAGTGGGGGTGGGGTGGAAAAGAGCCAGGATCCATGTTTGCATGAACACACATAGCAGTTGGTTGGGAGCGATCCTGTTTGGGTGCCCCCATAGCAAGCTGCTTGCTATGGGTGCACTTGGCAGGAGGAAAGGGCTAGGTGTGCCAGCGGAGAACTCAAGAAGAGGATTATTGTGGCTGCTTTGTGCAAAACCACCGCACAGAGCAGGTAAGCATGACATGTTTGTTATTAAAAAAAAAACCTTCTAGATCTAAAAGCCTCTTATTTACGTATTGAAGTTGAAATGTGGGCAAAAGAAAAGATGACATATAGTATATGCTGCTTTCTGACAGTAACATTAAATTAGTATTAAACCCTCAGCTTTTAATTTATATTTCCATCTAGCTTCAATTTATTATTTGTATTTCCAAAAATGTTATTATTTTGCTCCAAAACATGTTTTTGTTACCACTTCAATACTTGCCTGTTGTTATCTTGCTTTCCCAGCAGCTTCACCAAACTTCCAATCAGGGAACGCACACTGTTCATATCATAAAATCATCAGTTTTATACTTTTTTCAATGAACTTTATTGCTCTGATTTTTCTTCCCGCTGGTCCCTCTTACCTCTGTTTCCTGCACTGGAGAACCAGCATTTTTTTTTTTAACCACTTCAGCCCCGGACCAATTGGCAGCCAAGGGACCAGGCCCCTTTTGCGATTCGGCACTGCGTCGCTTTAACTGACAATTACGCGGTCGTGCGACGTGGCTCCAAAACAAAATTGGCGTCCTTTTTTCCCCACAAATAGAGCTTTCTTTTGGTGGTATTTGATTGCCCCTGCGGTTTTTATTTTTTGCGCTATAAACAAAAATAGAGCGACAATTTTGAAAACAATGCAATATTTTTTGCTTTTTGCTATAATAAATATCCCCAAAAAATATATAAAAAAACATTTTCTTTCCTTAGTTTAGGCCGATACGTATTCTTCTACATATTTTTGGTAAAAAAAAATCGCAATTAGCGATTATTGATTGGTTTGCGCAAAAGTTATAGCGTTTACAAAATAGGGCATAGTTTTATAGCATTTTTATTAATATTTTTTTTTTTTACTAGTAATGGCGGCGATCAGCGATTTTTATTGTGACTGCGACATTATGGCGGACACATCGGAAATTTTTGACACATTTTTGGGACCATTGTCATTTATACAGCAATCAATGCTATTTAAATGCATTGATTCCTGTAGAAATGACAGTTGTAGTGAAGGGGTTAACCACTAGGGGAGGGGTTATGGGCTGTGACGTGTGTGTTTTTTTTTACATTAGGGGGCGGGGCTGACGTCTGACGTCATTGATCGGCTTTCCCGATGACAGGGAACAGCCGATCAATGACAGGCAGAGTAGGAAGCGCGGGGAGAGGTTTGTTTACACATACCTCTCCCCGTTCTTCAGCTCCGTAACCCGATCGCGGGACACCAGCGGCGATCGGGTCCGCTGGTCCCACGGCCGGGGTCACGGAGCTCCCGACCGGGTCGCGAGCACGCCGCTGGCGGCGCGCGACCCACAGGCAGGCACATGCACGATCACGTACAGGTACGTGATTTTGCCTGCCCGTGCCATTTTGCCGCAGTATATCTGCGTTAGGCGGCCGGGAAGCGGTTAATAAACATTATTCCACAGCTTTTTTTTTATAGTGTCATGTAATCAAATGCAGCCCACTGTCCTGACTGGGGGCACACATGATGGGGTGGCTATGTTGAAGCCCCAGGGAGACTCAGAAGGCATCATAGCCTCCATATAGAATGCATTTCATGGTAAATAGTTCTAAATTTTTCTTTTAAAGACAAAAGAACACAGAGTAAGAAACAAGCCAACATTTCAGCAAGAGTGATGCCGCCACCAAAAGAAGGTGGCAAACATTTGGGTGTCTTTATTTCTAGGGTTTAAACTTTTTTTGAATGAGTAGAGGTTCTATGTATCCCATACACATTTGAATAGGGGACAGCCAGTATCAGGGTGCCCCCTTATTGTTAAAAGGGGCTTCCAGATTCTGATAATCCCCCACCTATAGACCCTCACCAGTGGCGTAACTGGAACCCTCAGGGCCCCCATGCAAGAAACCATGGAGGCCCCCCCCCCCCCCCCCCCACCTCCAGACAAAGCTCTTTACTCCGAGCCCGATGTTGGAACACCAGGGCCCAGTCACAAGTGGGTGGCTGCATATAAAGGAACCGATTTTTTCATTTTTATATAAAAACACACACACACACACACACATATATATATTGTGGCAGAGCGAGGCTCTGTCCCTTTGAAATTAGAGGTAAAAGAGACACAGAGTTTGCATATCTGCAGACTGCAAGACTACAGACTGTAGAATTTAAATGGAGAAAACTGCTCTGTCAGGTTTTGCTAGTTCTGGATGGGAGTCTGTAGTTTGGAGATCCCTGAGAGTAATGGGTGGGATGGGATCTCCAACCCTGTGTCCGGGTCTTGAGGATTGCAAGCAAGGTGTGTGCCCAGCTGCACACAGACCATATAATGAGGGGCTGGTGAGTGGAGGATGGTGGAGTGTGAGCAGCTTGCTGCTGCTGGTGCTGTATGAAGACAGACCTGTGTCTGTAGAGGGGTCATCCCTGTGTAAGGGGGATTCTTTGCCCAGAGACTGGGAAAGGAGGGACAGCCTTGAGAGTCGGGAAGACTAATGCCGCGTACACACGAAGGGACAATCCCGCGGGATTATCCTCTGGACTGAAGTCCAGCAGATAATCCCCTCGTGTGTGG
Source organism: Lithobates sylvaticus (assembly GCA_028564925.1). NCBI lineage: Eukaryota > Metazoa > Chordata > Amphibia > Anura > Ranidae > Lithobates > Lithobates sylvaticus. The sequence goes on from CM053032.1 coordinate 206,909,674, forward strand.
GCGCCGGCGGACTTTTTGGCGCCAAAATCCGGCGGACCAAAGTTTTAAGTTTGGTTTTAAAATTATCCGCTGGACTTGGCAGTCCAGCGGACAATCCCGCCGTTAGTAGGCAAGTCCGCGGGACTTTTGAAAATGAACGGACTTGCCCACACACGGAGCAGTCCGTTCATTTCGAACGTAACTTCAGGTACGTAGCTAGCGTAGGCAGTTACTGCCGCCGCGCTAGCTCCGTGACCTGGCATGGATTTAAAGGGACTCCGCACGCCGAAAAACGGCGTGGGGGTCCCCCCCAAATCCATGTCAGACCCTTATCCGAGCACGCAGCCTGGCAGGCCAGGAAAGGGGTGGGGACGAACGAGTGCCCCCCCCCTCCTGAGCCGTACCAGGCCGCGTGCCCTCAACATGGGGGGTGCCCTGGGGAAAGGGGGGCCGTGCGGCCCCCCCACCCCAAAGCACCTTGTCCCCATGTTGATGAGGACAAGGGCCTCTTCCCGACAACCCTGGCCGTTGGTTGTCGGGGTCTGCGG